>VDFB02000017.1:88694098-89354629 GCA_007258455.2 Sequoia sempervirens | reverse complement strand
CCATAAATAGATACAAAATATTAAATGAGTCTACATATTAATCCATGAGTATACCCATACACTTCATTATTGTTCTCATAAGATATTTTGCAAAATTGTTACAAGAATTTTACAGTCATTTGGCTAACTAACTAATCAAAAACACATTAAGAAATGAACACCATGCACATGGAGACACTCAATCAAGATCGAATATGCCTTTAATCACTCAATCTACAATAGTTACAAATATTATTACAAGCTTGGGATAAACCCAAATCATTACAATGCAAAAATAACTATACCCAAAACTAAAAGGTATGAACTCTTTGGTTCTGCTGTGTAAGTTCTCTTGTGCTTTTTCCAAACCAAAAATATTATCCTCACTTCAAAATATGGTAGCCAACACATATATACTCATGACGTAAGGTGTGTAGAATGTCAGGTCATTGTATAAGAAACCCTAACCACGAGCCCAACCAACACCCAGGCAACAAGTGTCCTTAGCAATTTGATCTGATTTCCTAGAAGTGTATACAAAACATTCTTTTGACGTTAACCTTATCTGCACATTGATGATTCATGGGTTTCAGTGTGAGATTGAGTGGAATCGCCCACGGAAGCTATCGAAATCATGTCTTAGGGGTGTCGTCCGATAGGAAAAAAGTTATATAGATAATAAATGAGGTATGGACATCACAATTTCCCTTGGATCCATGCCAAAAAGGAATGTTTTTGGATTGAGGTGTGGGTAGTTGCAAAGGTGGTTGAGTTTTAATGGTGTTGTAGAGGGAGCAAACCTTTTGTTCAAGCCCTTTGCAGAAATTTGATGCCCATGGGATCATGCAAGAAACAAACTTTTAAGTGGTTATGCATATATTGGGCCTTTGTTTAGCTCACTTGGGTCTTCATTACCCTTTACCTTTTACCATTACCTTTACCTTTGTTGGGTTTTGAAAGTGCATTAGGAATGAGCAGAACATCCATGGTCATCTAGCCTAGGACTAGTTTAGCAACTCATTCCTAGCAACTCATTCCTGCAAAGAATAATGTTCGCTTTGAACAAGTTCCCCAAAATTCACCTTCATGGAAAATCTACGTGCTAGAGAACATCACCAAGTGGGACCTTAAAAATGACTAGTTCACCTAGCCTTCCCCACATAGTCTTCTTCTTTCTCTTTTTGGTCTTCATGGGACTTCAACCTGCTACTAGACATATAAGAAAGTTGGCTGCCAAGGGAACACTTTGGGAAGTTAGTCTTCATCGGGTTCCTTGTGGAATATCAACCTCCAACAGGTTCATGTAGATCTGAAAGCCCCATTGAGCTCATTAGATGCCTTAGTTCTTAATTCTTATTGCTTTTGCCTCTATCATGCTTATGTGGAAAACCAATTGGCAACTAAACAATGTGTTTGACTTATGGAATAGTTTAGTTGGAAATTCCTGCAAAGCCATCCTTAGTTTGTTTTTCTTTCAATCGAGTCAGGAAGCTCCAACGAGAACTTGGGAAAAATTGACTCCCATTTATCCCCACGAGAAAATTACTTCCTATCGATCTTGCAGGGAGTTTGCTTCCAACCGAACTTCACCTTTTGTTTTCTATGTGTTTTAGTTGGAAATCCTTGCAAACTTAAACCTTTTTCTTTTTGCGGGAATCGAGGGGTCGATTGAATTTTGTGGAAAAACTAATGGCAACTGAACATGTAGGAAGTTCACTTCCATCTGCTTGCAAGAGCTATACTTAGCTAATTTAATTCCATCAGGTTTTTCCGATAAGTAGCTGACATCCGAGTTCACCTTAAACTCAGATTTTGCGGAGAAGTAGCTGACATCAAGTTTTGCGGAGTAGTCAACATCCAATTTAGTTGGAAATCCCCATAAACTTTTACCTTCCTTGTGGGACTTTAGCCTCCAACTATCTGCAAAATCTAGTAGAGCCCGAAAATTTTGCAAGAGCATACTTGGTCATTTTTTACTCAATTTCCTCCAAGTTTGAAGTGGAGATACCCATTTGACCCTTCTCCAAAATGGAACCTTTAGGTAACCCCCACACTTAGCCAAAGTTTTTGGATATTTTGCATTTGGGTGAATGACTAAGGGATAAGCAAGGGAAGACCATAATATAGAAGCACAACTAGCCTAATTATCCATAAAAATTTCTCAAATGGGCTAATCAATAATGGATGAGGCAAAGTAGAAAGCAAACCACAAGGTCAAAACAACATAAATTGAAACAAAAAATTTTTGGGGTGCCAATAGGATGCTCGCTAACACATACACTGTCACACCCCCGTAAACATTAGACTTAATTTGTGTTAATCGTTTGTCAACCCGATGTAATTTGGTCGTAGGCGAAACCTTAAACCTAAAAACTATGTTTGCACTCTTTATTTTGATGATCATAAGAACTTAAATATTAATTTAATAGACTTAAATATTTTAAATGGCCATTCGAAACAACCATTAAATAATTTGATATTTATGAATTTAATGGTGTTATAAGTTATTTGATTTTGGCATGGATATATATACTTGTGTTTATCAGACTAACCAGGTACTAACAATTTTGTGAAGAATATGGATGAGTTTTGCAGGTGCTCGGGGTGCAACAACAGATGGACCTGGCAACCTATTCCGAGAAAGAACCTTAACCTTGATAGTCTAGTTTGATGAGTTGGAAGTCAAGTCACTCCAATTACTTCACCTCATCGATAATTTACCCGCCATCCTTAGTAATGCTTGAGCTTTGAAAGTTTCTTTGCCTTGACAATGAGTCAGCGCACCCACTTATTTCTCTATGGACATATTTGAATTGAGCCATTAGGTGAGGCCAATGAAGATAAATAAATAAATAAAATAAAATAGAATAAAATAAATTAATAATAAATTAATAAATTAATAATTAAGTAAAATAAGATTGATTAATTTAAATCCCTATCTTTACACCTTGCTCACTTCGTGTCAACTTATACCCATTACCAACACTATATTGCTTCATCATTTTAAAATCAAATATATAAATTAAAACATGAACAAATAAAAGCCAAACACTAAATAATACATTATGCATAATAGAAAGGAGTCGTGATTTTTCTTGGAGGAGGGAAATTTTATTTTGCATGCCAGAGACAACCCGCATTTATGAAGATAGGGACACACCTCTAAGGGCACGACAACTCCATAAAGACTAGTATGGCTTCCATGCTGGAGAGAGCCTTCCAGAATGACCCATGCCTGGGAATACTGGACAGGCTATTCACCATTAAATCCCACGACCCCCTCCCTTTTCAGAATAAGAATGCTCATGGGAGAACAGGCTGAGGCAGGAAGAGGAGCAACAAAGGTGTGAAGGGAGAAGCAGAGGAGTAGGAGAGCCAAATGTGCCAAGAGTTGAGTCTATTTGAGCTATAGACACCTTACAAGTTCCTTTATTCTTGCTAAGTTTAGAAGACGTCCATGTTTCCTTATTTCTGCAACTATTTAGGATCTAAAATCTCAAATTGTTGAGCTAACAATGCAATAATGTAATCTCCCTTCTCTCTTTTCTTTACAAAAATCATGCCATAGCTTAGAAAATTCCCTGAAGTTGTGCTGTACCCAAAATAAATTTTTGGCATTCTGTATAAATTGAGCTAAATCTTGTTAAAATGTCGTAAAAATCTGTTTTAGGTCAAACCAAACATAGGATCTTTGTGGGTTTCAATCAAGGAACACGTGCAAAATTCTAAAAATTTGAAAATTAGGGTTTTACACCCCTATTTTCAGGGAAACCCCTGAAAATAGGACCTTCCCAGAAATAATTGAAAATGATTTTGATAGGATTAAAAGGCTTCACGATCACATTGGTCAAGTCAGAATCATCAAAAGACACGTTTTACTCTAGTGGGTCTATTTCTATTTTTCAAGAACAAAGTTAGGAGCTCTGTAGCCATTAATGGCAGATTGGCCAGTACCAGGTGCTAAAAGCTAAGCTTCAACGACACAACCATGGCGAAAAAGATCTAAAAAGATGTTCGATGAAGGAAATCCCTAAAACCCAAAAAGGTCAAAATTTGACTAACTCTGGAAATGTTACGAAGGAGAGATCATTTCGCAATGCTGAAAAGAGCCTTTTTCAAGCAGGGGCACCCTTGATTCTTAAGGGTCAGATGTAGCCTGATGAATCACCCAAGGTAGTCATCCTCGGCGTTCACCTGCTGGCTTGATAACGAAACAATCAACAAGATCATCTGATAAAGTGATCACTAGTGACCGTCAGCAGAGTAAAAAGAGGCAGTTGACGAAGACATCAGAAATGGTTGTCAAAGGAGATTCTCAAAACTGGAAAAGGTCAAAAATTGGCTAACTCTGGAAACGCTACGAAGGGGAAATCAGTTCACGAGGAAAAAAGAGCCTTTTTCATTGAGGGGCGCCCTTGATTCTCAAGAATCAGATGCAGCCTGATGAATCATCCAAGATAGTCATCCTCGGTGTTCACCTGTTGGCTTGACAACGAAACAAACAGCTAGATCATCTGATGAATTGATCATAAGCAGTTGTCAACGAAGCGAAAAGAGGCAATTGACGAAGTATCAAGAAACGGCTATCGAAAGTGAAGATCAAAGCAAAAAATAGCCTTTTCCAAGGAAAGGCGCCCTTCTTTCTGGACCTCTAGATGTTGTCAGATGACTAAAGGCCTCCAAGACAATCTTCTCAATCTATGTAGATATCGACAACGCAACTGCGAGCACAGCCATCTAACGAAGCAATCAACGAGTAATCCAAATCAAATCAGGGCACATTTCAGAAAAAGATAACTAAGCAGAAGAGCAAAAGTGCCCTTTTCAATGAGGGGTGCCCTTGAATAAAGGGACCCCAAACTGACTTCTGAGTTTTCCAACTCCAGTCATCTTTGGCGAAACGAAGCTGGCTACCTGAGGAGATATCAAATGAGATCATATGATTCTCCAATCAACGAGAAATCCAGATCAAAGCACGAGAGGTCAATTCAAAAGGCTGAAGAATGAAGATTAAAAATTCACCAAGGCAAAAGCAAAAGCGCCCTTTCTTGGCAAAGGTGCCCTTTCTTTTGAGGCCTTGTCCTCAGCTTTTTGCAATCATGTCTCCCAGACACTTCTCTTTAGGTTGGATCCAGCTCAAAAGTGAATGTACCGGCAACACCTCAGGATCAACAGATCAAGCTAGATTCAGGATCAAACAGGGGTCATTTAATAGAGAAAATAACAAAAAACTTGCAAAACTCAAAAGGGACGCTTACAAGAAGTCAAAGGCCAAGTTGTTGACTAAAGTCAAGATATTTTGAGATAAACTTGGCCAACTCACTCCATGATCAGTGGAAATCACCTTTTTGAACTTCAAATCAAGCCAAAACAACTTTTGATCATGAGTTAAGTCCCCAAACTTGTGGATATAAGGCTTGAGTCTATGTAATCAAGGTATAGGCATCCCACTTCATTATTTCATTGCAGGTTGATGATCAAGAACAGCCATAAGCTCTCAAGGATGCCATTTACAGATCTAGCCAAGGTTTTCATCCGTTCTTCGATATTTCTTGCAGATCTGAAGCAGAAGAAGATTGCTAATCTGAGGTTGGATTCAGAGACAGATTTTCTCAGGGAGTCAGATAAAAACTTCCATTCCATCTTCTGTCTACTTCCTCTCTTCTTGTCTTAGGTTTTCTTGCATGTCACACAAAGCAGTAGGCTACATCAGATCTGATCAACTGGGTAGATTCAGCATAATTTTCCAGTGAAACCCATCTCGTCAGATTTTCCAGAATCAACAAACTTGCTGCCCCTATTTTTGGGGGTTTTTCCCAAAAAGTTTCAGAATCAAAATTCTGAGGAACTGGGCTTGTTTAGCATTGAAGCATGAACAAAACCCATGTGCCAAACTTTTTCCGAAAAAATACTTCTCGGCAGGGCGCTATTTTCAAGGGTTTTTCAAAAGTTGTCTAAACACATTTGTGTTTACAGTCAACAGGCAAGTTCTTCTTCACAGAATGACAATTTGGCGTCCTTGGGCTCCAATTGAACAACCAGACCTTGCACCAGCAACTCTCCAACCAGATCTTACACACATTGTTGGAGAGCAAACGGACATCATCAGCAATCTGCGGATCTTTATCTTTGAAAAGAATACATCTCCAGCTCAATGGAGAGCCACAACAATTACTCTGGATGAAGAAGAAAGAAAGGTTGATCTTGCAGCAGAAACCAATATTACCACCTCCCGCATGGCAGTAAGCACCTTGGCTTGCCAGCTGCGAAGATGTCATTCCAAGCACGGAGCCACCAAAGTTACCAAGAGCAATAGCTTGCGCAAGAAGAGATGTCGTGTCATCAAAGCATTGACTATCCGAAAACGGAAGAAGTCAACACATGGATCAAGGAGCTGTTGACCAGAAATGGTGAAGTGTGAAAAGACACCTAGGAAGGATGTCCTACCTTCCAATTGGCATTTATGATACTTGAAGTTGACTTGATGCCTCATTCCAAGTCAACTCAAGAAGGCATTAAATGTAGTTGGAGTTAACTTGATGTCCCTTTCCAAGTTAACTCCATATCCCTTAAATCATGCATTGTCCGATCCCACTGATTAAGGATGTCTAATTGGCTTCCATGATTTGTGGATCTTAGATCTCCACTAAATGTGGATGTCTATTTTGGAGGGATACTTTACATTAAAGTTCACCTTTAGTTTACTTTTAGTCAACTGAAGTAGTTTCCAGTTAACTGCTTATTCCCCCTTTTTAGGAATAAATCTTGCTAATTGATTGGCAAGAACTCATTGTTAACTCAAGGAGATTTTGGGGTTTCCCACTCCTTTGAGTTCTATAAATAAGAGCCTTGGGCTCATTGTTTGTTTAACCTTTACTTGCTATGCAAAATTGTTGCCCCATTGTTGCCAATAGCTTTGAAAGTGAATATTTGTTCACTCTTGGATGAGAGTTCGTTGGTTGATTGTAATTGTGCATGATTTCGTGCCTTTGCTATCCCAACCTTTGTAATTCATTGATGAAGCTTGAAGAAGAATATTAGAAGGTGCTTGCATTTTGATCTACCTATTTGAGTTATTTCCACGTCTTGTATCTAATAGCTTGTTGTTTCATTTCCCTCCTCGGATAGGGTTTCCTCAGATATTTTTTATTGACAATTATCGTTTGTTGTTGTTTAATGTATTGTCCTTCAACCTATGCTTCAGATAGGGGTTCCTCCTCCTTAGCAAGTTTGTCGGCCAAAACATTGTCAATTTGTTGTTTCTTGTAAACCGTTTCCTAGCCCATACCTCGGATAGGGGTTCCTCCTCCTTGGCAGGTCTCATATCCAGTTTACCGTAAAGAGTGTTTGCTTGTACCAACCTTATCCTGGTATATATCTGAGAGTTTAGAGCCTCGGTCATATTCTCAGGAGACGGCGAATTCAGGTGATCCAACCACTTTGTTCCCGCTCCTTTAGCCTCATGCTCTATTTACCTTAAAGGTATTGGATAGATTAAAAGTTGGAATAGTCGTAGTTAAGATCTGCAAAAACCAGAGAAAAAGCTTAGTTGCGTCGCATTGTGTTTGTGCACCCTTGTGTCCTACCGCTGAAGTACTAAAAGACATGAACCTTAGTTTACCATTCCCTTACGCATTTCTTTCAGCAGAGAGGGACTTCTCTTTAAATAACGAAGAAGTGTTGCAAAACATTTGAAATAGCTGAACGTTTACAATCAGCACTCTAGAGGTGCTAATTTAAATGCCAACAGTTTTTTGGCGCCCACCGTGGGGCAATGAGGCATCAAACTTCAAAAAAATCTTAACACTTTTATGTCAAGGGAATGATCCTCTGGCATCTGATTGCATGATCCATACAAGAAGCAATGGATGGTAACAACAATAATGCTGGCAAGAGGCGTCCACCTTCATTACCTTGGGGTAATAGTATTGGACCTCTGGCTTTTCAAGTAAATCATGAGTTACCTAAAGGGTCAAGGAAGCACTTTCCCCAATTTCATGGTGATGGAAGTCGACATCCAGATGAACATTTTGCTGCATTCACAACAGCTTGCGCCATCTTGCATGTACCACATGAAGACATCGTAGTGCGTCTCTTTGTGGAGACTCTTGTTGGGGATGCTGCTGATTGGTTCAGTCACCTAAAGCCACGTGTTATTACAAGCTGGGAAACTATGTGCGAGAAGTTTTTGGCGAGATTCAAGCCCGCTGAAGACAATCATATGTTGTTTTCCCAGCTTGCAAATTCAAAGATGGAATGCAATGAACGCATGAGGGAATTTGTATCAAGATTTAATCGTCTTGTTACAAGAATTTCTTCTACGTTCGATCCATCACTAGAGATTCTGATAAGTTGTTTCATAAATTCTCTTCCATCAGAGATAGCCTTCTTCCTGAAGATGGCGAAAGAAACAGAGTTTAAGAGTGTGCAAGAACACGCCATCAAGTTGGAGGATAATATGATCACTTCCGGCTTGAGAAAAATAGATTCTATCAGATCCCTAGCTCAACAACCGTACTAGCCAAAGAGAGACAATCTTTAGCCACGGTTGCCAACACCTCCATCAAGACCAATGATTGAAGCTGCACACAATGCAGTGTTTTGTTTTTTCCATGACAGTGATGAACATACTGGATCCACGTGTCCTGAGAATCTGAGAATGACTCAAATCATGGGATACGTTGAAGCTACTCCCAGTTCTAGTTTTGTACCAACAAGCTCGAATGTTGTCTTACCACAAATAGACAACTTCGATGGCGACTCCGCAATGGGATACTTTGAACCCGTTATTAAAGAAGAAAAAGAAGCATACCATCAGTATTCTCTCGCGGTGAATCATGAAAAAATTTCAACGCCTGTGACTACACATGTTCAACACTTGAGAGCACAGAAAGAAGAGGAAGAAAGATGGAAATCAAACGAAAAGGGTGAAGAGGTGCCTTCCACTTCCAATCCCAAATCTTCACAGAAGAACGCTATGCCAATTGCTCAAGAGACGTCTTTAGCAAATTTTGACATCGTAGCTTCCATGATGAAGACCAAGGTACAAATCTCTCAACTAGAATATCTTCAGGACCATCCAGAACAAATAGAACATATTCTCAATGTTGTGAAGAAGCAGGTTGTGCTCAAGTCATTTGTTCCAGCAGAAGCAAAGCCTGAAACACGTCCCGGTAATTATGTGACTCTAGCAGAAATAGAAACTAAAGATCAGAACATTGTTTGTTCTGAAAAGAGACTGATAGAGGAAACAAGGTCATGGACAACACAGTTCGATGGAGGTTGTTCAGATATAAGTTCAGAAGCAGGGGAAGTGATCATCTCCCCTAAAGAACAGTTGCACTCACCTGTGAAATTGGAATTCACTGAGGCTGAGAAAGAGGTGCTTTTATTAGGCCTCAAAGATGCCGAAGACATGGGAATCAAATTCCTATGTATTAAAGGCGATATGGAGCTGATTTGTGAGCCGGTCAAAGGATATTTTCAGGTTAGCAAAGATCACCTACGACATTATAGAAATCAATTTTGGAACTCAATCAACTGGTTTGAAGAGTTTAACATCCTGAGGATGAACTATAGCGGAACTAATGCCTCAGGGGTATCATCTTTCCCATTTGCATCATATTCTGACTTCTGTCAGAGTACTTTTGCTTGGATATATGAATACCTGAGAATCTTCATCCCAGAGGGATTGTCTCCTGCAATTCCCATCAGAAAAGAAGTAAAGCCTTTCAGGCAGAAGCAACACCAATGGGAGGCTCTTCGCACTGCCATGAAGCAGGCAATACTTGAAGCATTTCGTCCCTTCGGGGATGGGGTGAGTTCTTTGTAAAATATTTTTTCTTTGCTTTAACGTTATGTTGTTATGTATTTCCCCGTTTCATAAAGTATTGTCATGTATTAGGTGTTTTCTTAGAAGTTTTGTTGTACGTGAATAAATTGGGGAACCCAATAAATAAGGTGAACTCTATTTTTAGGTATGTATGGAACTAAAGTCCTGACTCTGTTACCCAACTGATAAGATATACTGGTCTGTAGAACTTGAGATTCTTGGTTCTCCTATGCCGTAGGTATCTGACATGGTCACCAGACGGAGCCTAATGTTGTACCCAAAATAATTTTTTGGCATTCTATATAAATTGAGCTAAATCTTGTTAAAATGTCATTAAAAGTCTGTTTTAGGTCAAACCAAACATAGGATCTTTGTGGGTTTCTGTCAAGGAACACATGTGCAAAATTCTAAAAATTTGAAAATTAGGGTTTTACGCCCCTATTTTCAGGGAAACCCCCGAAAATAGGACCTTCCCAGAAATAATTGAAAATGATTTTGATAGGATTAAAATGCTTCACGATCACATTGGTCAAGTCAGAATCATCAAAACACATGTTTTACTCTGGTGGGTCTATTTCTATTTTTCAAGAACAAAGTTAGGAGCTCCGCAACCATTGATGGTAGATTGGCCAGTACCAGGTGCTAAAAACTAAGCTTCAAAAGCTTCAATGATGCAACCATGGCGAAAAATATCTAAAAATATGTTGTTCGATGAAGGAGATTCCTGAAACCCAAAAAGGTCAAAATTTGACTAACTCTGGAAACGTTACGAAGGAGAGATCATTTTGCAATGCTAAAAAAAGCCTTTTTCAAGCAGGGGCACCCTTGATTCTTAAGGGTCAGATGCAGCCTGATGAATCACCCAAGGCAGTCATCCTCAGCGTTCACCTGTTGGCTTGACAACAAAACAATCAATAAGATCATCTGATAAAGTGATCACTAGTGACCGTCAGTAGAGTAAAAAGAGGCAGTTGACAAAGACATC
The DNA here is from genome assembly GCA_007258455.2 of Sequoia sempervirens. Lineage (NCBI taxonomy): Eukaryota > Viridiplantae > Streptophyta > Pinopsida > Cupressales > Cupressaceae > Sequoia > Sequoia sempervirens. Next base: position 89,343,833 of record VDFB02000017.1, on the reverse strand, counting down.
AAAAATGGTTGTCAAAGGAGATTCTCAAAACTGGAAAAGGCCAAAAATTGGCTAACTCTGGAAATGCTATGAAGGGGAAATCAGTTCACGAGGCAAAAAGAACCTTTTTCATTGAGGGGCACCCTTGATTCTCAAGAGTCAGATGCAGCCTAATGAATCATCCAAGGCAGTCATCCTTGGCATTCACCTGCTAGCTTGACAATGAAACAAACAGCTAGATCATCTGATGAATTGATCATAAGTAGTTGTCGATGAAGCGAAAAGAGGCAGTTGACGAAGTATCAAGAAACGACTGTCGGAAGTGAAGATCAAAGCAAAAAAGAGCCTTTTCCAAGGAAAGGTGCCCTTCTTTCTGGACCTCTAGATGTTGTCAGATGACTAAAGGCCTCCCAAGACAATCTTCTTAGTCTATGTAGATCTCGACAACACAACTGCGAGCATAGGCATCTAACGAAGCAATCAACGAGTAATCCAGATCAAACCAGGGCACATTTCAAAAAAAGATAACTAAGCAGAAGAGAAAAAGTTCCCTTTTCAATGAGGGGCGCCCTTGAATAAAGGGACCCCAAACTGACTTCTAAGTTTTCCAACTCCAGTCATCTTTGGCGAAATGAAGCTGGCTACTTGACGAGATATCAAACAAGATCATCTGATTCTCCGATCAACGAGAAATCTAGATCAAAGCACGAGAGGTCAATTCAAAAGGCTGAAGAATGAAGATTGAAAATTCACCAAGGCAACATCAAAAGTGCCCTTTCATGGAAAAGGTTCCCTTTCTTTTGAGGCCTTGTACTCAGCTTTTTTCCATCATGTCTCCCAGACACTTCTCTTCAGGTTGGATCTAGCTCAATAGTGAATGTACTGGCAACAGCTCAGGATCAATAGATCAAGCTAGATTCAGGATCAAACTGGGGTCATTCAACAGAGAAAATAATAAAAAACTTGCAAAATTCAAAAGGGATGCTTAGAAGAAGTCAAAGGCCAAGTTGACTAAAGTCAAGAAATTTTGAGATAAACTTGGCCAACTCACTCCATGATCAGTGGAAATCACCTTTTTGAACTTCAGATCAAGCCCAAACAAATTTTGATCATGAGTCAAGTCCCCAAACTTGTGGATCTAAGGCTTGAGTCTATGTAATCAAGGTATAGGCATCCCACTTCATTATTTCATTGCAGGTTGATGATCAAGAACAACCATAAGCTCTCAAGGATGCCATTTACAGATGTGGCCAAGGTTTTCATCCGTTCTTCGATATTTCTTGCAGATTTGAAGCAGAAGAAGATTGCTAATCTGAGGTTGGATTCAGAGACATATTTTCTCAGGGAGTCAGATAAAAAATTCCATTCCATCTTCTGTCTACTTCCTCTCTTCTTGTCTTAGGTTTTCTTGCATGTCACACAAAGCAGTAGGCTACATCAGATCTGATCAACTGGGTAGATTCAACATAATTTTCCAGTGAAACCCATCTCATCAGATTTTCCAGAATCAGAAAACTTGTTGCCCCTATTTTTGGGGGTTTTTCCCAAAAAGTTTCAAAATCAAAATTTTGAGGAACTGGGCTTGTTCAGTATTGAAGCACAAACAAAACCCATGTGCCAGACTTTTTCCAGCAGGGTGCTATTTTCAAGGGTTTTTCAGAAGTTGTCTGAACACATTTGTGTTTACAGTCAACAGGCAAGTTCTTCTTCACAGAATGACAATTTGGCATCCTTGGGCTCCAATTGAACAACCAGACCTTGCACCAGCAACTCTCCAACCAGATCTTACACACATTGTTGGAGAGCAAACAAACATCATCAGCAGTCTGCGGATCTTTATCTTTGAAAAGAATACATCTCCCGCTCAGTGGAGAGCCGCAACAATTACTCTGGACGAAGAAGAAAGAAAGGTTGATCTTGCAGCAGAAAGACCAATATTACCACCTCCCGCGTGGCAGTAAGCACCTTGGCTTGCCAACTGCGAAGAGGTCATTCCAAGCACGAAGCCGCCAAAGTTACCAAGAGCAATAGCTTGCGCAAGAAGAGATGTCGTGTCATCAAAGCATTGACTATCCAGAAACGGAAGAAGTCAACACATGGATCAAGGAGTTGTTGACCAGAAATGGTGAAGTGTGAAAAGACACCTAGGAAGGACGTCCTACCTTCCAATTGGCATTTATGATACTTGAAGTTGACTTGATGCCTCATTCCAAGTCAACTCAAGAAGGCATTAAATGTAGTTAGAGTTAACTTGATGTCCCTTTCCAAGTTAACTCCATATCCCTTAAATCATGCATTGTCAGATCCCACTAATTAAGGATGTCTAATCGGCTTCCATGATTTGTGGATCTTAGATCTCCACTAAATGTGGATGTCTATTTTGGAGGGATACTTTACATTAAAGTTCACCTTTAGTTTACTTTCATTCAACTGAAGTAGTTTCCAACTAACTCTTTGTCTACTTTCAGTTAACTGGAGTAGTTTTCCAGTTAACTACTTGTTCCCCCTTTTCAAGAATAAATCTTGCTAATTGATTGGCAAGAACTCATTGTTAACTCAAGGAGATTTTGGGGTTTCCCACTCCTTTGAGTTCTATAAATAAGAGCCTTGGGCTCATTGTTTGTTTAACCTTTACTTGCTATGCAAAATTGTTGCGCCATTGTTTCCAACAACTTTGAAAGCGAATATTTGTTCACTCTTGGATGAGAGTTCATTGGTTGATTGTAATTGTGCATGATTTCGTGCCTTTGCTATCCCAACCTTTGTAATTCGTTGATGAAGCTTGAAGAAGAATATCAGAAGGCGCTTGCATTTTGATCTACCTATTTGAGTTATTTCCACATCTTGTATCTAATAGCTTTTTGTTTCATTTCCCTCCTCGGATAGGGGTTGCTCCTCCTTGGATATTTGTTATTGACAATTATCGTTTGTTGTTGTTTAATGTATTGTCCTTCAACCTATACTTCGGATAGGGGTTCCTCCTCCTTAGCAAGTTTGTCGGCCAAAACATCGTCAATTTGTTGTTTCTTGTAAACTGTTTCCTAGCCCATACCTCGGATAGGGGTTCGTCCTCCTTGGCAGGTCTTAGATCCAATTTACCATAAAGAGTGTTTGCTTGTACCAACCTTATCTCGGTATATATCTGAGAGTTCAAAGCCTTGGCCATATTCTCAGGAGACGACGAATTCAGGTGATCCAACCACTTCATTCCCGCTCCTTTACCCTCATGCTCTGTTTACCTTGAAGGTATTGGATAGATTAAAAGCTAGAATAGTCGTAGTTAAGATCTGCAGAAACCAGAGAAAAAGCTTAGCTGTGGCGCATTGTGTTTGTGCACCCTTGTGTCCTACCGCTGAAGTACTAAAAGATAGGAACTTTAGTTTACCATTCCCTTCCTTAAGCATTGCTTTCAGCAGAGAGGGACTTCTCCTCTTTAAATAACAAAGAAGTGTTGCAAAACATTTGAAATAGTTGAACGTTTACAATCAGCACTCCAGAGGTGCTAATTTAAACACCAACAAGTTGTCAAACCATGAATGATAGCACTGCACAAGCTTAATATACTTTATAAAATATAAATGTATCCATCTTCAACTGTGAAGATTACATCATTTGAGTCTATTTAGAGATAAATTATACAAAACTTGCTATGACTGGGGAAATGTTGCAGCTGCCCCTCTAGGTTAGCCCAAAATAATACAACCAAGAACAAGTATTAGCTCTTGTAAACAAAGAAAATTATACACCATGTGAGAGCAGCAAAAGAAATAATCTCTATGAAGTGCAAGTATGTTTCACTAATCTGCAGCAGTTACCATTTTAAATTTTAGATGCAATTATTAAATATCCATTGGGAATGTTGACCCTTTTTCAATTACCTAGTAGCCTTATATCGCAGAAAATTATATTGTAGGAATGGAAGTGATTAATCTTTATCAATATTGTCTTTGTTTTCTCTTTCTCACCAAGGGTTTGACATATCTCTCTTAATTTTCAGAGCTGGCATCTTCACTTAATTAATTTTATTAGAGTTGCTTATGGTGGGGGGCTAACTAGTCTTTGCATTCTTTCTATGACCCTCCAGCCTTGCTATAAGAAGAGGAAGAGATTAATAAAATTTTGTAGACCGTTGTCTAACTCAAGAGGATTATGTTGGGAATAGTAAATTAATAGTTATAACTAATAGGCTTAATATGATGCAAGTGAGGGGAAAGAGTGAACCCAAGTGCATGATAACGCATGACCACCAAGCCATGATAGAACAATTAACGCTTTGGACATCTTGGAAGCACTTTACCAACCGTTGTGACAATTTAACACCTATGCCAATAAGCTAAAAATGTCAAGAGTATTGTAGCCAAGTCCATGACTGATTTTTGTTTGAAAAGTTGATTAGAACCTCATTAAAGGCCGAACCAAATAGGTAAACCTTGGATTGCAGCCTTATTTGAACTAAACAACTCCTCAACTTCTTTAGGATTCCCACCAAGATGAGATTATTGCTACTTAAAAATACCAAGTAGGACCGACCTAGAGAAAACCCAAGAGTGAACCTCTGGGTTTTTTTTGAGCAGTGACAGGCAGTCACTAGACTGTGCCAGTGACCGATGTTTGGGCTACTGCTAGGGTCTAGCTGGCATTCACCTGTTTCACGAAGGTGAAGGTTGCGATGAGCTACCCTGTTATGATACGACTGTAGCGGTTGCACGGGTAGGGACCCATCCATGCGGGTAACGGTAATCTGAGGCTAACCGTTGTATTTAAGGGGTTCACTGGTTGTGACTGGTATGCACAAAAGTGACCGATGCCAAGTGTTACCCGAGATATGGTAGGTTCACCACTTGGGAATTCTCTAAAACCCTTGGGACAAAGGATGGACCCGTGGTGTAGTATGGGATGCACTGAATCCTCTACCTAGATGACCAATACCCATATCGCCACCCCACCTAGCGTAGAAGACCAAGGAATGAATGGGACCCTCGGTGTAGTGCGCAATGCACTGTCATTCCTTTCCATGGGATGCTCTAGATGGTTAGTGGTGAGTCTCTCTTATCTATCTACTCATCTTTCCCTTCCTCTTTGTATCGATCCTGTTGTGACGAGGTTGGACCCACGGTGTAGTATGGGATGCATCGAAGCCTCTTCACTGCTGAGCTTTAACCTTGTTACTTATCTTCTTGACCACAACCATCATAGTTGTAGGACTATCTCGGAATAGCTTGTTGGGTCCACTTGGTTGGGGTGGACTGGGCAGTGGTTCACATGGTTGGGTGTGTTGCACCCCATGAGGAAGTAAAAGCCATGTAAATTATCCATTTTAGTGCCTACATATGCCAGGTAATCTAAATTATGAATCTTCCTATGATAATTAGTTTATGGACTTTTTAACTATGTATTCATAACTAGTTTTGCTGCTAATGATTTATGGATATTGCAATGCTTATTTGTGCAAATGTATTGTATATAAAAAAAAAATTGCTCTCATGGCTAGGTTTTTACATTGGTATCAAAGCACCCAGGTTCAAACTCTGGACCTTGGCACCCCTATATTCTGTGTTTAATAAAAATCTTCTTGAATTTTTACAGCCATGGGACGTGGAAGGAAATGCTAGCGTAGAGCCTCGAGGAAAACCCAAGGGAAACCAAAACTGTTACCTAAATCCAAGGAACCTAAGAAGACTATACCTCTGAGGGAAATTGAGACAATCTCAGACACAAAGACCTTGGCCTCCACCCTTAAGCGAATAAAGGTCAACCCAAGAAAAGATAAAGTTGGCCCCTCTCAAACTAAGGAAACAACAATGAAGACCAAACCATCCACTGTCAGAGATTTCCCCTTTGGATGTGGGCATTATGCCCCACCACTGACTAAAGAGGTCATAGTAGAATATGGCTGAGTACACTCAAAGGTGAATGTAACAAAGGAACTCCCTAAGGAGGAAGATCCCATTGAAGAATAGACAATGTAGTCAAAGGAGGAAACTATGTAATTATGTAATCACGGTGGCTAGCATATTAACCAAATAACATCGTGCTATTATGCGTACAAGAAGGAATTATGAATGTAAAAAAAAAAACTATATATATATATATATAAATATAAATATGAATATGCATATATGAATATATAATTAATATGAGTTTTATGCCCTTACTATGTGATATGTGAAAGATTGCTTATGTTTGAATGATGATTTAATAGTTGATTGAAAATATCTTATTTGCATCTCCAACAGTTTTGAAATGAACTTTTCTTTATCCAATTCAAGGCATTTAAAAGGGGACTAAAATGACACCTTGTTATTTTAATCAGAAAACTTGAACATACCCATTATGAGGAGGATGTCCAAGAGGGGAGCAAGTCCCAGCCTAGCTGAGATCTTACGTGCTAGCATAAAGGGGTTGGAAGTAGCACGTGTCTTATACATATGAGAACATGAAAATTACACTAGTTTTGGGTTATAGAAGCGATCCAAAAATGTAAATTCTATGTTACATTCTTGGAGGTGTAGATAATGTATATGAAAACATGTGATCTTGGCTTTGAAAAGAAAATCCAAATTATTCTTCTATAAAGGCCTATAAGGGAATGATCCTCTAAAAAACTAACCTCGTGTATTGAATTCCACAAGAAATGAGCAGCTCACATTGCATCATCACCTTACATGAGCCTCTACATCATTAACAATAGACTAGGTAGATTGCATGGTTGCTTGACATGTCCTTACTCGTTTAAACCATTAATTTGAATTCGGTGGTTTTCTATAAGAATGTCCTTGTTTACCATGCTCGAAAAGGTGTTTATCAACCTTGCCTATTTTTCAAATTTAGGTTCAAAATACCTAGGAAAATAGATTTGAGATGTTCAGAATTGTACATGCAATTTTTATAACAAAGGTCAAATCCATAGATAGACATTTGATATTGAGGTGTGGAAATAAAAGTGGTTCAAATTTGTGGTGCAAAAATGACCCACATCGATAGATAGTGGGTTTAACAATATAATACCAATTGTCTGACTAAGTTTTAGAACATTGACATAGGGATGAACCAAAGTGTCATATGTCACAATGTATAAATCATCAAACTAGAGCTAAGCACCTTTATGTATTTATTTACTTCCATGTTTAATAATGGACATCTTTTTTAGCATACTTAGTCTCAACTCATAATCCTATGGTGTTTGTTTATTATGGTTAATTAATTAATTTGTCCTTGGTTATTTACACAGCAAACATTTATTTTCCATACATTAGTTAGTCAATCCATATGATATTACACCCCCTTTAGGTATTTTATTTAGGGTTTATGTTTAATTTATAATTTCATTTGCAAATCTAAGAGTATCTAATTTTTCTTCAATACTTTATTAAATCCTACCCTTGTATCATCCTATTTATCCTTTTTAGGGCATGTGTGTAAAGTTTATGCCAAAGTCTTGTTGTCATCCTACTCTCACTTTGAAAAGTCTCTCTTTAAATTTTACAGACCAAGATTCATGATAAAATGGGATCTTTGATGATCTAGTGGATAACACTCATCATATAATTTCAATAGGTTCTGCCAACTGTGTGTATTTGCATTTTGGATAGTTGTTCTTGTTGGGGGTTTGTCTTTGTTGTGTTTCGGTGTTATTGACCTAATTGTTTTGAGGTGATGTGGTTTGTTGTACGGTTGTTGAGCGTTAGTTGTTTGATGGGTGTTTTTCCTAGGAGCACGTAGGACCACCTTAGCATCTACCATGCTATCATTTGTCACATTCTTGTTCTTAGCCCGAACACGAGGCTTGTCACTTGTACTAGTTGATGGGCGGTTGTCTTTGTATGCTTATGTGTTTCCCTGTGAGATTAGAGATCTCTCGATGTTAAGGGCTCTAGGGACAAGCTCATCAGAAGTGGTAATGCACTACATCTTCAAGTGCAAGGATAGATCTCGATCTACATTTTCTATGATAATCCCCACTTGTTGTTCATTGGGAATGGGCCACTTGCTTTTACTAGCTCTTTGCCTCCATTGTTGCAAGAAATTGGCAAAAGATTCTCCTTTGTTTTGCTTGAGAGTATACAACTCTTCTAAGATCACATCGATGTCAAGATTAAAGGAGAAGTGATCTATGGATTTATCGGTGATTTCTTGGAAGGTTTTGATACTTGGAGGCAACTGAGAAAACCAATCGATAGCTAGGCCTGTCAAGCTTCATGGAAAAAGGCACATCAAATAGGAATCATTGTAGGCAACCTCCATACACATAACGTTAAATTCTTTGATATGATCCACATGATTTCCTCTCCCTTTGTATTTATCAAATTTTGGGGACCTCAAAACCAGTAGGGAATGGTACCATTGCGATGTTCCGATTCAATGGATATGGACATAGGTTTTGTTGTGAATGGGGCTTCTTTTTTTTGCACATTTGGATGTCCTACATTTGTTGCGTTAACGCCTTGAGTTGTGATGCTACATCGTCTTGTGGGATTGGTGGAGGAACATATGTTGTGTATTGTGGGATGGCGGATGGATTGTACGTGGGATTCTGATATGATGGGGTGTTGTATGGTGAGTATGGTGTTGTAGGATATTGTGAAGGTGATGGTGGTGGAGGCGTATATGTTCCTAACGTGTTTGTATTGACAATGTTCTATTGAGGGTTATAGTATAAACCCTATTGTTTTTTTTGTTCTTGTGTGAGTACTTGTTGTTGTGCATACTATTGGGCTATCAAGGCTTGTTGTTGTTGTGTGGCCACAAGGGCTGCTTGTTGGGCTTGTTGGGCTTGTTGTTGTTATTGTGCTACTAAGGCGGCTTGGTGTGCTTGTTGTTGTTTTTGAGCCACTAGGGCTTCCTATTTGGCTTGTTGTTGTTGTTGTTGTTGTTGTGCTGCTAAAGCTACTTGTTGGGCTTCTTGTTGTTGTGCTTGTTGGAAATGTGTCTCAATTTACTGGTTTGATGTTGGCAACATTGTGTACATTTCTTCCTTTGATTGGCCAGATTGTGCTCTATCAACGGGACCTTGTTCTCTGTCCCAACGATGATCTGATGGTTCTTCATTGCCAAGACATTGCTTGGTCGACGGGACTCCAAAGGTTGTCCATGCGACGACTCAATAGTTTTTTGTTGGTGGCTTGTTCTATCAGCATGACTTGGCTTTATCGGCGGGACCCTAACAATAGTCCCAACGACAGACCGATCGCGATGTCATGAAGAATTGAAACTTTGAAACTACGAGTCGCAAGTTGTAAAGTTCATGAAATCTCTGATAGTTCGACTTCATCAGTGGGACGCGGCTACTTTTTTGGGACTTTCAACCTGGTCTCCCCGATGGAACGATGACCATGGTGGGACCCAAGCTGACAGGTGGAAAGTGGTAGCTAGAGCTGACTTGACAGTGTGGACCACATCGATCATTTAGTACTTCATCAATATGATAGTGCTTTATCTTTGAGACTTGAAAGCTAGTTTCCCCGATATGTCAATGGTAAGACTGATCACCGAGACGTGAAAATTGGTCTCACTGATAGACCGATGCATTGTGAACTATTTGAACGGTAATGTGAACATCGGTAGGACAATTTCATATCGGTGGGACGTTTGAAGTTGTCCCAATGACAACCTGATATGGTAACTACTGATTGACGATTTGTTTGTTGTAACGAATGGGAACCAAATTGGTATGTTTCCTACGTGGGTCTGGTGTTGCAGATTGGTTGGAATTCTCTTAGAAGGAAAATGCTATAATGTGTAATGCATTTTAATAGTGTTTTTGGAGTTTGAGTTGTGAGTCTGAAGAGAGAGAATGAGATTGATTAGGAATTGTAATGTTGCCTATATTGAGAGTGTGAATAGACATCTAAGAGCAACAAACTGTAACTTTGTATGTGGACTTCGTTCACTGTAATACAAAATGTTTTTTGCTTGGTGTGGTGGGTTTTTCTCCCGAAAGGGTTTTCCCACATTAAATCTAGTGTCCATTATGTGGTTGTGTTAAAATTTGTTCTGATCTATTTTTCTGCTAATGTGCATCTTTAATGAACTGTAATTCGAAATTGAACCATATGTCTGCATTCTCTTCTTAGAATTAGCATTAGGAAAGTGTTTTTGCACCTCTACTTTCCTTACAGTGCTGCTAAGACTACTTTTTGGGCTTGTTGTTATTGTTGTGCTACTAAGGTTGCTTGTTATTGTTGTAATGTTAGGGCTGCTTGCTATTGTTGTTGGGCTACTAGGGTTGCTTCTTGTGTGTGTTGTTGTTGGACGACTTGCTGATAAGCCTAATGTGCTTGTTATAAAGCTAGTGCATATGCTTGCAATGTAGGATCATTTGGTTGTTGGGACATCTGTGATGAGTTTTGGGTGTTTATGGTTTGAGTGGGTTGTGGGTTCCCTTGGCTTAACATTCCTTGCAAAATGGTGGATTGGGATGGAGGAATGTAAGTTTGAGGTCCCATCTGATTTTGCATGATGTGGGGGACCAAAGGTAATGATGATGATGGTGCCATTTGGTATTGTGATGGAAATGGCACATTCGAACCTTGAAATTGATTGAAAGGGTTCCCTTGATCGATGAGTAGGGGTTACCCTTGTTGTATTTGAGGTGGGACCAAGGTATTACCTTGGATGATGGGATTCATAACCAAGGTGTTGTTTTTATTTGGATTGATAAGGGATGGGATGGACATGTTTGTTGAAGCCAATGGGATGGATGAACCAATGGGGTGGTTGGATAAAGATGTCCATATTTGCGTTAAGGGTTGATTTTGCATAAGGATGTTGGCATGCCCTTGTTGATCCATTTGAGACACTTGGTCCATACTACCTTGCGTGACGTTGGGCACAATTGTGGTACTTGTGGGGATGGATGATGATGGTTGTGCTCTATACGTTGAGGTTGTTGTAGAGTGATGTACTTTCAGTAGCTTATGTGGATGTAAGGATGTTCAGAAATGGGAGGAGCACCAAAGGTTGGTGTCCAAGTAGTGGTTTGAGGAGGATTGGTGTTTAGAGTACCCACAAGTGTGTTACTTGCCAAAGGAAGAGTATGACCAAAGTCCTTAGCAAGGCTAGTTGCAAGACTAGGAGTTTGTGTTTGATTTGGCCCTAGCAATGGAGTTGATTGAAACGTAGATGAAGTTAAGCCTTGTGTCAAGTTTTGGGCGGAAAAAGATGAGGGAATTGAAGCTATTTTATTTAAGGCTTGACGTTCTTGCTTATACTCAAGGATTTCTTCTTTAGTAAGCTCAAATGGATTATTTGTAACATCTTCTACCTCATATGGTCCCTCTGGATTTTGGGGTTTTTGTGCGGGGGTAGAATGACCTCTTGGATCGAATTCTTGAGGGTTGGTATCACTTGTGGTGGATGTGACTTTGGTTTTTTCCATGATTCTCTTATGTTGTGATATTGTTGTTTCCATAAATTGTGGGTCACCTATGGGAGAGTTATGTTGGGATTTGTAATGCTTGAACTCTCTAGTTGACTCAAATTTCAATAAGAGGGCCACTCTAAGTCGTTTTGGAGCAATGATGGTAATGGGAGTTGAAATAGGTGGATGATATGGGAAGTGATCTTTTCAAACATTTTGGGACAACACTTATGACTATAGGTTCGATGTTTTATGTTTGGATAAAAGATGTTAATGAACTTATGAAATCTTTAAAGTAGACTGATGACCTTCAAGATAAACTAGTCCAAAAAGTGATAACTAACTTAACTAAATGCATGTAAAAGGATTCATTTGACATACAAAGTAGCTAAGTTAGGGTTTGGGTTGATATATTTCTAAGTCCAAAGTGTTGGTGTGTTTCAAAAGTTTACAAAGTTTGGTGAAGTGAAGTGTGAAATATGATGAAGGGTGGATGAAATGTTTTTGACCCAAAATGTTAACCTAGAGTGAACCTTTGTGTTGCAAGACCAAGGTAGTGAGAAAAATGCTATACCTCTAAAGTAATCAAACCCAAAAGATCAATGTTGATTTAAATGATAGGGACAATTTGGACATATAAATATAGTTCGTTCAACAAAGGGCAAGAATAAAAAATTCTTATCAAGTTGTCTCGATTGCGGTAAAGCTTTAAGGCCCATTTTCTAATAAAATTTAAACTATGATGTCTATGTTTGAAATGGTGGAATGTGGACCTCCGTTTAGGAACTTTGATTTTGCAGGAGATCATGAAGATAAGCACAAGATCCTAGAAAGAGGATATCTATTGCCACACAAGAGGTGGTAATACGGGCCTTCCGATCGCAATATCGGATTTTTCTCTTGTTTTTTCTGGGATGTTTGTTGCATTTCTCCACTGGCTTGGTGTTTCTTTTGTCTCAAATGTTTAAAGCTCCTCAAACTACTGATTATGTGTGTTTGCTCTCCTTCAATCAGTTCAAAGTTTTCTTGTATGGTAGTGGGTGTAAGATTTAGTTGTTCAATTGGAGTGATTGGACGCCAAATGGTCATTATAAAGACAAGCACATATGTGGGGTTCAATTGTGAGTTATCTTGATTAATGAATTTCTTTTTACCACAAACACTTGTCTTGATTAAGTTTCAAACTAAATGTCTATGTCAAAAAACACCATTCATTTCACAAGGTCCATTATGTGAAAATCATGAAGTTAGAGCCATAGTTGCCTAAGTTAACTTTGGGAAGTATGGATTGAGATAAAAGCCAAAATATTTAGAAGTTTTTGAGGATAGAAATCCTTAGGACAAGCATCAATATCAAGACTTTTCAAAAGGGTATCCATGCTTAAACTAAAGGGTTTGAAATTTTGAGAAAGATTGTTGATATTTGTTTGCAATGTTTTGGAACCAAGAAAAGTATGTAACTGACTCACCAACATTTGACAATCCTAGTTTGAGTGGGTATGTATTTTTTAGTAGGCTTACCAATCATCCCCATAAGAGATGATTAATCTGTGAAGATGGAATAGGAAAATAGGATATGTCAAGGAAATGTATCATCTTGACACGCCAAGCAAAAGAGTCCCTTCCCTAGTGCTTTATTGCCTCAACCAAAAACCAAACATGGTAAGTAACTTCTTGGAACGGTGTTATTCCAATGCACTACCTTAAAATATGTTTCAGAAATGGACTTGGTTAGCCACTACAAACAAGGTTTTTAATGACCATATTTGGGATAAACCGGTGTTGTACATGTGGTGATTCACTTAATTAAGATGTCTCCCAACCCTTAGAAATATCTAAGGGTTTTGACACATCACATGGATACTAAGGGATACATTCGTCGATATAATACATTAACACCAACTTGCTTAATGACTTTAGTCACACCAAATAATTTATATAATTGACTAAAATGAAAACATTGCTTGGGTCATTCCCTCTCACAAGTTGAGAGGTAGGCCCTCTAATGGTAACACAGTTTGTGAAGCTTAAAATACTTTTCATCACCCAAGATTTTCCAAAAGGCACAAGGGGAGAGGATAGGAACTTCCAAGAAGAAAAGTATACTTGTGTGTTTCTCTTCACCTGAGATCGCACGAAGTGTAAGGGGAGAGGATACGCACAACAAGTACACATAAGCAAATCAAATATTCATTCATTTTAACCTTGACAAGCATAATGAGTTCATTTTAAGCACCAAATTGAAGTGTTGGGATTGTTTTGTTCAATTTTAAACCTTTTATTGAAAAATGAGGATATGTGGGTTCAGTTTTAACCAACTTTGAATTTTTATTTTAAACCCAAAAGGAAATTTAGTTGATCCTAAAACGTGAAATAAAGCATCATAAAATGGGTTATAATTGCCCCATAAGTGTAAAAACACTTGTTACAATATATAATCAAATGATGATACACTCCTTCACATCAAATTTTATTGCCCAAATTTGCAAAACCAATTAGTGTCAAAAACAAAAACCAAGAGTTAGTGACATGATAGAAATCAAATGAAATCAAAAATTTAAAACACATGTCAAAATTCAGCTTTTGTTTAGTTTACCAATAAAAAGCAATGCTGAAATCAATTACGTCGCTAAATTTTTATCAAATGCATAGCTATATCGCAAGTGCATCACTATATTGAAAAATCACTTGTGTCACTCTTTAGTAAACAGTGACATCAATAGCGTTGCCAAATCAAATGCTTCGCTAAAATAAAATTCATGTTACAAATATAAATCAGTTTAGCGTCGCTAATTTAATATGCGGTAGTGAAATTTAATAAGGCATCGCTAAAATAATTGTGCATCGCTAAAATAAAACCCAAGTGTGTCGTTGTATAGCGACGCGTCCTAGGTGTGCCATTGATTTTGACCAAAGTGTGTCGTTGATTTTCCAAACACAAGGAAACGAGAATCTAAAGATAAATTTGTTTGATTTGATTACTACTTCCCTCCTTCTAGCGCCAAAATGTGACCAATGACATAGTATAGGTTAACTACACATGATCCATATGGATTTGAGGCATATTTAATCCACTAGGCATCAATCCCAATAAGATATTAAATATCAATAAAAACGAAGAATCCATTAATCTAACATGCTAAAAACATGAAAGCTTGACAAACATATATTCTAAGATATTAAAACTTATCCTATTGGGGGAGTGGTATTGCATTGATATGGAATGGCAACCTTTTTTCAATCCCTTGGATAATGAGCTTGTTTCAATTAGTTTTACTGAAAAAAAATTGATAAAATTGATGAGAGATAAATGTACTGAAACATGATGAAATCTAATTTAACATGATATACACTAAGATGTGTGTTGTAAATGTGTGCAAATCTATTCTAAATGTATGCAAGATTTAAAGATGCAAGTCCTAATTCCAAAATATGCTAAATGGATGCAACTAAGTTACCATGGAAGCCATTAATGGATGCTTTAAGCTACTATGATCAAGATTTAAACTAAAAAATACTAAATATGGATGCAAATGAGAGTGATTTTAACATCATAAGTTTACTATTAAAAGATGGATCCCTATTCAATAGATGCAAGGTCTATTTATAGAATAGGCAAAAAAAATCGATTGTCAAGATTGAAAGAATCAATCAATGGTTAGGACGGAAACAAGATGGAGGCATGGATCATGGATTCCCACCAAAGGTTGAAAATGCAAGTTGATATTTAATCAAGGGCTCACAATTATGCAAAGAAACACACTTTCAAAGCTTGCTCAAGAAGTTTTTTTGAAATTTTGTTACAAGGAAGAATATTCCCTTTTTTGAATGAGTGGAAGGGGAGAATGCAAGTGGATGAGAAAAATTGGCATTTAGCAAATTAAAACAAAGTTTTAATGTGCAAAGTGGAGGGATATTCCTTAGGAATATTCCCTTTTGGAGGAAATTAGGATTTAGCATTAAATAATTAATTTATTTAATGAAACGGGTGGGATTAGGATATTTAATTAAATAATTGGGATAACTAGGATTTATTTAATTAAATAAGAAGACATAAGATGGCTAATTAAATAATTTGCATTATTTGTTTAGACAGGATGAAAGGTGAATATGACATAAAGTGAATTAACCTAATTAGATTAATAGGTGACAATGAAGCCTTTGATTAATTAACTAGGTTAATTTAATCAAATAAGCGAAAAGATGATGGATTTTAGGATTAAACAATGTTAGTATATCATATTCAAGTGTGTAGTATCATTCAGGACATTTTTAAGTGTCTACAATAACAAACCCAATAATTTATTTAGTACCTCATTCATCAATCTCATGAAAATTCTAGGTGCATTGGTCAATCCAAAATGCATCACTAACCACTCATACAATCCTTCATTGGTCTTAAATGCGGTTTTCCATTCATCTCCTTCTCTAATCTTGATCTGATCTGATAGCCACTCTTTAGGTCAATTTTTGTGAACTAATTTTTTCCACTCAAACAGTCCATAATGTCATCCATCCTCAACAATGGGAATCTATACTTGATGGTGATCTTATTGATTTTCTACACCCTTAATATTAGATTACATTAGGTTATGAATAGTCATCTTGTGGCTATCTTAACTCCTAATTAAGTCATATTTGTTGAATGCACAAGACAACTGAGAGGGGGGTGAATTAGTTGTACCTTAAAACTTCAAAACCCTCATTAACATTCAAATCACATTAATTCAATAAACCCTTAATCTGTTATGATGAATTAGCATGAAAGACAAATAACAAAATTTGAAACACAGCAACACCATACACAAGAGAATACCAAATTTACATGGAAAACCCAAGAAGGAAACAACCACAGTGAGGATTAGCTCACAATATAAAGTAATATCAACACCAAATATAATAGGGCTCACTGTCGTAGGGCTCATCACCCAAAGGAAGAAAGGCTCACTGCCAAAATAGAAAAGAAGATAGAGAAGAAGTGTTACATAGAGAAAACTATCTCAATGCAACAGAGAATCCATCATAATGACACTAACACCTTTGTAGCCTGAATGAAGAATTATAGACACCTTCTCACTACATCCAACAATCTAACACATGAAAGCTCGCACTACTCAAATTCACACTCTAACACTCTCCAATTCACATAATTTGCATCTCTCTTGTCTATCTTATCATTCCTCAACAACCCAACTCTTATTTATACCATCTTCAACCTTGAAACCCTTCTCCAAGGTCGACTATACACATCAATTGTGCAAATTCAAATTAGGTCAGCATCAAAACACTTCTGTAGTGGATAGAAGTGAAATCATACCACATCACACCTTATCTGGGACCCAAATCTACAACACCACTCAACCGCACGCTTCTATAAAGAATAATTATCCAACGCAATTAGTGTAAACACCAGGTCATTCGTTACCCATGTAAACACCATCAAACTTTTAGTTACACACTTCCTTAAATCCAAGGATTACTTGTGAACCACACACCACACTTGAACATCATCTAGAATATTCCTTAAACAATCTGAAATCCAAGAAACTCCTTTGCAACGACTTCCACCTGAAGAATACACACTCAGTACATCCAAACAACTCTACCATGCACTGTAACTCAAGAAACTGACTTTTGAAGCACCAAACCATAAACCACCTCAACTAAAGATAGATACCAACACTATCAACACTCCTTTAGATCTGCAAGACCTAAAAAATAACTATGGATAAATGCAGAGCAAAAATATTTCTCCAAAACACCCCTGCAATACATAGTTCACACACTAGTGAATGCAACTTCTTCTATACAACGATCTAACACACCAAATCCTGGATATCTAGCACCTGTGAATATCTCTCACCAACTTATCTAAAATGCATAGGCAGATCTTCAACCTAGAAGAAATGCAAAGCAACACAAGAACACACCTCTACAACACAAAACACCACAACACGCTATTTCCTCTTTTTATCAAAATTTCTTGAAAGCACTTGGGAACCAAGTACCAGAGACACATCCTCATCATCTTCAACACTTCCTCAACACAACTCAACCACATATCCATAGACATAATCTTATCAAAGCAACACCAGATATTGACACCAATAGCTTTACTAATGACAACATAATTCAACTAATCAGTGCATGGATAACATCAACTACTCGTGCTCTTGGAACAATCTCACCCAATAATAGACATCAATGACAACACAGGCTTGTTGACATCAATGACAACACTAATTGCTTATACTTGGAACAATATTATCATTATTATATTGTTAGTTAGTTAATTAGGTCATCTTAGGGCTTATATAGGGTTATCTAAGTCATCCTGGGTGATATCCTAGGCATAAATAGGTATATATAGGAGGTTGTGAGTCTTATTTCATGATCATATTGTAAATTTTGTTCTCATTGGAGATATTTGAAGGTTTTCCCCTTTGAAGTGGCTTGTTATTTTCAATTATTATCAAGTATTTGCAACATATTTTCTATCATATTCTTCTATTGTGCAAGTTATTTCATTACAATTGATATCAAAGCATGATCTTGGCATCATTACGATAAGGCATTTTTTCAATTTTGGAGGTCATTTTGTGAAACCCATATCTCCCATATTTTAGTAATTTTTTGTTTGATTTTTAAAGGTTTTTTGAAGGACATATTAAAGAAGCTATAGTCCATATTTCATAGGAATTAGATCATAATTGATCAAATTGTTGTAGAATTATGGTTTTTTCCCAAATTATTTGGAAGGTCCATATCTCCTAACTCCTGCATAATTGGTTCTTTATTTTTAGTGGGTTTTTGAAGATATACTAACAGAGACTAGAGACCGAATTTCAGAATATTTTAAGCATATATAAGTGATTTATTGGGAAATTATATTTTTCAAAAAATTGCTCTCAAGGCTGCAAATCACCTAATTTTTGGAGATTTTTCTTTTGGAGTGTGATCTAGGTCTTGGTAAGTTACAGTGAATTTTTTATATTATTTTAAATTTATTTGTGTGATTTATTACAAAATTATTTTCTACCATCATGACAAGACCTGCAACAAGAGGTAAAAAGAATGCTACCACACTGGGGAAATCTTCAAAGAATGATGGGGTAGAAACTAATTATTTTAATCCTCAAGATGAAATAAACAAAGTCAAGGGTGATATTTCATCATTAGAGAAGAAGATTATAGATGAAATGAGTGAATTGAAATCACTTATTCATGGTATGAGGTGTAAGGGTGAAGATTCACCTTATAAGGTGGAAGATAATGCTTTTGTTGGACATGAATTCCTTGGACTTGACTTTGATTTCAAGAAGGATCCTTTAATAATCATAAGCCAATGAAATTCATGCCCAAGTTGGACATGAGAAATTTTGATGGTAAGGATCCAACCAATTGGTTATGCCAAATGGAACAATTCTTTGGTATTCATCATGTCCCTAGTCAACAAAAGCTGGTTATGGCATCATTATACCTAGAACCAGATCAATTTATTTGGTATCATTGGTTATGTGATGAGAAGAGGAAAAAGGGTTGTGTGTTCACATGGTCAATTTTCCAAGAGGAACTTGCTACCCATTATGGAGATAACTTTATGGATAGCTACTTCTTCCAACTCACTAAGTTAAAGCAATCAAGCATGATCAAGGATAATATTTATCAATTTCAAACCCTTTCTCTAAGAGTCAAGAATGTGGCAGCAAAAAATATGAAGGAACTATTTCTAGGAGGTTTAAAGGATCACATAAAATATGAAGTATGATTGTTCCAACCACAATCTTTATTGCAAGCAATTGTAATGGCAAGACAAGAGGAGGAGAGTCTTTTGGCTAGTAGGAGACAATGGAATGTAAATTTTAGTGAAAGGAGATCTCCTACGCATTCACTACCACAACCTACTAGGTTGACTCCACAACAAATTGAGGAGAAGAGAGCAAAAGGCTTATGTTTCGATTGCGATAGTAAATATAGTTGAGGGCATAGATGTAGTGAAAATAAATTATTTTATATTGAAGGACCAAGTGAAGAAGAAGAGGAGGAACCAATATTAGAGGGTGATAGGGAGTTAGATCATGAATCACATGATTCCCAACTAGTCATTTCTTGTCATGCACTCTCTGGTTTTAGTTCCCCACAAATTCTCAAAGTAGCAGAGTGCTTAAAGAATCAAAAAGTAACCATGTTGATCAACTCAAGTAGTACTCATAATTTCATCAACAAAAAGTTGGCTACTCATCTAATTTTTTTTATATATCTAGCTCTAGAATTTTAGGTCTTCATTACAAACAGTGGTATTATGAGTTTTTCGGGAAAGTGCCATAGCATTAAATTATCCATGGGAGATTATCACCTTCATATCCCAATGCATGCTATCTCCATGGGTGCAACAAATATAGTTTTGGGAGTACAATGGCTTACTACTTTGGGAAAATTGAGATGAACTTCCAAGAATTGCTCATGAGATTCCAATCAAAAGGAGAGATAATAGAGCTAAGAGGATTGAAGGAAAAGTCCCCACAAATGGTGAGCTCTCATCAAATGCAAAAGTTGCTTAAAAAAGGATTTGATAGATTTGTGGCCTAGTTATGTTCATTAGAAGTCTCTCAATCTAATGCTCCCACCCATCCAAATTTACAAGAAATAATTGAGCATCACTTCATGGTTTTTGGAGATATTCCTAAAGGACTTCCTCTTAAGAGGGATCATGATCATGCCATACAACTAGTTCCAAGGATCCAACCTACCAATATCAAGCCTTACCGGTACCCACATATACAAAAAAATGAGATAGAAAATATTGTTGATAAGATGTTAGAGGCATGAATTATCAGGCATAGCCAAAGTGGTTACTCCTCACCTAATTGATGGTGCGAAAAAAGATTGAAACTTGGTGCATGTGTCCATACTATAGAGTTCTCAACATGTACACCATCAAAGATAAGTTTATTATTCTAGTCATTGATGGATTGCTAGATGAATTGAATGGAGCTATGTATTTTACACAGTTATATCTTAGATCCAGTTATCACCAAATTCAAATTAAGGAAGAAGATATTTGTAAGACAACATTTAGGACTCATGAGGGTCATTATGAGTTTTTGGTGATGTCATTTGGTCTTACCAATGCTCCATCTAGATTTCAAAGTTTTATGAATTTCATCTTTAAAAAATCTTGAGGAAGTTTGTATTAGTGTTTTTTGATGATATATTAATTTATAGCAAGACATGGGAAGAACACTTGTAACATGTAGATCAAGTATTGAAAATTCTTAAAGAGCATCAACTCTATGCTAAGCCATCCAAGTGTGATTTTGGTCTTAATGAATTGGAGTACTTGGGAAACATAGTTTCGCATGAAGGAGTAAAGGTGGATCCTCAAAACATTAAGGCTATCATGGAATGACCTATTCCCAAAACCATTAAGAAATTGAGGGGTTTCTTGGGATTGACTGGATACTATAGAATATTTGTGAAGAATTATGGTCGTATAGCAGCACCCCTCACAACTTTATTGAAGAAGGGTTATTTTTATTGGAATGAATTTGCTAATTCGGTATTTGACATGTTAAAGGAGGCTATGTGCACAACTCCAGTGCTTGTCACTCATGATTTCATGAAGGATTTTATTGTGGAATTTCATGCTTTAGGAAATGGTATAGGCACAACTCTCATGTAGGAGGGTCATCCCATTGCTTTTGAGAGTCGTCAATTAAAGGGTAAGAATCAACTCGAACCTATTTATGAGAAGGAAATGGTGGCTATTCTTCATGCAATAAAACAATGGAGGCCTTATCTAATGGGTACACACTTCAAGGTTAATACAAATCATGATAGCCTAAAGTATTTTTTGGAACAAATATTATCTTTTGAAGAACAACAAACATGGGTTACTAAGATGTTGGGATATGATTTTGAGATTGTATATAATAAAGGGAAGGAAAATTTTGTGGTAGATGCACTATCCAAGAAGGATGCAAAGGATGAAGCTTTATTGTGTGCCCTTTCAATATTACAAGAAGATTGGATAGTAGAAGCCAAAGAAGAGTGGTAAAATGATGTGGCTACTAGTAATCTCATTCAACAATTACAGAGTGATCCTAGTAGTTTAGATAAGTTTTGTTGGAAGGGAGATACTTTATGGTATAAAGAGCGATTGTATCTTTGCGAGAATTCCTCTCTAAAACAAAATATTCTCATAGAGCTATATGAGTCTCCAGTGGGTGGTCATTCAGGATTTTTGAAGACATATCATAGGGTCAAGAAAGACTTCTTTTAGGAAGGGCTAAAAGGGGATGTTCAAAAATTTGTGGCAGAATGTTGGGTTTGTCAAAGAAATAGAGGGGATACAATTAAGCCACATGGTCTCTTTCAACCCTTAGTTATTCCTAGCCAATGTTGGGAAGAGGTCTCCATGGACTTCATCACAGGGCTTCCAATATCTAATGGTAAGAATTTTATCATGGTAGTAATGGATTTCCTCACTAAATATGCAAATTTTATTTCATTATCACATCCTTTTACAACAAGTACAGTGGAAAAATCATTTTTGGAGAATATTCAAAAGCTACATGGTATACCTAAGGTTATTATTAGTGACCATGATCCTATCTTTATTAGTAAATTTTGGATATATTTATTCAAATATTTGGGTACTCAATTGGCTCATCGTTCTTCATATCATCTGCTATCTGATGGGAAAACAGAGGTTGTTAATAAGTTTTTGGAAGGATATATGTGTTGTTTCACTTTAGATAAACTATCTCAATGGGTAGATTGGCTACCACTAGCAAAAAGGTGGTATAACACTTCCTTCCATAGTTCATAAAAAATGTCTCCATTTATGGCATTTTATGGATATCATCCTCCTTCCATCACATCATCATTGAAGGTGTCACCAAGAGTTCACATGGTGGAGGACCACATGATTCCTCAACAACAAGTACTTTCAGGACTTAAAGAGAATCTATCCATGGCACAAAAATTGAATGAAGCAGCAGGCAGACCAACATCGTAGTGAAAGAAGTTTTGAAGTTAGGGATTGGTTTTTCTTGAGATTGCAACCTTACAAGGAAATTTCACTGAAGCAACAGTTAAATAATAACAAGTTGTCTCCAAAATATTATGGCCCATATCAAATCATGTAGAAGATAGGTAGTGTTTCCTACAAGCTTGAATTTCCATCAACAACAAAGTTGCATCCATTTTTTTGTTTCTTATTTGAAGAAGCTAATTGGGAATAATATCCCTACTCAAAAAATATTACCTAAGATTTTTGAAGAAGGTATAATCATATTGAAACTAGAGTGTATTCTTCAGAAACACACAAGAAAGCTAAGGACCAAAACACTCACTCAATATCTCATCCAATGGAGGAATTTACCAATTGAAGATGTCACATGGGAGGACGATGAGTTCATTCAAAATCATCCAAAATTTCCTAGCATTGAGTACAATGCTTCTCTGAAGAGGTGAGGCATGCTACACCCTTAATATTAGAGTACATTGGGTTATGAATAGTCAGCTTGTGGCCATCTTAACACATAATTAAGTTATTTTATCATTATTATATTATTATTTAGTTAATTAATTCAGCCTAGGGCTTATATAGGGTTATCTAAGTTGAATTGGGTGATATCCTAGGCATAAATAGGTATATGTAGGAGGTTGTGAGTCTTATTTCATGATCATATTGTGAATTATGTTCTCATTGGAGATATTTGGAGGTTTTCCCCCCTTGAAGTGGCTTGTTATTCTCAGCTATTATCAAGTATTTGTAGCATATTTTCTATCATATTATTGTATTGTAACCAATAATCTCTCAATCACTTCTTCATGCATCAAATATCTCCTCATTACCAATGATTTTCCTTTCTCAGGTTTCCCAACTGAATTAGGGAATCCAACAAGTTCTTCATCCACATAACCTGCTCTTTTGATATGCTCAAATCTTTTACCGGTACGTCCTTGATGACATTCAAAAGTTTTATGTTCTTCACCTCCACACTTGAAATAGGTTCCTTTGAATGGTCGATGCTCATATCTTCCTTACTCTCTCTTATATCCTTCATTGTAGTAAGAATTATGACCTCTATCACTGTGGTAGAAAATTTTGTCTTCTCTTCCTTTGCAGTATGAGTTATTATCCTTCTCTTCACTACAGTAGGGTTTTCCATATTTTTTTGCTCTACATAAGGTCTTCTCTCTCTAGATTATGATTTATTCCTTTGGAATCTTCCTCTTGCACTTTTTTGTCTTTGTTCAAATTTCTTGTTCATCTTTTCTTCCACCTTCAACGCAAATTGGTATGCTTCTTCAATAGTGTCATCTTTACCAGGCTCAATTCTTCTTGGATGTTTGTTCTCAATCTATTGATGTACCTTGCAACCTTCTCTTTTCTTTCTTCACTATGTCTAGCTCCAGTGATCATCTTATAGAATTCTTCAGTGTATTCCTTCACATATCTCTCCTTTTTCCTCAGGTTCTACAATATTTTCAATAGTTCAAGCTCATAATCAGCAGGTATGAATTGATTCTTCAACTTTGTCACCATCCTATCCCACTTTGTGATTTTTTCCTTTCCTCTTCTATTCTGATCTAATTTAACTTATTTCCACCATATAGCAACATGTCCTTTCAACTTAGTTTTTGCAAATCTCACTCTTTTTGGATCTTCACTTTCTTCATACTCAAAGTATTCTTCCATATCATTGATCCAATCAATCAATTCCTCAAGGTTTAAATTTCCTATGTAATTTTGAATTTCAATTCTAGGTTGCTTACCAATCTTTGAAATAGATTTTAGCATCTTCACTTGATATTAATCTTCTTCTTCATCATCTAGGACTTCTTCATTTTGATTCATGACATGATCCAACTCATCATCACTTTCATCCACATGTCTAGGGTTTAAACCTCGCCTTCTAGCTTCTTCTACAACATCTAATCAGTCTCACATTGCTCTCATCATCTCTAACATTTCACCCACTATCCTAGCGACATTTTCCATAGTAGTTTCTCTCCTTGGCGGCATCTCTCCCCGAGATCCGGTGCAATTGCGTCAATTCAGTGATCTGGCTACAAGGGTTTCAACTACCTCACAATCGATGATAAATTAAAAACACATGCGATCTACCTCAGGTCAGTGATTTGTTC
Organism: Sequoia sempervirens; assembly: GCA_007258455.2. NCBI lineage: Eukaryota > Viridiplantae > Streptophyta > Pinopsida > Cupressales > Cupressaceae > Sequoia > Sequoia sempervirens. Next base: position 89,319,337 of record VDFB02000017.1, on the reverse strand, counting down.
ACCACAAGGAATGCCTTCAGGACTCACAAACTCACTCTAATACCACTTGGTGAAGTCACAGATGGAGGGTCCAAAAAGAACTATCCAATCATGCAGCTTAGAGTCAACACAACGAAAAAAACACAAGAAAACACTTAGTAAACAAAGATCTTTATTGATTCAACAAATTGCAGTCTTACATGCCTCTTATGTCTCATATACGAAATAACTAGGGCTCACAGGCTTGTTGCAAGGGCATTACAACATTACAATTGGCACAAAGACCTTATTCAACAACTAGATCTGAATATCTCAGATATTTGAATCCTAATCCTAAGTCTAACTCCCTAACTAACTTATGACTACTTTCCTATTAATTATAATTAATTTTAAATATGAATCCCCAGCTCCAAATATGGTCTACATTGGCCTCAAGGTTTTACAAACCCCAATGAAGGATTAAGCGTGTAGGTCAGCCTTAAAACATGAAAGACAATCCTTCGTGAAATGAGACATATTGCAGATCTCCAAGAAAGATCCCCTTGGACCTAAAATGCTTTCATGATGTTTCATTAAGCTCTGCATGCTCCAAAATAGATCCGCACAATAATTTTGGACCAAGTTGGCCCCAAATGCTCTAACTAAGAAATAATAGTGAATTCTGAGAGCGATAAATTTCTGCAAACAAATGCAAAATAATTGAAGTCTAGATCATATGTTGTAGATGGCCTCAATTAGGTGCTATATCCTACTCTGCGAGCTGAGAAATGACAATGCGATGAAATGCATAATGAATTGTTGAAACTGTTACATAAATGAAAGAGAAGAAATGTTTTTGGTTGATACAGGATTGCTTTATAACCAGGGATGCTCATGTATCACTTACTTGGGAAGATATTGTGGCATAGGAGGATGAAATCATTGATACATTTCTTTCAAAAGATAGTAAGATGGATGGCATAGATGAAGTTGCTAAGTTGATATTAGATCCCCCCTCGATAGAAGGTCATCAACAAGTAGATAACTCAGTTGAGGTTATGAATGCACAAGTAATAATTGGATCACCTCTCATTATAGGACCTCTTAAACCCCCTGTACATATCTTGAACTTTGCAAAACAACTCACTAGTAAGCATGTATCGCAAAAACCAAGGTATCATACAATTTCTCACACATATAACATTCCTCAGTGTAGTGGTAAGTTGTATGATCTTGTTGAGAAACTTTGTGGTAATCCAAAAAAAATATCCCTTTGGGACTTGATTCAAACATCACCTACATACCATAGGATACTCCAAGAGTCTTTGCAAAAGATTGATGTCCCACCTTCTGTTAGATTGAATGATGTAGCCGCCTTATTTGATTGTATGCAAGTGACAAAGTTAGATATTGCATTCCCTCAATATGAATTACCCTCTCTTGAGATCCAAAATAAACATGAAGCCTTAATGATAAAATTTATCATTAATGGAACTAGAGTTAGGTGTACTCTCATATACAATGGAACAGGTCTTAATGTTTGTAGCATTGACCTCCTAGATAAAATTGGCGTGGAGAAGAATCTTATCAAACCCAATGATGTTAATATTTGTTTCTTTGATAATGTTAATAACAATCATTAGGAATGATCACACTACCCATTGAGTTTGGACCCATGGTTTTTCCTACCCAAGTCCATATCATGTCAAGACCTCTTTCATACAACCTTCTCCTAGGTAGATCATGTATCCATGCCATGAAGGGAGTGTCGTCTACTCTTTACTATGAGATGAAGTATGAATATAATAACAAGATATACACAATTAAAGCATATGAACAAAGCTATAATTCACAAGTTCAACATGATCATAACACTTCCAACTCTCTTAATACTTTGATTCCAACTTCAAAGGTATAACCTATACAAGTTGATGGTAATCCTAATTGTCTTTCACCTACAACAAAATTTTTAGACGATGATTGGGGGTCATTAGATTTTACACCTTGTTTCAAAGTGGAGTCTAAATATTGCCATCAAATTCCAAAGATTCAAATACAAATAATGATCATGCTAATTATTCATCTTCAAACACATATTTTTTGGATGATGGGTTCATTATATTTTACACCCTCCTTTATGGGAGAGTACAAAATCTCACAATCTAAACCAAAACAGTCTTGTGTTTCATTTTCTCAACCTAGTCCCACATCAACAACATCACCCCATGGTGGTGATGAGGGCTCTTCAACTCCTACCACTCATGAGTGGAAGATGCTTAATTTTAAAAATCTTAGAAAGGATTTATGTGCTCGAGAAGAAGCCAATCCTTCTCAGAATCATGTAGATAAAATCTCTTCATCTGATTTGGAAGCATTTTATGGTCTTGGAAACAAAATTCTTTCTAAACATGGATATAATGAAAACATGAAATAAAATGATAGGGATCAAGAGAATATCTTATCGAGGCTTCTCAAATCCCACCTAATTACTCTTCATCCAAGAACATCAAAGAAATTTTACAACAAAACTCATTTTGCGCATATCATCGAGTGCATGGTCATTCTACCAATGAATTTCAGGCCTTGAGTAATGAAATACATCTTAAGGATTGTGGTGTTCTTCCTTGCATTGATGCACCTAATTCCTCTAATCAATAATGATCTTCATCCTATCATGTTGATCATCACTATGTGTCATTTTTAGCTTTATATATTTTTCTCATTTTCATTCATGGTGGTACAGTATTAAGTGCAACCATATTTTTCATAATAGCAACATGATAGTCCTTGATGTGGTTGTCCTTGTTGTTAGGAAATAATGCATAATACCCACAATTTTAATCCATTTCCTACAAAACCCCTTTGTGGTATGAGTTATTATCCTTCTCTTCACTACGGTAGGGTTTTCCATATTTTTTGATCTCCCATATTTGATCTCTCTTTTGTTTTCATTGAAGCTCCTAGATCTTGGGTGGCTACATCTTCAGTCAAATCTTATGTAGTATAAAAAAATTATACCAACTCTTACATTACATTAGAGGCACACTAGGAGCCCCAAGAAGCTACAGTGTGGCTTAAGGGGGGGTGTTAGTTGATTGGAGTGTTTTACCTAATTGATTCATCACTTAAGTCCTATTCACACTAGTTACTTAAGTTTACTTAGAGTAAATATAAGATACTTATCACTTTATGTCTCAATCCATAAGATTAAGACACGTGTCATAATATTATGCAATCCTATGTCTCACTAGTCTATATAACCAAGGGATTTTCTTTGTAATCTTGAATCCATATTTCAATCTATTATTTACATCATTTGATAGTGTAGACACCTAAATTTGACTACTTACGTTTGGTCAAATTTACTCCCTATTTCGTCTAAATTCACTGCATATCCATGTTAATTAAATAATATTGCTATTATTTACTTAACATTGTTGGTTATCCTAAAGTCTTATGAATCCCTAAGGTATTTAATTAATTAATTAAATGCCTTACCCATCTAGCCCTTCTCTAAATTAAATAAATATATCCATTTATTTAATTTAGTCATTTATCCCATGTGAATTAAATTTAATATTTTATTTCTTCCCTTTCTCTCTCCTAGTCCCATCCTCCATAATTTTGGCATTACCCCTAATCCACTCCCTAATCCCCTCATTAGGGATGTGCACACACCTAAACCATGATTAGGAGGTTTTACATCCTCCAATTTTTGCAAGCGGCCTCTTAATCATCTTCATTACCTAGTTCTCCACCTAACTACCCTCCTTAATTATTTGCACAATCTAATCCTTTGATTAGGAGGAGATAATATCCTTGCCATTTATGGCACCCCTCCCTAGTCAACTCAACCTTAAATGGTTTCTCCTTTTGGAGAAATAACCCTACATGGGTTACTTCTCCCAAAGTACCCTTGAGGAATTTTAAATTCCTCTTTACTCTCCCCATGCACCTCAAAAGGAATTTTTAATTCCTTGTGATTCCTTCCAATCATTTGGGGAGATTCGACAAGAAAACCCTTTATGAGGGAGATATTTCCCATCCCCCCAAGGTACTTGCAAAGTACCAAATCTCCTCACATCCCCTCTCATGGTGGCACTTGTCACCACCATATGGGTTGAGATGTCTCAAGGCATCTCAACCCTCCATTTCACCCAACCCCTCTCAAATGACTATGCTTAGTCATTTTTGCACAATTCACAACTACAATCACATACCTTGAGCAATTTACATGGTGTTATGCTACCAAAATCAAGCTAGAGCACACATCCAATTCAACATTGTTAGGTAAATCCTCTCATCAAGCTCATCAACATACCATGTTTTCATTCGTTTTAGTCAAGGTAGAGCTTTTAGCCCTAATCCAATTGTTGCTTTATTTTTTATGTTTTTGCTTGGTTTTGTTGCTATTTTCTTGCATTATTAGAACACTAATTCACTACACGGAGATAGAATAGCATTATTCTCACAGATTTTATCTCTCATGTGCTTTCATTGAATCTGCTAGATCTTTAGTGGCTACATCTTTAGTCAAATCTTGCATGGCATAGAGAATTCTATACCAACTCTTACAGTTTATACATATTGGTATAATGGTATAAATTGAATGAAATATTTGGTGTTGGTAATTATGAAATGGAGGTCCAAAAATATTGTTTTGTATAGTTTTATAAGAAATTAACAATATGCTTTGTATATGCCTCTACATTTTGCATACATATATACCAGGGAAGTGGCAACCACAACATTTGATGAAATTCCTCAATCCTTTTATGTTTTTATGGATATTAATATCCTATTCCAAAGCTCCCACCTTGGCATAGGTTGCAACCACCACCAAAATTGAATTGATTGAGTTGCAAATAGGTTAGACATATAATATTTCAACATGTCAACAAAACTGGTAAAAAATGGTAGGCATGTATATTGTTAGAAATCTAACCCATAATTTACATAGCAAAAATATATAAAATATTTTTATTAATTATTTTTCGATTACAAAGTATTGTGTGAGTGTTTATAAATCATTACATTTTTGTACTTCCCAAACTAACCTATAAGAAATTTGTACTTCCCAAACTAACCTATAAGAAATTAACTTCCAACTAAGTAACTTTATTAAAATGTAGACCTTGATTTTTCCAAAAAAAAATTATATTTTGATTTGTTGTTGATATTTGGAATTAACAACTCAACTATTTTAACCCAACTTGATTATTGTAGATCTTGACCTAAGGGATCTACAAAGATAGCTTTTAATTCTTTTCACATTAATTACAAGAGGAAAACAATGCCCATACCTTATTTATTACCTATAGGTACCCCTTTTGTCAAAAGTTCCATCCTTAGATCATGAATTTATGGGTGATCTTCATCCTTTCTACACTCAAACTCATAAATCATCAATATGAGGATATGGAAAGCCCCAAAGATTTCCTACCGCACCTCCTTGATAGCCCAAATCATATTGGAATGTACACATATTTTCATTTCATTGGTTTTGTTGGCAATTATGGTTTCTATCTATTCTACCATATTTTGGCATGGATTCTTAGCTTCCTTTCTCTAGAATAAAGCTTCTAGGGCTCATTTTGTAAAGGTTTATTCCCTTTTTTCTCTAGTAGATACTTGTATTTTTGCATCACTACATTTGTAAATTGGTCACAATGCCTCTATATCAATAAAAAATGTTATTTTACCTCTTCTCACATCTTTCATATTATGCAAATCTTCTTGCCTCTATGATTGTATGAATTATTTTGATGTTCCTATGCTTTCATGTTGTGTTATTCTTATTTACAAGTGTTAATTGTGGATCGTTTTTTCCCTTTTAGTGTTTATCAAATCCTAACCTCCATATACACCTTTAGAAAATGGTAGAACTAAGAATTGTGTGGACTTGTACTCTTTTGTTGATTCTTTGTGTTGTAGTGGGAAGGCAGAAACAGTTCTAATCTTAGTACATCACCACCCCTTTCATTTCATATATTCCTCTCTTCCCTTTTCTCTCTACAAGATGATAGAATAGGGTTATTTTTGGAGTTATCCAGTGTTGGGTTGGACCAACACTATTGCATCTAGGTTAGAAAGGAATTCGACCTTCTCCAAAGGTTTGATCTCATTTGCAAGGTCCCACACCTTGATATCACTCATGTTTCACTAAAATATTAAATAAAGGGTTTAATAAGGGTGCAATTCGAAGTGACAATTGTTTCTGACACACCTAGTTGGACTAGTGTGATGAGATCTTTCTCATCCTATTGATATATTGGTGCAATCTTAGTAGTTGTAGTTATTGAACACATATACTAGCACCTAGTGACTCTATAATTCTTGGTTCCAAATCAATCTTGTAAATTTCATGCCTAGAATTTAGATAAAAGAATCTCAAAAGGTAACTTTCAATTCATTGAATTATCCTCTTCTACTTCAAGAAGAAACTAAAAAAAATATCTCCACCAAGAAGAACTAGGGATTCTATAACATCATCCCCTATAGCATAGTTTACACCTCCATTCAGTAGATTAATGCAACCAAGAACACCTAAAATCTAGACAATTACAACACTCTTTCACATTAATAAATTGAGTTTTTGTCACCTTAAATGGTGGCAACCCTCACATGTTAGCTCAAAGGGATAACATACCAGTGGTTAATCTTAAAATCATACCATATTTTATTGGAAAAAAAACCACTACCCTGATATAACACATTCAATATGGAGCATGTTAGGTCTCAAAAACGTAGGTTTTGAACCATAAGAGGGTGCCAGTCTCTTAGTACATTTTTGGTTAATGAACGAGGTGAATTTGATTGATAACCCCCTGCTCTTTAGGGTATGCTAAACCTAGGCGGACATACTTAAATGATAATGCAGATTTGAAGTTTTAAATATGGTCTCTAATTTGGGCAATCTACTCACAATGGCACATGGGTGTGAAGTAGATGCAAGGCTAACGACTAGTTCCTACTGTAGGTGTTTCAAGAGTCAAGTATATGAGTAAAGTTTGTATAAAATGTTATAAGTATGACCAGTACCTAATCCTATTGGGCGAATGGAGTCGAGGGGTGGATGATGATGGAGACAGATATGTAAGATAGGTGGATCTTCTTCTCAGCTTAACTCTAACTTGTTGGGCACTTTGGATGTTTGCATCTTGTACAAATTTGCAGGTTTGTCAGTTATTGTACTCTTCTTTATGAATCCCAATGTTATTCTATGAAATTACTATGATATCATGAAAGGATTTTTAATTCTTAACTTGAGGGAAATCAAACAGAATAACCAATTTAAAAGGATTTTAATCCCTGGTAGGAACCAATTAAAATGAATTATCTGAAAGGAATTTAATTCACCCTAGCCCGAACCCAATCAAGAAAACCACACAGCAACAACAAATGTGTCCTGAAAAATTGTATAAATTTGAATAACTTAGGAAAACCACTTTGGAGAAAACACAACAACATATAAGAATGAATATTAACACAATAGTTGAACAATGGAAATAGATCACCGATTATGAACAATCTTCTCCATTATATTGCTTCAAAAGATATACATTTATAGCAAAATTTTCTAAAATATGGAAATGGATGAGTGAAATATGCTATACTAGTGAATGAACCTATCTATTACTAATGATGATGATGATAATGATGATCCAAAATTAGGTCTTGGTTTCCCTTTTATACAGGAAGCAACAAGCTACAGACCCATTACAAAAAGGTATGTCATTTGATAACCAAACTTGATTAACATCAACATAAAAACTTAGTAATTTTTCGGTGAATGCACCATGATCCGTTAGTCTCCAGCAAGCGCCTGTGATCATCTAAGACCTATTCAAGGCTCATGCTCCATGATAATGCACCCACAACTGCAAAACTTTGATACCTTGTCACTTCTTACTTGACCTATGTAATGAATAACTTAATCTTCGACAAATGTTTGATATATCTTGTATTTGCATAAGTGTCCACATTGTTTATGATATATTTCATTGCATATTCAAGTTCAAAGATTCTTCCTAGTTGCACGTGTTTTTTCAAGCACCTCATCTTCATCGTTAATTTCATCAAGGGCCATTGAAAAATATTGAGTTATCTCATCCTTCCATACATCCTGGTGTTTTAAGTTTGTTTCCTCAAATAAATTCGGCAGAGCCATACTTAGTGACTGACTAAAGTCACTCAATTCTTGTGTCAGTATGTTATGGAAGCTATCATGTGTGTTCATAAGCACTTGATATTCTTGAAGTACATTTTTGTTATCACCTTTCTTCATCTTTATGTGAAGTTCCACCTCCTTCATTTTGTCACATAACCTATTATGTTCTTATAAAGTTGTATATGTTTTGTCATGGATAACCCAGACTTTGTCAACAAGTTTAATCATATCATCAAATCTCTTACACACTAGTTCTGATGCCATTTCAAATATAGTAGTTTTTAGTTTTTTCTTTAGTTCCTCTTGCCCTTTCTAGATCATTTCATATTTATGCTTCTAGTAGGTGATCTCAGAAATTGCTCCAAGTACTTTCCTTTCACATTCAATCAATGGTGAGTAAGGCCATGAGGAGGAAGGTAATCTATCTCTATAGTTGATCACTTCTTGCTTCAGCCTCTCATTTTCATTAGTCAACCCCTTATTATCTCTGCCCAATTTCTGAATTTGAGCCTTGGTAAACTTGGCCACATTTACATTTAGATCAGCAGTCTCAATAGAGTTTGTATCCCCTACTCTCTGTACCAAAAGGTGCCCAAATATTTGATCATGATTATTGATAAGGGAAGGCCTCTTTCCTGGTGGGTAAAGGGCCCAAATCTGCAAAGTAGTGTTATCAGGATTGTACCCCGATCCAGTGTATATCTTATCACTGGCCTCATTTGTCAATTGCAAGGCCTTATTTTCTCTTTTCAAGAAACTATCAAATACTATGGGTGAGTTGATGTCCCACCCTGGAAGAAGCATGACCCCAGCTTCTTGTAATAGTGCTCTTCCTCTTTCAAGAGTGATGTTATCCATTTCTTTATCAACCTCATACTAGAGTTCTTTCAAGGCATCTGCTTCTTGCTCAAGGTTGATTTCTTTTAGCTTTTATATGATCATTATTCCTTTGTACTCATAAATGAAGGCTTTAAACTCAGAAGTTTGAACAAATGTATCATCCGCAATGAATTCTTGGCTAGCCTGATGTCTCACATCATCAGACAATTCATTAGAAGCTTCAAATGTGATCACATTCCTCTCTGGTGGCACTTCGTACTAGGGAATAGTGGGAATGGTGATCTATGTAACCTCATTCTCTTCCTCAATGTCATCCTCGATAATAATAGGAGTATCAACTAAGAAGCTCATCTCTGGAGTAGGCTATGGTGATAAATGACCTAAAGGTACTATATTCTCAACATGTCTCCTAAAACCAATATCTCTTCTTCTTTCAAAAGCTATGAGAGGTACATCCTTAGTCAATTCTTCTTCATGTAGGATCAATTTCTCAACCCTTTCCATAGGATCTTGTATGTCATGAAAAGCTTTTGCATATAATGGATTATTACCTCTCCTCCAAGCCTCTACCATAACTATTTTGTTGTATGCAACCTTCCTTATCATCACTCGAGTTTCATCACAATTTCTAATGACATCGTCCATGAAGAACTCATGTTCATATCTTTTCAGTTTCTGTGATATTTTGGCATCATGAATAAAGTGCTCAAGGTCAAACTTTTCCCTCTTGTTTCCCAATGGCATGCCATAATAATCTATTTTGTTGTTAATTGATTCATACCCTTGATCAACAATAATGGTAAAGTCACTGAAACATAAAGTAAAAGGCATGAGAGATTTCCTTTCATAGCTTTTAAGGTGCATGAAGTCTAAAAAGGCCAATTTCCTCACAATCTCCAGGTATGCAACTCTGTCTGGCATAGGCTTAGGCAGTAAAAATGGAGCTGCCTCGAATCCATATACCCTTATCATAGTACATTCTTCAAATGCATACCAGTCCCCCCAATTATGGTTTATCTTTCCCTCAGGGTTTTTCTCTTTTGGCCTAAGGAATCTCTGTATCTCTAGGGAAAAATTGTAATCGCATTTATGGCCAAGCAACTTATACAAGGGTTTGACAAAATATTCTTCAAAATATAAATAGTGGGATCTCCCACATCTACTGTCACATATGGACGTCCACATTTGAACTAGTCTATAATTTTCATCACTATCCAAATATTTGATTCTTAACTTCTCTCCCCACATTCCTATTTCCTTTCCTTCATATAATATCATATGTATGAGCATAGAATAATGTTTGAAGTTGATGGCATCATTGTTATTCTTAATGGCAGCAAGTGAGGTATTAATGACCTCAGACAAGTATTGTGCATAGTCATAAGGCCTAGCATCTTGGCTTTGGATATATATGGCTAAAACCACAGGAGCTATAGCCATCGTAGCAGGAGCATTAGTTCCTAGGACTTGTCTAGCTAAATAGTAGGTGTATCGATAGTATTCTTCAAATGAATCCACAGAAAATGGGGGTTTCTCATCACTAGAGAATCTTCTAAGTTGGTTTCTTGGACCCTTGGGTCTGTGCAGAGGTAATTTTCACCTCTTATAGCTTGCATCCATGGTCTGATACTCTTCAAACAGATCTCTTATCCTCAATTTTGTTTTCAATGATGTGTCTAATTGAAAAACCATGCAGATATAATCTCGTGTTATGATAATAAATTGTGAACCATCATGGGAATAGATTGCCCTCGTTTTAGGGTTGTAATTTTTAGCTAGTGCCTTAACTAGTTTCATGTTGACAAACACATTAGGCTCATAAGATTTTCCAAATTCATGTTCCATGGATTTGAGACAAGTTTGTGTTTGTACTTCTTTCTATAGTGATATATGAATAGATCGTAGCCTCTCTGTGAAGTCCACACATCTCCAATATTTTTATGTTTATCTTCCAATTTTTCACATGAAGGATTCAATTGAGTTGTTCTAGATTTTGGTCTAGACCCGAGACATTGATCTATTAAGTCTTGTTTTAATGGTCTAGCCTTTGTTTTTTTCCTCTTTACTTTTGGTTTTTTTGGGGTTCAATCCATCTCAAAACCCTATTCTCACAGTACTTCAAGAAAGAATTTATAGAATACATTTTGTTGAGCCAAGAACACTTACTTGAACTAATGTCATGGTTTCTGAGCTACTTGTTGTCGTCCAACTCCTCCTCCTCGATTTTCAGCCACAATTTTCAATTATTTTGATTTCTTAAGAGTCGGATTTATCGAGATTTGGATCGCTTGAACCAGCTCTGGTTCATAAATGATGCTTGTGCCACCTTTCTAATCACTTGGAATATTAATGACAGTTATCTCTTTGATGACTTCATTAGTCATGTCATTCGGGTAAGAAATTATTTCATCATGTTGAAGAGACCTTAATTACATTGTCAAGGATGTCCTTTTCTTTCTTTGATGTGTCTTTGATCCCTTTTCAAAATTTCAAAGAGACATATGAGTTTCTCTCTTCAATCCCACAAGGTCTCTTTAATAGTTGTACTTCAGGTTTTTTTCCTTCTTCGTACTTTGGTATCAAAATGTTGATGAGACCGGTGATTGTTTCCTTCTGATGAGCTTATGTCTCCTCGACATACCCGTGTTCTTCCTTTTAACAGTGTTTTTCCAAATATCCCCTTTTGTGTCTTCCCGATATGGGTTTTTCTCTTTGATGCCTTTTTCCTCTTTAAAGTGTCGGAGAGACCTATGGTTACCTCTCTTCGATATCCCATAGTCTCATCGATAATATATGCTTGGATTTGTGTTTCTGTTGTTAGAAATTCGAAGAGACTTTTATCAATATATATTTGTTTGACACCCTTGTGTCTCTTCGACATCTTGTTCTCTCTTGTTCTCATGGTGTCAAAGAGACTTCTTCACTCCTCAGTCTAACACACTGATGTCTCTTAGAGATTTCCATTGTACTCATCTAACTGTGTTCTACCAGTAATTTACCATTTATTTTATAATAGTCTCTCGATGTCCGAGAGATGTTTTTCTATTTCCTAAATGCAAAATGATCTTGTATCCTTTAGATTATTGAAATTACTGTATCTTGTCGGAGAGACAAGTTAACTTTTCACTCTAAAGCATCTAGGTCTCTTCGACATATTTCTCTTTGGGTTGTTGGAGATACATTCGAGTATGTCACCTCGAAGCATGAGGGTCTCATCGACATTTTCATCAGCCTTTTATTGATCTTGTCAAGGAGAATATGGTGAAGCTTTCTTCGATATGGCATTTTCTTGACGATATAACTTGTGCTGCAGAGGAAGTACCTTAAGAAGGGGATTTATTTCAAAGTGATAATTAGAGGCTTTATTTTATGAGCTATGTACAAAAAATTGTGTTTAATGTCAAATACAATAAAAATTCAAGGGCAATGTGATGGAAATGGAATGATGAATAAGAATGGAGGTATGTAAAAACCAAGGTGGATTTTTTAGCTCCAACAGAGCCAATATATGTTTTGTTCATAACATCATTGAGGATAATGTGGTTGTTATACTCTTAGCCACATCCTTGAAAGGCAAAGCACTACAATGGTACAAGAGATTACAACCTAAATCTATTCATAACTAGGATGAGCTAGGTGAGAAAATTTGTGAAGATTTTGAACACAAAAGTGATCACTATCACTGGTATAAAATTTAACCATAATTAAGAGAGCTTCCCATGAATTCATGAGAGACTTCAATTTTAGATTTAAAAAACCTAGGATAGAATCCATGTCGTGGTGAAACCATCACCAAATCATGTCTTCCTGTATTACTTAAGGGCTCTTAACAGTGATGTGGTGGTTATGATACAATCTATGAAAGGGAAAACTCTACCAAACTCCTATGACATTTCCATTAGGGCATAAAGTTGTCTAATTCAGGCTAGTAAAATAGCTCCAAGGCATATGATGCCCTTAATCTCTAATATTCCACCTTAGGGACTTATCTTAGCTCCTCTTCCAATTGCATCAACCAGCCAACCATCTACCTCTACTCCTCCTTCAAATGAGTTTCATGAGGTTAAGACTCTGCTACAAAAATTTGGAAATGAATTGGTGACCTTAAAGAGGAAACAAGCTCAAAACATTAGGCCTTATTGACCCCAAAATTAATCTTAGCAACCAAATAGGCAGTCACTTCAAGGGCATAACCAATGGAATTATGCTAGGCCCTTGAATACAATCAATCCAACAACTACTACTACTTCAAAGGAACTTGTCCCAATTCAAGATAATCTAGCTCAAGAGAATGAGTGGTGCTACCCATGAAACTAGCAACACAATCAAAATGTGTCAAAATGGAGAGTTTGTTCAGACCTAGTGGTTCAAAATGAACCATCACCTCAAGACAACAATTTGAAACAAATCAAGAAATTTTTGGTAGGAAAGACCATATGCTAAGAGACTCCACATTGGTCAACTAGCATGGGCCATATTTATGCGGTATAAACCAATTGAATGTTGATTTAGTGGCCCATACATAAGGTCAAATAATAGAGCAGTGGAAGGTGGGACACCTTCCATTATTAATCATGTGTCAACTTCCCAACCATCTGAAGGTGCTACAAATGAAAGTATTGTAGTAGGACAATGGTGTTCTCACCAAATCAGACTATTGGAAAGGGAAATAAAACACAACTTTGACCTCAATTCATCCAATCAACAAAGGTGGACCTTATCGTTACAAAAAAAATTCCAAAGGTTATTCATTCTCCTTTGAATATTGTTGATAAAATGAAGAAGGCTAACTTGAACATTACTCTGTGGGAGGCTTTTTCCATCCCATCTCAAAGGGATTTTCTTCAAAATGTATTGAAGGTCATTAATAAACTAGATGAGGTAGTGGAATACCAAGGAACAACAACTCTAGTTAGCCTAGTCCAACCCAAGGAGGAGAGGAATTCAAGTAAAATCAATAAGCCACCTCCTTTTTATGTCTTTAATCATTGGAGATCATCTAGTCCACAATCATATGATAGATTTAGGGGCTAGCAACTTAGTCGTGCCCAAGAAAATAGATGATCTCCTTGGCATTAAGTATGAGTTAGTGTCCAAGGGTGTTGTACAATTGGATGGCACTATTGTCAAGATAGTGGGGCTCATTAAAGATTTAAAACTAACCTTGCAAGATGCCTTGGTTGTATAGTGTTACAAGACATATCATTCATTAACCTTCCTACTTTATTTTCCACCTACTTATCCAAAGAGTTCACAACTAAGATAGGAGGGTACCTGCCTACTAATTGGTCTCAGATGTTGTTTAGAACAAGATATGGTGTGAAGGTGACCATCAAAGCATATCATATTGCTAATGATCTCATTGAACCCGACACACTTAGCCCCATAAATATGAATTACACATTGCATGATGAAGGGGGGAGTGTATTATTCATGAACTTTCTACTCCTTTGGAGGAGGTCCTTGACTATCTATTGGATGGATAGGGTAATTCCTTCCAATTTGACCCATACCATGAGGAAAAAGAGATTGGATTGGGTACCTACTGTGTACATGAGAAGAACATTCCTATCCCCAACCTTATGAAGGCTCAAGAAGACATAGGTGGTCTATGGAAGTTATTTTTTGATGGTTCAAGAAATAAAAAATGGTGTTGGCATTGGTGTAATGCTAGTGTCTCCAAGTGATGAGAATTATTAATACTCATTCAGGCTTCAATTTAGCTACACCAGCAATACAGTTGAGTATGAAGCCCTAATCTAAGGTCTCCAACTTGCACAAAATAAAGGAATTTAATCCTTACAAGTTTTTGATGATGGTGAGCTAGTTGTGCATAAAATTATAGCTCAAAGCACAATATAGAATAATTTCTAAAGTCCTACAAACATAATGTATGGGACTTGATTGTAGAATTCAGAGCATTTAACATTCAAAACATACCTAGAGATAAAAACAAGCATGTTGATAGACTTGCAGCAATTGGTGCCTAATTTGACATACCATCACATGTTGCAAAAAATAAGGAACAACACATAAGACTTGTTGTGAGGCATGTTTTCTCAAACAACTGAACAAATTGTCAAATCTGAAAATGACTAATAAATAGTCAACTTCTAGCAAAATGAAGTGGATTTTTATGCTAAAAATAAATTTATGTTGCAAGACCAATACAAAGATGAAATCATGCAGCTCAATAGCAACAAGTTTTCAAAGGGTCTCATCACTCTAGAGGGAATTTTCAAATTAGATGACCATCTAAAAAAGGATGAAATTGATTGTGAGGAAGGGTGATTACAAACAAATTGTTGTAATAGAAGGAAAATCATTAAACTTGGGAAAGGTGTGTTCTAAATCTAAGCAACAAACCTTTATTAAGATTTTCCATTACTATGATGATGTGGTTGCAATGACCTACAAGAACCTAAAAGGTTTTGAACCTAGTTTTGCCTAGCACAACTTTGAATTAGACCCTAATGTAAATCTTGTTAGGTAGAAGAGGACTATCAACCCCAAAATTGAGCCTTTGATGAGGAAATATTTGACCAAAATAATAGAAGCCAAGATCATCTTTCCCATCAAGCATTCTTCTTGGGTGGAAACTTGGTCCCTGTGAGGAAAAATAATGTAGAAATCAAACTATGTGTAGATTCTAGAGACCTCAGTAGGGCCTTCATTAAAGACCATTATCCCCTCCCTTCTACGGAGAAGACCCAAAAAAAGGTAAGTGGCTCATAAATGTTTTCATTCTTAGACGATTACTTAGGCAACAATAAGGGTTTTGGTCCAAGAATCAAACTACCATAAAATAGTGTTCACTACTAAGTGGGATACCTACGCATATAGTAAAATTCCATTTGGTCTTACTAATGTTGGTGCAAACTTTTCGAGGGCGATGTACATGGCTTTCAAGGGTGTACTAGAAAAGTTTGTGTTGATCTACCTAGATGATATCATTATTTTTTCAAAACATGCAAGTGATCACTTTAACCATCTTGATCGGGCCTTCAAGAAGTGCAGGGAATATGGTGTGTCCTTAAATCCAAATAAATGTGTGTTTGCTACAAACCAATGGAAATTACTTGGACACATAGTTTCTAAGAAGGGTATTGCTATTGATCTAGAAATATTGGAAGCCATCTTGTTTATTCCTCTCCCTAGTCACAAGAAGGGACTGCAAAGCTTCCTAGGAAGGATCAACTTTGTGAGAAGGTTCATTCCTAAGCTTGCCACTATGGTAAAGCCTCTTACCTATGTGCTAAAAATAATATGGAATTCAATTGGAAAAAGGAAGGGAAGGCTAGTTTTGAGTCTATCAACAATCAATTGCTTAGGCTCCTACAATTTTCAACCTAAACTTTGACAAGGAATTCCTCCTATACACCTTTGGAGGAGATCCAAGCATGTCATTTTTCCTAACACATTTGAATAGTGACAACGTGGAGTGGCCCGTTGTCTTTCTTAGTGAAGGGCTTAAATATTATGAGCTTAAGTACAACTATGTGGAGAAGCAAGTCCTTACTATTGTCAAGGCCTTGAAAAAATTTAGACATGTGCTTTCCAACAACAAGATCCAGTTGATGGTCCCTCATGCTACTATCATCGAATTCCTCTTAAGCAGGGATATCAACGAGAAAAGGGTTGGATGGATCACAAAATTCATGGAATATGATGTAGAGATCAAGATCACCAAGCTTGTGATGGGAAAGGGATTACACAAACAACTTTTCTAAACCCTTGAGACTCATACAAAAATTTCCCTTGTGCTGCAAGAAGACCAACTAGCTAACATTGATGCTCAACGTAACTAGATACATGATATGACTACTTTTATGTGAAGGGTAGATACCCTATAAGTTTGGACAGGGCTAAAAGAATACATTTCATGCTATAGCCCATTTCCTATGTCTTAGTCAATGACATACTATTTAGAAAAGACCTTAATGGAGTGTTGTTGAGATGCATTGAACAAGATAAGTAAGCAAAATATTGGAACAATTTCATGATGGCTCATCGAGTGGCCATTTCTCTACAAGGACCACTGCTATTAAGGTAATGAGGGTTGGTTATTATTGGCTAACCTTATCCAATGACACTTATATATGGATGAATAATTGTAAAAAATGCCCTTTCTATTCTAAAAGAAAAGATTAGTTGCTCTCCCTCTTCATCACATCCAAATAAACTAGTCATTTGCATAGTGGGGGTTGGATTTTATTGGCATGATAAATTCACCATCTAGTGTTGGTCACAAATGGATTTGGAAGCTACATATTATTTCACCAAGTGGATAGAGGTAGTTGCACTAAAGGATGCTATTGAGGCTTTCATTTAGGAATTCCTAGAAAGAATGATGACTAGATTCAATGTCCCCTCCACCATCATCTCCAATAATGCCAAAGCCTTTATTGGCACTCAAATTAGTGAGTGGGAAGTTAAGAATGGTATATGCTTAAGGACCTCATCAAATTATTACCCTCAGGGTAATGGTTTGATTGAGTCCACCAAAAAAAACTTGATCAGAATAATCAAGAGGACCATTGAAGATAATCAAAGGCCTTGGCATAGTAAACTCAAGACAACCCTTTAGGCTGAAATAGTCACTCTAAAGAGAGCTATTGGAAATTCCCCTTTCATGTTAGTTTATGGGAGGGAAGCAAGACTTCTAGAATCGTCTTCTCTCGAGTTAGCACATCAACTAGAAATGTTAGAAAATGATGCAATGATAGTAAGGTTGGTTGAGTTAATAGAGTTGGAGATTAAAAAATGAGGTCATGCATACCCTTGACACTCACCAGTCACAAATCAAGAAAAAAAATTGACAAAAAGGTTGTCCATGGAGTGTTCAAAGAGGGAAACTTGGTGTTGAAGTGGGATGCAAATAGAGCTAAATCTAGAAAGCATACCAAGTTTGATGTCATTTGAAGTGGCCTATGTGTCATCATTAGCTACAAAGAGGCCAATGCATTCAATATTTCCAAGCTGAATGGTGGATTTCTTCCCATCCCAATCAATGGGATACACCTCAAGCATTTCTTTTGAGGTTATAAATCAATCATGTACATATTAGCTTAGTTTTTTTCTATTTTCTAAGAAGTTCTACTGCACACTCTACATTCTCACTAGGGGAGTGCATGATCTAGGTCTTTTGTTGTTTTCCTCCAAGTGCATCTTACACATTCCTTAGTTTGTAGTGTTTGAGGCAAGCCTATCTTAGTTGTTATGGCCATGTGACTCTATGCCCAATGGACTTTTTAAGGCTTATGGACCCCATGATTAGTAGGAAATCATCCTGCAAAGGTCACCAAAATGTTGACATTTCATGCCCCCTTATATCCCATTAGTAATAATTGATTCGAGAGATCTTTCTTGGGTCATCTTGCATGATTTTATTCCTCTGGTCATTGCATTATCCCTTTTTTTTTTTCCTCGATAAAAAACCCAAGTTGCAAAAATCTCAAAATTGACTAAGTATTGAAATTGCCAAGGTGTCGAGGTTTCGTTTACCTTCGTGTCATCATACCTTCTCTATCGGCTCTAAAGTTTGTCTCATTTCCCATTTTAAAATTCACCTAAGTGTTGAGCTCATCAATTCATCAGGTCATCGTTGATCCTCATAATCATCTACCCATCCTAAGGTCCCTTAACTCCTCAAACCCTAAAGTCCATGCCTTGAAAAATCGGCTAAGTGTATCTTATCAGCCCTTCAGGCCATCAGGGTTTCCTTTCCTCTCATGCCAATTTGATTGCCCTTTATAAGGTCTTCCCAATACTCGACTTTTGCATCAAACCCTTGTAAAATCACTTATCTTTTTATTGAGCTTCAGGATTTTGGCATCTTTCATACCCTCATCCCTCTTCAAGCATGCTTCCCTTCACCTTCATAATCCCCAATCCCCAAAGTCCAAGTCCTTGCAAAATGGTTGTGTTCCCCCATCAAACTTCAATATTTTGGCCTTCCACTTACCTTCATACCATTTCGATATGAGGTAGGAGTCATCCCCAATCCCTAATGCCTGATGTCCACCCTACATAAATTGTTTTGTTATTCTAACAGACCTTCGAGCTTCCGTCAACCATCATGTCATCATTTCCACCCTCAAAATCTCGATTCATCATGTTGATGTCATTGTTGGAGGTCATACCTTTTTCGTCCCTTATCCTTCCCTCCCTCATTGGCAAGTGTCAAGGTGAATTCTTGATGTTCGATGCCTGACAAAGGGTTCTCTCATTAGGGCATTGGAATTGGATGTGCTCTCTTTCGGGCCCAACTCTTGATGGCAAGCCACACACAATAGTTCTAAAGCCCAATGTTTGACAAAATTTTCTTCGAGGTTCCAATTGATTTAATGCTTTTGGCATGATTGTAGTCCCAAGCCCAAAACTCCATTTATAGACTCCAAAAGGCGTGTTTTCAACCTAGAAATGCCATTAATGTTCAACAACCCCTAAAACCACCAAATCTTAACTTGATGGATCTACAAAGATGACTTTTTAATGATTTTGGCATGGATTCGAAGAGGAAATGGTACACATACCTCATTTTTTACCTACAGGCACCCCTATTGTCAAAATTTCCATCCTTAGATCATGGATTTTGTGGGTTATCTTCATCTTTTTTTACACTCAAACTCATAAATCATTAATGCGGGGATATGGAAGAGCCCTAGAGATGTGCTGCCATGCCTCCTTGGTTGCCCAAATCATATCAAAATGTACACATGTTTGCATTTCATTAGTTTTGCTAGCTGCTAGGGTTTTATCTGTTCTTCCATGTTTTGGCACAAATTCTCAGCTTCCTCTTTCTAGAATAAAGCCTCCAAGGTTCATTTTGTAAAAGGTTTTCCCTTATTTCTCTAGAAAATACATGTATTTTTACATCCCTGCAACTATAAACTAGCCCCAATGCCTCTACATCAATAATTTTTGTTATTTTACCTCTTCTCACATCTTTCATATTGTGCAAATATTCTTGCCTCTATGATTGTATGAATTATTTTGTTGTTTCTCTACTTGTATGTTGTGTTAATCTTGTTTGTAGGTATTAATTGTGGATCGTTTATTTCCCTTTTAGTGTTTCTTAAACCCTATCCTCCATATACACCTCTAAAAGCTAGTAGGATTGAGAATTGTGTGGATTCTTTTGTAGTCTTTTGTTGATTATGTGTTGTAGTGGGTAGGAATAAACACATTCTAATCTTGATGCATCACCACCCCTTTCATCTCTTGTATTTCTATCTTCCCTTTTCCCTCTACAAGCTGATAGAATAGGGTTAGTTTTAGAGATCCAATGTTGGGTTGGACCAACACTATTGCATCTACGTTAGAAAGGAAGGTGGCCTTCTTTGGATGTTTGATATCATTTGCAAGGTCCCACACCTTGAGATCACTCCCACGTTTCACTAGAATACTGAACATGTTTAGTAAGGGTGCAATTATAAGTGACAACAAGAATGTTATGAGAACTCTATTTTGCCATTTTATTAACACCATGGGGACCCAGATATATATCTTTCTTCACCTTGATTTTCTACTACCAACACTATATCATGAGTCATTTGCTAGTAAAAGGCATCAACCTTTAGTTCAGAGAAAGAAGTCAAATGCATTACTATGAATCTTCACTATCTTAGGAACTTCATTGTTCATGAGATTATATTCAACCCTATGTAAATCAATACCATTTCTACATTTCTCTAGATACATTTTTTGTCCAATCAAACAAGATATCTACAATGTCTTCCTCAAAATTATTCTGGAAGAATTGTAATTGTATTGTGATTTTTCCATATGAATTTTTATCTAGTATACAAGATTCTACTCCTAAGACCCAAATTCTAAAAATTAATTAAATTTTTGACACAACACCATTCATTAAATTTATTTCTACAAAACTTATTTAACCAACATTTTGTCTATTGTATTGGAATCTCTCTTGAACAACATTTAAATCAATTAGAAGTTGAAAAAAGAAATAGACTCTTTCAAGAAGTTTCCATATCATTTTTCCTTACCTTTGGTATTCTATTTGACATGAAATAGCATTTGTAGTTTTTTTCCCATGTTATAATGAGTATTTTTAGCGTATTTTAATTTGTAGTGTTATTCCTGCTTTGAACCTATGTAATTAAGTTCTACTTACACTTTTGGTTTGCCGTGCCATCGCCATGCAAGTATAATGTGACTATGGTGGTATCATATTTTCATACCAGATAGTGCACTTAGAAAACATCGGGTGTGATCCTCTAAACATGGTTTCACATATCACAAAATAGGCACACGGAAATCAAGACAAATGGCCACCATGAATGATAATTGCTCCCTTTCTAATAACCTACACAAATCTCATCGGCACTTCATGGAAATCAAGTATGCAGTCGCAATTTCTCAATCTATTAAAACAGCAAAACAATAGTAATTTTCTTGTGCTATGAAACTACATTAATTAACATTACAGAGTGTCCTGAATTTTCAGTTTGCACATTCTTAATATTCTGGACTTTTAGTGGGCATAATATATAATTGGCAGTGCTTATACATCAGTTTCTTGCATTCAAGGTGCAAAAACTAGTTTGTACTGACTTTTTAGTATAATATTGCAATCTAAGAACGTGAACCATTCAATTTCATGTCTGAAGTAAACTTAGTAGTGTCATGTCCTCTTCGGGATGGTGATCTTTCCACCTGCATCATTAACAATTGCCTGCAGTTGGCTCAAAGCTGCTGCTTCTTTCTGCCTGGATGCTTGAAGCTTCTCCTGAAAGACTGCAGATCTTTCCATCTCTTTTTTCTGCCTTCTTGCGCGCTCTTTGTCAAGTCTGCACAAAGTTTAAACCCATCAGCAAAGGGTTCCCAAATCTAAGGGCCAGAGAAAAGTATAACTTCAATACAAACTAAATAGTAAAGATTTGAAGTTTTTCTTTGAAAACTCATCCCATGGATTTATGAAAAAACAACATCCAACAATATCTACTGACCTTGCATGAAAGTCATCAGCACCACCCAAAAGATCCTTTTCTTTCATCAGTTCTGGGCTATCTTCTCGTGCTCTTGCTTTTTCCCTGTTTAAAGATCTTTTTTCAAGAAGCCTCTCACGTCCAGTAGCCTTCGGAAGCAGCTCGTCCAAGGCAACTTCTTGCATTTTCTGAAATTTCTTTCTTTCTGACTTCTCAAATTTTTTAACTATTTCCCTTTCTTCAACGGGGTCAATATTATCTGTTGCAACTAATACAGAATTAAAACCTACATTAAGGAGATTTGCAAAATCCTACAAGTGACCACATTAAAAGAGGTAACGCACCTTCAGTTAATGTTTTCTTTACTCCTTTCAAACCCCAATTATGATCAGTGCGAGGAGCAGTGCTCATACCTTCATAGTAATCACTGTGTAACTCTCCAGAATTCCAAGCACTTACAAATTCAAGAAATAGCATGCGTGCACTCTCTGAAGAGAGATTGGAGAAAAACATTCCCCGTTCCTTTTTAAGCCATGTCGAAAACTCTTTGTTCTTTAAAAAGTAATCCTCCTCTGACAATACCTTTACCTTCAGAGTCAGATGTATCAGAAAATTTAACTCTTGCAAAAGAAAGTGCGAGCATTTAATTTGTTGGAAACAAGCTTATGATACATATAGACGCCAAGAGACACTACCAAAATCCACTACATTGTAAATTTGTGTAAATTGTCAAACATTGTCAAAAACTGAAAAATGCAAGAAATGGAGCATAAAAATTCTAAGCTTTATTTGCACTAAAACAAGATCTTACGTGTAGGAAAAGAAAATTGAAGTACACCATATAAATGCATCCTCATTTGCTAAGGCATTAAATTCTATCCCTAAAAGTAAAATAACATATTAAATGCTTATTTAGAACATTAAAAAATTACGTAACTTTTGATGACTATTGTCTCATAAAAAGGTGTATTAACACTCACCTCCTCTACGCCCCGCTTTGAGCCTTTCTTCTGATCATGAGAGTGATCTGATTTTCTCCCTGAAAAAGAATATAAGACCCATTTAAAGAAAAAAGCACCTGCCTTGGAATGGCAACTCCAAAATTCTCAACATTTAGTTATAATCTAAGATCCAAAGATTTAAACTTTTTTCACAACCTCAAAAGAGGGTAATAATCAACTTCCGAGACTGAAGTGCATAGAATGCAAATAAAATATGAAATAGATAAGATGCTGGTATGACACATACTCTTGGCATGGTAGCTTGTATGATTCAGTATTGCAAACTATGCCATATCTTATGTTGTCTTAAAACTAATAAATAGGTAGAGAATCATGCTAGTATGTTGTCCTCCTTATCCATGTGCATGCAATGTTAAATGGATTCATTTGTTGGGGAACAATACTATTGTTATCTTTTGATGCATGGTAAGAGTGAGTTATTATACGCTTGTTGGAGATCTTGTAGGTTTGGATGCAGCCAACTGACATCAACTTTGAGACAAATCTCAGGGTTCATAATATTTTAGGTATGGTTGCTTAAGGGCCTTGAGTTTAATTGTTTAGTTGTAGAAACCTCAGGGAACACCCCCTTGGTCTTGCAGATTCTAAAGATGAAGGTGAGTTTACCCACTCACAAACATTGGTTCTTTCAAGCCACTATCTGAGCATAAGTTTAACTCATTACCTTTGTTGACATTATCCTTGGCCTTAGGTTCTAGTGCTCCTTTTTAGGATTTATGGAGATATATGTTTGAGAGCCAATAGATGGAATATGTGTGGCTGAATATGGAGTTGCCCTCTATCTCCTACCTTTCAAAGGGTTTATTTCTTCTTTCAAATCTTCTACGGAACGAGATTTTGTCTATAACAATGGCCCATGGTTTTGTGCTAGATATGGTCTGTTGTCATTCCCTTGGCACCCGTTTTTTGACCCAGTTCATGTTTCTTTCTCAGAGATTCCCTTTTGGATTTGCTTCTACAACCTACCTCTGGTTTGTAAATCAGCAAAGAAGGTTCAAAAGTTGGCAAAGAAGATTGTGTTTTTTCAAGCCAAATTCAAATCAGAATGTCTCCTTTAGTTGGCTTACTATAGCTTGTGTGCATGCGGATCTTTCCAGCCCAAACCTCCTCTCTCTTAATATCCAATCCTCTCTTGGGACTTGGTTGCAATATGTGGATTACGAAGGAATGTCAATAAGAGTTTTAGATGCAATAGGATTGGGCAAAAACACATTGGTTGCGCTTCTTCATAGAGGGTTCCTCAAACGAACCAAGTGTTGTTGCAAAAATGGATTCCCAAACAGGAGACTCCTAAGGAGGATTTTGTATGGTGGAATCATGGGAAATTTATGGCTGGAAGGCAAAAGTGTTGTCTAATTTGGCACACGACACATATAAGGATTGCCCCAAAAAGAAGTACATGTGTGATAGGGTCTCATCTTCCGGTAGATAAAATGAAGGAAATTGTGGCTCAATGGGAGGAGAACTACTTGCTCCACAACTTCCCATCTAATTAGAAAGTTTTGGATTTTTTTTTATTTTTAGGTTTTTTTTTGTTGGGGGGGGCTTGCCGGACATCACTTCTATGGGTAGATTGATGCAAATCAATACCCCTAAGAAGTGGAGGGAGCAAAAGACAAAAGCAGAGAACCTTTAGTTGGAAGCTTGTGGATAGATCAATGAAGGTGCTCATTGGGCGATGGAAGGCTTCCTCTCTTGCAAGAGCAGAAGAGTGATTGCAGTGAATGCTTGTTTCTCTTCTTATTTGTGGTTTTTTGTCCTATTGTCTACTAGGAGTAGGTTTAGTGTTTGTATTGTGTTTTTATTGGTGTTTATCTAGTTCTGATTTGTTTCCAAATTGGCTCTACGTTGTCTTCAATGTTTCCTTGGCATGATCAGTTGTTTTTAATAAAAGTGTTTATTTGGTATGACTGAGAGCCCTAATAGATAACTCTTTAATTAATCAAAAAACAAAGAATCAGATTTAATCCATCCAAGATCAAACTTGGTAGGAATTGAGTATCTTTTTTTCATGTCCCATTCTCAAGTGTAACATTATTGAAGACCCTTAGCCTATTTCCTTTATTTTTCCTATAGACTAATAGGATGCTAAAAAGGGAAATAATTAAATTTAAGTTGTCGAAAAGTGAATTTACATTATAATTTAAAAAGACAACTTATATTTAATTATTTAAAAAAGTTAAGTGTAGTTAAAAACTTAAAGTATTTTAATATCTATAACTTTAAGGAAAAATAAAATAAAATAAATATTATATTCCCTCAAAAAATTATAAAAGGAGGTTTTGTCTCAAGAAAAAGACTTCTTGCTCCTTTTATAAATTACATCTCCAAAGAATGAACGTGAGTTCTATTACTTGAGAACGAAAACCCTCCTATTCATTTGAGCGGTTTCATCCAAAAATCACCAGAGTGTTGAATGCATCTAGTTTCAATTTGGTGTTGTGTGAAGATTTTCAGTTATTGAGTTTTTGGTTGTGTATTCCAAATTTCAGATAGTTTGTAGTTTTCCAAATTACAAGTTTCCAATATTTTAGTGTTTCATATTTGAGTTGTGAGTTTCAATAGTATTCTCAGTTGGAATTTTTAGTTATTCAAAAAACCTTACATTTATCAAACTCGAGAAAATATTTTAATAATAACATTTTGGACAATTTTATTTATTATTTATGTTGGCTGAGTATTATAATTTCTGGAAACTGTAAATTTTGTTTGAGAGGCCGTATCAGTTCTTGTTGAGTCTTAGAGACTATTGTACTTTTTATTATCATATTATTATATATTGAAAGATCACTTTAATTAAAAGTGTGATACAAGGTTTAAAGGAGACACATATAATCCAAAAGGAGATCGCAAGGTATTTTAGGGTGTCATACTTTGAGAAAAGGAAGTGTTTTGATTATTATTAACAGCTGATTTTAATATTTAAAATTCAGTCGCAGCAATTAAGGTAATAATGGGTAATTGTAACTATCGTACCTTTAATTTTGGGTACCAAATTCTCTCAATGCTGGTCGCCATATTCTTAGTTCATTGCAGCTATATCTTCTTAAGGGATTTTCTAATTAAATTTAAGTGTCGTAACTTTTCGATACAGCTGTCCGTACTATTACTTGATGTGTTACATCAGAATCATATCATTGCAATAATGTGGTTGACAAAAAAAAAATCTAGTAGCCTATTGTAAGGTTCCAATTGAGTGTTCGGTTTTCTAACTTCAACATTTTCTGAGCATTTTCCAAGTGATTATATCACAATCTTTTTGGGTTTTAGCTCACCATGTAGAGATATCAATTTACTTTCAATTTTCAGAGTAATGTTTTCAGTTATTTCGATTTTGCAGAATAATCATTTGAAGCACAGTTTACTTTAAAGAATCCAATATTGTAATAAGTTGGATAGTTTACCACCAATAGTTTGATTATTATTGTTAAAGATCCTGAACAGTTCTCCACCGAATCCATGCTATTGCTATAAGAAGATCCTGGTTGGTTTAACCGCAAGATCCGTTTATTTTCATATCATTATCTATCAATTTTCCATTGATTCAAAATCGGATAATATAATATGTCATTGATGCATTTTTTCTTGTTATCTGTCAATTTGGCATGATTGGAATTTGCATACCATCATCTACCATTTCGGCATTGATCGATTCTATTAGTTTGATAATGTTGTAATTTGGTCAACTAGCCGCAATAAGTTGCTTGTTTTGCTTATTGTCTTCATTGTAGTCTCCATATGTTCTCAACTTCCCCACATCAAAAACTTGGTGATGAAAAAGAGCTAGTATTTGAGTTTGACCATTAAATTTGGTGGATTTGACTAATTGTCCTACCGGAGACATTACACTTCTTGTACTCTCACTCAAATCACATTTACTGAGTATTATGGATATGAACTCCAAGAATTGCATTTCAATCTAGGATTAGAAATTCATACATAGTTTGAAAAATCAAGACAAAGAAGTTCAAACCTTTTGGTTGGAGAGAGAATCTTTCACAATCAAAAGGATGTCCGGAAGGTTCAGTTTGTGGTTTCTTTAGATCTTGCTGATCAATGCTCTTAACCTTTGTAGAAGTTGGCAAATTTGGTTCTGTTGACATTCAATAACTTTATAGTAGGAAGTGCATTGATGTAAAATCCATTATTTGATATAAATTCATTTGTTTGAACTGATTTATTAGGATTGAAATTAATTACAAGAACAAACGTTTCTTTATTGGCATATTGATGTTCTTTCTATCACAATATCTTTTTTCCTTCTTTCAAACTCTTGACATCTGTAAGAAAAGTTTGACTATGGTCACAAAGGCAAAAAATCCCTTCATCTTTTTCAGATATAATGTTTGAAGAATTCTTATCTTGTGCACTTAATTTCAATATTTCCTCACCTTGGTTTTTCAATTTAATTTGTAATAGTAGAAATTAATATATTGGAGATCGCAATCCAAGGGTTTGGAAAGTGAAAGTTCCTAGAGATTGTCTCGGAACAGCCAGACATCCGCAGTGGCAATCGATTAAAAAAAACATCTTTTTACAAGAGAAAATAAGGGGGAGAAGAAAAAAAAGGCCCAACTGCTGTATTTTCTGGACATTTTGTAATCTTTAGCCCTTTTGCCATTAAATACTTGTAATGAAAACAATGAAATTTCTATCGCTGCTCTTCTTGAAACAACGAATCTTGATGCATTATGTCTAAACTTGAATCATGACGAATCTTTATTTTCATTTATAGCTATAGTTGAATCAATGAAATTATTAATTTTCATGCACTACTATACTTGTTTTGTTGTTATAATTATTAATTTCCCATATTTTAAATTTTATTATAAATTTTTCTAATCTATTTTTCAAATTTAATGTAGTTGTTCTTTGGCATGCCTCTGTCAATGCCCTCTCCAAGACACGTCCCTACATTTCCTGACTTCCTTATCCCAGAAACAGCATGGAACATAGGTTAGGCCCATTATATAAATTTATACCCCTTTATTCATACATATTCACGAACTTGAATTTCTCTTTTTCTTTTATACTATATTTAATTCCCTAGAACTTTAAACTTTAAGGCTTTTTATATGATTTAAAATTCAAATGTTTTCCTACTTTTTTTATTTTATTTTTTATGTCTATTTTTAATGTTATTTCAGCTATTTTTTCATATACATTTTAGTTTGTTTTGGAATTTTTTAATATGTTTTCTTTTAAATAAAATTAATTAAAAAAGATTATTTTTCTAATTTGAAATTTAGAATTTTTCTTGATATTCAATTAGTTAGGATGAAGTCTTTGGTTTTTTATTTTTTCAATAGAAATATTTGTTTTTTAATTTTGTTTTTAAAAATTGGTGAAAAATCAAGAAATTGGACATGAGCCAAAGAGGTTTCTTTAATCACAAGCTCGAAATTTTACCAAACCACAAGTTAGGAGTTCAATGTCAAAAGTCAAAAACAATCTTGCAAACGACTAGCCATGGGATCGTTAGCTCTAATACCACTTGTCACATACCTACTAGGTACATATATGGTAAATATGTGAAAAATACACACTGAATATAAAAAAGAATATAATAATAGGTGGGTGAGAATGAATAAATAGGTTGATAGGTATTATATGCAAATAAAGGACATAATCAAAAGGACTTGTCTCGTCAAGGTGATAGTTGCATCCCTTGGCAGCAACTACTAATAACTAATGAGGATTAATTAGGTCTATAGTACATGCAGCAACTACTAATAACTAATGAAAATTCCAAAGTCCCTTTCCTAAGAAGCTCCAACTAACTAAAGCCCTAAAGAAGTTACTAAAACTAAATTCAGAAGGTGAAGAATGGGATAGAGCGTCAACTACCAAAGAGAAGCCAATGCAACAAATAGACTCGAGCAGAATGTCAACACTCAAATTTCTTTGGTGAGATAAAAAGGGGAACTAATGAGCCTATGTAGGTTGCCAAAATGGAAGGTTGTTTGTGGGATCCCCTTAGCAATCACAATAAGATCTAACAATTAAGAGACACAAGATTTATGTGGAAAACCTTTCGAGAGAAAAACCACAAAGAATAGACTGCTTGGATCTATTGTCCAAATCCAACCTCAAAATAAAATACTCTTACAAAATTTTGTAGACACCAATCCCCACTGAGACACCAATCTCTTATGTTAGGAGGGCTAAATAAAGTTTCCGTCTCTTTAAATATATCTCCTTCAATGGAGGACAATCACTTGAATTTCCTTCAAAAAAAATTCCTTGATAAAATATTTATTTTGCTCTCATAAATTTTGCTTGTGTTTGAATGATATATCCTTTTTATTCCTCACTTACACACTTCTCATTCTTCTTTTATACCTTCTCATGTCTCTTGGAAGGGGTGTGATTTCTCCCAAGGGAAACAACCTCTCCAAGAGTGGCATCTATCTCAAAAGGTGACGCCACATTTAAAAATATTTTTATATATTGTTTAATTGGACGCTAGACATGGGTCAGCCCATTATTTAGACATTAAATTAAATTTAACTTGCAAATTTCAAAGAGAGATGACTTGATGGAGGGCGCCAAAATAGAGGGGGGTCAGCCAGCATTCCTCAATGCTCGTAAACTTGTCTTGAGTGTCTTCAAATGGTGTGATCTACCCTTGAATAATGGAGATTCAGAACTGATTTTGTCTGGACAGCGATTAGTGGGCTTTGGCCTTCAACGATTAGATAATGATTTCCTTTGATAGCAATTTCCTTTGACATCAATGACAATTAATTCCAACATACCTTTGAGCAGTGCTAATGTGATATTGAGCATACAAAGTGCCAAGTGAAATCTGCATGGAATTTTAAAAGTTATAGCTGGAATTTAAACAAGGTGATAAAGAATATGAATCAGAGGTTGCCAGGCACCTACATGCTCTATTATATCAGCTCACAAACTGCAAAAACTAAAAGTTAAAATAGATAAATAAGGGTAACCCGGTTGTCTAATCATTTGTAACACCTTGAAGGGCAGTCATACTTCAACTAGTTCAGAAAAACAGCACATATCCAGACAGTCTAGTAGGTAAACAGCAGTAACAAGTGGTGTTTGGTGATCTTCATGTATGTCCATCAAATAGAGGTCAAGAGCATGCAATAGAACATAAAAGTGTACAAAAGCCATAATTATTACTCCTGAGTCCTTGTTAACACCCCAAGATGTTCAAGGATGTGATTGGGATGATGGTAGATGAATTATTTGACATGGGGCAAATAATTTAAAGCAAGAGCCCATTTGCAGCACCATCAGCACTGGTTCAAAGAGTGGAATAGTTATAATAATGAGCAGAATGTAATTCATATTTATTTATTATGTAGATTCTGTTACCAGATTCAGCCAGAAGCTGACCAATCTGGACTGGTTCAGACCAGGTACAGATCCCAGTTTGTGTCTGGCCTAGGTTCGACCAAGGCTTTGCCCTGGGCTTGTGGATTTGGCACAGGTACATTCAGATGTACCCAGGCCAAATCCATAGATGTGGCACAGAACCTTGGGTCCAGGGAGACCAACAAGACATTAGAAAGTCATTTTTTTAATAAAAGATAAGAAAATAAAAAGACCCTAACCCACCCTAGAAAGTGACCTGTGAGTCACTAACAACACACAAGACACAAAACAAAAACCGATGGTGTGAGTGGAAGTGGCATTATTTGTGGCTCTATGTAATGAGCACCCCTGATTTTTTTTTTGTAATGACAATAATGAGCTAATGACATTAACTGAAAATAAGAAGATATTCTGCTATTACCAAATTGGGAAGCACATAGCATGTTCATTCATTGTTATTCATAGAATATAATGAAAGCTAACATCTCCAATGGCAGAAAATACATGATAATATCATTATTATACTTATGATTATAGAGCCAAATATTGCAGGTCTGAAAGTCTAATACAGAGGTTACAGGTCTGTTATTTCCCTGTAGCAGATCATACCAGCAGAAAACTCCCTCCAAAACTTTCTAGCTACACCATAGATACCCCCCAAGGTCATCAACACATTGCAATCATGCCCAGCACTGTTACTTGACCTTAAAATGCAAGGAAATAGTGAGCTTCAGGTCTGGTATATGCTTCTGAGCAACAGCAGGTCTGAATTGTTGACTGTTGCAGCAGACCAGGCGAACTATATAACCTCAGAATTGTTGATGTAACTAGCAGCCGCGGGCCTCATACTTCCAGACGCATATTCTCATGAAGGAAATAAATTGAATATAGCCTATGGCTATTCAATTTGTATGTGTTCGATTGAGTTGTGAAGAGGCGCTTCACAAAACATGATTTATATTATTTAATAATATTTTACTTGGGTCGACTTTTTGATGTGGCGCAATTTTCTCAAGGACCACGTCTCTTGTTTGGAGGCCAACCTCTTGCTGGGAAAATTAGCCTCCCCTCATTTGGCTCATGTATAAATATAAGATGGAGTACATTCATTTGATAATCAAGTTCATTAATATAATTCACATACCTAGAGAAGTTCGCACTTCAGCAGATCATCATTCTGTAGCAGCAGTTTGACTTCAAGGATAATTATGTTCATTTGTATTTTGCATCTAGAGAGGTGCTGTCATTCATTGTATCAAATGGGCATTGTGTTATGCCTGAGTTGTAAGCAGATCTCTGCTCTTTTCTATCAATATATAGGAGATATATTGGCTGGGTTTTTCTCCCTCATGTGGAGGGTTTTCCCAGGGTATCTTATGGTGTTCATTGTCTTATGTGTTGTGTTTTCTGAGTGCTTTCTGTTTTGTTATATCTGATCATGTAAAAACCAACAAGAATGACTCAGAAATGATGTCCAGCCACCCCTAAACTTCTGCCAGCATCTTTTAGACCATCCCACGCCACCAAACAGCCATGGAGGATCAGTGGAAAGTGGTCAAATAACACCCAGCAATGAACAGAAACTCCCAGTAAGGTACGGCCTGCTTGGGTACAATTGAACAGCCCCTTTAAAACAATCAAACCCTCTAAAAAACCACGCCCAAACTCTTGGAATAGATGGTGCGGGTCTAAGAGCCCTTAAACCAGATGAAAACCCTTACCAAATGGGGCATTTCATTTCCTATTTCCCACGCCAAGATTTCAGGTGCCCTAATGACTAGTATGGCATGCCTTGGAAGTTGTGCCAGCTACAAAGGCTGCAAAAAACTCCTCAAAAAATGTTTACAAATCAAAAACCAACACCTCCAGAATTCGCACTTCATATAACTTTGAAAATCTTCATTTTCTTGAAACCCTATATCATAAACCATGGAAAAGTAAAACAATGGTGATTCCTAAGGTAGAATCAATCCAACTAGCTAGGGTGGATATTTCACCACTGAAACCAGCAACTGAGAAGAGGCTTTTCGTCCTCAACCAGCAAGAAGAACTCCCTGAGCTCATTCCAGCAACATCTCCTTAAGTTGTCAAATCATCCCTGGCCAAATGAGAGCTCAAACTCATATTTAAAAAGTGAGGGACAAATTAGCGAAACTCTCATTTCATTTCCCTCCATTTCACCTTTTTGAAAATAACATGAAATTACCTCAAGAGGAGCATCCAACTTTTTGCCTCCAAAAGTTTCACTTTTCTTTTCTTTTAAAAAATAACATTAAGTCCCAACTAGGCGTCCCACCTTATGAGGCATAACATTAGCCTTAAAAAATGATTAACAACCTCCATTCTAGGCACCAAACAAGGAAGAACACTGGCCCTCTTTAAAAAACGTCACCTTACTAGGCCAAGGGGTACACTTCATGAACCCATGCCCCCCTCACTTAAATTATAAAGCAACATTATAAACTTAAGTGGTAAAATAAAATATTCCTTTGAAAACATTAGAACTCACCAAGGCTATAACTGGAAAGCACTACACTGGCTGAAAGAGGAATAGAGGCCAAACCAAGTGCTAAAAATAGCACTTACTAAAAATAGCAATTTGCTAAAAAATAGTGAGTCTAATCTCCCAATCCAACCAAATCAAAGCCCAAATGGAACTTACTAAAAATAGTAAATTACTAAAGATAGCCACCGTTAAAAGTAGCAACTCTACTAAAAAAGACCTAGAAAAAACCCACAAAAACCCACAAAAGCTCACTGGTAACATCAATTTACTCCTCTGAATATGCTGACACAAACCAAGAAAGTTAGCACCAACTGCAAAGCAAGGGAACCTGAAAAAAGGGACATCACAATCCTCCCTTCCCAAAGATTGCTTGTCCTCAAGCAATGCCATCACAACCTCAAAATCATTAGATTGATCCAAATTGAAAGCAAATATGATCCTAGGGTCCCAAGTCAACCTAGGAGATTTTAGCTCCATCTACTCAAAGCATTGTCCTACTAGACACCTGTGCAAGAGACCTAAAAACTACCGGTAAGAAGAGCAATCAAATATTGCAAAAACTTGATCAACTCCTCAGAGAATTGCTCTCCACAATCATGAACCTGGTTAGCCCAACTTGTCATCCCCTTCTTGAAGCCATAAATCAATCATGTTAAGGGGCAGAATGGACTAAAAATGTGTAAACTTGCAGCTATCCAAGTCTGAAATGGTTAACACGGTCTGATTTTTGAAAAACCAGCACCCAAAAAAACTGCTGCAAAACTAAAAATCTTCAGCCAAAATGAAATTTTTGATCATTCTCTTGGCTAGAAATGTCTCCCCAAGAGTCAACAACTAAATAATATACCAAATTTTGTTCAAAATCTCTCTCCAATCCCACTTGTATGAATACAAATGGACTCATATGATGACTGTGAAGAAAAGTAACATCAACTTTCATGTCACCCCTTTGATCTAGAACCTCACATGGTATGCTTCTTCCATCATCTTTGATTCCCATCAATTCATGCCCACAATCCTGGGCAAGGAAAATCTCCCCTAAAGTGACTCCACCATGTTGGGGCTGCACACAATTCATCAACTTGTGGGTCAAATCAAAAGAAAGTTTGATAACATTTGAAGTCAACACACCAAGGCTCACCACTCCATCATCATCTAAATCAGCATAGTACTCTTCTCCTTGCACTGAATCCCCTAGGCCAACCCCCAAACCATAAGGGTCCAATCCAACATGAACTACCAAAGGAAGGAAATCAACATAAGATAAATGTTCTTCTATCACTTTGTCTTCATGCATCTCAAATAAAGGATTAGGGAATGATGCTCTACTTCCATATCAAATAGGGGATTATCATAAGTTTGGAAACTATTTTCACCTTCTTGCTTGGGCTTTATTCCTTGATCATGATTGGATATTCCCTGCATTATCTTGCATGTAACAATATTGGATCCCTCTTTGGACATTCCTCTTAACACCACTTTCCTATCACCATCCTAAAATTTCAGCTCCATAGATTTTAAGTTCAAAGTGATCTCCCCTAAGAAACGAAGCCACTGCATACCCAAAACAACATTTGTGCCTCCTGTATTTACAACATAAAAGACATCATTGACTTCGTAGTGGTTCAGTAGGATTCTCAATTGTGGAATCTTCCTTACACAAGACATTATGTGACCATTAGCAACCATGATTCTGAAACCTCCAAATTTCTTAGTTTTGAGCCCTCGTTGTGCTACAATGTCTTCATCAATGAAGTTATGTGTAACACATGTATCAATAAGAGCAACAATTTGCTGCCCTTTCAACAAACCTCTAAGTTTGAATGAATCACTTCTTTGAAGACTAGAGAGTTTGGCTAATGTGCCACTACTTTCCTTCACTTCCCCAAACTCTTCTTTTGAACCCTCTTCTTCACTTTCCTCTGTTTCAGCTTGTTGGTCTGAATTTTCTGATTCTGACCCATCAGCTGAATATGCCTCCAATTGACGATTCTTCCCCTTTTCCAAACACTTCTGTCCTGGGGCCTATGGTTCTTTGCATGTGAAACAAAGGTTCTTCTTCCTTAGCTCCTTTTTGTAGTCTTCTTCCACCTTCTTTGAGGGTGTTTCTTTGGGTTGAATGTTCTCCTTGTTATCACACCTCTTGTCTCTATCATGTGGGAAGGTCTTAGGTGGAAATCTATTCTTAGAAATGGAAGACTCCATGTCTCTAGCTTTCTTGATAGCTTCTTGTAGAGAAGGTGGGTTGAATGCCTTAATCCATCCCCTCAAGGGATCGGATAACCCATCTATAAAGAGAACAATGAACCTCCTCTCAGATATATCTGTCACCAAGACCATGAAATATCCTTAGCTAATTCTGACTTTGTTTTCACCGTTTCAAGCCTTGGACATTTCGTTAAACAGTTGTCCTGACTGTTGCTTTGGTCTGAAATAATTTTCTGTTTGTGTTTTCTTGTTGATTTGAATGATGTAATGATGCATTAAATGCTTATCTAGCAATGCCCGATGATTACTAACACTCTAGGAATGAAATGCAAGTCTTTTTGAGATTTTCCAATGCAAGAAAGATGAGTGAAAATGCATCTACAGCTGATAGGAATTTTAGCAAACACTTTCAATGCAACCTAATCATGCAATAAGATCACCTACAACAAGAAGGTATTTTTACCAACATATCATATGCAACCCAAACTCCTTTATTGCAGCCTTAAAACTGATTACATAGAATGAGAATGCATGTAGACATTATTACAAACAGTTGACATGCACCCTTCAAGCTCCATGATGAAACTACAATAACATGGCATTAATACAAACAGTTGTCTCGCATACAAAGCTCAAGTAAATCAGATTAAATTCTATGATATGCAACTGATCACAAACTGAAATATTGAAAAACCTGGACTGACTGTCATGCAGCAATATAAACTCCACACTATGGCTCCAATGATGAACAATTCAATCCCCAAACTGCAGCGCCTTGTGTATGCAGAAACCCCGATCAAACCCTGACTGAATATGCTGATATAATACTGAACCCATTGAAGGACATAGCCTACGCGTAGAATAAGATAGCCCAAAGTCAAATCGGCCCTGAGTAGTGTTTATGATAGATGACCTTCATTCGAAATACTAATGAAAATACTTTGGCCAAAGTAGTGAAAGGTACGACATCCACTTAGGTGTGAGATTGTTGAGACTACACTGTCAGTTCATTGTGATCCTAGTACTAGTTCGAGATTGTGAAATAGCAAGGTTCTAGTTGTGTAGGACGCAACACTATGCTCAGTTGGTAATCGTTAAAGGATACCCTACCAATCTCTTCTTCGAAGGGAGGGCCATCTATCTATCTAACGATAGGTGTGCGGGGGACCGCATTATAAGTCCGTGGTTGGCGGAAAAACGCCCGAGTGATGTTTCTCCTCCACAGCATGCAGCCGATGTACCAAGATTTGAAAGGACGGACTCCTGGACCTTCTTACTTCTATTTGTGCAAAAGCTCACGAGCTATGTATGTAACTGTATTACTTTTGAACTCTGATTTATATTTGCAATGAAAATGAAATTCATGTGAAAACATATTGTAACTTGTACATATTTATCAATAAAGAAAGGAAAAATTTTATTGTATTGTCTTTGTTACTTATTACCTTTACATGTTTAAAGTGAGATTTGGAAAATTTTAATTTATGCAAGGGTTGGGTCGTTTCATGTGGTATCAAAGCTACCAGGTTTAACACTAGGAACCTATGAGCTCATTACGCAACAATGCGTAAACCTTATCAGAAGATAACGGTTGAAAAGTTCTTGTGCTGCAAAGGCAAGAGAAAAGAACTTAGAGAAGTGAAAAGGAAGGTGTGGTTCCTTGTAACTTGTTTAAAAATGGGACTAGTTAAGAGTCGACCCTAGAGTCGGAAACTTTTGGTTTTGGTATAGAACAACTTTGAGTCTATGAAAATTTTGGGAATGAAACAAGGGAATTAATGTCAGAGTTAGGACATTGGAACGACAACGGAAATTGTCGGATGAGAAACCACTAAAACCTAGGAAAAGATAGAGTAAGAGGCTGGACGGAATGTGGCAAGGTAATGTCCGGTATACCAGGAAATGAAGATCGGATGTCATCATTGGTAGCACATACATACTCTCTTTAGATTCCAGAGGAAAATGGTAGAACGTAAGACAAATCAATCTGATTATGTTAGTAGAACTAACATAATGTTCTAAGTGGATAAACTCATCAAAGTAAACAACTTTTTTGGAAAACTTGACTTACAGGAATTTGATTTTAATATATTGTGGACAAGTAGTTGCTTAGAAAATCTGAAAGGGTATTTCAGTTTAGCAAATAATGATAAGGTTGCATAAACCATGATCATACTTGAAACGTTCAGTTGAGCGAATGTGCAAAATATTATAGTCAATAAGCGAAAGTGGTAAACCAAAACTTGCATGAAAATCTTGTGAATGTATGCTTATATGTTTTCCAAAAGATAGTTAAAAGTTTAATTAGGCTAACTTGTATTAAACATTCAGGTTTAAGTGAACTTTTAAATCATGGTGAAAGTGTATGAGAGGATGAGAAATATTCCTGGAACAAGTCGTGAAGAGGAACAAGAACCAACAGGAATGGAAGCAAAGCTGGATCAGATTCTGGCGAGATTGTCCAATCTTGAAAAGGCAAAAGCAATTGAGATACCTATCACCAATAAGGAAGAGGAAAGTTCTTCGCATGGAGAAGGCATTAATCATAACCATGAGAAGGAGAAATCTCCAACTCTGTCTATTGAGAAGAAGAAGAAACAAGTGTCCACTGAGTTAACAAGGGATATGAAGAAGATATACCCTCCAAAATTTGATGGAAGTGTCGGAGGTAACGAAGCTGAAGTATGGTTAGTACAAATGGAAAAGTACTTTGAAATAAGAAATTATGACGAAGTTACTAAGGCAGCTTGGGGTGCTTATCAGTTAGCGGGTGAAGCCTCTAACTGGTGGATGAACAAGAAACTGGAATTGGATATAAGTTCCTGGAAATTGACTTGGGAAGAGTTCGTTGAAATCTTCCGCAAACGGTGGTTGCCACAACTTTATTATGACCAAAAACTCTCTAACTTTCAAGAATTGAGGCAAGGGACCATGTCAGTCAACGAGTATTGGGAGAAGTTTACTCGGCTTCTTCGATATGTTCCTATCTATCATAAAGATGAACGATTCTAGATCAGGAAATTCATCTTGGGACTGAACAAAAATATTGGAGGTGAAGTCAATATGCATGGTCCGACCACAATGGACCTTGTGTATGAAAAAGCCATTAAGCGGGAACAAAAGCTTAAGGCAGACTCCAATCAGTGTGAAGGAGAAGAACAAAAGAAGGAAACTGAAGTCCCCAACAAGATTGCCCCCAAGAAGGAAGAATTTGCGCAAGATGTAGCAAGGAAAAAGGGGAAGAGATCTCGCTTCAATGAGAAGGAATTCAGAAGAGATTGGAAAAGAGACAACTCCAGGTATAATGACACTAGAAAAGCTAGTGAAGGTGATAATAAGACTGGGGAAATCATAGAGAAAAGAGGACCAAGAGCAGGATGCTTTATTTGTAGAGGTAATCATTATGCAAATGAATGCCCTAACAAAACTTCCGGTACCTAGCATGGCAACTCACTACCTACTCAAAAGGCCATGTTTCAGCAGAGGAAACACACTACCATGAGTGATGGACAAGCTGATGTCCAAATTACACCGATCAAACATTCTTGGAACTTTCAAGAGTGTAGAATAAATGTAGAGTCATGTTTTTATGCTTTTGAATAATACCTTAAGTCATCGGGGACGATGATTCCTAATGGGGGGAGTATGTTACACCCCGAATTCTATAGCGATTATTTCATAGGGCAAATTGATTGTAACAGATGAATCAATATGATGAATAAAACAATGATGTTATTGTTATCAATAATGGTGTTTTGTTTAAATGATGGTTTCATTCGATTGTTACTTCTATTGATTTAATTCTTGATTAAATGTTGCATACAATTATGGAATAATGTTATTCTAACTTGTGAGATGTTTTTACCTTGTTATGAGCATATGACTGCCGATGTCATGTCATGGTGTGCAAGTATGAAGACTGTTTCTCTGGACAGAGGAGAGACATCATTCGGGGAGGAGCTTGGTCGGGTAAACAGTAATGATTACCAATTGAGCATACACACACGTCAGTATAGGCTCTAAGAAACCAAGTTAGTTATGTTGGTCTAGATAAGTCATCCTTAGGCTTTAGGAGTTATGTTTACTTCTTTATGCTTTGAAAGTGATGATTACTCATTTGTCTGACTTACTGTGCTTTGACCTTAATGTAGAAAACGTGAATGGATATATGTTAATAGGTCGAGTGAGTATGTGTATACATGTATATAATGTACATGTATCCACATGTATATACATGTCAATACATACGTATGCTCGGCAGATGGATATGCCCATACATACGTGTCGACATGGTATACATACATTTACGTGTACACTGCGTACAGTGATATACATATATATACATACCCATGTTACCTATTGCCTATGAATAATGATGTTAATAATAATATTTTATTGGAATTTACATATATTCATATTTACACGAATATGTAAGCATGTATATTGAAAGTATGTTGACTGGCTCACAATATACATATTTAACAATTAATACATATAAGTGTAAATATTTAAATATGTAAATGTTTATATATTTAATAATATATAAGTATTTATTATATTATAGTTTTACTTAAATACATATATGTATATATTTAAATATATTTAAATATATATCGGAGTAAATAAATCTATAATAGAAATATATAAATATATATATATATATATATTAAATATATAAGAATAATTGAATTTAATATTATTACCATAAGTAATTTGGGAAATCAATTTTATATTACTTTGGGTAATTTTGGAAATTGAATTTTAAAATACCTTGGTAAATTGTAAAATGATTTTTACTTTGCATAGTAAAGTCTTATTTAAAGACTTTATATTATTACTTTGGAAATATTTGAATAAGTCAAATATGAAGTATTAAATATTTGGAGTTTTTATTGAAACACACAATCCCGTGAAAACTCTACGAATGGGATTATTACATTTGAAGACTTTATAAAAAGGAAATAATATGTCCTTAAATTGAATCGAATTTATTTGGCAAAGCACGCCAAAGTGAAATATTTCATTTTAGACTTTAGGAAACTATTCGAAATGAAAGCAAAGAGGAAATAAAAGAAAACATTTGCCGTGAAGAAACATGGCGCTGAAAACTCACGCACCTGGAAGGAGCGATTTTCCTGGGAAGAGAAACTCAAACCCAATTGGAAAATGGGCGACGCAACAAGAGAAGGGATGAGGTGTATGGAGTCTTGCCTTGACCAATTCACAAAATGGTGAGTCATTTCCTCATGGGCGCCTAAACAGATGAGTTCCTTTAGATGGCGTTTTACCTTTCTGAGTTGAATTATTCATGATTTGCTGGCTCAAATAATGACGAATCACCTCCATTTTTTATGAGTAAGGGTTTAGAAACCCGCCAGGACTTCTTTGAATATTTCTGGGCTATGTGTTGTCATCCAACATGCCTTCTTAAGTGGAAAATTGTTGCATTTCGGGCCTATAAATATAGACACCATACCATTTACTTTCTACCACTTGTGCAATCCGAGTTTAGCATTTTCTCTGAGTTTTTATTTCTAATTCGTTAAGCTGTTTGCATACTCTGTTTTGCTGAGTTGGAAAATACAGTGACTTAACCAGCAATTGCCATTAAAGGTGAATTTCCCAAATTAAGCTGAGAGTGATACCATTGTGAGTTTTGTGTTGAGTAAGGAATTAGTGGAGAATACACTTTTGAGATTAGATTGATAGGGAGTTGTTATAGAGTGAGAAATCATTGAGATTCTAGCAGCTCGATTCAAAGAGGGGATTGGAAGAACAATTTTAAAAGGAGAAGCTTTTAAATACAGGCATGGATTTTCTTCATTTTGTAATTCCAATTTGAGAGTTGTTTTCTATTATCTTGTGTTTGTTTGTTTTACTTAGTTTTTAAAAAAAAAATAGAACTCTAAAGCAAAATATTTACTAGATATGTATAAAAGAGGATTTATGTGAAAAGAACTTAAGGGAATAGTTCATTTATCAAAAAAGGGGAATTATGTGTAAGGAGCTTAAGGGATTAGCTTTACTTACCTTGCATTATAGGGAAATAATGGAAAAAGATTTAAAAGAGAGGTTTTATGTGCATTTGATTGAATATTGCATTTTGTATGATCTCTGTATATGGACAATACGTAGAGTAAATAATATCTACTAGGAACAAAATGACGTCAAACCAAGTATGATCCTTAGCTTATGTTATTAGGTTAACTCTGTCAAGCTTCACTCCTAGGATAAAGATTTCCGGAATCAGAAGTTAGGATATTAGATACTTGTTTATTGACTCATTTCTAGTAGACTGTTTGAGGTAGGAGGTCTGGGGTAAACTGAACCCATTGAAGGACATAGCCTACGCGTAGAATAAGATAGCCCAAAGTCAAATCGGCCCTGAGTAGTGTTTATGATAGATGACCTTCATTCGAAGTACTGAATGAGAATACTTTGGCCAAAGTAGTGAAAGGTACGACATCCACTTAGGTGTGAGATTGTTGAGACTACACTGTCAATTCATTGTGATCCTAGTACTAGTTCAAGATTGTGAAATAGCAAGGTTCTAGTTGTATAGGACGCAACACTATGCTCAGTTGGCAATCGTTAAAGGATACCCTACCAATCTCTTCTTCGAAGGGAGGGCCATCTATCTAACGATAGGTGTGCGGGGGACCGCATTATAAGTCAGTGGTTGGCGGAAAAACGCCCGAGTGATGTTTCTCCTCCACAGCATGCGGCCGATGTACCAAGATTTGAAAGGACGGACTCCTGGACCTTCTTACTTCTATTTGTGCAAAAGCTCACGAGCTATGTATGTAACTGTATTACTTTTGAACTCTGATTTATATTTGCAATGAAAATGAAATTCATGTGAAAACATATTGTAACTTGTACATATTTATCAATAAAGAAAGGAAAATTTTTATTGTATTGTCTTTGTTACTTATTACCTTTACATGTTTAAAGTGAGATTTGGAAAATTTTAATTTATGCAAGGGTTGGGTCATTTCAGCTACAAACTCATATCTGCAAAATATGTATCTGAAACTCATCCAAATAAGCCCAAATGAAGACCAAAGGTAGGCCCTCCCCAAAGGTGAACTGGGTTCTCGTCCAATCCACGATAGCCTTTGAGAGTTTTCGTTCCCAGAAGGCTGAAGCAATGTTAAAACCCTTTTTCAAAGCTCAAACTTGCAAAATGTTTTGTAAAAATGAGAGTAGAATGCCCAAAAAGAGCCCAACACTTTGCTTTATAACCTCCATGAGCTTTTTTTAATAAAAAGCAATAAAATATTCCTCTTGAGGGTCTTCCTCATCAAAAGAAATGCCACTTTTTAAAAACAACCTAAGTTGCTAGGATGGGGAGCACTCTTCACTATTCACCTTATGATTTTCAGTTACTATTCACTTTTCACTATTCCATTAAGGCAACCTTAATATTTTCACTTTATCTTTGGATTCATCAACTGAAATCCAAACTGATAGACTCGTGAGCCTCCCAGCTAAACTCCACAGCCCTCGATTGGGTCCCCAAACCATGTTGCTGACCTACGGGAACCCCAATAGTAGGCCAACCTCCACTAAGGTCTGAGTTTCCTAAGGAAGGGACATTACAGCCTCTAAAAATCAGCAACATAAGCATCCACCAAACCCCATTGTTTCAATTGTGTCAACTCTTTAAAATGAAGTTCAGGATCCTTCCTATCAAACCTCTCTATGAGTCTCTCAATAAACTCTACATAAGATGTAATCTAAGCATGCCCCATTGTGATCATTCCATGATGCCACCACTCATGTGCAACTCCACCAAGTTGTATAGCAGCATATTTCATGGATTCTTCTTTAGATATGGGGTTTAGATTGAAGTATGTGTCCACCTTTTGAACCCATGCTCTCGCTGAAGGCTTATCGGACCCGTCCTAATAAGGAAGGCTAAGTTTCCCAACTTTCATCCGCAAGTCATTATGGTGCTCTCTATGGCCCCTATTGGGCATGTGCCTCATCTTGATATCCATATAATCTTGAAAAGATATGACCTGCTGAAATTCTAGGCCTACATCAATCCAATCCTGTCTGAGTTGATCTTGTATTTCAATCAGTGTGAGCTCATGCTCTGGTTGTGGTTCAACTCTAGGTGGGAAAACCGACATGAGAGGTCTAGCCATGGCTGCCCTATGGTGCTGATTTGTTGCTCCACATTGACCCAAACCATCTCCTTGACCATTATTGCCTTTGTCGTTGCCTCCTAAGCGAGCCAACCCCTCAACCAACTGTGCAAGCCGCTGATTGGTTTCTTGGGCACATTGGTCTGCCATTTCTTGTCCCCTAACCACAACATCCAAAAGGAGCATCATACGATCAAGTTCTACATGGTCCCTACCCGCCCTTTCACCCCTATCACCCATATTTTTTGAGTTTGCTGATTTTGCTAAGTGGGTTTCAGAGTGTTGCTCTTCCCTCTCTGAAGGCCAATGCTCCCACAAATGCTCCTCTCATTTCCTTAGTCTTTCAAGATATCTTCTTTCTCTATCACTGATGCTCAGAGAAGTTCATTACCCACTGGCTGACAAGATAAATTTGAGCTCTGATACCATTGTAACGAGCACCCCTGTTTTTTTTTTGGTAATGACAATAATGAGCTAATGTCATTAACTGAAAATAAGAAGATATTATGTTATTACCAAGTTGGGAAATACATAGCATGTTCATTCTAGAATATAATGAAAGCTAACATCTCCAATGGCAACAAATAAATGATAACATCATTATTACACAAGCTCACATGAGAGTACCTCAACTCACAGAAGCAGAAATCGGCAAAAAATCGCCAAAATCTAAAAATCGCCACTCATCCCAATTTTTTCCAGCAAAAAATCGCGATTTTTTG
Source organism: Sequoia sempervirens (assembly GCA_007258455.2). NCBI lineage: Eukaryota > Viridiplantae > Streptophyta > Pinopsida > Cupressales > Cupressaceae > Sequoia > Sequoia sempervirens. The sequence continues at coordinate 89,275,461 of VDFB02000017.1, read as the reverse complement.
AGAAGTGTTGACTGAGCCATAAATCATTGAAAATCGTGATTTTATTAGCATTTAAATTGCAAAAAATCTGCCATAAAATCGCTAAAAAAATGCAGGTGCCCGAAACCCTAAAAAACGTGTGTTTTTTTCTATTAATAGGGGGTCGACATAGATTAACTTTATTGTTGGAGGCCGACTGCGACTGGAACGTGCTGCGACTAGGAAGTGTTGGAGATTTTTTTCATCCGTCCACTCTATACACACAAACAGGAAATAAAATCCCTGCACCTCTTTCATCTCCATTCGCCAAAATTGCATACTCCTCTGAATCGCAGGTGGAAAGCCGGAGTTAAGCGATTGTAATACTGAATTGGTCGGACAATAGTTTAACTTGATTTTTTTTCATTTTTATTTTTTTCATTTTTTAAATTTAAAGAAAATCTTACTATACTATCCGCACAAGAACTAATCTTATTAATATACATTGTTATAATAATATAATTATAATAATGTATAGTAACATATATCAATATATAATATTAATTATAATAATATAATAATATTATAATTAATATATTAATAAACTAATATTTATTAATATATTATATATTAATTATATTGTAAAAATTATTATAATATATATAATACAATAATATTATATATATTGTGGGTGGAAGGGTGGGCTCCCCCTCACCCCTCACATAGGCATTGGGTGTCCAAGGTGGACGTGAGGTGGCGGACGGGTCGGACAGGAAGTCATTGGATTAGGCTTGTTCTTGTCACATCAAAACTCCTAAATTTGGCCGAATACTGGTGTTCCTCGCCTGTTTTATCGGTTGTTTTTGAATTTCGAATCTTCTGGAGTCGGATTGGAGGCATGCTTGGCTCAGTTCACAAGGCGCTGTCAGTGTGACACGTCGGGCACGGCTATCCTTGAACCATTCGCGGTCGTGCCGAGTGGGAATTTCCATCAATTGCACTGATAATGGTTTTAAGTTGGATGGATGGTTGCCGTATTTTAACTCATGCCAAGGACATTTTTGCGTTGCCATAATCCTGTTCCGTACGCGAAGCCTGACTGATCATTAATCAGGCTTTTTATTGTGCTAATGAAGTCACTTCTAAAGCATGGGTTTCGCATTTTGGTTTTGTCTTCTGTGTTTTTGATGCAGGGTGCGGCTGTCAAACACTTGCTAATGGCTAGACCGACGTTGTCGAAATTTACCATTCTCATCTCGGCGGAAGGTTTGGAAACTTTCGGCGTCGATACTCCAGTTTCTTTAGTGGCTAAGGAGCGGCAGATTGCCTTTCGTGAGGTCACAGATCAGCGGCTAAAGCGCATCTTGCTCTTGGATGACCCGGCGTCAATTGCTGCTGTTAAGATGGTCCTTGGCAAAGGGCACTTAGAAAGAAATGAATTCGCCCGAGACAATGCACACATTTCATCCCGATTTCTTGCCGTGCTCCTGGACCTTGATACACCGAAGGCAGAGGCCATGGAATTGATGGCTCGTCTGTTCCGGGACGATTTGCTTGGCGGCCTTGAAACGACTTTGAAGGCGGCCTTTATTGGTAAGGGTATTCCGCGTCCTGCAGACCTAGCTTTTCTATGAGAGTCTGATGAAGCTGTCAAAGTTTATCCCTTCCTCTTGGATCTCAAAGGGCCCGCATTATCAAGGCACCGAAAGATTGCAGATGTGGCAGTGGATTTCCTGAAGCGAAAATTGAAGATGGTGCCGGTGGATGGGTTGGATTGGTTGGATGGTTTCATTAGTTTTGCAGAGCTAAACGGTTTCTGGTGAATTTGTGTGGTGATGGTTGATGCTCGTCTCTGGTTTCTTCTGGTTCACGACTTGTTAATTTCGGTAGTTTCAAACTTGAGCAATATGTTTTTTGCTTTTTTGTTTGTTGAGGTTCGGCCTCTGTATCTATTCCTTCGTTTCGAAACTCTTTCCTGCTTTGGGACTGTATGGAGCTGTTGTTTCTCCTCGTTAGCTCTTTTTTGGCTGACTGATGGTTATCACTGGTATATTTCCTGCTTAGCAGATGGCTGTAAATTTCTTTACTATCTATAAAATTACCACCTTACGGATCAAAAAAATAAATAAATAAATAAATAATATTATATATATTAATATAAATGATAACAATATAATATTATAATTAATATATTAATAGATTAATATATATCAACATATATAATATAATTATGTATTAATATACTATATATTATAATATATTAATAGAATAATATATTAATATATAATTATTATATTAATATGTTATAAGTATATTATTATATATTATATTATATTAATATATATTTTTTAAAGCCAATTTTTTCCCCATTTTTTCCCGATTTTTTTCCGATTTTTTCAAAAAAATCCTGAACTTTTGGTTTGCCAATTTTTTCCCCAAACGATTTTTGCTGCTATGCCTCAACTTATGATTATAGAGCCAAATATTGCATGTCAAAAAGTCTAATACAAAGGTTACAGGCCTGTTATTTCCCTGTAGTAGTTCATATCAGCAGAAAACTCCCGCCAAAACTTTCCAGCTATGCCATGGATACCCCACAAGATCATCAACACATTGCAATCATACCCAACACTATTACTTGACCTCCAAATGTAAGGAAATAGTGAGCTTCAGGTCTGGTACACGCTTCTGAGTAACAGCAGGTCTGAATTGTTGACTGTTGCAGCAGGCTAGGCGAACTATATAACCTCAGAATGACACAAAAAAGATTTCCAGCCACCTCCAAACTTCTGCCAGCGGCTTTTAGACTGTCCCACGCCACCAAACAGCAATGGAGGATCAATGGAAAGTGGTCAAATAACACCCAACAATGGACAGAAACTCCCAGTAAGGTACAGCCTGCCTGGGTATAGTCAAACAGCCCCTTCAAAACACTCAAACCCTTTAAAAAACCATGCCCAAACTCTTGGAATAAATGGTGCAGGTCTAAGAGCCCTTAAACCAAATGAAAACCCTTACCAAATCAGGTGATTCATTTCCTAATTCCCACGCCAAGATTTCAGGTGTCCTATTGACTAGTATGGCATGCCTTGGAAATCGTGCCAGCCATAAATGCTCCAAAAAAATCCTCAAAAAACCTTTACAAATCAAAAACCAACACCTCCAGAACTTGCACTTCATAAAGCTTTGAAAATCTTCATTTTCATGAAACCCTAAATCTGCAACCATGAAAAACAATGGTGATTCCTGAGGTAGAACCACTCCAACCAGCTAGGGTGGATACTTCACCACCGAAACCAACAACCGAGAAGAGGGTTTTCGTCCTCAACCAGCAAGAAGAACTCCTTGAGCTCATTCCAACAGCATCTCCTTAAGTTGTCAAATCATTCCTAGCCAAATGAGAGTTCAATCTCATATTTAAAAAAGTGAGGGACAGATTAGGGCAACTCTCATTTCATTTCCCTCCATTTCACCTTTTTGAAAATAACATGAAATTACCCCAAGAGGGGCATCCAAATTTTTACCTCCAAAAATTCACTTTTCTTTTCTTTTAAAAAATAACATTAAGTCCCAACTAGGTGTCCCACCTTATGAGGCATAACATTAGCCTTAAAAAAATGATAAACAACCTCCCTTCTAGGCACCAAACAAGGAAGAACATTAGCCGTCTTTTAAAAACGTCACCTTACTAGGCCAAGGGGTACACTTCATGAACCCACACCCCCCTCACTTAAGTTATAAAGCAGCATTATAAACTTAAGTGGTAAAATAAAATATTCCTCTAAAAACATTGGAACTCACCAAGGCTATAACTGGAAAGCACTGCACTAACTAAAAGAGGAATAGAGGCTAGACCGGGTGCTAAAAATAGCACTTACTAAAAATAGCAATTTGCTGAAAATAGTGAGTGAGTCCAATCTCCCCATCCAACCAAATCGGAGCCCAAATGGAACTTACTAAAAATAGTAAATTACTAAAGATAGCCATTGCTAAAAATAGCAACTCTGCTGGAAAGGACCCAAAAAAACCCACAAAAGCTCATTGGTAACATCACTTTTCTCCTCTAAACATGCTGACACAAACTGAAAAAGTTAGCGCCAACTGCAAAGCAAGGGGACCCAACAAAAGGGACATTACACTCTAATGAACCAACTGGTGACATTGATGCTCTCAATGAAAAAAAAATATGATGATTTGTATTGATTTTCCAAGTGAAGTTGCACTAATATAAGCCATTTTGACTTTAGCATTTGACAATTGGCATTGAATGATCAATTCTCAGCTATGTTCTTTTTTTAATTTTGTACTTTTTGTGCAAATTATGGTTGTTTTTTCTATATTTTTAATATATATAGATAGATAGAATGGCCAAACCCAGCTGTACTGAACCCACAAAAAAGAGTTTGACAAACTACTGAACTTGAACTCACGAAAAAGAGTTTTGACAAACTGCAGAACTTGAACCCCAAACTGGAAACTTAGGTTATTAAGGTTTCTTGACATAGAAAATAGATTCACAACTTTATAACATACCATTGTGCTTTATAAAGTTAATAGTAAAGGAGTGCACATTTAATTAAACTTCTTATTAAAGGTTTGTTGAAAATCTGTGGTTATCTCTATAACTTTATATATTTACTCATTTCATTTTCTAATTGATTTTGAGTTTGTCTCCTACCTTTTCTTACTTTTCTCTCATGATGTCAGAGCTGTAGGTATGTGGTCCAAAGATGATTAGGAGAGATGAAGGAGAGGAATTGTACAGTCAATTTCTCAAGGAATGTACCTGCAATTAATATCTCAAACCCTAGATTCTTATATAGGAGAAACCAGTAAAATTACTAGGCATTTTCATGCCATTTTGAGGCAAAATTCTAAGTTTTTGAGTGTTATATTTCTCGTACAGTTCCTGGGGATAGATTTTGCAAGGGATTATACAGAATCATTGACCTGTACTAACAAAAAAAATTAGACATTTGAATTTAATTAGAAATTCACTTCTGACATTTTGTAATTATCATATTTTTTGATCTTTGGCATAAGTTTCAAGACACTTTTAAGCAGTTTCCAGCTATACATAACAGCAATAAATCTCAACTCAGACCAATCATTGCGCGGAGGCAGAGGCTGCATTCATAAGTGTTAGAATTGCAATCACTAAGGGCTACTCCAAATTATGGGTTGAAGGCGACTCTTTGAACATAATAAATTATCTGTGTGGCAACCATCCTCTGAGTTGGAATGTTGATCAGCTCATTAAGGATACGATAATCATGTTACGATCTTGTGAGGAGACCCATATCTATCACGTTTACCGAGAAGGAAACTTGTTGGCATATTTTTTGCCAATGAGGCTGTCAAGTTAAATGATTTTCGTTTGTGGGAGGAGGGATCGATCCTTCCCGAGAAAGCTAGGAGTTTATTGAGGAATGATGGCGTGGGATGAGTTGATGCGGCATTCATGGTCTAGTACCTTCCTCCGTTTCATACACTTTGTGGGTGTTTTTTTACTCTCTGGTCTTCATCTAAGCGTTATTCGCAAGGGTTTGGTGTTTTTGGTGTTGCTAGCCATGGGTGGTGACAAGAGTAGAATCGAGTTGCATTCCTGTGGGGACATTCGGAGAAACAAGAAGCTCTGGAATATTTTGTGCCATGGCAATTTTACTCCATTCTTGGAGAGGCTACATGGGCATGACCCCAATGCCTTGGCGCAATTTGTTTCTTTCTAGCACAATCGCAAGCTCAAGGTTGATGGTCTGGAAGTGGAGGTAAGAGAGGATTTAATTGCTTCTGTTACTGGGATGCCGACGGTTGGTCGTAAGTTCTTCAAGGATAAAAAGAGTAATGAGGAGGCAATGGCCCAGTTTTTTAAAGATGATGAACGAAAGAAATTAGTTAAACTAGAGACCTGGGGCTATGAGAGAAAATCCCTCAAGAAAATTTGGGCGAGCGTTGTTGAGGTGCTTATGCGTTATGTGACTCTGGAGGGGAGGTTTACGGCTATTCTCGGTCACCATTTTACTCTCCTCAACCATTTCAGACATCGTTTGTTCATTTCGTTTCCTTTCTTTCTACTTTCGTCTTTAGAGGTCTCTGTTTATGCCTATTTGAAGAATAGGAGGGCTCCCATCCTCCATGAAGGGCTTATTTTATTGATTATGGAGCATGTTAAGTCTCTTACCCCGGCTCCTGCCATCAAGGGCAAGGAGAAGACTTTAAGTGATGTGTCATCTGGTTCCGAGCCCACTTCGGATGAGGAGGAATGGAATGAAGAGGACTTATCTCTGGCGGTTGTGGCTACTTCTTCGAAGAAGAGGAAGGTGGGTGGTTCTAAGAGTAACAAGGCTGCTAAGAGGCTTGCCCTTTCTGAGAGTGAGAACACGGAAGTGGGGTTGGATGATTCCTCGACCAGAACTGTGGAGGTGGTTGTTGGTAAGGATGTTGTTGGTGGTGGGGACACAGGATATTGCTATGGGTTTGGTGGACAAGCCGCGGAAGCTGTCGAAGCGTATTGCTAATCTAAAGAACAAGGCCTCGGATGTTCCGGCTAAAAACCCCAATGTGTTTGGTGATGCCAAGGATTCTGGTGATAAAACGGTGGCAATTGAGGATTCCCCTATGCAGGACATGCCCAAGATGGAGCAGGGCAAGGAGATTAGGGTTCTGAATGAGGTGGATGCGGAGAAGAAAAAAGCTAAACAGGAGCCCTTGAAGATAAATCCTCTTTCTGAGGATTTTTCTTACCTTGATGATGACACTACCTCCATGTATGATTTGTTGGATATGGCTAGGGCTAGGGCCACTGGTACCTTTAAGTTTGCAAAGTGGACTTTGCACTCTGGAGGAGTTCAATAAGATTAATATTAAAATTAAAGGTTTGAAGGAGAATCTGAAGAATGTTCCCAAGGGTTCGGTTCCTGACATTCTTATTGACAAAATAGTGGACCTTGAAGGTTCCTATCATGACTTCAAATCTCTGTGTGAGGAAAAGTTGGCTGCTCTGGAAGCCAAGGTTTTGGGTACGAATGTTGATATCAAAAAACTAATGCAGGCTTGTCATATCTTTGTGAAGAACAGCGTGGACTCCTTGGAAGTCCTTTTCAGAAAGATTAGTGAGTTTAGGGAGGATCGGGTTTATTTCTCTGAGCTTATGGAGAAAGAGCATGCGGCTAAGGGCAAAGGTAAAAAAGCTACTAAGGATGATGACAAAGGACCTGCTGTTAGAGGGTCGGCTGATTGAAAGAGATCCTTTGATGCTGAGAAGAAGGAGCTGCTAGCTATGGTCGAAAGACATAGGAACCAGCAGATTGAGGTGGCCAAGACCCTAAGTAGCTTGGATTAGCGCCTGGTCTTCTTCTTTGTTGCTTTTTGTTTCCTGCTGGGTGTAGGTTTCTTTTCAGTTGTTTTGCTGTTTTGTGGCTGTTGGGTGCTGTTGGTTGCTATTTGTTATACTTTTGTTTAGCACCTGTTTTGTTGTGTTTTTTGGTTGTTGGGTTGCTACTGGTGGCTTTTTGAAAATCTTTTCTAGCAGCATTTTGTGTCTTTTGTTGTAAAGGGTTTCGGGTCCTTTCAAAACCTAATTTTCCCATATAATCAAAACAGCAATAAATCTCAGAACAAATTCATCAGTTTCTTCTTACACAAAAATAAGCCAAATCAACTTTAGCAAATTTCTTAAATTTTGTTACATAAAAATAAAATAAAAGATTTCAGCTTTGGTTTCACATTACATAAAACTAAAAATAATATTTCAGCTTTGGAAGTCTCTATAATATAAGTCCTGATTTGTCTTGGTATTTAGAGGTTAATTCTGTATATGCCATGGAAAGTTCGAATAATCTTATGGCATCAGATTCCAAAAGGTTTAGTGGTCAAAATTTTCCACAGAGAAAAAATAATGATGAGTATATTTGTGTATAGGGCATTGGATGGAATTAGCAATAAGGAATTTCCTCTGAATTATATAAACAGAATGTATTGAATCAAAACATGGACCTTGTTTGATAGAGAGCTTTGATACTGGTTACTTTATCCATTACTAACAAAATGTTGATTTAAGTAATTGGGTTTCACATATGCTGCATAGATGTGGAAGAAACTGAAAAGTATAAAATTTCCGATATTGAATGTGCATGTCACTAGAGGAATTTTATGTTTCCACAGAAGATGCAAAAATGGCAGTCTCTTCAATGACATTTGTTGAAGTTCAAAGAGATAAGAGATCAACTAGCCATCCATCAACCGAAAAATTATGACAAAGAATCAGAGATAATTATTTTTTGTAGCCTCCCCTTGCGTTGAGGACATCTGTTAAAAATTTCAATCAAATTACCATTGAAGATTATATGAATAATTAATAAACCATATGGCAAACTATTGCAGTTTAGGACAGTTCCAATATGCAGTTTTGCTCAGGAGAGGAGTCAATCTCAGAGATTGTGTCATTACCAAGTTCCAAGGGAAGAAAGCATAATCATCAATTTTCTTCACATGCATTACCACAGAAAATGGCATGCAAGTTCATGTGTTGTATTGCTGCATTTAGATGTTTTTGCCCAATAAAGATAGAAACATCTTGCACTTCAATGCAAGTATAATATATATGTGGTGATCCTATTATGGTCAGTCTTTTTCGTGGGTTCAAGTTCACTAGTTTGTCAAACTCTTTTTCGTGGCAAATTTATGGTTAAGACTGACCATAATAGTTTGCAGTACTTCCTATCACAACATGATCTCAATGAGTAACAATCTGTGTGGGTAAGCAGATTCCAAGCATATGACTTTTGATATTCATAATTACGAAGCTAAGAAAACTATAGTATTGAATACCTTATCCAAAATTCCTGGGATTCAGTTTGTATCAGCAGTTATTCCAGAGTTGCAACAACAAATCAAGGTGGAGAAATTATGCCAGGGATGATGAGTTGACAGCGTTGATGGAAGATAAGCAGGCATCTTGGGCCAGGGAGGTTAAGCATTCATCTGCAAAGGACTTATTATCACCAAGAAAGAGTGCATTTGGATTCCAAATCAAAATTTAAGATTAAGGTGATGACTGAAAACTAATTTTCTTCATCAACTAGACACATTGGATTCTTCAAAAATTATGCAAATGTTAGCAAGGCCTACAAATGGAAAGGCTGAAAACTGGTCTACACAAATTTGTAGCAACAAATGCCTTCGAATAAAAGTTCTGAAGAATGATCTCCACAAATTTTTCATCAATTTGTGAGCAATGTGAAAGAAAAATATGGAAACTATTAAAAGTCAAGGTTTGCTTCAACATTACCCAGTAACATGGACTTCATTGGAGGTCTCCATAAAGCAAGTGGTAAAGATTAAATCCTTGCAGTTGTTGATTGATTATCCAAGTATGCTAACTTCATCCATAATGATAGCACTAGTAAAGCCCATTAAATCATGGTTGTCTGTATGGAGAACATTTATAAGTTGCAAGGGCTGCCCAAAACAATTGTAGGTGATAGGGATCTGAAATTTACCGCTAATTTTGGAACAGTGCGAGTTACCAAGATCCAAAATTCTGTAAAATTTTGAAGAACTTTCAAGCCATCCCATGATGCCCTCTGATGTTGACTTTAATTTAATTACATTTTTTTATGAATTTGTGACTTTAGATTTAATTGATCATTGGGTTTTTCTAATTTTATATGGTGTGCAAATTGTAATAATAAATTAGTTAATAAAAGGAAACACTATTTATATTGTGATTAATGCTAAGATTAACCTAAAATAGTTGCTTTTCTTTTTTATAGTTGAGTTTTATTTGAAAAGTGTTTTCTTTTAATATGTGTGCTAAAATTAAAGTTTTGAAAGTAGGAAAAGTGCAGGACTAAATAAATACTAAATGACCTTTTTTTGGGCTAAATACTTTATGGAAGGTAGACTTAAGCATTAGAAAACTCCAAAAAAATTATAACTTTTCAAGTTTTCTAGATGGATTAACCATTAAGCTTAAATTTAATGGGCAGACTACAATGTTAATTTTGGTTTTTTGCCATCACCAATTATAAATAGACCATCATGCATGGAAATGGTTAAATTTGAATGATTTTAATTAAGAAAAGCTTGTCTATTCAAATTTAGCCAACCAAATCTTAATTTAGGATGATACAACTCACCTCCTTAAGGATTTTAGAAGCTTGTAAGTAGGAAAGAAGAGAGATTATATCTATTCTTTTACACAGGTTGAAGAAGAAAAGAAAGAAGAATCATACAAAAATTTAGAAAAGCAAAGTAAAAGGAATCTCAACAAACATCATTCAATTACTCAATATGTTTTTATTAAAACAGGTTAGTGAATCTTCATTCAAATTCTAGCGTCAGTTTTAATGGTAATATATGAGTTTTGATGATAGGAGAGTAAACTTGATGGGAAACCACAAGTAGATTTGGGATTTGTGTAAATTTGTGTATAACTGCTACATAGTGAAGTTAATCATCAAAATTGAAGCTTACCTTGTTTTTGGAGTCAATGCTATAAAAATAAAAAAGCAAAAGTAAATGAAAACCAATTTTATGAACACTGACTCAAACCACACAAGTTCCAGAAAGCCACACTTTGGTACACTGCCAAACCGTACCTTTTTCAAAACTCAACAGTCTGACTGCGCCTTTTCCCTATAAACATGTCCAAAATTATGTAGCTCAAACAATGTATGTTTTGAAAACCACAGTACAGTGAGCATCTATGGTTCGGTACTGTCGCATACCACGGAATCTACCAAAAAAGTCCTCTCTATGTTTTATGATATCAGAATTTGTGACTTTCAAGAATAGAATGGCTTGTCTGTCAGATAGTGTGTATGCTATTTTATGATGGGTGAATGCGTGTATCAGAGAATTGTATTCTGAAACATATAGCTGAATAGGAAAACTACAAGACTACAAGGCACTAATTCCCATACTTGGATATATAGGCAGTTCAAATAAATGGACCCGAGCCTTTCTTTGCAAGTTGCTATTCATTTCATGTACCTATTCTTACGTGTGATTTATGTCTTTTATAACAAAAAAAGAGGTGCCATTTAGTTTTCTAATGGCATCTAAGGCCTTGTTTTGGGCTTAACGGCAAGGGCATTGCCCCTCAATGTCACTCTATACCACAAGAAGGAGCACACCCAGGTTGCTTCCCAAGATCCCACTATGGGCTGCTCTGCTGCTCCCAAACTCTCGCTTGGGTTTTTGGAAAAGTAAAACTTGAAATTGTTTGGGTTTGCGCCAAATGAAAAGTGAGTTCATTATAATGTGTAGATGGAGTGAATATGACAGATTGGATGAGTGTATTATATTTATACCATTTAGTTGAAAGGGCTGATTTATGTTCCCTGTTGATGGGGTAAAGGATAAAATTCATATCTGAAAAAAAAATTGGTCTTTTACTTGCTTTGAATACCTAAAATTGAACTTTGATGGTGCTACGAGAAGTAATCTGGTTCCTGCACAAGCAGGAGTGCCGTTGAGATCAGATAAATGATGTTTCAAGGAGGTTCCTTTTATCTTGGTGTCAAAACCAATGATGAAGCAGAAGTGGTGGCACTTTTGGAAGGCTTCAAGTTGGTGAGATCTATGTGATGTCCCCAACTCAAGCCATGTAGCTTAACGATGCATGGGCTGTCCTTTCCTTGGATTACCCAAGAGGAAGAGGATGTAGAGCATTATTGGGTAAGTGTGGAGTCTTTGGCTAGTATCCTATTCTATTCTTAAGTTTCCCAATGCAGACAGCGAGTGGCATGATGTTGTGTTGTGTTAATCGTGTTCCATAATTGAGTATGACTTTGGGTAATTACACCCTTACTAATGACTTTTACGTGGTTGACATTAATGAGACCATTGTTGTGTTGGGTGTTCAGTGGTTGCATTCTATAAGTCCTTATGCCACGGACTTTAAGACTATGTAGTTGAGTTCCACAACGGGTGGTCGGAAGGTGGTATTATGGAGCTTATCTTCAGATGCTCCTAGAGTCATTTCAGCTAGGAGGATGGAGAGAATTTTTCGGCATTCAGAGGTTGAGTGGGCAGTGCAATGTTTCATTTCAGATAGGTCTACTAATACAAGACAGCGTGACTATCATGTTGACATACAGGGCTTGTTGGACAAGCATAGTGTGGTGTTTTTAGATCTACCACATGGTCTACCTCCAAATTGTGGTTTTAAGCATGTTGTTGAGCTTGTCGATAGCAAGCCAATTATTACGGATCCCTACCGTCATCCTAGACGATTCAAGGATGAGATTGAGAAGACTATTCGGGAGTTGTTGGATGCAAGACATATACAACCTAGTTCTAGCCCCTTCACTTCTTCTATTGTCTTGGTGAAGAAGGATGGTACCATGAGGATGTGCATTGATTATTGTGCACTAAATAAAAAGACTATCAAGAACAAGTATCCTATTATGTGTATTGATGAAGCTAATGGATGAGCTACATGGAGCGATCTATTTTTCCAAAATAGATCTTTGTTTTGGATACCATCAAATTCGGGTCCGGGAGCAAGATGTGCATAAAACAGCTTTAGGTGCCATTATGGACATTTTGAGTATTTGGTGATGCCCTTTGGCTTATCTAATGCTCCGACTACTTTTCAGTCTTGCATGAACTATGTATTCAACAAGCAGTTGTGGAAGTTTGTGCTAATCTTTTTTAATGACATTTTGGTGTACAACAGGACATGGGAGGAGCATATACGACACCTAGATGAGGTGTTAAACATCTTAGCGGCTAACTCCCTTTTTGCAAAAGCCTCTAAGTGTGAGTTCGGTATGGCTGAGCTATTAAATTTGGGATGTCATTGGTGAAGGTGGAGTGAAGGCACATAGGGAGAAGATTCAAGCTATACTTGATTGGCCACCACCAAAGAACATGTCCCATTTGAGGGGCTTCATTGGTCTATGCACATATTATAGACAGTTTGTGAAGGGGTTTTCTTCATTAACCGCTCCTTTGACAAATTTGACCAAGAAGGATGCCTTTGTTTGGATGGATGACACTCAAAAAATCATGGACCATCTTAAGAAGGTAATGAGTGCTTGTCCTATTTTGGCGTTACCGGATTTCTCCAAACCTTTTGTGCTTGAGTGTGATGCATCCGGTATTGGTATTGGGGTTGTTTTGATACAAGACAAGCATCCAATTGCTTATGAGAGCCGAAAATTGAATGAGGTTGAAAAGAGAATCTCTACATATGACAAGGGAATGTTGGCAATCATGCATGTACTTGAAAAGTTCTATCAATATCTTGTGGGCAACAAGTTTATAGTGAGGACTGATCATAATAGCCTCAAATATTTCATGGAGCAAAAGGGATTAAATGAGACAACAATGTTGGGAGAGTAAGGTTCAAGGATATGACTTTGATATTGAATTTGTCAAAGGACAAAATAATGTGATGCATTATCTAGAAGCCCTTCATTTTGCTCACTTTCAAAAAATTCAGCCTCTTGGAAGGATCATCTACTAGTAGAGTATTCAAAAAATCGGCATGCTCGTGAGATTCTAGATGGTAAAATCAATGATGAAAAGTATGAAGTGTTGAATGGCATCATCTATTACAAGGATAGAATCTATTTTGTATTGGAAAGTAGGCTTAAACATAAGATTCTTATTGTTGTCCATAACAATCAGCTTGCTGGTCATCCGGGTTATTTGAAGACATACAGGTACATCCGGGTTATTTGAAGACATACAGGTACATCTGTGAAAGATTTTCATGGAAAGGTATGAAAGATGATTTCCTCAAGCATGTAAGAGAATGCATAGAGTGCCAAAGGAATAAAGCTGAAGTTTCTTTTCCAATAGGGCTGCTACATCCACTTTCTATTCCCAGTCAAAAATGGGAACAAATATCAATGGATTTCATTACTGGGCTGCTCAAGACCAATGGTAAGGATTGTATTCTGTTGTGGTGGATAGACTCACTAAATATGCCCACTTTATGTCAATTTCTTTTGAGTTTAAAGTGCCACAAGTTGCTGTCTGTTTTTTGAACAAGTGTTTAGACTTCATGGTGTGCCAAAAAAAATTGTAAGCAATAGAGATCGCATATTCATCAGCACTTTTTGGCAAGAGTTGATGAAGCTGACTGGAACAGAACTTGATCATAGCACTAGTTTGTAAATTTTAAAGATCAGATTATATGCACAGAAATAAATTCAAATCAGACACAATAACACAGTAGATATCCTGGGAAAACCCTCCTCTTGAGGGAGAAAAACCCAGCAACAAAGAACTCTCTTATATATATAGATAGTAGCAACAATTCTCTTTACAATGAGGCCGATCACAAGGCCAATATTCAGCACCTACACCAGATACAATAACAGATAATGACCTGCACTTCTGACTATATAAATCTGCCCTTCAAAGAAATTTGCAATCTGCTCTTGATAAGATTCGCACTCAGCTCTTGATAAATTCGCACTTGATAATGAAGGAAATGAATCGAACTTGCTTGATGATTGAAAGAATAGAAATGACCTTGTATATATATGCAATGAGAGAGAGGTCGCACCTCTTCATGTACAAGGTCGGCCAAGGAGAGAAATATAATTACAAATAAAATATATTAATTACAAGGAAGGTCGGCCCTTAGAGAAAATTATATTGTTGCCAAGAGAAGTGCCCATTCTCATTAAATAACACATATAAATAAATAGCCGATAGGCTACATTTATTTATTGTCTTCACTCGTGGCTGGAAGGACGAACCTGAAGCTGTTATAACATTAACACTCCCTCTCAGCTAGGGAGAGAACTTCCAGCTGTTCAAGACAAATCATTTCAACATGATGCCCATCACATTGGCTACAACCAGATGTGAGAAGAGGAATATCACCTCAACGTGATATTAGATATCGCCTCAACACGATATCAACCATAATGGCTACAACCATACTATGGTAAGTACAAGTGTTCATCACTTGCGTGATGTTGTCACCTCAACGTGACTTTCACCATGACTCTCGGAGGTGAAACACAAGTACAACATGTCATGGAGTCTCACACATCACCATGACTTCGGGAGGGTGGAAACAAGGGCTTTCACCTCAAATTCCTCGTCTCAAAGGAAAATGCATTAACAAGGGCTTGCACCTCAAATTCCTCCGTCTCGGAGGAAAATGCATTAACAAGGCTCACGATCTGAGACTCTTACTCGATCAAAGATTCTCCACCATACCAAGCTTATCTCGAAAGTACACAAACTTTATCGCAGAGGCTTGGTGAGAATCTCCGTCGCTCATCAATGCGATGTACCTCAATGACCTTCCTCGATTATACTCGATATAGTGGTACTTGATCTCAACATGCTTGTTGTCATGAAACACAGGATTGACAGAAAGCTTCACACAACTCGATTATCACAATGAATGATAGTAGGCTCCATTGATTGTCCAAACAATCCTGCAAGGAGCTTACGAAGCCACACTGCTTCCCAAGTTGCCAAACAAGCTGCAATATACTCTGCCTCTGTTTACTCAGTGCTACAGATGACTGCTTCCTGCTACACCAGGAAATCATAGCTGAACCCAAACTGAAGCAACAACCAGAGGTGCTCTTCCGATCTGTGACACAACCTGCCCAATCAGAATCAGTGAAACCATGTAACTCCAAGTCTGCATCTGAAGAATACCTCAATCCATATCCAACTGTGCCACGCAAGTATCTCAGGATATGTTTAGCTGCAACAAGATGTATCTGTCTCGGATCACACATAAATTGGCTAAGTGCACTCAGTGCACTCACTGCATAGCAAATATTAGGTCTAGTGTTAACTAGATACATCAAGGATCCAATCAGCTGTCTGTACAATGTAGGATCCACCAAATCTGAACTAGCTGCAGCCTCCTTCAATTTATGTAGATTGGTCTCCATAGGTGTAGACATGGATTTGCAATCCATCATGCCAAATCTCTTAAGTATATCAATGGTGTACTTTCCTTGACTTAGAATCATCTCATCGGTTTCACTTCTAATCCAGTAATGCATGAGCCCAAGGTCCTTCATCTCAAATTCAAAGTCAACTCCTTCTTACACTCAAGAATCGTGATCTTCTCCAGTAAGGATCGATCGTCAACATATAAAACCAAAATTAATGCATCACCATTGATTACCTTGAAGTAGAGATTTGAATCAGCATCATTCTTCAAGAAGCCCAAACTTGACAGGTACCGATCAATCCTTCCATACCATGCACGAGGAGCCTGCTTAAGACCATACAAGGCCTTCTTCAATTTGCAAACATGTGACTCCTTTCCATGAACCTCAAATCCATCAGGTTGCTCTATATAAACTTCTTCCTCAATCACTCCATTGAGAAAGGTTGTCTTCACGCCCATCTGGTGAATCTTCCATCCTCTAGATGCGGCAATAGCAATGATGGTTCTGACAGAAGTATAGCGAGCAACAGGAGCAAATGTTTCTTCATAATCAACTCCCTCTTTCTGAGAGAACCCACGAGCCACAAATCTTGCTTTGTACTTCTCAATGCTTCCATCTGCAGCATGTTTAATCTTGAATAGCCATTTAGAAGATACCACAGACTTGCCCTCGAGTCTAGGAACAATGTCCCAAACATCATTCTTAAGAATTGATTGATACTCCTCTGTCATAGCATCTCTCCAAACTTGAAGACTAGATGCTTCCTCAACACAAGTAGGCTTGGATTCTATAATCTGACTCATCAAGGCAACATAACTGGAGAACTTATGTGGCCTTTTGCTTTCTCTGAATGTGCCTCTAGGAGCTGCAAAACTTTCAGCCTCATGCATAGTACGCCTGGCCCATAGAGGTCTCTTTCTCCCAATAACAATGTCAGTAGGCCCATCAATAGGTTCCAAGGGTTCAACAGGATCAATATCTTCTTTTGGTTCTAAAGTCTCCCTTTGAATCTCAGGAGTATGGTCAACTTCCATATCCTGAGGAGACTCTTCATTATCAATCTCCATATGAATCCCCCTGGATCTTCTGAATGCAACATCTTCCTCGAATGTGACATCCCTACTGATCTCTATCATCTTCTGACCTGGAATGTAAATTCTGTAGGCTTTTGATGTCTCACTGGAGCCCACAAATATTCCCTTCTTGCCAGAAGGCTCCAACTTGGTTCTTTTTTCCTTGGGAACATGAATATAGACAGGACATCCAAAGATCCTCAAATGACTGACTTCAGGCTTCTTCCCTGTAAATGCTTCTTCTAGAGTCATATTCTCCAAGATCTTATGAGGACTTTTGTTTTGAACATACACTGCTGTCCTGGAAGCTTTTTCCCATAGGAAGGTTTGCAAATCTTGATCATGAATCATGGCCTTCGCTGCTTCCACGATCATTCTATTCTTTCTTTCTGCAACACCGTTTTGTTGAGGATTATAGGGAACACAGAACTCCCTCTTAATCCCTGCATCAATACAAAAATTCTGAAAACTACCAGAGGTGTATTCTCCACCATTGTCAGATCTGAGGACCTTAATTCTTTTACCAGAAAGATTTTCTACCAAAGCTTTAAACTCTTTAAACCTATCCAACACTTCCTCAGACTCTTTAGATTTCAAAAAATAAATCCAAGTCTTCCTAGAGTGGTCATCAATAAACAAAACATAATACAAGAATCCACTCGAAGACGAAACAGACATAGGACCACATAAATCAGAATGAATAAGATCTAAAATACACTTAGATCTATTTTCTCTACTATGAAAAGGGGCTTTTATGTTCTTACCCAATGCGCAGCCCTTGCAAGTACCTTCGTGCTCCTGGTTGAACTTAGGAAGGCCCGTCACCATCTTCTCCATGATAGGCAAGGCTCGGAAGTGTAAGTGAGCCAATCTCCGATGCCAAAGATCGCAAAGACTTGAAGAGTCATGAACCAAAGCTTGTAAAGAACGTGTGCAGACCTTGTAGAGGTTTTCATGTCTAACTCCAATTACTTGAGCATCCTTGAAGCTAGAGTTCTCCATCCACACTAAAACTTTGCCTTTGGAGAAGGCAACTTGATATCCTTTATCTTCCAAAGCTGATATAGAAATAAGATTGCGCTTGATTCCAGGAACATAAAGAACATTACCCAATTGAAGTGATATGCCGGAATCCAAATGAAGTGTAGAGGTCCCAATTCCTTTCACGGAGTAGCTAGCATCATCTCCAATGATAACTTGTTCAGAAGACTCCTTTTCCACCAAACTTGATAAGTGCTCTTTAAAGCCGGTGATGTGTCGTGAAGCACCACTGTCGATTATCCAAGTGTTGGTGTCGGAAGGTACACTGCTTGATAATGCCGAATAGAACAAATATTCACCTGAATCCTTTTGAGGAGAGGCATCATCAACATCCGCAACGGTGACCTGTTGCTTAGGTCTAGTTGGACAATACTTGGCGAAGTGCCCAAACTTGTCACACCTAAAACATTGAATCTTGGACATATCCCTCTTCTTCTTAAATGGAGGTGCATCATCATTTCCCTTGTCCCGATTCCTCTTGAAGAATCCTTTCCTTCCATCTTTTCCTTTCTTCTTTGAAGTATGGGAGGCGAGAACATGAATATCTTCATTCTTTGAGCTTTGACCAATGCCTCTTGCCACCAACCTTGATTCCTCTTGAATGCAATCAGATCTTAGACGATCAAACTTAGGCAATTTTGACCTTGCACTGATTCCCTGAATGTAAGATTCCCAAGACAAAGGTAGACCATTGAGAGCAAGCATAGTTAGGTCTTTGTCATCAACCATATGCCCTATTGTCGAGAGCTGATCTCTCAAATCTGCAATCCTCATAAAGTATGCAATCACTGATTCACCTTTCGCCATCTTCACATGATGAAGTTGTTGCTTCAGTGCAAGTGCTAGACTGGTATTGTTGATTTCGTACATCTCTTCCAATGTTTTGAACATATCTCTCGCTGTCTTCAACTTAGAGACGATAGGCACAATATGATCCTTGATGGAATCAACCAATATCTTCATTGCTTTAACATCTTTCTTCACCCATTGTAACTTCGCTTCTTCCTCCTCAAGTTTAGGAACGTTGGACTCTACGAACTCTCCCAAGTCATTTTCACGCAAGGTAAGCATGATCCTAAACCTCCATGATGTGAAGTTGGATGCACCCTCGAGTCTATCCTCGATCTTCAAACCGTTCACCATCTTGACTAATGTAGATAGATGAACAACTAGGTTATTGCTGATTAGAAATAATTTGATCACGATCCTCTCAAACCCACTCTGATACCATGTAAATTTTAAAGATCAGATTATATGCACAGAAATAAATTCAAATCAGACACAATAACACAGTAGATATCCTGGGAAAACCCTCCTCTTGAGGGAGAAAAACCCAGCAACAAAGAACTCTCTTATATATATAGATAGTGGCAACAATTCTCTTTACAATGAGGCCGATCACAAGGCCAATATTCAGCACCTACACCAGATACAATAACAGATAATGACCTGCACTTCTGACTATATAAATCTGCCCTTCAAAGAAATTCGCAATCTGCTCTTGATAAGATTCGCACTCAGCTCTTGATAAATTCGCACTTGATAATGAAGGAAATGAATCGAACTTGCTTGATGATTGAAAGAATAGAAATGACCTTGTATATATATGCAATGAGAGAGAGGTCGCACCTCTTCATGTACAAGGTCGGCCAAGGAGAGAAATATAATTACAAATAAAATATATTAATTACAAGGAAGGTCGGCCCTTAGAGAAAATTATATTGTTGCCAAGAGAAGCGCCCATTCTCATTAAATAACACATATAAATAAATAGCCGATAGGCTACATTTATTTATTGTCTTCACTCGTGGCTGGAAGGACGAACCTGAAGCTGTTATAACATTAACATAGTTATCATCCTCAAACAGATGGCCAACCAGAGATTGTAAACAAATGGCTTGAAGGCTACTTGAGAAACTATGTTTTGGAATAGCAGAAGGCATGGGCAAGGTGGTTACACTTGGCTGAATTATGTTACAACACTACATATCATATGAGCATAGGTATGACCCCTTTCAAAGCCTTGTATGGTTATGAAGCTTCTACATTTGTGGACTTAGTTTTTTCTGATTCTAAAGCTCCAAAAGCTCTTGATTGGGCTAAAGAGAATCAAGATATCCTTAAGGCACTTAAGGCTATTATTCAGGCTTGCACAGGAACAGCGAAAGAAACATGCTAATCGCCATCAAGTTGAGAGGTCTTTTGAGATAGGAGACATGGTATTTGTGTGTCTTCAACCTTATAGACAATCCTCATTGAAAGTGAGTGGAGCATAAAAGATTAAACCAAAGTTTTATGGGCCTTTCAAAGGTGGTTAAATGAATTGGTGAAGTAGCATATGAGTTGGAGCTGCCATCTACAAGTAAAATCCACAATGTGTTCCATGTGTCATGCCTCAAAAAGGCTCTTGGACAGCAAGTGAATCCTTCTACAGAATTGCCTCCTATGGATGAAGAAGGTAAGTTGATACTCATTTCGGAAGGTAAGGTGTCAAGATGCCAAGAAGTCACAGGCTTGCAGCAGAGGGTGGTGCAAATGTGGATATAGTCCTTAGAAGTTTCTTCCATGTGGAAGACAAAGTTTCACGAAATTTCATCAAATTGATTTTTGGGCCTGAGGGCTTAGAAGTGGCTGGAGGTATTGAGCGGGTTTTTATTGTTGCAGTCTTTGAAGCCAAGCTTCAATCCCAAGTGGCAGACATTATGATTGGATATTACACACACTCTCCCCTTCTCATATTCTGCAAGTCAATGGATGTCCAACGGATGATATTTCTAGGCCTTCTTTTGTCACAAATTTGGTGCAGTGGATAGGTTCCATGAAGGGTGAAATTTTGAATGTTGATAATCATATGTAAAATGTAGAGTTATTTGCAGGGACCTAGTGCTAGTTATGGACAATCTTCAAGTGAATCTACAAAATAATAACCTCCATTTGTCAAGTTTTTCAACACCCTTTCCCTTTCTCGGGAAGGATTATATCATGCACAGCAACTTAATTTCCTGGAGCCAAAAGTTCAAATTGTACATAGGGCTAAAGGCATAGTTGCTCTCATTCTATTTTGCTTTTGTAATGCTTATACTGTCTTATGGTTTTAATAGTTTGGTTATATCTATAGTTTCCTTGGCTTTATAAGCCTTTTTATGATCATTTTCTATAACAAACCTGCAAGAAGAATAAGACAATACACACAGAAATAAACAGAATAAAGAGAAACAAAATGCTTTTATTATCTTCACAACACCACTTTGAGGGGGCAACCTCCCAATAGAGGTTACACTCCAATTAGAAATATCTAAGGCACCTTCCACTTGGGAAATTATTACAATATATAGAGTCTTGCTAAAGACTACTATAACCATCCCGTGGGATATATATTTTATTGATTGTTCTAACTAACTAGTGGGATAACTTACAAAGTATATGGTTCCACACCTTTATTTTCTATTACCTATGGGCAACTTACAAAGCATATGCATCAAACTAATACTCACTAATATATAGCAGGACAGATTTCGTAACACTCTCTCTAAGGGAGTGGGCCCCAGTAGGACCTTCAACTGTTCTATCAAAAAAAAGAAAGGGCTAGTTTATGTGAATTAAATGGATGTGCTAGATGATGGGTTGTTGTGTGCCTTTCTAGTATGGCTGTTTTCAAATATTTTATATTGTTGTGTGTGATAATTTGGTTGTAGAAACCTATGGTGTATGGTACTCTAACTTGGTTTGAATTACTTGGTATAAGATAACAGCATGACCCTCCAAATATGATGGTGGACATCAGTTGGTATAAGTCTCTGACTTGAACAATTATTTTATGGGTTCATGACTGGTGAGATGAAGGCTTTGTAATCAATCCTGTTGGGTTTTCTCAGAAGTATGTAATCTCCCAGAATTTAGGTTATGTAATCCACCCCAATTCAGGTTGCCAAATCTGCCCCTCACCTACTTTGTGAATCATGGAAATCTGTAGATCATGGAGATCTTAGTAGTAGCTATTGCCCACTAATATTTTGATTGAACGTGATGCCATTGGATTTAATGTTTATTGATTATCATTTATGTTTATCATTGTGATGATTGTTTTATTGTTGATAGCCTATTGTTGCAGTGATATTCCAGCTATTTTGTGTTGCAATAATTATTATTTGTTTATTGTTTAATTGGTTATTAAACTTGGAAAGATTATTGCATGCATATGGAGTTCCACCAAAAGTGCAAGGAATATAGCAAAGCATGACCAACTAAAAACAGAAATCCATCAAGGATAGGCATCCCCTGATATGTATCGCTATCCTTCATTTGAAATCAGTCTCACTTATTTCAGGCTCCAAAGCCCAACCAACTCCATCATATCAAACTATACTTCTTTGAAAGACAGAATATATATTGTGAAGGATAATGAATCGGTGTGTGCTTTCTCCCAAAGGGATTCAGTGCTGACAAATATCTCCTTGAAAGGCTCCTATGCTGGCAATGAATGAGACACCAAAGGGATTCATGCTAGATATATAAAAATATACAACCCAAAGAGCTTCTAGCCAGCTATATAAATGCATATGCATAGAGGGTCCCTTGAATGGCAATAAATAGAGACAAGCATTTTCCCCAAACAGACTAAGCATAAGCAAAGAGTATTTCCAGAGAAAGATTCATTAAAGGAAATTTGCATCCCCCAAAGGCCTATAGCACATGCAAATATGTATTTTCCGAAGAGCTTCATCACAGTGACTATGGATTTTCCCAAACAGCTTCAGAACTAGCAAAATGAAGTCTGAAACAGGACTTACATATCATTCATCGATGCATCATTCCTTTTCTTACAGCATAACATAATTTTGTCAATAATTTAGAGTGATATAACTTGCATTTGTAGGGTTATTCATGTATTGCAGATCTCTGATGTTTTGCTGCTGTTTAGATGTCAGAAATCTTACCACACACAAATGCTGATGAATAAATCTGCATAAAGTTGATAAACTATTACTTGGCACCTTGCAGCTGTACATAGACCTTAGCGATAATTTACTAGTCCCTGTGAAAATCTCAGGCCACTTTGCTAGTCCAATCCTCTAGAATCTAGATTCACTCAAACTGGCCTGCAATCCTCTCTTTATTCCAACCTAAACCCCAATATATTTTCAACACAAGAATATCAAGAAACTTGAAGAGTTCTCATATAAGTATTTGTTACTAATGCATAAGTTTATGCATGCATGGATATACGAAGACACGGACATATATGTATGCACATATAGATATATAGATATACATAAATGTATAAATAGATATGCAGATATGTATGCATGGACACACACATACAAATGTATGTGTAGATATACATCAATATATAAATATATATGCATATATGTATGTATAGATATGGATGCATGAACTTATGCATAGAAACAGATACTTATATGAGACCTCTCCAAGTTTCTTAATATTCTTGTGTTGATAACATACTAGGATTTATGTTGGAATAAAGAGAGGATTGCAGGCGGGGTTTAAGTGAAGAAAAAAATTTATTGCTCTTAAAACAAGTTGGCTATAAGCCCTCCATGTTGCTCATTTTAAAAAGGAAAACATTCACATCAAGTTCCCATCCTCAGTTAATAATGATGAACTTTTGCTACTAGTACTTTCTTTTGGAAACAGGTAATAAGGCTTTGTTCCTGGGTTCTGGCCTGGGGTGAAGTGATAACTCGCTAGTGCTGTGCGAGAGAGGTCTCCAGTTTGAAACCTGCACCCAGATTGGAAAATATGGAAGAAGCACTCAAATACAGCATGAACTTGCCAGCGGTAAGAGATGATAAAACTGTAATGTAAAATAGTGGGTTTTGTCTTCCTCCCTTGGTAGAAAAAAGGGAGACAGATATAAAAAATTGCAGCTCCATAGCTCCTGGTTGAAAAAGCATTTGTCTTGTCAAAAAAACTGTAGCAAGGCTTCGTTCAATGATCATTATGATGTCATGCATTGCTTCTTGGTTAAGCCTTGACTCTCTTGGGGCTGTAAGAAGAGTTAAGGTTGTAAAAGTGAAGACTGATGATGATATTGAAGAAAGGAAGTAAATTCACAATTTTGACAAGGTATAAGCAACCAGTAGAAAATCAATACGAAATGTGACGTACACTGTAAGGATATGACATGAAAAGATTTTAAGAGATTTACAAAAGCGAGTCTTGGAATCTGATAGCATTTTTAAAAATTATAAATCCAAAGGTAGGAAGCAGGGCTTAAGTCGCAGACTCTTGCCACAACCATAAGAACAAAGGCCAAGGGAACCTCTGATCACTCATGAGGGTTTTTTTTGTCAGGTTTCTGATATTTCTCTTGTCTTAACTGCCAGATTTTTAGTAAACTCCTAACACTGATTATTTCTGATATCTCTTATGACAAGAGGAAGTAACCCTTCTATACATTACAACTAAGACCCACTCACATGCAAATTTGCCTAACAAATGGGCATTTTTACTAGTTGAAACAGTCCATCAATTTTGGTTAAATTCTCTTCTTGTCCAAGGACTTGCATTGTAACAGTAATGGAGGTTCAAACCACCAGCAGAAATGTGCCAAAGATCATTTCCAAAGGACTATATTCCAATATAAGCCAGAGCCTTCAAATCTAAAGACCGTAGCAAATATCTTATAGAGTTGCATATGGGCCCGGTGTAAGGGTGAGTTGCTGAAGTTTGGTTACATTAGTTGCTGCATTCAATTCTCATAAAGGACGGACCAGTGGTGGACTGGCTAGCCTTAATCAATAAAAAAATCTTATCGAACAAGATAAGAAATTTAAAAAGTAAAAATAATAATAAGCTGTTAATATATCGGATGCTTACTTTTGTGTCTGTGTTTGTGTTTGTGGCTCCCCTTTTTAACTCTGGCATGCTGCTCATCAGAATCAGTGTCGTCGTGATCATCTCGGTGTCTTTTCACCTTGTCCTTTTTGCTTCGTTTGTGCTTCTTTTCCTTGCGCTCCCTCCTTTCTTTCCTTTTTCTGTTGTCGTCTTAGACACAGAGAAGAAGCCATACGCATTCGCAGAGCAATGAATAACATAAGCTTTAAAATTGAAAAAAGAGGACTGAAAATAGCAGTGGCAGGGCACCTGTAGAGGAGTCGGAATCCATGGGGGATTTCCTTTGCCGCCTCTTTTTGCTAGACTTGCGCTCATCATTATCGTTATCACTGTCACTGCGATCATCCCTTCGTTTTCCTTCTTCGCTTCTTGCCATGTCCAAATAGTTAAAATAGCGTTTCCTGCTTTCTGAGATTTTTACAACAAAAGAAACAATGCCTCTTGTTCTTGGTCAGGCTCCTTGTTTAGAGTATACACAGTAGTTTTAAATTTGATGGCCGTATGCCGGTATTTAGGGATTATTTTTAATCAAAATTTTAAGAGAGTGTATCATGTGATTTGGGAGATTATGGATAGTGAAAAAAAAAATTATATATGGGATTAATATTTGAAGAGTAATTTTGAATGCATAATTTAAAAAAAAAAAAATTAAGTTGGGTCGATCATTAAATTTAGACTTCAAATTTGGAACAAGTTGGATTTAATCTAGTCTCTTAATTTAATTAGGTCGATTAATTTTTGTAGGAAGGTGTTATTGTCTATACAAAATGTACATATAGTCATCAAATATGCATGTATTCTAAGTGAGGAAATGGATATACATGTGTATTTAATAGCTATAGGTACATTTTGTATGGAGAATAGTCGAGTTTGTAAAGTCAATATGACAGGCCTAGTTCTAACTCTATAATTAAACCTAGCTTTTTCTATGTAAATTAAAAATATTGAGGATAGTATGATTATAATAAATATTTTACTTTATATATGTAGTATTTTAGTAATTTATTAAATTATATGAAGATTTGTTGGATTTAATTATTATAAAAAATAATACACATTGTATAAATAAAGATAATGTATTAAGTTATACAATGAAAAACAATTATCTTAAAGTAAAGAATTGGGATTGATAATACAACAAAAATAAGTGAATAGACTTAAAATTAATGTAAATAATATTTAGCTTGAAATTTGTACTCTTTGTTTGATACTCTACTTCCTTTTTACAACTATGGAACCAACTTTTGTGACTACAAAACTAACCTCTAAAAGTGTAAATTTGAAGTTATGTATGCTAATACATACTACATTGATCTATCTATTAGAATTTTCTTGCCTCGATGTCTTCAATTTGTGTTTGTAATGGGGTGGTGTCGATAGACATCATTAAAGAGTGTGTTAAACAAAAGGATTTTGCCTTAGTCAAACTCTTATTGTCAAGTCAATAATACATAACAAAGATTGAAGATGTCACATAAACATGCAATGATGCCTAAATGTTGATGTAAGCAAAAGATGTGGCAATTATCCTCTACGAATGCTCCTTGAATGGTAGTGTGAAGTAAGAGTAACAACACCTAATTTTTAAGATGTGTAATAGCAAATTAGGGTAATGCCCTTAAAATATAATACCCTAGCACACAAGTCGGCAATTTTTTGTGCTTTAGTCAACTCATGATAACTAATTAGAGGGAGTCAATGAGGGACCAAAGTTAAATTTGAATTTTCAAATTTTATAGTTCATTTATGCACCCATAAAACTGAATTGGTGTAATTTTATGACTACAAATCTAACTTGAGAAAAAGAATCAATAAAATGAAGGATGGAACTAGTTATTGGTGATGTGTGCAAATAGAATCAAATAAGCATCAAGTTATTTGTCGAATTCCATGCTAGAATATGTTAGTTGTATACTAGTCATTTCTATAAGGAAAAACAAGTCAAAGTGAGTCCAAAATGAAGGGGGAAAGTGAAACATATGCATTTTTCACCATTACATATTTCCCTCCCTTAGATTTGCATGTAAACTACTGTGAAGATGTATGTCAAAGTAAAATATTTTAGACGCTCATAAAGGATATGGATTTAAATGCCAATTGTGTGTATACTCATAATGAGTGCTCCATCATAAAACCTACATTTTTTTGAATGAGTAGCCTAGGTGTCAAATATTTAAAAAATAGGCAATAACTATAATTTGCTTCTAATGTTAACAAAAAAAAAGGAAAGGGAAAAAGAAAAGGGCAAAGTGAATCCACCTATTTAGAAATAAAAGGTTATGTCTAAAAATGGAAGTGCTCATGAGCCTAGTCACTGCATTATACTCAACAAAGGAATCCTAGTGACAAAATATGTCCCCTCCAATTAGTTGCATACAAAGGATGCAAGGAATTGGAGGAAATAAGAAGAAAAAAATACAAGCATGCAAAACCCTAAAGCATGTAAGAATGTTAAAATTTAATTGTGTGAAAAGCATGTAACAACATAGGAGGATGTTAATGTAAAAATATGTCACACCTTGTTTTTGGACTAGTTTAATTATGATATTTTAACTAATTAAAAGTTAAATACTTTGTGTGGATAAGTAAAAGATTATGATTAAAGAACAACAAAATCAAATAAACAATCACAATCAATTCAAAGACTCGAATGAAGCATAAGGAAATCACAAAATTAAATGAAGCAAACCTGCACAATAACCTTGCTTAGCTCCATTGTTCTTCAATTGCACCTTGAAGAATGGTGTTGCAGTTGCTCTCGAATTTTAGCACAAAGCACTTAGATAATGATAATGATAGAAAAAATATGTAAATTTTTGGAGAGGAAAATGAGTTGGATGAAGGTTGAATTTATAAAGTTCACGTGATATTGATCAATGGTTGAGATTGGAAGGAAGACTGAAAAGATCAATGGATGACAATTCTTGAGAGGAATGATTGAGTGTGGTGAGGAGTTAATTGATTGCATGATTTGAGCTAATTGGTCGTATGGAATAGTTAAGAGAATTGATTGATGAGATAAGTACGAGTGACTGTTAATGAGACTAAATAGATTAGGTAGAAGACTGAATATATTGATGAGTGAACTTGTAGTGAGGAGAAGTTAACTAATGAGGTTGACAGTGCATATATAATTAATAAAAGAATTAAATAAATTAATCATTTAATTCATGTGCAAAGGGAAAAATAAATAAAATAATAATTTTATTTATTTTTAGAAGAAGATAATGTTTGGAAGAATAATTAGTGTGATTAAATAATTATAAATCAGTATTCCATTATTATGATTTAGAAAAGAATATTTGAAGATAAATTAATGAAACAATTATAAATTATTTAATCAATTTGCAAGAGGGGAATAATTAATAGAGGAAATTAATGAAATAGTTGAATTAATTAAATAATTCAAAATTATTTAATTATCAAGGATGAAGGGGAAACTTGAATTTTAAATAATTAAATAATTAAAATTATTTAATTATCAATGATGAAGGAGAAACGATATTTTTTCTTAATAGGAAAAATACGTTTTTATAAGGGACCCGAAACCCCAAAATACAAAATATTGCTACATTAGATAAAAGCACAACCAACCGGTAGCTAAACCATGGCTAACCAAAAGCAACCAACAAACAGTAGTAAAACAAAAAAACAACTAAACAACAGACTATTTCAAATTCTTAAGGGTGTCTACCACCTATAGTTCCTAGTTATAGTGTTTATTAACTAGGGTAAGTAGTTCATCCTTTTCTTCATCAAAGGTCTTCTTCTTTTTCCCATGGGTACGAGCACTAGGACCTTTATCACCCTTCATCACCATATTTTTACCTTTTTATTTGACATGCTTCTCCTTCAACTTGTTGGTAGCAGGGTTCCCATCAATCATCTACTCTTCTTTCAATTCCCTTAATTTCTCTATGAGAATTTTTAAATTTAGATTGCACTCTTCTTATAGAGCATTGGATGATTCTTAAGAGATTTTCCATGTTGGTTTTGATCTACTGAATCATTTTTTCAATGTCCTGAATGTGGATATCATAGTCCATTTTGATCTCACGAACAACATCCCTAGCATCCATAATTATTTTCTTTAATTCTTTAACCCCAGAAGTAGATTGGTCGAGATCTACTCTAGCAACCTTCTCCTGTAAGCCACGAATTTTAACATTGACTTTGTTTAGTTCTAGATGGAAACACTTGGTCAATATGAAGTTGTTTATTGTGCTTTCTCTTTCCACCCCCAAAACATCATTTATCACTTCCCTTCTGGCATGCAAATAAGAAAAATCCTCAGAGAAAGGGTCAATATTGGCAGCATCAATAGAGTCTTTGGTTGGGCCCTTCATTAGGGATTGGCCCAACTCCACTTTGGCATCCTCTTTCTCCTTGATAGTTTCCTCAACCACCTTCTCATTCCTTTGTCACCAAAAACCTCAAGACTAGACAAGAGTTGTTTACCCTGCCTCTAGATTCTGCATTTGACCTCCTCATCATCCATCTGGGAACCTTCTAACCATGAGATAGCCTTTCTAGATTTCTTCTTATGCGGGTCTTTTTAGAAGGCGCCTTCCTTTTCTTCTTCCCACTTGAGTTCGAAGGGGAAGACAAAAGAATTTCCATAGATTCAACCCCAACCTCAATATCCTGTCACTCCTCATCCTCTTCATCTTCGAAGAATCATACCCCATATCAAAAAGCATAGGTTGTTGCTTCTTTTTAACACTCCCTTTACCTTTCAGAGGCTTAACCAACATATGGGATTTAGCATACTCCATCAATAAAAAAACTAAACCCTCATGTAGGACTAGTGCATTAGGGTTTTAAGATGATCTTTCACAGAGGAGTCAAGGGACACAAGCAAATAAAACAAAAAAAGAGACTAGAAGCTTATGTCTAAAATGATTAAGAAAATTGAAATGCACACCAAGGATAGCCATAAACCTACCATCAAGGGTGATATATCACATAATAACTTCAGTTATCTTGGATTAGATGGGCTTGATGGACATTCTATCATAGCCCCAAGAGGAAAGCTTCACCAACTTCTCTCTCTAATCCCCTTTGAAAAATTGGTTCAAAGCCTCTTCATTAGCTTTTCGATCTTTGAAGAATTTTCTTCCTTACAACTGAATCCCAAAGACCTCCGCTATCATTTCCTCAGAGATAGTAAATTCAACACCTTGCACTATCAACGTTTGATTTCTCCATCCTTTGACAATAGTTTTGGTGGCTTTGTGGTCATAACCATGGAGTCTCTTCATATATGATGTGAAACCACCCTCCTCCAGAATACGCCACACATTTGGTTTCCTTTTGAACCCATCACAGGAGAGTGGCTCAACATAATTCTAATCACCGCCCATTTTCACCATGATTTCTTTGCACTTCTCACTTGAAAAGCTTCCCAATGTCTAGAAATAGACAACAAAAAACAACTCCAAAATACCCACAAAGTGTGCGATGTTAATGAAAATTATTAACATCCCATCTCCTCTCTCCTTAGAATCTATGATTTGCGTCATTACTCAAGATGGTAAGGACCTCAATGGGTACTAACAAGTACCCTTCCCATGCTTTAGAGGACTAAAGTTTAACCCCTTCATTGGGAAAAAAAATTGACAAACATATTGCCTTCCTTAAAAATATGTGAAATTTTGACATCATCAAAAGTATTAATCATGCCTAGGGAATCATGAATAAGTGATTCAATCGACCAAATACGGGGGATCAAATTAAGCAAACACCTAATAATATTGAGTGAGTCCCCTCAATCCACACTTTTTTAAACCCCTATCAAAATACAATTTAATGGCATCGAAAGTAGCCTTAGCATTAGTTAAGTGATTAGTTTGAAATATTAATCATGCCTAGGGAATCATGAACAAGTGATTCAATCAACCAACTAGGGGGATCAAATTAAGCAAACACCTAATAATATGAAGTGATTCCCCCTCAATCCACACCTTTTAAAACCCCTATCAAAAGCCAATTTAATGGCATTGAAAGCAGCCTCAACTTTAGCTAAGGGGAAACGATGTTAATTTAATTAAATAATGACATCATTTGATTGAATCAAGAAGAAAATTTGACGAGGAAAGGTGATAGAAATTGATGATATTTTGGAAGAAATGAGTCTGTCAAATTTAGGTGTCTACATTTTTCCCCTCTTTGAGACAATACGTTTTTACAATGTTGTTTCAAAGAAAGTGTGAAGGATTTTATGATGACATGCCATAGTTTTCCCCAACAAATGAAGAAATGGACGTAGGATGCCCCCCTTAAGAGGTTGACAAAAAATATTAAAAAATTAGGTCAAACTCGCGAAGATGCATGACATCTTAGTAGATATAAAGAAAATGTTAAATTAGGTGAAGAAATTTTAGGAGGATGCAGTGAAAGACTTAGGATGAATGTGGGAATGGAGGGTGAGGAGGTGGGTAGGAAGAATTAGGGCTAGGTGGTTATAAATAGTAGGTTGGGGGGGTCCACTATCCTCATTTGTACTCTTAGTTCTCAATATTTGTAGAGCTTTAGCTCATCCTCGAGAGAGAAGATGATGAGACGATTGTAAGGCCTTTCTAATGCTCAATCAACTTAGTGTTAAACACACAATTCAGAGGAAGGGTTCCTAGCTAAACAATTCACCCAACTCTCACAAAGGCTTCATTTAATTATCAACCAAGGCTTCATAAGCTTTTGATGATGTTGGCACTGTATGTGCATTCATGGACTCTACACAACCTATATTAGTGAGTATAGGTGGTTTAAACATGTATAGGAAAAAAGTAAAGGTTGGAAAAGAAAATAAAGTGTTAATTTGTAGAACAGGGGAAATAACTTAATTTGTTGCTTATGCTACGGGTACCTTCAACTTAATATTGTAACTGTTGACTACTAAATCTGAATTCTACAATTCACTAATACTACTAACTCTGACTCCTAACTACTTAACTTCTCTCTAGAACAACTCAAGGAAACATAACAAAGAATAACTCATGATACAAGATATCATTCATGTGCAAGTAATTAAGAGTTTACTTGAAATGAATGCAATAGTATAATCATATAATCTAATGACAAAAATCAAGGTGGGTGAATAGTACCTCGAGTGGTCATTGCTTAGGTTGGTGTGCCCACAAGGGAAATCAAATATACACTACTTGAATCAACCAATCATAACAGTAAACTGAATCACCTTTATTACATAGAAACTGAACTCTTACAAGATGACAAGAATCTCTATAGATCAATCATTCATGAGTGCATATCCATTGCAACTAAATAACAAAAAACTAACAACAAAGTATTGGTTGTTAAGATAAAACTGGAACTATCAACTATATTGTCTAACTAGATCTGCTCCTCAACAACTCATCCAAATATAAGCTCAAGAGGAGTTTTATTCACACACTTGGACTAAAAGTAGAAATTAAATGCATATGTCCACTCTCCCTCAAGAATAGGGACAGGACTAGTATTTTCAACTGAAACAATAATTGAAAAAGAAAGAAAAATAGAAATATAATTTAAACTCTTCCCTAACGGTTTGATAGAGACGCACTCTATAAAAACTTTCACATTGGCTTCCTTATTAATACAACCTTCTTCTTCCTCATGTCATCTTATTGGATGATCTAGTAACTCATGATCAACAACTTTAATGATTGCTTCCATCATTTCCTATAACTATCATGTTTTCAACATTTTGGACTCTCCCCTACAATCTGATTGGGATCCTTTGGCTATGGGTTGGTCAATCCAGTTGCTGCGGGTTACAATTCTTCTGGCTACAAGAAGTTAGTTTTATCTAAAGTATACACATCATTAACAACCATAAATTAAACACAGATTCATACTAAATTTCGTGAACATTCACAAATTTATCCATGCAAATATCATCATATCAAAATATATTTCCACATATCAAAGTATGGCTTAGGATGCATAAAATATTTAAAAGATATATAAGTTTCAGGAATGTTTGTGAAATAAACAACTTGAAATGTTAAAAGATATGAAGTAAATGGAAGAAAACTAGCTATTAACTAGGCCCATCATTCCCCCCAACTAAAGCATTTGCTTGTCCTCAAGCAATAAGGCTGGAGGTTATACTACAAAGTTATTTATCTGAAATCTACTACAACATCAACTCCCTTTGTTTGTCTCAAATAGTAGCCTTGGTAACATGAAAGCTTTGCCAACCTAATATTCTTTGTCGCTTCCTCTTCCCCATGCTTCTTCCCTATCCAATGTGGTACTTGAAAGAGGAGAATAGGTGGATGAAAGGTAAGTGGAAACCATCTAAGTTCATTATCTCTAGGAATATCTATGTATTTGTAAGATCTTCTAACAATTGCTACAAAAAATTATACAAGGAGTGTGGCTCCTTTTTCTTCAACTCAAGGGTTAGTTCTTCCCATCTCTTCTATGCAAACTTGAAATCTTTGATTGATAGGTCCTGTAGCTAGTTGCTTCATTTTGATATAATCATTTTCTCACATACTCATTATTTTTCTTCCTACACCTTTATAATCCAAGAGTTCTTACCACTATTCTATAACTGCATTGGGATCCTTTGCTTCTTTTCAAAGATGTAAAGCAATATATTTTTTCCTTTCACGGTATTCTTGTAAGAGATCTTTCCCCTTTGTTGTTCATTCCTGATGTAAAAGGCCAATGCCTTAATTTGTAGGTCTCCCACAAACATCAGTGGATTCCATTCAGTTTCATTTGAGAGAAAAAAGTTATGCAAGTAAAGCTCACATAATTGGTCTTGCATATCAGGTGTAGAATCAAATAAAGTATCTAAAAACACAAATTTCCTATTCATAAAAATTGGTAAATCACTAATTAATTGATTGAACTAAAAACACAAATATTTTTCTTGTAAAAATAATGCATAGACCTTGGCAGGTGGTCTACATTTTAGCAAATGAGAAATTTTATCTACTATCTCTCCAATTCTCACTTTTAGTCTTTTGACTTTTGTCTCTTGATGTTCAAGTGCCCTGCTGTGGTTAGATATTAGCTCAACTTTTTCTTTCTCTCAATCTTTCTTCTATTGAGAGAACTCTTGGGTTCTCTTCCATAATTCCACACCCAAGGACACCACAGTTGGCCCAGTGGGGGTTTTGGCATGAGGAACCAGTTCTTGAGATATAAGTTCTTTGTTTCCTGCCTCAACCATAGCAAGTTGTGCAAGGATCTCCAATTTGGATCCATGCTCAAATTTATACAAATTTTCCTCTAGTTCCTTGATTTTTGCATCCCTTTCACTATCCCTTTGCTGATGTGACCTTACTAATTCTTCCAATTATTTTATCCTTTCCATGGCTTCCTGCAATTCTTTTCCAATATTCCTTTCTTCTATAAACAATTCTCCATCCTTTTCTAGGAACTGTTCACCCCCATTATATTGGTATATTTACTACCCTTTGAATCAAGGCTCTTTGGGGATCTCATTTTCTTTACTACAAAACATCCTTTGAATCAGATTCAAAGGTACTTGTATAGTACCAAGATTGTGAAACTGATGTATTTACAGTACCAAGGGAATTCCCCTTCAATTCTAAGTCTTTCTCAACCATCACAACATCCTCCTCTTCCTAATTTTTTACTAACCCTCTTATGGCCCCCTTTCTCTTCAGGCAGTGTGATCGCCTCTTAGGTTTTGTAGGTTTCTTCTACCCTTTTGTAGGTTCAGAAGAAGGTCCACCTTGTATTTTCTTGGCTCTTTATGTTTTTTCCAAAAATAGGGGTTTCTTCCTTGTCCCATGTTACAGGTTGCTTAGTAGAGGTTGCAGGCTGAGTGTCCTGCAAGCCCTACTCCTTTGGCTCTCTCCTATTAGGGGTAGGTTATGTAGTAGGGGAGTCAGAGGGCACTTCCCTTTCTGATATAGTAGGTTCCTCTACTATTTTTGGGACATCAAGTTCTTCAAGGATACTGTTGATATTGTTACAATTGAGGAAACTCTCCCAAGAAACATGTGGAAATTGAGTCCTAAGACTCCTCTTTATCAATAATGTGACCAAATAGAAATGAGATAATGTTGAATTATTAATTTTTCTTTTATACTCATATGCCATTCTTTTCAACAAATTATACAAGAATTTTGGGACATTCACATGTCTACCATGGGGAAGATGACTCAATAGTTTAAAATTAACTATAACAAGGATTGTCTCTACCATCACATGTTAAATACTTAACTATGTAAGAAGCATCTAAAGCCCATATCCAAGGTAAAGATAATCATTTAGTACCTTGAGAAGAGGAGTCCAAGTTTTCTCTCGACTCCTTGAATTCATTCCTAACAGTAATAGCATCTACCCTAATTGGAAACTCTTCTCCTTCTTGTGGCAATCTAGATACTTTAGCAATGGTTGAGGCATCTACCCTTAAGCCTCTCACAACTGCTTCATCCTTTTGTAATGTGGCAACAAACTATTGTGTCATGACCTCATTAAACTCTGTGAGTTTCAAGAAGCACTCTAACCAACTAACTTGTTGAAAATTTGGAAATACCAGCCTGTCTTCTAACACCTGGTATGTGTTGTTGGTTCTCTACAAATAATGTCACCACCTATGACAATGTTGTGATGTTCTACAATTCCTTAATTCTCAATTTTTCTTAAATTTTTTTCATTTTTTGTCTATCACTCCAACTACACCACTTCCCTTATGTCAGTATGTTGTAACTTCTCAATTCAATTGTCTTTAACCCTTTTTCTCTCCTTTGAGCTTGTATTGTTTAAAAATGGAGGAAAATAAAATGGAAAAAAGGTTGCAGAGAGTTTTTGTTTTTGAAAATCAAGAAAATAAAGAATACCCTTCCCCCAACTAAAGATATTAAGTGTCCTCACTTAGTGGTACGATTTTGGTGGAGGGTTAAATGAAATGTAGTGGAGAATCAATTAAGATATGAAGCATGCATGAATTAATTTATAAGCATTTTAGAAAATCAATAATCACTATGCTAATTATAATAAGTTAATGTGTGTGCCTGTAAAATTTTGTTTAAGTGAACTTAACTCATGTGAAGTGGTTGATAATTGCCTGCAATAGGATGTGAAATGACTTATCGTAATTGTAATGAATTTCATACAGAGGCAATTTGAAATGAATGAAAACATATGCACGATGTGTGGCGAATGATGGAATGAAAAGGTTGTGGAGTGTGTGGAATGGGTGAGGTGAAATGAATTGCATGGTATGTGGTAATCGAGAAAGATGGTGGAAATACTACATGTGATGAAATGAAATATGTATGGTTGCATGTACAGAGGGGTAGGATGTAAAATAAGAGATATGCAATGAATGTGGAATGGTAATATGAAATGACTATCGGATAATGCTATGGGAACTTGCAATAACAAGTCCCTTTTGAAAGTTTGTCACCTTCAAGTGTGATGCTATAGGTCCCTATTGCTTCTTTGATTGTTCCAAAAAATAATGTTGTTGTTTGTCACCTATGCAGTATGTGCATGTGAATTAAGTGGTGGAATTATACCTATTAAACATCAAATGGGAGAACTATGTAGCTCATCGACTAATTCATTTGTAGAACTTGTAGTATCTATTGTTGAATTTTCAATAGAAGGTTCAAATTGTTGAATCAATGTAAGAAGTCATCCTTCTACAATGATTTCTTGTAAAACTTTAATCTATGTCCATTAACCAGTAATGAGAACCTAACTTCATCAATTGTTTGTAGTTACACTACCCCATTTGGAAATACTTGTTTTATCTCATATGGACCAAGCCATCTAGTTTGCAACTTCCCTTTGTAATCTTTGTATCTGAAGTCATAAAGTAGAGCCCAATCACCTACACTTAATTCCTTTTTCTTAATGAACTGGTCAAGCCAACAAATTCTTTGATTTTTCACAACTTCAGTGTGGTGTATGGCTTTCATTTTGATTTCATCTAGTGCATTCAGGTTGTGTAATCTTTCCTATTGTGATATTGACAAATCCATGCCCAATGTAACTACTGTCCTCAATGTTTTATACTCAAATTCTATAAGTACTGCTTTCTTACCATACACTAGTTCATATGGTGTAAACCCTGTTGTGGTCTTCCAAGTTGTTCTATAATCCCAAACTACCTCAGGAAATCTAGATGCCTAGTCTTTCCTATGTATTTGCACCATTTTTTTTAGGATGTTTTCAATCTCCCTATTGGTGACTTCCACTTTTTCGTTGGCTTGAGGGTGGTAGGGTGAGGACTTCTTGTGTATGATCTCATATTCTTGAACCAATTTTGTGATCAACTCTAATGTAAACTGAGGTCCTTGTTCTATGACAATTTCTCTTGGAACTCCATATCTTGTGAATATATCTTCATAGAGAAACTTTTCCACATTCCCATCCCTCGAAAACTATAAAGCCTTAACCTCTACCCACTTTTTAAGGTAATTTGTGCATACTAGTATGTACTATTTGTTGTTTGATGTCAGTGTAATTGGGCTAATAAAGTCTAATTCCAATTTGTCAAATGGTGCTATTGCTACTTGTGGTTGCAATGGAATTTCATCTATTTTTGTTGGCCTTCCCATTCTTTGACATCTATAGCAGCTCCTAGTGTACTTTACTGCATCTTTATGAAGGGTTGGCCAATAATAGCTAGTATTGAGAATCTTAAGAGTTGCCCTCTTTGCTACAAAGTGTCCCCCACAGGGTTCATCATGGCAGGCTCTGAGGATATCATACACTTCATCTTCTCGAATGCATCTTCTCAGTATGTTGTCTGGGCCTATGTAGAATAAGTATCCAAATATCCAAGAGTAGGGAAAAATCTTGTGAACCAATTGCCTCTTTTCTCCTGATGAGAAATGGGTTGGTGTCTTTCCTACTACAAGATAGTTGGCAATATTTGCATACCAAGGTGTATGCAGACATAGAGCAAACAAATACTCATCTGGGAATGAGTCATCAACAACATCTTCTAATTTGGTTGGTAGTCTAGATAGAAAATATGCCACTACATTTGCTTTACTTGGCTTATCCACACAATGGTAATATCAAATTCTTGAAGCAACAATAACCAGCTGACAAGCCTGCCACCAACCACTGGTTTGTTCATGAGATACCTTATTATTGTATGATCAATGTGTATGAACACTAAATACCCTGTAATATAATGTATGAATTTGTTTATTGCATAAACTACTGCCAAAATCTCCTTCTCTATTACTATATAATTGAGTTCTACCCCTTGTATATTTTTGTTGATATAATATATGGCATACTCTTTATTGCCTTCCTTTTTTCCAAGCACAACTTCTATAGAAAAATTAGAAGCATCTGTATGTATATGGAAAGGTGGGCTCCAATTTGGGCCTTTAAAAATAGGGGTTTTGAAAAATACGGCCTTGAGTGCTTCAAAGTAATGTTGATAAGCAGTTTCCCATTCAAATTCAACATCTTTTGATAGTAAGACAAATAATGGGGTTGCAAGTTTACTAGTCTTAGATGAATCTTTTGTAATACCCAACATGTCCTAGGAAACTCCTAACATCTTTTTGTCTTTGAGGCATAGGGAGTGTTGATATCACTTCAATTTTGTTGGGGTCTACTTGAATTCCTTCACTTGATACAAAATGTCCTAATACAATCCCTTTAGTCATCATCATGTAGCATTTCTCATGACTCAGGGACAAGTTATTTTCTTGACACCTTTTTAGTACCTTCTCCAAATTTCCAAGTGCTTCATCATAGGTATTCCCATAATTTGTGAAATCATCCATATAAACCTCCATGGAATCATCTACAAAATCTGAGAATATGCTCAACACTGCCTCTAGAAGGTGGTTGGTGTATTGCATAGACCAAATGGCAAGACACAATAAGCATATGTACCCTAAGGGCATGTGAAGGTTGTCTTGTCTTAGTCTTCTGGTGCTATCTTAATTTGGTTGTAGCCACTAAATCCATCCAAAAAGGAAAAAAAAAATTACTACTAATGAATCAAGTACTTGGTCAATGAAGGGGAGTGGAAAGTAGTCCTTCCTAGTAGCAGCATTCAATTCTTAGTAGTCTACACACACTCTCCACTTTTCTCCTTTTTTAGGGAAAATTACTAGGGGTGACACCCATTTACTATCAAATATGAGATAGATAAATCTTGCATCAAGAATTTTTTGTAATTCTGATTTAACTATATGATGGACTGTAGGGTTCATCCTCCTTTGGGGTTGTCTAACCAACTTGAAACCATCATTGATGTAAATCCTATGCATGCCTAACATTGAGTCTATCTCATTCATGTCATGGTAATCCTATGCAAAGTTTGGTGTATGTGCTTGCATCACATTCATTAATGAGGTCTATTGTATATCGGTCAATTGAATGTTAACATTCAATGTTTTTCCTAACATTATCTCTAAAGTCAGTGATGATGTTTGAATAGATGATAGGTCAAGTCCTGCTGTGTCTGTAACACATTGGTGTGGTAAAAAAGTGTGAAATATTTGGGAAACTAACTCAAATGAATTGGAAAGGATCATATCTTGCAGAGGATCATGTAGATATGTTAGAGAGTCATGACGTTGTGGGTCCCTACCATAGTTATTTTGCATGATGTTTACTATCAAGTCATCTTCATCTTTGTTTTGTAACAATGGGTTGTGTTCAATAGTCATCAAGGTTTGCAAGGAGTACTGATCTTCCTCATCTAGGGTAGGCCAAATGGTTTGCTCTAGGTCTACATGTGGCTAGGCTAGTGGATAAAGGACCGATTTATTTGTCACATTTTCATTAGAAATAATTATTCCAAGACTTGTAACCTATGAAGGTATATGTTATTGCCA
Organism: Sequoia sempervirens; assembly: GCA_007258455.2. Lineage (NCBI taxonomy): Eukaryota > Viridiplantae > Streptophyta > Pinopsida > Cupressales > Cupressaceae > Sequoia > Sequoia sempervirens. The sequence continues at coordinate 89,235,825 of VDFB02000017.1, read as the reverse complement.
ACCAAGGTTTTCCTAAAATGAGGGGGTAGCTTGTAAGATTATCTTTAGGTTGCAACACCATAAAGTCTACAGGGTACTCCCATGAATCTAATGTTATTACCAAGTCTTCAATGATCCACTCATGTTTAACTGTGAGCCTATCTGCCAACTATAGAATAGTATGTTGGAATTGTGTGCCTCAATCTCACAGGTTGAAACCTTTGAAAGAGCAAAGTCGGTGTGACATATTTTCTGTCTGGCCGACTAGTAGTTGTCCAACCTTGTGGAATGTTCAGGTCGCCAAGACCTTGTTACTGTCATGCCAACTAAAGCTATCGCTGTAACTTGTGGTGTTCTATGTAACCCTCTGCTGAGTGGGTTGGTCTAGTCGACAAGCCATTCTTATCGGATATTGGGAAGACTCTGGGCGACAAGCGGTGTCGGGGAGATTCATAGCGACTGGAGTCATCGGAGTAACTCATATGTTTCAGTATGTAGTCTTACCGATATGGAAAGTCTCGCCGACAACTTTACAATTGGAGTCTTCGAGGTAACATAAAGGCTTCGGTGTGAACTCTTGGCGACGGGTGTTGGTCTCACCGATGTTGTGGGGTGTCGTCGGTATAACTCCTGGCGAAAGATGGTCTCGGGGTAACTTGGAGACTTTGGTAAGAACTCTTAGCGATAGCGGTAAGTCTTGCCGACGGTTGTCAATTTTGGTATGACTTGAAGGGCTCGATGTGATCTCTTGGCGAGTAGCGATAGTCTCGCCGATGGAAATGTTGAGGTCGATGTGACTTGTGAACATCGGTATGACTCTCGCCGATAGTTGAACTCTTGCCAATAGATCTTCCCAAGGTGGATTTGCATTCGGTATAACGTCTTGCCGATGGGGTCAACTCTTGGCGATAACTACAATCATTCTTGTGGCATCGGGGAGACACGGTTAGTGTCTCACTGACATGTGACACAGGTTGAACGCCTTTGACCGAGTGATGACTATCCTACGTGGTGAGTCTACGACCAATCAGAGAAGCCGAATGGGAACCGTTGGAAGTTAGTCTGTTGAGGCAGTTTTGTGTGGAAGTTCAACAGACCAGTGACGACATGAATACATTCTGGAATTGTAGATGATGTACAGTTGGATGATTCGTTCGATGGATGGATGATTGATGAACTAGAGATGAATTGGTCAATGTGTATCAGTGTGAATTGAATTGAGAGTGTATTGTAACTAGAGTGTTCTGTAGCAAGGTTGATCATTGAATCTACTGCTATAATTGACATCAGAAAGATAAGTTTGATCTCTGTATGTAATTTTCATTACTGTAATACAAAGGGGCTTTTCTTGGTGTGGTGGGTTTTTCTCCCGTAAGGGTTTTCCCACGTAAATCTGGTGTTCATCTGTGTATGTTATATTCTTTGTTTTTGTTATTGCTTTCAAGTGTATCTTAATTAGACTGTAATTGAAAATTTAAAAGTATCTCTGCATTCTTCCCTGAGGTTTTGACGTTAGGAGAGTGAGTTTCGCACCTTAGCTTTCCTTACAAGTGGTATCAGAGCCTGGCCAGTTGTGTTATCCTTGTGGGTACGTTGGGTTTTTTGTGTCAATTTCTGTTTAGTGGGAGTCTTGTAGAAGTTTGGTAATTTGAATTACAGGTTAAGATGGCAAGCACATCAGGAAAGATTGAAATTGAGAAATTCAATGGCAACAATTTTGAGTTGTGGAAACTTAAAATGGAAGATTTGTTGGTTGATCGTGATCTTTGGATTGTTGTGTATGGAACGAAGCATACAGGCATGAAGCAAGATGATTAGGACCTTGCAAATGGAAAATCAAAGGGGCTGATAAGGCTCTGTTTAGCAGACTCTGTTCTTTTGAATGTTCATGAAGAAAAGACTGCATCTTCCTTGTGGAAAAGACTGGCAGCTATTTATCAGGGCAAGTCCTTGGTGAATAAATTGTTCTTGAGGAAGAAGTTGTACTCTTTGAGAATGTAGGAAGGAGGATCTATTGCTGATCATTTGAATGCTTTCAACATGCTGATTGCACAGTTAACATTTGTTGGTGTGAAGATTGATAAAGAGGATCGTTGTATGCTTTTATTGTGTTCTTTGCTAGATTCTTGGGATCACTTGGTGATGGCTATTAGGAGTACGACATCCACTTTTAAGATGGAAGATGTTGTTGCTTCTTTGTTATCAGAAGAGATGAGAAGGAAATCTTCTGAGATGGCGAAGGAGGCTCTTGCTGTTAGAGGAAGATCGAAAGATAAAGGCAAGAAGAAGGACAAGAAGTCCAAATTAAAATCAGAGGGGAGATCAAAGTCTCCTGGCAAGAAGTCCAAGGTGAAGTGCTGGAATTGTGGGCAACCTGGTCATGTCCGAAAGGATTGTAAAGAGGAGAAAAAGAAGAAGAAGAAGAAGTATTCTTCCAACAATGATTCTTCTCAGAGTGATGCAGACACTTTCATTGCAGCCTTGGCTACGCAAGCATTAGATGATGTCTGGTTGATTGATTCTGGAGCATCTTTCCACATGACATCTTATAGAGACTGGTTCACGAAGTATGAAAAATACGATGGTGGAAAGGTGTATTTGGCAAGTGATTCATCATTGGAAATAGTTGGCCATGGAAGAGTCATAATTCAATTCCCTGATGGAAGAGTGAAGGGAATCAATGATGTAATGCATATACCAGGTCTGACTCGAAATCTACTTTCTGTTAGTATGCTAGATGATATTGGAGTGCAAGTCATGTTCTCTGGAAATGGCTACAAGATGACTAGAGGCTCTATGGTGCTAGCAAGAGGTGCTCGAGTTGGTACCTTGTATAAGCTTGATGCACATGTTGTGCAATGCAATAATGTCTCTGCCAAGTCACAGAAAGCTACTCATGGAGGAAAAAAGGAAGAAATTCCTGATAGTGTAAACTCTATGGAAGTTAAACTTCCAGCAGAAAAGACTATGCTTTGGCATCATAGGCTAGGCCACATTGGAGAAAAAGGTTTAAAAACCTTGAAGAATAAAACCCTGGTTGAGGGGCTTGAAGATTGTAACCTCGAATTCAAGTTTTGTGAACATTGTATATATGGTAAACAACACTGTGTTTCATTTTATTCCAGTCCTCACAAATCTTCTGGTTTGCTTAATTATATACATTCTGATGTTTTTGGTCCAGTGAATGTTCCTTCTTTGTCTAAGTCAAGGTACTATGTATCGTTCATTGATGATTATTTGAGAAGAACATTTGTTTATTTTTTGAAAAGTAAATCATAAGTGTTCAGTCAATTTAAGGAATTTAAGAACCCTGTAGAAAACCAGTCTGGAAGGAAAATAAAATGTTTAAGGACTGATAATGGCAATGAATTTTGTTCTGATGATTTTGAGAGGTATTGTAAAGATCATGGGATTAAAAGACATAAAACTACACCTTATACTCCGCAGCAAAATGGAGTTGCAGAAAGGTTCAACAGGACAGTGATGGAAAGAGCATGAAGTATGCTAAGCAGTGCTGGCTTGGAGGAGAAGTTCTGGGCTAAGGAAGTTGCTACAATGTGTTACTTGATAAACCGTTCTTTGAATTCTGCTCTTGTTGAGAAAACACCTTTGGAAGCTTGGTCTAGTAAGAAGCCCTCTTTAAGACACATTCGAGTTTTTGGCTGTGAGACATATGCACATGTGTTGTGTGAGAAAAGATCTAAATTGGAGAACAAGGATGTCAAATGTATTTTTAATTGTTATAGTGTTGACATAAAATGATACAAGCTTTGGAATCCTAATATGGAGAAGTTTTTGTACAACAGAAGTGTTATCTTTCATGAGCTAAAGCCTTCTACCTTGGATCTGCAGTCATAGACAAAATCAGAAAACAAAAAGGATGTAGTTGAAATTCCTCTGACACCAGATAAAGAGGAATTGAAAATTAAAAATGTACCTGAAACTGAGGAGAGCTCAAGTAGTTCTGAGAGTTCTGATGAAGAAGAACAACCTCAGCCTCAACGAGTGAGGAGGTCAACTCGTGAAAGAAAGCAACTGATAGGTATGGGTTCTCTTTGATAGATTCTACTTGTGCCTATGCTTTAATTTCTAGCACGATGAGCCTAGGACTATGAAAGAGGCATTTAGAATGTTCAATTCAAACTCTTGGTTGGAAGCCATGAATGAAGAAATGACATCATTAGAAAAGAATGATACTTGGAGTTTGGTGCCCTTGCCTAAAGGCAGAAAAGTTGTGGGCTGCAAATGGGTATTTAAAAATAAAATAGGTTTGGATGGCAGTGTGGAAAAATATAAGGCGAGGTTGGTTGTGAAGGGTTATTCCCAGGTAGAGGGAATTGATTATGGAAATTTTTTTTCTCCTGTAGCTAAGCTGACATCTATCAAATTTCTTTTGTCACTTGCAGCAACATATGACTTAGAGATTGAACAGATGGATGTGAAGACAACATTTCTTTATGGTGATCTTGAAGAAGAGATTTATATGTCCCAGCCTTAGCACTTTGTGGAGAAAGGTAAAGAAAAACTGGTTTGCAAGTTGAATAAATCTCTATATGGATTAAAGCAATCTCCTAGAATGTGGTACCAGAAGTTTGACACTTTTGTTTTGTCATTGGGATTTGTAAGATCAAAATCTGATCATTGTGTGTATTACAAAGCTGAAAGTGATCAAGTTCTTATTATTGCTCTCTATGTTGATGATATGTTGTTCATAGGCAATAGTAAGTTAATGATTTTTGATCTTAAGTCTCATTGTCTACAAAGTTTGAAATGAAAGATCTTGGTGCAACGAGGTATATTTTGGGAATGGAAATAACTAGGGACAGAAGAGTAGAAAACTTTGGCTCAGTCGAGTAAGTATGTTAAGACTGTTCTAGAGAGATTTTGTATGAATGATTGCAGCTAGTTGTTCCAGTTTTGCAGGAAGCTATCTTTTGAAAACTGTCCAAAATCTCCTACTGAGATGGAAGACATGACGGTACCTTATGCTAGTGCGGTTGGCGGTCTTATGTATGCAATGTGCTACAAGGCCGACATTGCCCAAGCGGGGAGTACTTAGTGGGTTTATGGCTAATCCAGGACGACACATTGGGATGGTGTGAAAAGAGTTTTTAGATATTTGAAGGGCACTTGAGAATATTCCTTGTGTTACCATGGGTACTTGGTTGAATCACGAGGACTCTCATATTGAGGCTATGTGGATTGATTGGGGGACATAGCAGAAGATCCACCAGTGGATATATTTTCATGTTGAATGGTGGTGCAGTGAGTTGGATGAGTAAGCGGAAAGTTGTAGTCGCTTTGTCCACTACAGAGGCAGAATACATGGCAGCAACACACACCTATAAAGAAGCAATCTGGTTAAAACGTTTGTGTTCTAACATTGGTTTTGATGTAGGGCAAATAATAATTTATTGTGACAGTCAGAGTGCTATTTGTTTGGAAAAGAATCCTACTTTCCATGCTAGGACGAAACATATAGATGTACAGTATCATTTTGTATGGGATATGGTGGAGGATGGAAAGGTCTCATTAGAAAAAGTGGATACTCTGGAGAATGTTGCAGATGCATTGATGAAGCTAGTGAGCACAAACAAGTTCAGGTGGTGTGCCAATTCGATGGGCCTCAGTGCCCATGAATTTTAGTAGTTTTGTTGTGCTCTGGAGGTGCTTGTGTGATCTTCGTCAAGTGGGAGTTTGTTGGAATTGTGTGCCTCAATCTCACAGGCTGAAACCTCTGAAAGAGAAAAGTCGGTGTGACATATTTTCTGTCTGGCCGACTAACAGTTGTGCAACCTTGTGGAATGTTCAGGTCGTCGAGACCTTGTTACTGTCATGTTGACTGAAGCTATTGCTGTAACTTGTGGTGTTTAGTGTAACCCTCTATTGAGTGGGTTGGTCTGGTCGATAGGCCATTCTTATCAGATATCGGGAAGACTCTGGGCGACAAGTGGTGTCGGGGAGATTCATAGCGACTGGAGTCATCAGAGTAACTCATATGTTTCGGTATGTAGTCTTATCGATATGGAAAGTCTCGCCGACAGCTTTACACTTGGAGTCTTCGAGGTAACACAAAGGCTTCGGTGTGAACTCTTGGCGACGGGTGTTGGTCTCACCAATGCTGTGGGGTGTCGTCGGTATAACTCCTGGCGAAAGATGGTCTCGGGGTAACTTGGAGACTTCGGTAAGAACTCTCAGCGATAGCGGTAAGTCTTGCCGACGATTGTCAGTTTCGGTATGACTTGAAGGGCTCAGTGTGATCTCTTGGTGAGTAGCGATAGTCTCACCGATGGCAATGCTGAGGTTGATGTGACTTGTGAACATTGGTATGACTCTCGCTTATAGCTGAACTCTTGCCGATAAATCTTCCCAAGGTGGATTTGCATTCAGTATAACGTCTTGCTGATGGGGTCAACTCTTGGCGATAACTACAATCGTTCTTGTGGCATCAGGGAGACATAGTTAGTGTCTCACTGACATGTGACATAGGTTGAACGCCTTTGACTGAGTGATGACTATCCTACGTGGTGAGTCTACGACCAATCAGAGAAGCCGAATGGGAACCGTTGGAAGTTAGTCTGTTGAGGTAGTTCTATGTGGAAGTTCAACAGACCAGTGACGACATGAATACATTCTGGAATTATAGATGATGTACGGTTGGATGATTCATTCGACGGATGGATGATTGATGAACTAGAGATGAATTGGTCGATGTGTATCAGTGTGAATTCAATTGAGAGTGTATTGTAACTGGAGTGTTCTGTAGCAAGGTTGATCATTGAATCTGCTGCTGTAATTGACATCAGAAAGATAAGTCTGATCTTTGTATGTAATTTCCATTATTGTAATACAAAGGGGCTTTTCTTGGTGTGGTGGGTTTTTCTCCCGTAAGGGTTTTCCCACGTAAATCTAGTGTTCATCTGTGTATGTTATATTCTCTATTTCTGTTATTGCTTTCAAGTGTATCTTAATTGGATTGTAATTGAAAATTTAAAAGTATCTATGCATTCTTCCCTGAGGTTTTGACGTTAGGAGAGTGAGTTCCGCACCTTAGCTTTCCTTACATAGTAGGTGTAGGTCTGAGTTCTATTAATTGTAATAACTTCATGGTCTCCTTGGTCATTACATTAATAGTTGCTCCCAAGCCAATTAAGGTATTCTTAATGAGAGTGTCATTTATCTTCACATCCACTACAAAGCTCCTAGGGTTTGAATACTTGGGAACATTTATGTTTCCCAACATAATGTTTGCAAGTTATCTTAAGACATGTACAATTTGAGGGTATTTGTGCTTTTTGCTTGGATTTTTAAGGCATCGTTTTCTCACTATTTTAGTATAAATAGGAACTTCTTTAATGGCCTAGATAAGGGGTATTTTTATGCAAGCATACTTAAGTTGTCCTAGCAGGTCAATTTCATCTTATGTTTGATGCTTTTGAACTACTAATCTTTCAAGGAATGGAGGCTTTGGACTTGGATTAGTTAGGTTATCCTGATTTGACTCAGTCTCCTTAGGTTGGTTGTCCATGGTCTCTATTAGAGGTTCCTCATCAACTTATTCAATGATATGAGGAGATGAAGGACCAACCAACATTTTCCCTGATCTGAGGTGGACATTACTCACCTCTACCCCATAAGTAGGATATTGAACAACTTCATTAGTATAACCCTATTGAATAGGATTGTTATTAGGGTTAGGTGTAGGTTGAGTTGGAAATTGTGGTGCTCTAGGTGGTTGTGGTGATGGATTTATTGGTTTTGGCATAATGGCTTGATGTTGTGGTTGCAAGGGCTATTGTGGTTGCTAATAATTCATGTTTTGGTTTTTCCATTACTAACCTCTTTGCCACTGAGGTTGTCATTGATTTTGTTGGGGTGGCCATTGAGAATTATAGTAAGGTCCTTGGAAATTTTGTGATGGTCACACGTGTTGTTACTATTGATTCTAATTGGTTTAAGGCATTGGTCATTGTTGGTTTTGCATATTGGCCCAAGAATGAGGGTTCCAACTAGGGAAATTTGCATTGTTACTAGGAAATGACATGTTATAATTCAAACGATCTTAAGGCATACCTTGTCCTAGCTGCCAAGGTTTTCTTTGAGCTATGTAGAGTACTTGTCCATCTTCACCTTCCAATGCATGAAAGTCTGATTTTCCTTGCTTATCTTTAGAGATACTTGCCACTTTCTTTCATTTATAGTTAGTCCTTCTCTGTCTACAATGTGGGCAGTATTCTGTGAGAGTTGCTTCATCCTCTTCTTGCTTCTTTTTTATATGGAGGGTTTCTAACTGTGTATCTAGATGGCTGATAATATCCTCCTTCATATTTGATACAATATTCAATTCAAATCTAGAGACTCCATTTGATGGTTTGCTAATGAAATATGTCTTGTCTCTAATCTTCTTGGTAAAAGGCCTTGAATATTTCCTACATGCTTTGCAAATTTCTTCAAATGGTGTTTGAGAGATATCTCTTTCCCCAATGAGGTTAAGTTCATCCATGCAATCCTCATTAATCCCTCTCAAGAATATTAAATTTAAAGACTCATCAGAGAGTCTTTTTTGGTGGGATTTCTTAAGGAAAAACTGAAAGCTTTCCATATAGTCCTCCAAAGATTCATCTTCCTTTTGTGACATCTTGAATATGTCATCCCTCTTTTTGTCTATGCCTCTAAAGTAATCTTGGTACTTTTTTCAGGAACTTTGTCTTTATGGAATTCTAGTCTAGAACTGCATCTCTTCCCGAACCCATAAACCATCTTAGAGCAACATCCTTCAATGTTGCTGGAAAGAGTTTGAGCCTATGTGTATCTATGGTATAATCATAACTTCTGAATATCACATCAAAATCAAATAGGAAGGTATCTTGATCCTCCATGACCAACCCATAGAAGACAGGTAATGTTGAAGGAGGTATGTTCTTCAAAGCAGTTACTATCTCTTGGTTGGCAATGGGAAACTCAAAGGTGTTGGGAAAATGTGTCTCAACCTTGCAATTACATAAGGTATTGTTGATACATCGGCGATGGGGGTGTGGTGGATTTCCCCCCTGCACTGGGGGTTCGAGGGCAACGCCCCTGAATTTTTTTTTTTTATATTTTATTATTGTAAATCTAGACCGTTCATCATTAAGTCTTAAATCTAATGACCGATATTTTATTAGCTTGACTTTCCCTAGAAGGTAACCCTATTTTATGAGGGCATTGTATTATGGTTGTCCATTGTGATGTATTTTGAGAGTCTGATAGCGGTCATGTTACCTCTAGATCTTTGCTTGGTGATACTCTTGTGAGAAACTTGCTCTACAAGTATATTATAATCTTTGTGATTTCTAAATAATATATTGGGAAGCTTTTGGAGTGTGGGGTCTTTCTCTTGATTAGTGTAGGAAAAGATCATTGTGTTGTGGTATGCATGATATTTATGTCTATTTTTGTTTAAGTTTCTGTAGCTGAAAAGATCTGTAAAGTTTTTTATTATTATCCTCTCAAGATTAGTGTAGGAAGTTGTTCTTCTACCTTAGCTTCCTTACAAGTGGTATCAAAGCCTGATCACCTTTGTTTTCAGTTGTGGATTGTTAGTTTTTTTGAACTAATTCATATTTGAGTGGGAGCTTGTGCAAAAGACGCTTTTTGATCTTGTTGTAGGAACTTTTAAATGGAAAGTTCATTAGGGAGAATAGAGGTGGATAAATTTTCAAGAAATAATTTTGAGATGTGGAAGCTAAAGAAGGAGGATCTGTTGATAGATTGAGATCTGTGGTATGTTGTTGATGAGAATGTTTCAAGGCTCATAGATCCTACTCAGGCCACTCACCGTAAAGCCAAGGGTCTAATCAGATTGTGCTTGGTAGAATTTTTTTTAATCAATTCCCATGAAGAGACCTCTACACATAAACTATGGAAGAAGCTTGGTGAGATGTATTAAGCTAAATCTTTAGTGAACAAGATTTTCTTGAAGAAAAAAATATATTCCTTGAGAATGGAAGAGGGTGACGAATTACAAACCACCTGGAAGCATTCAATATGTTGGTGGATCAATTGGCATCAGTTGGTGTCAAAATGTATGAGGAGGAGAAATGTTAGATCTTGCTTTGTTCTTTGTTTGATTCATGGGGTTATCTTGTTATGGCTATTGGGAGTAATTTTGTTATATTGAAGATTGAAGATGTGGTGGGTTCTTTGCTTTTTGAAGAGATGAGGTGGAAGGTATCCATCAATTCCAAGGAGGCCCTAAATGTTTGTGGAAGAACTAAAGAAAAAGGCAAGAAAAATGAGAAGCATGATAAATCCAAGTCCAAGGGGAGATCCAAATCTCCTGGAAAGTCCAAAGTTATTTATTTGAACTATGGTAAGCTTGGAAATGTTCGGAAGGACTTCAAAGAAGAAAAGAAGAAGAAAAAGAAGAAATTTGATTATGATTCAGAGTCTGGGAAGGAAGATGGTCATGCATTCATTGCAACTTTGGCAACTCGTGCAAGTAATAATGCATGGTTAATTGACTTAGGTGCATCTCTCCATATGACCTTTAATAGAGATTGGTTTTCTAAATATGAAGAATTTGACGGAGGTAAGGTGTTCTTAGGTGATGATTCTTATTTAAATATTGGTGGTCATGGTAAAGTTAGAATTAGGTTTTCTAATGGTAGAATAAAAATGATTAATGGTGTGTTGCATATCCCTGGATTAACACGAAATTTGTTATCTATGAGTAAACTAGCAAATGCAGGTGTGCAAGTAATATTTTCTGATGCAAGATGCAAGATGGTTAGAGGTGCTATGGTGATTATGAGAGGTGTCAGATATGGCACATTGTATAAGCTTGATGCATGCACTGTTGAGTGCAATAGTACTTTTTTGAAAAATAAGTCTATGGAAGAGGTAAGGGTTTCACCTTCAGTAGACGGTCATGGCTTTTGGGTATCTAAGGGTGCTCTTTCTTCTGAATCAAAGTTACCTATAGAGAAAACTATTTTATGGCACTAGAGACTTAGCCACATCAGAGAAAAGGGTCTAAGGATCTTGAAAAATAAAAACCTTGTTGAAGGGTTATCTAATTGTAACCTTGAATTTGATTTCAGTGAGCATTGCATTTATGGAAAATAAAGTAGCATTTCGTTTTACTTGAGTTCTCATAAATCTTGTGGTATATTGGATTTTATTCATTCTGATGTGTTTGGTCCTATATATGTTCCTTCAATTGGTAAATCCTCATATTATGTTTCATTTATTGATGATTATGATAGAAGGACATGGGTGTATTTTATAAAGAGTAAATCTAAAGTTTTCAGTCATTTTAAAGAATTTAAAGCAATGGTTGAGTTGCAGATTGGAAAGAAAATAAAATGTTTGAGGACTGATAATAGCAGTGAATTTTTCTCTAATGATTTTGATAGATTTTGTAATGATTGTGGTATTCATAGATAGAATACAACTTTGTATTCTCCACAACAAAATGGAATTGCAAAAAGAATGAATAGGACACTAATGGAGAAGGCTAGGAGTATGATGAGTGGTGCTAGTCTAGAACAAAAATTTATGGCCGAAGCTATTGCCATTGCTTATTACTTAATTAACAAGTCTCCTACATCATATCTTGTTGATAAGATGCCTATAAAGGCATGGTCAGACCATAAGCCTTCATTAAGACATCTTATAGTTCCTGGTTGTGAGGCTTATGCACATGTGCCAAAGGAGAAGTGAACAAAGTTGGAGAACAAGGTTGTGAAATGTATATTGATTAGATATAGTCATGGTGTGAAAGGATACAAGCTTTGGGATCCTATTGCACAAAAGGTAATACATAGTAGAAGTGTTATTTTTAGAGAATCTAAGCCTTCTTCCATTACATTGCAGATAGAACAAAGTAAACAGGAAGATGTGAATTAATTTCCTTCTACACCTCAGAAAGTTAAATCAAGGCCCATGGATAGACAAGAAGTTTAGGAGAGCTCGTCTAGCTTTGAATATTTAGAAGAGGAGGAAGAACCCCCAACTTAGCTTGTTCATAGGTCTACAAGGCATAGCCAACCACTTGAAAGGTATTCACTTGATGATTGGAGATGTATTTTTTCTTTAAATACTAACATGGATGAACTCAGATCAGTAGAAGAGGCATTAGGTATGAATGATACAAAATCCAAAAAGATTGCTATGGATGAAGAAATGGTAGCTTTGAAAAAGAATGATACATGCAGGCATCTTCTACCGTTGCTTGAAGGATGAAAATCTGTTGGTTGCAAATGGGTGTTCAAGAAAAAGATTGGTTCAAATGGAAGTATTGAGAAATACAAAGAAAGGTTGGTTGCAAAAGGTTACTCTCAAGTTGAGGGTGTTGATTATGGTGAAATTTTTTCTCCTATAGTAAAAATGACATCCATTAGATTTTTTCTTTTTATTGCTACTGCTTATGATTTAGAGGTTGAACAAATGGATGTGAAAACTGCTTTCCTTCATGGTGACTTGGAGGAAGAATTTTTTGTATGACATAGCTAGAGCACTACGTGGTGAAATGTAAAAGTAAATTGGTTTGCAAATTGAAGAAATATTTGTAAGGCTTAAAACAAAGTCCTAGGATGTGGTACCAAAAATTTGATACATATGTGTTGAGTTTGGGATTTGAGCATTCTAAGTTAGATCATTGTGTTTGCTATAAAACTAATGGTGATTGTTTCCTGTTTATTGCATTATATGTTGATGATATGTTATTTATTGGTAGAGGGAAATGAATGATTTGTTACACCCCGTTGTGTTATTACCTATTCACTATTACCTTGTTTGGTTAAAATTCTTTAATATATAATTGTGTTTTGTATATGAATCTTGATGTATAATGTGGTGAATGAATGTGCAAATCAATATGATGTTTTAAGTATTTTGAAGATAAAATATATGATGCATATGAATGTATTGTTTAATGTTCTAAGCTAGATGCAGGAACAAATTCAAACCTCTGAAAGAGAGGGGGAGTATCACTCAGGAGAAGAACTTGGTCTGGTAACCCTAATTAGCCTAATTGAGCATACACACACTCACTTCCTAGTTGGTCTAGTTGAATTAAGATAGTTTGGGAAATGGTAAGTAACCTTCTGTCAAGGTTTGAGTATGTTTTGTATTGGTATGTGGCTTAAGTCTTTGAATGTTCCTGCTAGTGGATATGTGATTGGGTCTTTATGTTGAGTGGAATTTCTTCTTCGTATGTTCATATTTTAATCAATGAAGCATATACATAGAATGTATATATGTATATATGTACATGTCTATGATACCTCATACATGTGAGTATATGCATGCATGCGTATATGTAGATGGGACAAATGTGATATATATATACACTTCATGTATATACATCTATCGATGAATATGAGAATATATGTGTTCAAGTATGAATATTAAAATAATGTTATATATATATATACGTAATATATATTAATATATATTAAATGTATATACATATATATTAATACACGTATATTTGAATGTATATATATATATATTTCTTTTGATATATGTTTTTTATATATATTTGATTGGCAAGTAATGTATTTAGTAATCATGTGGATACAATTATATATATATATATATATTATGGATATAATATATATATTAATAATATATACTATATATATTATTTGATATATATTAAAAGTTCTTTGAATAAGCACAGTGCATTAATCATAGCCCTGTCATATATATAATGGCCATAACTTAATGTTGTGCATAAATCACATATGAAGAAAAAGTTAAAAGACTTATGTGTTGCGCATAAGTGAAAGTAAATGCTATTCAAAAGTTGCAAGTGAAAGCAAATACAGTTTCAAACATTGCTGACTTAGTCTAAACCACACATGAAAAAGGGTGCTAAAGTATATAAGGTGGTGCCAAAAATCTGTAGAAAGTGGAAACCAATAGAAGTCTAAAACTTACGCCATATTCAAGTAAATTCATATGATAAGCATGAAACTCAATCAATGCAAAGATGGTAGAAATTTGTAAGGGTAGTTGACTTGCAAATCAAAAAGGAAACTTGTAGTAATGCATTGTTGTGCCTTGAATCAGTAAAAGAGTCATGTTGTCACAAGAAGGGAGTCAATTCATCCATTCTATGAAATTGGAAATAAGAGGACTGTTATGTGTTGCAATGTGAGAGTTTGAATCAACCACATATCAACTAAGTCAATTCATTTTGTTTTTTATTTGAGTGGTGGCATATTTTATAGCTTATTTGTAGCATTCAGATGCTCAAATTTTAATATATATAGAGGTGCTCTCTCTACCATTTGTTACACACTTTTCATTCAAATTTCTTCATTATTATTCAACTGTATTTTCTGTGTGAGAATATTTTGAGAGCTTTGTGAGATAAAGAGTTATTTTGTGGTTTTGCAATTGTTGAGAGAATTGGTAAGAGGCTAGGAGTGGAAGATAGGTTGAACCTATAAGAAGTAGCAAGCGATCTTGTAGAATTGAGCTTGGGAAGCAACATTATTAGTTGGAACTTTAAATCTAGGCATGCTGATTTCTATTCCTCTATTATTTATGATTGAAAAGTTATTTGTTTGTGGATGCCTTGTTTGGAAAGGATTTATTTAAATACATGTTAAGTTGCTTTGCATAAGCTTTCATGTTTCTTGGTTGATTCTTGTATTGGTGAAAGCTTTTTATTTGGATTATTCTTATATATTCTATATTAGAAATTATATGATTGTATATCTATTTAAACTATATGTAGTTTGTCAATACTATACATATGTAGCATGAAATGTGAAATGTGGAATATATTGATGTCTTAAAGTACTTCAGATAGAAATTTTAGTTGACATATGTAGTTAGTTTGGTTATTCCTGGGGTTAGAATAATACACGGGAAAGGGTGTAACCTAGTTAGAAAAGTTATTATGTCACCACTTTCTTCTTTTTGAGATGTATATAAAGAGTGTGAATGGTCAAAACCAAATCAAGCTAGAAAGGTGGGTGAGCGTGTGACCTCCACTCTAAATTATGGGTGATGAATACTTTGGCCAAATTAGTGTATGTGGCCACTGTTTACACTGTCAGTTCACTATGATTTCAAGTTTTCATTATAGGCAGGGAATATCATACATGTAGGTTGTAGCCATTTTATGGTAGCTCTAGATATGTATGACACAACACCATGATCTGAGAAGGCTAGTTTTATGAGGTTACCAAACCAATCTCTTCGTCGAAGGGTAGGGCCATCTTACCAGTTAGGTAGATGTGTGGGGGACCGCAATAAGTCTATGGTTGGTGGAAAAGCACTTGAGTGATGCTTCCCCTTATGCAGTTGATGGCCAAGATTTGAGGAAGGACATTTGGACCATTCGTATCTCTATTTTAGTAAGCTTGTAGAAGCTATGTATGTAATCATGTATCCATCTCTATGGAAATTATAAACGTGAAATATTATCTTGAAATTATGTGATATGAAATCATTCTTGGGTTTTTGTAATGCTTCATTGTAATGCAATGGGAAAGTTTGGAATAAGGTTATTTCAAATGTGCAAATTTTTTGAATAGAAAATATTTTTTTTATTTCCAAGTGATGGCTTCTTAAACTATTCACTTATAGCTAAAACATAGTAAAATTATTGGCTAGAACAATGGGCATGTTACACATGGTATTAGAGCTACTAGGTTTAGCTCTGGAAACTATGTGCTCACTATGTTTCCATCTAACATTATATGAGTCTAATGTTTGAAATTATTGTGCCAGGATGGTGCGTCTCAAGAAGATTGTAAGGAAGTCAATAATTGGTAATGAGTGCTACCTAAGGGCCAAGAATGAAAAGGAATCCATTGTTCAAACCATAGAGGGGACCAATTACGACAATGTCATTTGGCTGAGTGACACTGAGACTTTCAGTCATGTCCTATCATGAATCTTTAGGGACCCTATTTTTCTTCCAATGTTGGAAGTTATTGTATTAGCATCAAGTGGCGAATCAAAGGAATGTGTTCCCCAAAACTATGTATCTGAGGATAGGTCTGAGGGTTATTTCCCTTTTGACGATGTATGTGAACAAAAATTTGAGGGGTATACCCCACTTAGTTATGTATCGAAGAGTGAATTTGAGGGATACTCTCCCTTAGACTATTTGTATAGTCATTCCATGTAAACACAAGGATATTGAAATCCTTGTTGATCTTAATGAAATCATGTTTTGGAAAAAAACTTGAGTATGATTTCTTTTATGAAATTTCTTTTATGTGAATGTTTGTTCTTTTGGAATGTTTTTAGAATGTTAAGTAAAATTTCCTAAGATCTAATTAAAATGAAAACCTCCAGGTGTAACTTTTCTTGTGAAAAATGTTTAGAACAAGTACTAATCTTGGGGGAAGTCGAGAAGTAGGCCAAGGTGCAAAAAATGTCGAATCTAAATTGGATCGTATTTTAGCTATGATGGATGAAACAAGAGAAAGAATTGGGAGCCTCGAGCAGAAGGTAATAGGAAAAGAAAGGAACAAGAAGTTCCTAACAATGAAGAAGAAGGGGGAAATTCCCACGATCATACTTAATAAAGTGAACGTGAGGATGATGAGTCACAATCTAGGTCAGAGGGAACCAAAAGGAAATGATTGGAAAGTGAGCTATCTCAAGATATGAGAAAGATCACACCTCCAAAGTTTGAAGGTAGTACTAGTGGGGATGCAGCTGAGGCATGGCTCACGAAGATGGAAAAGTATTTTGAATCAAGAATTACTCTAAGGTCACTAAAGTAGTTTGGGGAGCTTTTCAGTTGGTTGGAGAAGCATCCAACTGGTGGATGAATAAAAAGATGGAGCTTGGGCTCAATTCCTTAAGGCTTACTTGGAGTGAATTTGTGAAGATTTTTTGGGAAGTGGTGGTTATCTCAACTATTCTACAATCAAAAGCTCACTAAATTCCATAGCCTAAAGCAAGGAGATTCCTCTGTGAATGAATATTAGGAGAAATTCACTCGTCTCCTAAGGTACATACCCATGTACCAAAAGGATGAGTGGTTTCACATAAGGAAGTTCATCATGGGTCTCAATAACCAAATAGGTGGAGAGGTAGATATACACAATCCTGCTACCATGGACCTAGTATATGAGAAAGCCATTAAGCAAGAGCAAAGGCCTAAATCTATCTTGACTACTGTGAAAAGAATCGAAAGAAGTTCAATTGGTCACAAGCCAATCAAGCTTCAAAGAAGCCTATTGAAGGGCAAGGTTTTCAAAGGAAAGGGGACAAGGTACCCCATAATAATTGGAATGAACCAAGAAGGGATTGTAGGGGGAACAACAACAACAACAATGCTGGTAGGAATGGAGGCAATTTTGGAAGGCCTGCAAAAAGGAAGGGACTATTGAAAGGGTGTTTTACGTGTGGTGGAGATCACTTTGAAAACCAGTGTCCCAAAAAACCATTAGGGTCACAACCACATGGGAACCCTCTTCCTCCACAATGAGTTGCATTCCAACAAAGGATTCATGCAACATTAGATAATCGACAAGTAGAGTACCAAATTACTCGAGTAGAAATTCTAGGTACTTTGTTTGGTACACCCATCTCAATTTTAATAGATACTAGTGCCACAATTTTTTTTGTTTCTCCTAGTATAGCTAGTAAAATTTCTAGAAAAGTTGGCTACATGGAAAAGTCTTGGATTGTTGAATATGCAAAATAGACAAGAGCTAAGGTGGATCAATGTCTATTGAAAGTAAGGGTTGAACTTCTGAGTTTCTCTATGAAAGTGAATTTGTACATAGCCCCCTTAGGTTCATATGATGTCATCTTAGGAATGAGTTGGCTATGGAAGCATAGGGCCAAAGTAGATTGTCATGCAAAAATAATAGAATTCTTAGATGATCTTGGAAACTAGGTGTCATTGCAAGGAATGCCTAGAGAAGTTAATTTGCGGTAGATTTCAGCTATACAAATGCATAGAGCGAAGAAGAAAGGTTGTCAACTCTTCATGGTGAAAATGGAAAAACTTGAGGAATACAAAGAGTTCATTTCTCAAGATGTAGTATATTATGGACCTCAAGACCTCCAAGAAGCTGAAGATGGTGAAGTGGTGGAATTAGGAAATTTGAATATGGAGAAATACCCTATCCCAAGGAACTTTGTGGATGTATTTCCAAAATGAATTACCTGGATTGCCTCCCAAGAGAGTGTTTGATTTATCCATCGACATAGTTCTAGGGTCAGAGCCTATATCAAAAGTGCCATATAGGATGACCACGATAGAATTAATGGAGCTAAAAGATCAATTGGAGGAATTGTTGTCCAAAAGACTAATAAGACCCAGTGTTTCACCTTGGGGAGCACCAATGATCTTCGTGAAGAAGAAAGATGGTGCACTACACTTATGTATTGACTATCAATTGCTTAATAAAGTAATGATAAAGAATAAATACCCATTGCCACATATTGATGATCTCTTTGATCAAATGCGAGGAGCAATGATGTTTGAATATTTATCTATGATCAGGCTATCATCAATTGATGATCAAGGATGAAGACATTTTCAAACAACTTTCAGGACTAGGTATGGTCATTACGAGTTCATGTTCCTACCTTTTGGACTCACAAATGCACCTACAACGTTCATGAACCTGATGAATAATATATTTAGGGATTTCTTGGATAGGTTTATATTGGTCTTCTTGGATGATATTTTAATCTACTCCATGACTGAAGAGGAACATCTCTAGTACTAGAGATTGTTCTCCAACGATTAAGGGAGCATAAGCTATATGGGAAACTCTCAAGTGTACTTTCTTTAAAAAGGAAGTACAATATCTGGGTCATGTGATTTTAGTTGATGGGATTGTAGTTGTTCCAACAAAAATAGAAGCAGTGCTTGAGTGGCCAGTACCTAAGAATGTGCCGAAAGTTAGAAGTTTTATGGGTCTGGTTGGGTATTATCGAAATTTTGTTGAATTTTTTTCCAGAATAGCTTTTCCCATTACTTCATTGTAGAGGAAAAGGAAGAAGTTTGAATGGTATGAGAAATTCCAAGCGACATTTGATCAACTCAAGGAAAAGTTGACCACAACTTCGATACTGGAAGTACCAAATCCATATGGTGACTTTATCATCATCACAGATGCTTCAAGAGAAGGTTTGGGTGGAGTATTGATGTAGGAAGGGTGAGTCATAACCTATGAATTGAGGAAGATGAAGCATTATAAGAAAAATTATGCCTCACATGATTTAGAATTAGTAGCTATTGTTCATGCATTACATATGTGGAGACACTATCTATTGGAAAAACCTTTTGAATTGAAGATTGATCATCATGGTCTGAAGTATTTATTTACTCAACCTAATATGAATGCATGAAAAAGGAGATGGTTGGAACTGATATCTAACTATGATTTCAACATCATTTATATCAAGGGAAAGGAAAATCAGGTTGCAGATGCCTTAAGTCATAGGAGGCATATCTCCTCAATGATATTGATTCAAACTGATTTCAAGGGTCAAGTGTTGTAAGATTCCAAGGGTGACGAATACTATGAGCAAATCAAGCAAGAAATCTCAAATAATCCACAAGATCCAAGGTATGAAGGATTTCACTTTGAACCTGATGATTTTCTAAGGTTTAAGGGAAGGATCTATGTACCTAACTTTGGGAAGTTAAGGAACTTGGTATGGAAAGAAGTACATAATTCACCATATTTTGGACATCCTGGTGTAACTAAGATGTTGGTTGATGTAAAACCATTGTATTTCTGGAAGGGAATGAAAGGGGATGTTGTAAGATTTGTAGAAAGTTGCTTAGAATGTCAAAGAGTGAAGGTAGAGCATCATCACCCTGCAGGTCTTTTGTATCCTCATGAGGTTCCAGAAAGTAAATGGCAAGTCATTAGCATGGATTTTGAGCAAGGTCTCTCAATGTCGAGGAATAAGCACAATGCCATTTTGGTAGTGGTGGACAAGCTTACAAAGGTGACTCATTTTATTCTAGGGAATCTAATTAATGGAGCTCCTACTATAGCTCAAAAGTTTATTCAAGAGGTATTTAGATTGCATGGAATTCATGGAAAGATTATTTCTGATAGGGATGGTCATGTGACATCTAGATTTTGGTAAACCTTGTTTTCTTCACTTGGGACTCAGTTGAACATAAGTTTAGAATATCATCAAGAAATAGATGAACAAATCGAAAGGGTGAAACAAGTGTTAGAGGATCTACTAAGGATTTATTGCATGGATCAACAATAAAAATGGGAAGATTACCTACCTTTGGTTGAGTTTACATATATAACTCTTATCATCCTACAATCAAGATGGCTCCATTTGAAGCATTGTATGGTAGGAAGTGTCGGACTCCTATAAGTAGGGATAAGCTAGAGGATAAGATAAGCCTTGTGCCAAAAATGTTATAAAAAATGGAGGAGCAAGTTGGGATTATCAATTAGAGGCTAGTAGAAGCTAATGATATGTAGAAGAGTTATGTAGATTCCAAACGGATACCCAAAAATTTCTCAATAGGAGAGAAGGTTTTGTTGAGAGTTAAACCTCACAAGAGTTCTATATCCAAACTAGCTCCACACTATATAGGTCCCTTTGAGGTTCTTGAGGAAGTTAACCTTGTTGCGTAGTGAATTGGTTTGCCACCAGCTCTTGCCAAGATGCATAATGTCTTTCATGTGTCATACCTTAAGAAGTACATACCAAGGGATAACCATGTTATTGATTGGAATGTTTTATAGGTATAGGACCTTGGAGTGGTAATAATCAAGCCTCTCAAAGTGCTCAAAACACATAAGCTTCACTTACATAATAGAGAGGTTCTATAATGCAAGCTCTAGTGAGATCAGTATGCAGAAGATTTTATCACTTGGGAGGACTATGCTGAGATGAAGCAAAGGTTTCCTCATATTTTGCTAGATTTTGAAAGCTCCTGAAATAATGTTATGTTGTTATGGTTTATGGATTTATGTTCATGTTTGATACTTAAAAATCATCGGGACGATGATTCATAAGGGGGGAATATGTTACACCCCGTTGTGCTTTTACCTATTTACTATTACCTTGTTTGGTTAAAATGCTTTAATATATAATTATGTTTTTGTATATGAATCTTGATGTATAGTTTGGTGAATGAATGTGCAATTCCATATGATGTTTTAAATGTTTTGAAGATAAAATATATGATGCATATGAATGTATTGTTATTGGCTAAGTACTATTGTAATGTACTAAGATGGATGCAAGAACGTATTCAAACCTCTGGAAGAGAGGGGGAGTATCACTTAGGAGAACTTGGTCTGGTAACCCTAATGAGCCTAATTGAGCATACACACACACACTTCCTAGTTGGTCTAGTTGAATTAAGATAGTTCAAGAAATGGTAAGTAACCTTCTATTAGGGTTTGAGTATGTTTTGTATTGGTATGTGGTTTAATTCTTTGAATGCTCTTGTTTGTGGATATGTGATTGAATCTTTATGTTGAGTGAAAGTTCTTCCTCGTAATTTTATATTTTAATCAATGAAGCATATACATAGAATGTATATATGTACATTTCTACAATATACATGTGAGTATATGCTTGCATGAGTATACGTAGATAGACGTATCTACGCATGATCATGAATGGATAGCCTATATGCATGAGATTATCGATGGGACAAATGCGACATATACACACACACACACTTCATGTATATACATCGATCGATGAATATGAGAATATATGTGTTTAAGTATGAATATTAAAATAATATTATATATACATAATATTATATATATATATTAATATATATGTATATAATTTAAACGTATATACATATATATGAATGTATATCTATATAATTGTTTTGATATATGTTTATATATATTTGATTGGCAAGTAATGTATTTAGTAATCATATGGATATAATTATATATATATCAATATATATGTATATATTATGGATATAATATATATATATATTAATATATATGTATATATTATGGATATATGGATATATATATATTATATATATGTTTGATATATGTTAAAAGTGCTTTGAATAATCATAACACATTAATCGTAGCACCGCCATATATACAATGGCCATAGCTTAATGCTGCACATAAAGTGCATAAGGAGAATAAGTCAAAAGACTTGTATGTCGCACATAAGTGAAAGTAAATTATATTCAAACGTTGCAAGTGAAAGCAAATACAGTTTCAAACATTGCTGACTTAGTCTAAATCGCACATGAAAAAGGGCGCTAAAGTATATAAGGTGGTGCCAAAAATCTGTAGAAAGTGGAAACTAATAGAAGTCTAAAACCTGCACCATATCCAAGTAAAGCCATATGATAAGCATGAAACTTATTCAAAACAAAGATGGTAGAAATTTGTAAGGGTAGTCAACTTGCAAATCTAAAAGGAAACCTGTAGTAATGCGTCGTTGTGCCTTGACTCAGTAAAGGAGTCATGTTGTCACAAGAAAGGAGTCGACTCATCCATTCTATGAAATTGGAAATAAGAGGACTGTTATGTGTTGCAATTTGAGAGTTTAAATTAGCCACATATCAGCTAAGTCGATGGATTTTAGTTTGTTGTTTTAGTGGTGGCAGATTTTATAGCTTATTTGTAGCATTAAGATGCTCAAATTTTAGTATATATAGAGGTGCTCTCTCTACCATTTATTGCACACTTCTCATTCAAATTTCTTCATTGTTATTCTACTATATTTTCTATGTGAGAGTATTTTGAGAGCTTTGTGAAATAGAGAGTTATTTTGTGGTTTTGCAATTGTTGAGAGAATTTGATGCAGGAGCATCCATGGCTTAGTGGCAATCTTGTGTCAACAAAAATAAGGATATTTTATTTTAATTTTAAATTTTGATGTGGATTGAATTTCACCTTTTGTCTTGTGAAATTCATATTTTAATGTGCATTTGGATGTTGCAACATGTTACAAATTTGAATTTGAAGTTTGGAGAAAATTTAAAGCAAACAAGATAGAAGGAGATGGTGGAGAAAACGCTTTGAAAGCAAAAAGCCAGAAAAATAAAATATGGGTGTGGGGTTTTGGCAGATCACCAATCAAATTTATAACTCCAAATTTTGAATTTCAAGGCTCCTTAAAAATTGGGAACCTGAAGGTGGATGCCAAGATTGGAGAAAACTATTTTTTGCTTTATTCAAGAAAGCAAGAAAACAATTAAAGCTTTGTCAGCCATTCACAACAAGTTTGGAGATTTGAAAGCTTATTTTATTCATTTTAAATGATGAATTTAATTAAATTAGCTATTCTAGAGTTCGGGCGTTGATTTTTTGAAGATGGGATTGGAATGAATGGAAATGCATTTGAAATGAATTCACATTTCATTTCACTTAGGCTGGAGTTGTTTAATTAAAAATGAATTAATTTTTGAGAGCAAGTTTTCTCTAGAATACAAAGAAGACACGTGAAAGACATAGCATACCTCTAGGAAGATGATTTGATGGTGTTTTTGCAAATTAGGGATTGATTACAAAGTTTTGAACATCACCCTTTGTTGTAGATGCTTGTATTGGGTTTGTTGTGAGAAGTTTTGTTGTTGCAGGTGTTGGAGAGTATTTTGTGTTGTAAGAATTTGATTTGTTGTTGCAAATCCTTTTATTTTTTTGTATTTTCCTAGGGTATTGTAAGGGCTTGTTGCAGCCATAGACCTTTTGGTTTGATTGTAATTTCATTTGAAGAGATTAAATTGAAATTGGAGTTGCTGGTTGCAAGTTGCAAACCAGAGTTGCATATTGTTGCAAAAAAAATATTTTTCTTTTGTGAAGAGTGTTTCTTAGTATTGTGTGAGCTATTTAGAATTAATTTCCATTGTATAATTTATTTTAATTAGCTCCATACATTAGTGGTATCAAAGCAAGTTGATACTAAGAGTGTAAACAAGCCACCGAAGAAAGGAAATTTACACCAAGACTTGTGAATTGTGGTGTTGCAAAGATGTATGCCAAGGGAACCCCATGTGGTAGGGGTAGAGGAAGAGGAATAGAAGATAATTTTGTTAGGAATGATGATTTTAGAGCTTTTAGAAGGCAGGTTGAGACTCTACATGAAGATATAAGGAGAGGATTTGCAAGAATGAGAGACCTGAGAAGTGATGAAGAAGAAGAAGAAGAAGAAGTTTCAGAGGATGCTAGCCTAAATACTGAGCAAAGAGAGGAAGTTGCAATAGTTGAAAATGACCCATTGTTGAGTGATTTGAAAAAAATGGGAAAGAGACCGAAGATGGATACTCCTGCTTTCAATGGGAGTTTGAATCTAGAGGAATCGATAGATAGGCTGAGTGAAATGGAAGAGTATTTCGAATTTGAAGAGATAGAGGATCCTGATGAAGTGAGATTTTCCAAGACAAGGCTGAAAGGGCATGCTTCAATATAGTGGAGAGAGGTCCAATTAGAAAGGGAAAGAAGAGGAAACGATAAGATTAACAAATGGGATAAAATGGTGGAAAAATTAAAAAGATAATTTATACCTATAGACTATGAATTAGACTTGTTCAAGAGGATGCAAGGTTTGAAGCAAGGAAACAAGACTATAAAAGAATATACTAAAGAATTCCATAGAATTTTTATAAGGGATGGACATTTAGAGGCAACCAAGGAAAAGGTTGCAAGATACATAAATGGGTTAAGAGAAAGCGTTCAAGAAGAAATAACACTTATCAGAGTTGTGACAATGGAAGATGCTAATCAAACAACATTGAAGGTAGAAGGAAGAGTAAAAAAAGGTTTGAAAAAAAAATAGAAAGGAAAGGGGCATGGAGGAAAGGTAGAAGAAAGAACTTACAAAAAAGAAGAAAATCAGAAAAAGAGCTTCAAGAGTGAAGAGGGCAGCAATAGAGCAGCAAAACATGAAGAAGGAAAAAGCTCAAGAGACCAAAATTTCAGAGGTAGAGGTAGAGGTTGTGGTTATAGTGGAGGCCCATTTAAAGGCACTTGTTTCAAATGTAGAGAAGAAGGATACCGAGCCTATGATTGCCCATAAGAAGAGGAGAAACCAAGAAGGAGACAAGAATACCAAAGAAGAGCAACAAATATCAGTGAGGAGGCACCTTTGTCACAATCCGAAGATGCAGAAGATGGGGAGGTTTTGATGAAAAGGAGAGCACTCTTGAATGAATACAGTGAGCCTATGAAAAGAAAGAAGTTGTTCAAAACAAGGTGTAAGTGTGAAGGAAAGGTGTGTAACATCATAGTAGATAGTGGAAGCATGGACAATCTTGTGTCTGATGAGATGGTGAAAATTTTGAAGCTTGAGAGGAGAAAACACCATCCATACTGGATTGCTTGGGTGCAAGATAATTATAAATTGTTGGTAAGTGAACAATGTATTGTGAAGTTTAAAATTGGGAATTATCATGATGAAATTCTATGTGATATCATCCCTATGGATGCTTGTCACATTTTTCTTGGAAGGCTATGGCAATATGTCCAAAAAGCCATACATGATGGGTGTGCTAACACCTACACAATTATAAAAGATGGAGTGAAGCATAAGATGAAACCTTTGGAGGAGGAAAATGTTCAAGTTTGTGGTAATGCTAGAGTTTGCTTAGTTGATGCAAGGATATTTCTTGAAGGTATGAAGCATGAGAAGTTTTTATTTGCTATTATTCCTAAAGCTACTAGTGAAGTTGTAGATGAAGTTCCTGTAGAAGTTGTTGGTTTGCTGCAAGAGTTCAAGATGATTGTTTCAGATAATGTGCCTGAAGGACTCCCACTAGTGAGAAAAATTAGTCATCAAATTGATTTGATTCTAGGGGCAAGTTTTCCAAACAAGGCAGCCTATAGAATGTCACCTATAGAGAATGAAGAGGTAAATAGACAAGTTGTTGATTTGTTGAAGAAGGGTTTGATAAGAGAGAGTTTAAGCCCATGTTTAGTGCATGTTGTTTTGTCACCGAAGAAATGGGGAGAATGGAGAATGTGTACAAACTCCAAGGCTATAAACAAGATTACAATAAAATACATATTTCCATTGCCTAGAATAGATGATATCATGGATTGCTTGAGTGGAGCAACATATTTCAACAAGATTGACTTGTATGAAGGAGATGAAGGAGATGAATCACCAGCTAAGGATACATATCATGGATGATATCATGTATCACTAGCTAAGGATACATGAAGGAGATGAATGGAAGATGGAATTCAAGACAAAGGAAGGATTGTATGAGTGGTTAGTCATGGAATTTGGGCTAACCAATGCACCTAGTACATTTATGAGGTTAATGAATGAAGTGTTGAAATAGTTCTTGGGCAGATTTGTGATTGTATATTTAGACGACATTTTAATTTTTAGCAAGACTCTTGAGGAGAATTTGATGCATATTAGACATGTTTTTGAAAATATTAGAGATGAAAAGTTGTTGATTAACCTCAAAAAGTGCAGCTTTGTGAAGAGGGAATTGGTGTATTTAGGCTTTGTTGTTTTAGGAGAAGGCATCAAGATGGACTTGGAAAAGGCGAGAGCTATTCTAGAATGGCCAACACCAAGGAGTATAACGAAGGTGAGATCATTTCATGGGTTAGCAAGTTTGTATAGAAATTTCATCAAAGATTTTAGTAGCATATGTGCACCACTAACTAAGACTATGAGGGGTGATATGAAGGAATTTAAGTAGACTATAGGGGCAGCAAAGAGCTTTGATTTGTTGAAGAGTAAAGTGGCAATGCAACCTGTTTTAGCACTTCTAGATTTTAACAAGGTGTTCCAAGTGGATTGTGATGCAAGTGGCAATGCTATTGGAGCTATTTTGAGCCAACAAGGTAAGCCTATTGCATATTTTAGTGAGAAGCTAAATGATGCTAAGAAAAAGTATTCAGTTTATGATCAAGAGTTTTATGCAATCATTCAAGCACTTAATAAATGGAGACATTATCTTATGCCAAAAGATTTTTTTTTATATACTGATCATCAAGCACTCCAATACTTGAGTAGTCAAGGGAAGTTGAGTCAAAAGCACATGAAATGGGTTGATTTTTTACAAACTTAAAAAATTGTTTTGAAACATAGGAGTGGGAAGTCTAACAAAGTTGTTGATGCTTTGAGTAGAAGGCAGGGTTTGCTGATTGAAATGCAGGTTGAAGTTGTGGGTTTTGATGAACTCAAGAATATGTATGAAGGGGATTTAGATTTTGGAGAGGCATGGAAGGCTTGTAAAGAGCCTATTGCAAAAAATAGAACCAAATGGTTGGATTACCTAATCCAAGATGGTATGTTGTTTAAAGGTAACCAATTATGCATTCCAAGAAGTTTTATGAGATTGAATCTCATTAAGGAGAAACATAGTGGTGGGCTTGCAAGACACTTTGGTTTTGATAAGGCTATTGCACTTGTTATAGAAAAATATTATTGGCCTCAATTGTAGCAAGATGTAAGAAAATATCTGCAAAGTTCTAGGGTATGTCAAGTGGCAAAGGGGGTGAGTCAAAACACTAGTTTGTATCAGCCACTACCAATACCAGAGAAGCCATGGGAGGACATAAGTATGGATTTTGTTCTTGGTTTACCAAGGACACAAAGAGGACATGATTCTATCTTATTTGTGGTAGATAGGTTCTCTAAAATGGCACATTTTATACCTTGTCATAAGACTAATGATGCAGTGAATGTTGCAAATTTGTTTTTCAAGGAAGTCGTGAGGCTTCATGGGATTCCAAAGAGCATAGTTTCAGACAAGGATACCAAGTTTGTTGGCTATTTCTGGAGGACTTTGTGGAAGAAGCTCAACACTAAACCAAAGGTTTTCTTAGCATACTACCCTCAAACAGATGGTCAAATAGAGGCGGTGAATAGGAGTTTGGGAAATTTGTTGAGATGCTTGGTTGGAGACAAACTGAAAGGGTGGAATTTAGTCTTACCACAAGTTGAGTTTGTCTACAACAACTCAATTAATAGAAGCACATGTATGTCACCATTTCAGATTGTTTATGGAAAAAATCCAAGAGTTGTTTTAGACCTAAATAAGATTGATGAAGATGTGAAAAGGAGTGCAGATGCAGAGGATTTGGCAGAGCATATGAAAATCCTACATGATGAGGTGAGAAAACATATCAACAAAATGAATTTTTATTACAAAACTAATGTTGATTTGAAGATAATACATAAAGAATTTTAGGTTGGAGATGAAGTGATGGTGCATCTAAGAAAGGATAGATTTTGAGTGGGTACATACAATAAGTTCGAGATGAAGAAGTTTGGCCCATGCAAGATTGTGAAAAGACATACATGATTTTGGTAACACATATGAGGTAGAATTACCCAATGAGCTTAATATTTCTCCAATTTATAATATTTTAGATCTGACCATATTTCATGAAGGTGAAAATGATGAGGTTGCAGCAATTAAGCAGCCACAAGCACTCATACCTACTTCAAAAAATGAAAAGATTGAAGCAATTCTTGACAACAGGGTGAAAAGAAGCACAAGAAGAAGGCAATACATGGAGCATTTTGTGAAATGGTTTGGGAGACCTATGGAGGATTCTTCATGGTTATCTAAGGTCGAGATTAATCATCTTGGATATCCTCTTGGAAAGTGATAAGATCACTTTTTCTGTTACCGTGGGTGTCTGATGCAGGAGCATCCATGGTTTAGTGGCAATCCTGTGTCAACAAAAATAAGGATATTTTATTTTAATTTCAAATTTTGGTGTGGATTGAATTTCATCTTTTGACTTGTGAAATTCATATTTTAATGAGCATTTAAATGTCGCAACATGTTACAAATTTGAATTTGAAGTTTGGAGCAAATTTAAAGCAAACAAGATGAAAGGAGATAGTGGAGAAAACAATTTGAAAGCAAAAAGCCTGAAAAAGCAAATATGGGTGTGGGGTTTTGGTAGATCACCAATCAAATTTATAACTCCAAATTTTGAATTTCAAGGCTCCTTAAAAATTGGGAACCTGAAGGTGGATGCCAAGATTGGAGAAAACTATTTTTTGCTTTATTCAAGAAAGCAAGAAAACAATTAAAGCTTTGGCAACCATTCACAATAGGTTTGGAGATTTGAAAGCTTATTTTATTCATTTTAAATGATGAATTTAAATTAAATTAGCTATTCTACAGTTCGGGCGTTGATTTTTTGAAGATGGGATTGGAATGAATGGAAATGCATTTGAAATGAATTCACATTTCATTTCACTTAGGTTGGAGTTGTTTAGTTAAAAATGAATTAATTTTTGAGAGCAAGTTTTCTCTAGAATACATAGAAGACATAGGAAAGACATAGCATACCTCTAGGAAGATGATTTGATGGTGTTGTTGCAAATTGGGGATTGATTACAGAGTTTTGAACATCACCCTTTGTTGCAGATGCTTGTATTGGGTTTGTTGTGAGAATTTTTGTTATTGCAGGTATTGGAGAGTATTTTGTGTTGCAAGAATTTGATTTGCTATTGCAAATCCTTTTTTTTTTTGCATTTTCTTGGGGTATTGTAAGGGATTTTTTCATCCGTAGACCTTTTGGTCTGATTGTAATTTCATTTGAAGAGATTAAATTGAAATTGGAGTTGTTGGTTGTAAGTTACAAACTAGAGTTGCATATTGTTGCAAAGAATTTATTTTTCTTTTGTGAAGAGTGTTTCTCAGTATTGTGTGAACTATTTAGAATTAATTTCC
Organism: Sequoia sempervirens; assembly: GCA_007258455.2. Classification (NCBI taxonomy): domain Eukaryota; kingdom Viridiplantae; phylum Streptophyta; class Pinopsida; order Cupressales; family Cupressaceae; genus Sequoia; species Sequoia sempervirens. The sequence goes on along the minus strand of VDFB02000017.1, from coordinate 89,206,232 downwards.
ATTTTATAATTTATTTTAATTAGCTCCATACATTATAATTGGTAAGAGGCTAGGAGTGGAAGATAGGTTGAACTTAGAAGAAGTAGCAAGTAGGCTTGTAGAATTGAGCTTGGGAAGTAGCATTATCAGTTGGAACTTTAAATCCAAGCATGCTGATTTCTATTCCTCTATTATTTGTGGTTGAAAGGTTATTTGTTTATGGATACCTTGTTTGGAAAGGATTGATTTAAATACGTGTTAAGTTGCTTTGGATAATCTTGCATGTTTCTTGGTTGATTCTTGTTTTGGTGAAACCTTTTTATTTGGATTATTCTTATATATTCTATATTGGAAATTATATGATTGTGTATCTATTTAAACTATACATAGTTTGTCAATACTATGCATATGTAGCATGAAATGTAAAATGTGGAATATGTTGATGTCTTGAAGTACTTTAGATAGAAATTCTAGTTGAAATAGGTGGTTAGCTTTGATAAGCTGTCGTTAGGTCCTACCTCTTTAGTTGAAAAAAGCATCAATGTATCGACCGGGTAGTGTTCGAAGGCTATATGCAATAGAAGACATCTTGACTATCTCTCTCAGATTTTCTATGTGTTTGTAACAACTGAATGAAACTTTTAAACTAAGAGGCCACTACACTAGAAAGCAAGAAATTATTAATATAAAAAAGCATAACGATTAAACTACAAAGCATGGAGATAATTAAACTAAGAAGCGTGTAAATTGCTAAAGAGGAAATGCTTGTAAAGAAACTATGAAGTTACATCTAACTAACAATGGATTAAAAACTTAGCAATTAATAGAAAACAACTTAACAACTTGAAACTAACAAACGAAAGTAGGTGCTTCAAAACTTTAGATAATAGAACTAAAGAATACAGACTCAACTACAACCTGCAGGATTAATATTAACTGAATTCAACACATGAAAATAAACTTCATCCACATTTATCATTTACAAAATGAAAACAATAGAATTAAAAATAAAATATTTATCTATCTAATCTAGAGTTCCTCAAGTGGCCGGCTCTCGGGTGCTCCTACGCTTAGCTCAAGTCACATAAACTTTGTAACTTCAAGATTACTCCATTCAAGATTATTCCATTCACAATACTAATAACTTAGAATAAGGGAAAAACTTATTTTATTCATGTTGAAAGTATATCTCAGAAACATAGTTCAAGAACACATTATGACAGCATAACGATATCTCTCTGAATCATTGCTTCTGACGGTTACATGTTTATACAATAAAAGCTAACAAAATCCTATAATTCAAATGGTAAAGATTACCACTGAAAAAGTCTTCAACTAATTTTAACAAACTAACATACTTAATTCCATAACATAAAGTATTAAAGAGGCTCGAAGTGAGCCATAAAGTCTTTTAACAGAAAATAACATAAAGCTTCAAAAACTCGATCCACCATGCGTTCCCTAAAATTTCAGCGCCTATTCTTTCAATGCTTGTCTTCAACTATATGGAAGTTTGTGTTGAATCCACTGGCTGAGTATGATGACTGGTTGTGCATAATAGCCTATACAATACTTAGAAACTAAACCATTATGTTAGTGCGGGTTAGCTTATTTCAATTAATTTCAAAAAATAAAGATTATACATCTTTTCACAAAAAGCAAGCAATTATTAATCCTAAAGACAATTAATTGGCAAGGTAAAGGTGATTGGAAGATATGAGGAAGGGTATTTAGTTCATTATATTGATGAGGTTATTTTTACCTCATCATTTCTCCCCTTCCTAAGCTTGAGCAGGTCCTCCTACTCTTTGTTGTGCTCCATGTCCTTCATTTCCCTTGTTTCTGCTAAGCTCTTCATACTTTGCACTGAGGTCATAAAGACCATTTGCTTCTATGTCTAGATCCTCAATTTCTCTCAGAAAACCCTAATGAAGCTTAACCCTTGTTGTCCATCTTTCAAAACTTTCAAAGCTCTGATCCGTGTTGATATGTAGTGCAGAGGGTGGTGAAAGAAGTAGAGGAGGTTTGTATCTCATGCCAATCCAATCAGTTTTTAGTTGTTGTAGGATACCAGTCAAGGCTACTGCTCTTCTATAGGACCACCTAATGTTAAGAGGTGAAATTACCTCTCTTTTCTTAAGATGCATAGGAAGAGGAGTACATCTCTCTTCACATGCATTTCAAGCTCTCCCTATCAATCTTGGCTCCTGATCTTGAAAATGCTCAAAGCATAGCCAAAGGTTATTGTTGTATTTACTTTGTACAACCTCTTTAAGTTTAATGCTCAGGAACTGTGCTTTGAAGGCAAAAGACTTCCTACGGGGATACCTCATTTGTAGTCCAACAATTTTCTTCACCTGTGAATATTCCCTTGTCCGTTCCTGCCATTGGATTTGATTGTGCATGGTGGATAGAAATGATCTCAATTGAACTTCACCAACAAAGAAATTGACATAAAAATTTGTATATATTTATAAGAATAAATTATGAACAAAGAATTCACATAACAAATCCTCCTGATCAGGAGTTGACTCTACAAATATTTTGACAAATTCTTTGTCATCAGGATCATGTAGCTGGTTGTAAATTCTGAGTAATTTCCATCTTAGGAGTTGCTCATTGAGAAACATAGAATATAACCTGGATGGTCTTCTGCAAGCCAACAATAATTCACCTATTTGAAAAGCATCTTGTTTAGCTCTATACACCCTGTCAAATGATTCTTTCAACAGAACTAACTCCTCTTACAACTTGGCATTTTTACCTCCCTCAGAAAATAACATCTTTCCATCCATTTCATTAGTAATGGAGGGATACGTACCTCAAACCATTCCATCACAATTGGTTCAATTTGTGTTCCCTTAGACTCCATTATAGGCTTGGCATCACTTTCCTACAAATCTTGTTCTAATTCAACAATTCTGGTCAAAGAGGCATTAAGTTCAATTTTCTGTTTGTTCCTTTCTTCCTCAAAAGTAGTGAACATTTGCATAAAATTGTTTGTTAACTATTAATTTGTACATCTTTTTTAGATATAGCAGTCACATACTTTTTGTCTTCATCATTTCTCTGCTGAATTTGAAATTGTAATTGTTCAATGATCTTGTCTCTCTGTTCTATTTGCATTTTCAAATTCATAATTTATTGGTCTCTTTTCCTTATAATTGTAGTATGTACCTCAATTTCCTCTTGCTATTGGCTGATTTGTTCCTCATTTTCTTTAAACTGGGATCTTAATTCAACATTTTCTATTTTTAATTTTTCTAATTCCACTCCCCTCTGGGCAGACTCCTCATCCCCTATATTAATAGAAAAAGGCAGATTGGGGATTTCCATATTATCATTAATTACATTTTCCTCAGCACTAGGTACATTTCCTTTGTCAGACACATCAAGTGAACTTGGCTCAACAATTCTATCAATTAAGGGGGACAACCGACCCATAGGATCATCCTCAATATCATAATGTGGTGATTGTATCCTTTCCTCTTCTTGTCCTGTTGGAGATGGCATATTCTCCTCTTCAACCGTAGGAGATTAACTAGCCTGTTTCTCACTTTCTCTTATTTCCTCCTCACCAGGCTGATTATTAGTTTCCAATGTTTGTGCTTTAGTCCTAGACTTCTTCTTTTTAGATGTACTTCCTGTATCATAAGCCATAGTTTCACTAGACTCAACAAATAAAATTTTACTTCTCCGTAAAGGAGGATTTGTTTGTAAGGTTACTTTGGTTCACCTCTTCCTCTTACGAGGAGGCTCTTCATCTCTAAAATGTACAATTTCTACATTTTCTGACTATTATGGGGTTTCTGACACATAAGGTAAAGTTTTTGGCACTTCACCGCTAGGAGCTGTTGAGGTTTGCTGAGATTCAGGAGTACCTTAAGCTTCATAGGAGGGTTCTCCTAAAGATTGAGCTACTTGTTTGGATGACTCACCCTCCTCAAGAGGTCTTTCAGACTCCTCATTCTCAAACTTTTGCAGAAATTTCCACCATTTATTTTCTGGTTTCTTGCAGAAATGGTATTTGCATATTAATTGTATGAGGCCATGATGTTTGAGCAATCCTATACCAATTTTATACTTTTCTATCATGGTAGTAACTGAGTCACTCAAGAATGCTGACAAATTAACCCTAAGAGAAGGGTCTTCAGCGCCATGGCTCAAATGGGTAAGCAGATGGAAAGGGGGACCTACTGCCATTGCTACTTGTCCTTCACAAGTAAAATATTTAATTATCCAGGTGACATTAGTTCTCCAGGGTTCCAGGATAGACATTCTTTGGAAACCTTTGTTTTGTCCTCTAGTACTTACCATTATCAGTAGTTGAGGTTCTCCTTCCCTATGAAATAATTATACCATTCTTTGATAAGTAATATTGGTAGTTTCAATCAAATTAATGCCCCTATTTTCCAAACCAAAAAGACGGGAAATGATTTTAGGACTTACCTAGAAACGCTTGCCATGCACTACAGTTTGTCCATCTACAAAATTCTTTGCAAATTCCTTTACTAACTGCTCAGTATCAAACTTCTTGATAAATTCTAACCACCCAACTTTTTGAAATAGGCCTGCAATATTTCCCAATGCCAACAATTTATGTGCTGAAGCTGGTTTAGACTTCTTTTTAGCTCCTCCCATTCTTTATTTCTCTTATTGCTCTGCTCAATTATGTGGAAATATGATGTTGCTAAAGAAACTTGTTTAAACAAATAAATTGCAGATGGAAGAGAATATAATTTTGATACAACCAATGAAAGAGGAATTAATTGTCTTACTTGAGCTTTACTGTATGATCATGATGATTTTGCATGGAAATTTGCGTAAAGATAGTCATACTTCAAGCAATTGCGCCATGGCACAGTTTACTAAATTTGGAAAGGGAATGATTCATGCCAATTAATTGATCTTTATTCAAAATAATTACCTACTTTAAGCAAACGCTATACGCACCTTACATCCTATCATTAAATTGAACATCACTTACCTTTTGTTGATGTAACAGGATAGTTACCTGATTTGGTGAGGGTGGCGGTGAATTATTATGATGTGGATGGGACAACTAACTAATGGTGAAGTTTATTATGACAAAAAGATTGTCATAATAATTTTCATTTATTATGAAAGGATATGATAATATAGGGAGAAATGATAATGTAGGGCGTGGATTCAAGGTGGTGAAAATTTTTGAATAATGGGCATGTGTAAAACTTTGGAAAAATCAAAGCATTGAAAAAGGAAAGAATTTACAAAAATTCAGAGCATTGCTGAAAGATGCGGCCGGGGTGAAAGATGAAAAGTTTTGGAGCATCGCTGAGAGATGTTGTTGGAATGTAGCAATGAAGTTTCTGGAGCATCGTCAAAAGACACAGCCAGAGCAATGACCAAAAATTTTTGGAGCATCGTCGAAAGATGCAGCTAGAGTAGCAACAAAACAAGTTCTGGAGCATCACCGAAAGATGTCACCGGAAGGAAGAAACAAAAAAATTTCAGAGCATCGCTGAAAGATGTAGCCATAATGCAGCAAGACAATTTTTGGAGCATCATTGAAAGATGCAGCCAAAAGAAGGAAGAAAAGTGTTCGACTTTGTACTTTAACTTTCCAAAGCATCGCTGAGAGATGCACCAGAATGTAGGAACAAAATGAGGAATGATAGAAGTCAGTTGTGCAAGTTTTGGAGCACAACAACAAATGAGCCAACAAGTTCCAGATCACTGCAACAACCGAGCCAACAAGTTCTGGAGCACCACAACAAGATGTGCCAAAATTTGTGTTTGATGAAAAATGAAACCTTGCAAAATATAAACAAAATTTAGCCAAGTCCAAAGGATGAAGAATTTGAAAGAAATGCTCTAAATAACATAAATTCATACACATGGTTTTTTTTAAAATAAAGCAGCAAAAATAAAAATTATATTGACTTTGTTGTAGCAGAGTCAAGGATTAGAGTCAATGCATTGTTTTTCTCCCTACATTTCTACCATTTTTGTAAATTCCTCTTTATTAACAGGTTTATGGTAGATGCGTAATCAATGTCCATTAACTAGGAGAGTTCGGGTATCACCATCAATGGGCTTGAGTTGTACCGTGCCATTTGAAAATACCTTAGAAATTTCATATGGGCCGAGCCAATGAGTTCTGAGTTTACCCTGGTGATCTTTGTATCTAGAATCAAATAACAGTGCCTAATCCCCATTATAGAACTCTCTTTCCTTGATATGCTTGTCATGCCAGACTTTGTGTTGTTGTTGCACTAGCTCAATTTGATGGACGACGTCCAAACGGAGTTCATCCAATCCACTAAGCTATAAGGCTCTCTCTGCCTGGGCTCATTTAAGATCTATACCTAACTCCATGGATGTCCTAAGAGTTTGGAGTTTGAATTCAATGGGAAAGAGAGGTTTTTCCCCAAAAACTAACTTGTATGGACTAAAACCGGTAGTTGATTTCCACGTGGTGTTATAAGCCCAAATGGCTTTAGGTAGTTTTCTAGCCTAGTCTTTCCTTCCTGATGAAACTATTTTGTTAAAATGTTTTCTAGCTCCCTATTAGTGACTTCCACCTGACCATTTGCTTAAGGGTGGTAGGGTGAGGACTTCTTATGGCTTACCTAGAAATGATTGGTAAAGGCTAACAAAACCTTAGACATAAACTGGGGACCTTGATTTGTGACAATTGTCCTAGGGGCTTCAAATCTAAGGAAAATTTTAGTGTAAAGGGAATCAACTACTTATTCCTCCCTAGCAACTCATAGAGCTTGAAATTCTTCCCACTTAGTTAGATAGTCGGTACATACCATAATATACTCTTTTCCTTGTGAAGGAGGGTCTATAGGACCGATAAAATATAATCCCCATTTTTCAAATGGTTCAAGGACTACTTGAGCTTGCAGGGGAATTTCATTAGATGCATTTGGTCTTCCTACCCTTTGGCATTCATCACATCGGTGAACATATTTCTTGATATCCCTATGCATAGAAGGCTAGTAATATCCTGTACCTAAAATCTTATGGGATGTCCTCTTAGCAAAATAATGCCCTCCAGAAGGATCATCATGGTAAGCTCTAAGGATATTGTAGGTCTCATCTTCCGTAACACAATGTCATAGAACCATATTAGGCCCGCATCGAAATAGGATCCCATTAATCCATTTGAAAGGGGCGCTTTCTCTAACAAGGCGTTTCTTCTGTTTTAATGTAAAATTAGGTGGTACTTCTGAGGTGGCCAAGTAGTTGGCAATATCGGTAAACCAAGGAGTTTTAGTAGAGATGACAAACAAATTTTCATTTGGGAACTCATCTTGTACTGGAGCACAATCACCTTCATCATGTTTAATTCGAGATAAGAAATCCGCAACTACATTGAACTTTCCTAGTTTGTCAATAATTGTTACATTGAATTCCTGGAGAAGCAACAACCACTTGATTATCCTCCCATTCACTACAGGTTTGTTCATGAAGTATTTGATGGTTGAGTGTTTTGTGAACACCGTTACTTTGTATCCTGTGATGTAGTGTCGAAATTTCTTTATTGCATGTACTACAGCTAAGAATTCTTTCTCTGTTGTGGTATAATTCCTTTATGTTGGAGTCAAATTCTTACTAATGAAATATATAGCATACTTTCCCCCATTCTCATCTTCTTGTCCTGATACCACTCCAATAACATCATCAAATGCATCAACATAAATATGGAACAAAAGGTTCCAATTAGGTCCATGAAGGACAGGAGTAGAGATGAGTTTCTCCTTAATGATTTCAAATGATGATTGACACTCAGGTGTCCAGATGAACTCTACATTTTTCTGGAGAAGGGAAAACATAGGGGTTGCAATCTTGCTGAAGTTTTGTATAAATCTTCGATAGCATCCAACATGCCCTAAGAAACTTCTAACATCAATATGGGTTTTTGGGGTCACAATTTGTTGTATCACTTTGATTTTCTTAGGATTGACTTTTATCCCTTAAGTTGAAATATGGTGTCCCAACACTATTCCTTGTTCTACCATTATAAAAAAAATTTTGTGGCTTAGGGACAAATGATGATCCTCACATTGCTTCAACACTTTGTCTAGATTTTGGATGGCTTCATCAAAGGTTGAACCATACAACATGAAGTCGTCCATATAAACTTCCACACACTCATTCATCAACTCAACAAATATGGCCAGGATAGCTCTCTGGAATGTTGCAGGAGCATTGCATAGCCCAAAAGGAAGAAATCGATATGAAAATGTTCCCTAAGGGCAAGTAAAGTCATTTTATCCTAGTTCTCTGCTGCTACCTGTATTTGGTTGTAACCATTGAATCCGTCCAAAAATGAGAAATATTTTCTCCCAACTAAGTTATCCAAAACCTAGTCTACAAACGGTAGGGGAAAATAATCTCTATGCATTACTGTGTTAAGTTCCCTATAGTCTACGCACACTCTCCACTTCCCATTTTTCTTTGGAACCATGGCCAAAGGTGAAACCCATTTACTGTCAGAAATGGAATAAATAAACCCCACTTGTAGGAGTTTCTTAATTTCAGTCTTAACAATATCTTTCAAGGTAGGATTGAGTCTCCGTTATGGTTGGCAAATAGGTCAAACATCCTCAGTATAGATATGATGAGTACATACACTTGGGTGTATTCCTTTCATATCATTGTAGTCCCAAGCAAAAGCTTTAGATCTATTCACCAAGATATCAAACAATTTGTGTTCTTCCTACTCAATCAACCAATTATTAATGTTCAAAGTTTTTCTTGGCAACAACATAATGGTTTTAACACCCGAATGGTTGGATGTGACAATGTACATTAATATTGTCAAAATATTAAGGGGACAACTATGAGGTATGGTTCTATGAAGTCTAGCAATGTCTTCAAGAAATGATTAGTTTTTGGAATTATATTTTCCAAAGGACAAGGTAATCCCATAAAACTGGTGTTATCAAATTCAGTGTAGTCTACATTGATTGGTTGTCCTAGGATCTCTTCTACGTCCAATATCTCCTCATCACTCAAATCCATGGTAAGATTTTCCATGTTGTTTTCTAATTCATCCTCTAATTCTTCACCATGCTATTTGATGACTACCATGGCCAGAGAAGCTAAATTTTCCTATTTGTTGGGACCTTCTGGTTCATCAACCCATACTTTATTATATTTAGCAGGATTGGTGGGAGGATACAAGAATAAATGTTTGCTATTAGGACCATGTGAAATGGTCATTCCTCCCTCTCTACAGTCAATTTTGGCTACAACAGTAGCCAACCATGGTCTTCTTAGAATTATTGGATAACTATCTTTGGGTGTAAGAGACTGAATTATTTGAAAGTCCAGTGGATATTCCCATCCATCAACCTTAATAAGAACATTTTCGATGATGCCCTTGGGAATGGCTATGGATTGGTTTGCCATTTGCAAGATTGTAGTTGTGGGACATAAATCAGTAAGCCCCAACTTTTCCATTATATCAACAGTCATTACGTTAATGGTTGCTCCCAGGTCCACAAGTGCATTAGGTATTGCTACCTCATTGATTGCTACTGTTATAAGTGGACTACCTGGGTCATCATATTTTAGAGCAGTGGTCTTTCCAACCAAAAAGTCAGCTAGGTAACCATTTATGTGAATGGTATTTATCCATTTTGGTTTCCTCCCTAGAGTTTTAATACACAACCATTTGATCAGTTGGTTCAACTTAGGAATCTCCTTAATTTCTTGTAGCAAAGGAACTTGAATCTGCAACTATTTGATTTCTTGTATCAACGTAGTTTCAATGGTCGAGGACATTCTAGAGGATTCTTCAAGATGGGTTGTTTTAGATGCTCTGGAAAAGGAGATTGAGTTTTCTCTTTAGGAGTGGAGTCCTTCAAAGGATTAGTTGGAGACTGATCCCCATCCTCCTGAGGTAGGTTGAAAGCTCTAGCTGGAGATGGCGGGAAGGTCTTGTCTTGGGTACTTTCTGGGGCTTGCTCTAAAGATGTGGGATTTTTTTTAGTCATCTCAATAGAATCCTTAATAGGCTTGTCCAGGATTTCAACAATAATAGGCTACAATTTTTTTTTTCAAGATCTTAATTGCAAGTTTCCACAATGTATAATGTTAAGTCCAGTAACATTGTCCTGTTTTGTGGAATACACTGGAGTATTCTGATGATTGTTCTTTGAGTTTAGAATAGGCTGCATCAAAAGTTGTGGTTGGTTAACTTGCTCATTTTGTTGAGTGTTCTAGGGAGTTGGTAAAAGATTCTGCTGTTGATTAGGAATTCTTTTGGGACTAGTATAAAACTGATTTTTAGGTTGATTCCATTGAGGAGTAGGGTTCTAAGGATACCACCATTGTTGAGTCTGGTTGGGCCATTGAGGGTTTCCCCAGGACTGATTTTCCCATTCAGGTGGTCCCCAAGGGTAAGTTCCCCAATTAGGTGGTGCTTGAGGTGGTACTTGAGCCCAAAGTGCTGCCCATTGATTATTATTCTAGTTGTTTTGAGGCCTCTAAGAAGGGTTTGAGTTTTAGCCATAAGAAAAATTCTCTCCAGTTCTTTGATTGAAAAATTTGATCTCTTCCTCAATTGGAGATGTTCTTTTCTTATAATTCTTGATGGCATTCAAAATCTCACACTGGTCAGTGGGATGGCTCTTCTCACAAACTTGACAAACGCCAATTTTGTCAAATTTTTCCAAAGGGAATTCCCGTAATAGATGTTTGTTCTGACACCTAGGGCAGTAAATGGATAGGGTCTCAGGATTTCATGTTTTAGCCTATATTCCATCTAACGTGGTGTTTAACTGGAATAGAATGTCAGTCTTAAGATTAGCTATCTCCTCACATAGTTTTACTATTTCATTGGAACCTTTAAAAGAGTAGACTTTCAGATACCTCCTCGAGTATGAGAGAAATTCTGACATAATTTAGTGATATTGTCGAGTCCTAGTTGGGACACATCTTCTTTTCCCATTAAATCCAGACTCCTTCGAGCATCTTCATCAAGACCTTTGAGAAATATGGTCTTCAAAATCTCCAGACTTATGGCTTCTCTGCCACATCGTTTAGATAAGAAGATAAACCTATCTAGGTAATCCTCTAGAATTTTGTCTTCGTTTTTCCTTAATTTGAAGAGTTCTTTCCTATCGTTGACCCTATAGTAACTCTTGTATTTATCTAGAAAGGAAGACTCCATGTCATCCCAGAAGGTTATCAACCCTAAAGCTATTCCCATGAACTAGTGCATTGCTACGTATTTCAGAGTGGAGGGAAAAAAACTTTAGTTTCTGGTTATCATTCTTGTATTCATATGTATGACAAAAGACTTTAAACTCAAATAGAAACTGATCAAGGTCTTTGGAAGAAAAACCTTGGAAGGTTGGCAAGAAGGCTGGTGAGATATTTTTCATAGTCATCTCATCATTTGCATCGATAGCAATAGGATAAGTGAATGTGTACGACGATGGAGGGTTAGCAACATTTCTATGGTCACCCATGATGTTGAAGGGAATTCATTCCTCTTCAAAAGTTTGCTCAAATGGGTGAGGTTCTGGGGTTTTCAAAGGAATACACTCCTCTATAACTATGTGTTCTCTTTCTAGGGTATGTGGGGAGGTCTCAGGTTGATTCTACTCGATCAATTCTTTAGTAAGTTCTTGAGTTGAGAATTCTTCCTCCCTACTTGTGGTTGGTACGTTGTTTGGGGGGTTTTTGGTATGAATCTTCCATGGGGGACTTGTTTCCTGACCATGCAGAAAAGGAAGTCCCCAACAACAGTGCCAAAAATTTATAGGTTGTCATTAGGTCCTACCTCTTTAGTTGAAAAATGCATCAATGTATTGATCAGGTAGTGTTTGAAGACTATATGCAATAGAAGACATCTTGACTATCTCTCTCAAATTTTCTAAGTGTTTGGAATAGATGAAATGAAAATTTTAAACTAAGAGGCCACCACATTAGAAAGCAAGAAATTATTAATCTAAAAAAGAAAAATGATTAAACTAGAAAGCATGGAGATAATTAAACTAAGAAGTGTGTAAATTTCTGAAGAGGAAATTCTTGTAAAGATACTATGAAACATCTAACTAACAATGGATAACAAAGTTAGCAATTAACAAAAAACAACTTAAGAACTTGAAACTAACAAACGAAAGTAGGTGCTCCAGAACTTCAGATAACATAACTAAAGATAATATACTCAACTAAAACCTGCAGGATTAGTCTTAACATAACTCAACACATAAAAATAAACTTCATCCATGCTTATCATTTACAAAATGAAAACAACAGAATTAAAAATAAAATATTTATCTATCTAATCTATAGTCCCTTGAGTGGCCAGATTTCGGGTGCTCCTACGCTTAGCTCAAGTCACATAAACTTCATAACTTCAAGATTACTCCATTCAAGATGATTCCACTCACAATACTAATAACTTAGAATGAGGGAAAAAATTATTTTATTCATGTTGAAAGTATATCTCAGAAACATAGTTTAGGAACACATTATGACAACATAACGATATCTCTCTGTATCATTGCTTCTGATGGTTACATATTTATACAAAAACAACTAACAAAATCCTATAATTAAAATGATAAAGATAACCACTGAAAAATTCTTCAACTAATTTTAACAAACTAATAGACTTAAGTCCATAACATAAAGTATTAAAGAGGCTCAAAGTGAGCCATAAATTCTTTTAATAGAAAATAATAGAAAGCTTCAAAAACTCAATCCACCATGTGTTCCCTAAAATTTCAGTGCCTATTCTTCTGCCGCTTGTTTTCAACTATATGGAAGTCTGTGTTGAATCCACTGGTTGAGAATGATGACCGATTGCACATAATAGCATGTACAATACTTAGAAACTAAGCCATTATGTTAGCGTGGGTTAGCTTATTTCAATTAATTTCAAAATATAAAGATTATACATCTTTTCACAAAAAGCAAGCAATTATTAATCCTAAAGACAATTAATTGGCAAGGTAAAGGTGATTGGAAGATATGAGGAAGGGTATTTAGTTCATTATATTGATGAGGTTATTTTTACCTCATCAATCTTGGTTATTCTTGGGGTTAGAATCATTCGTAGGAAAGGGTGTAACCTAGTTAGACAAGTTATTATGCCATCACTTTCTTCTTTTTGAGATGTATGTAAAGAGTATGAATGGTCAAAACCAAATCAAGCTAGAAATCTGGGTGAGCATGCGACCTCCACTCTAAATTTTGGGTGAGGCATACTTTGGCCAAAGTAGTGTATGTAGCCACTATTTACACTATTAGTTCACTGTGATTAGATAGGTTTGCATACTAGGCAGGGAATGCCATACATGTAGGTTGTAGCCACTGTATGGTATCTCTAGATATGTAAGAAACAACACCATGCTTCAAGAAGGCTAGTATTATGAGGTTACTAAACCAATCTCTTCATCGAAGGGTAGGGCCATCATACGAGTTAGGTAGATGTATGGGGGATTGCAGTAAGTTCGTGGTTGGTGGAAAAGCACTTGAGTGATGCTTCCCCTCATGCAATTGGTAGCCAAGATTCGAGGAAGGACATCTGGACCATTTGTATCTCTATTTTAGTAAGCTCATAGAAGATACGTATGTAATCATGTATCCATCTCTATGGAAATTGTAAATGCGAAATGTTATCTTGAAATTATGTAATATGAAATCATTCTTGGGTTTTTGTAATGCTTCATTGTAATGCAATGGGAAATTTTGGAATAAGGTTATTTCAAATGTGAAAATTGTTTTGAATAGAAAATAAATTTTTTATTGCTAAGGGTTGACTTAAACTATTCACTTGTGGGTAAAACATAGTAAAATTATTGGGTAGAACAATGGGCATGTTACATGGTTTCAAAACTGAAATCTAAATTGCTGCTAAATTTGAAATGAAAGAACTTGGTGTAGCTAGACACATTCTTGGGATGGAAATTAGAAGAGATAGAGTTAATATAAAGCTATGGCTTGGCCAAATTAAGTATGTCAATTTAATTTTACAGAGGTTTGATATGCAGGATTCTAGACCATTATGTGTTCCCTTTTCAGTTGGAACAAAGTTATCTATTTCAGATTGTCTAACATCTCCATAAGAGATGGAAAACATGAGCAGAGTGCCTTACCAGAGTATAGTTGGAAGTTTTATGTATGATATGGTTTGTGCAAGACTAGACATTTCCAAAGCAGTGGAAGTTCTTTCTAGATATATGTCTAATCCTGGTATAGTTCATTGGGATGCAATTAAAAGAGTCTTCATATATTTGCATGGTACCTCAGATTATTCCTTGTGTTATCATAGTAATATGACTGAAGATGAGATTTCTCTTGATGTTCATGACTATGTGGATTCTGACTGGGTAGGTGATGTTGATAGTAGATGTTCCACCAGTGCTTATGTGTTTACTTTATTTGGTGGTGCAATTAGTTGGATGAGTAAGTGATAGGCTATGGTTGCTTTATCCACTACTAAAGTTGAGTTTATGGTAGCTACTCATTCCTGTAAAGAAGCCATTTGGCCTAAGATTTTGTGTTCAAATATTAGAATAAAACAAGGTGTAGTGACAATTTATTTCAATAGTCAAGTGCAATATGCCTAGCTAAGAACTCGACATTTCATGCCAGGACCAAGCACATTGATGTACAATATCATTTTGTTAGAGATATGGTTGAAGATGGCATGGTGAAGCTAGTTAAGGTAGAGACTTTGATGAATGTTGTTGATTCTTCAACTAAGCTTGTGAGCACAGAGAAGTTCAAATGGTGTTCAGACTCAATGGTCCTTCAGCCCCCAATAATTAAGAGATGATGTTTACACCCTCTCAATGCTCTTATAAGGTAGTCAACAAGTGAAATATTTGTTGGGAAAATGTGTCTCAACCTTGCAATTACAGAAGGTACTGTTGATACGTTAGAAATGGGGGGTGCATGGGGTTTTCCCCCACGTGAGGGGTCTATGGGGATCATCCCCTTGGCTAGGGGTTCAGGGGCAACATTCCTTGACAGGGGCTCAAGGGTAGTGCCCTTGAAAGAAAAAATTATTTATATTTTATTATTATAAATTTGGACTGTTCATCATTAGGTCTTAAATCTAATGACTGATATTTTATTATCTTGACTTGCCCTAGAAGGAAACCCTATTTATGAGGGTGTCGTATTACGGTTGTGCATTGTGATGTATTCTGAGAGTTTGATAGCAGTCATGTTGCCTCTAGATCTTTTCTTGGTGACACTCTTACAAGAAGCTTTCTCTACAAGTATATTGTAATCTTTGTGATTTATGAATAATATATTAGGTGACTTTTGGAGTGTGGAGCTTTTCTCTTGAAAGGATATTCCCCACGTAAATCACTATGTTGTGGTATGCATGATATTTATGTTTATTTCTATTTAAGTTTCTATAGCTGAAAATGTCTATAAAGTTTTGTATTGTTCTCCTCTCAAGATTAGTGTAGGAAGTTGTTCCACCGCCTTAGCTTCCATATAAGTGGTATCAGAGCCTGATTACCTTTGGTTTCAGTTATGGGTTGTTGGGTTTTTTGAACTAATCTAGATTTAAGTAGGAGCTTGTGCAAAAGATGCTTTGTGATCTTGTTGTAGGAATTTTGAGATGGCAGGTTCATTAAGGAGAATATAGGTGGATACATTTTTAGGAAATAATTTTGAGATGTGGAAGCTAAAGATGGAGGATCTGTTGATAGATCAAGATCCATGGGATACTATTTATGAGAATGTTTCAAGGCTTGCAATTCTTACTTAGGCTGCTCAATATGATGTTATGAATCATAAAGGCAAGGGTCTAATCAGATTGTGCTTGACAGACTTTGTTTTAATCAATGTCCATGAAGAGATCTCTGCACAAAAACTATGGAAGAAGCTTGGTGAGATGTATCAAGCCAAATCTTTAGTGAACAAGATTTTCTTGAGGAAGAAATTATATTCCTTGAGAATGGAAGAGGGTGATGAATTATAGATAACCTGGAAGAATTCAATATGTCAGTGGCTCAATTGGCATCAGTTGGTGTCAAAATGGATGAGGAGAAATGTCAGATCTTGCTTTATTATTTTCCTGATTCATGGGATTCTCTTGTTATGGCTATTGGGAGTACTTCTATTATATTGAAGATTGATGATGTGGTGAGTTCTTTGCTTTCTGAAGAGATGAGGAGGAAGGTATCCATCAGTGCTAAGGAGGCCCTAAATATTCATGGAAGACCTAAGAGAAAAGGAAAGAAGAATAAGAAGTATGATAAATACAAGTCCAAGGGGAGATCCAAATCTCTTGGAAAGTCCAAAGTTATTTGCTAGAATTGCGGTAAGCCTGAACATGTTTGCAAGGACTGCAAAGAAGAAAAAAAGAAGAAAAAGAAGAAATTTGATTCCGATTCTAAGTTTTAGAAGGAAGATGGTGATGCATTCGTTGCAACTTTGAAAACTCGTGCAGGTAATAATGCATGGTTAATTGACTTAGGTGCATCTTTCAATATGACCTTTAATAGAGATTGGTTTTCTAAATGTGAAGAATTTGATGGAGGTAAAGTGTACTTGGGTGATGATTCTTATTTAAATATTGTTGGTCATGGTAAAGTTAGAATTAGGTTTCTTGATGGTAGAATAAAAATGATTAATGGTGTACTGCATATCCATGGATCAACATGGAATTTGTTATCTATGAGCAAACTAATAGATGCACGTGTTCAGGTAGTATTTTCTAATGCGAGATGCAAGATGGTTAGAGGTACTATGGTGATTGTTAGAGGTGTTAGATATGGCTCATTGTATAAGCTTGATGCATACACTATTGAGTGTAGTAGTACTTCTATAAAAAACAAGTCTTTGAAAGAGGTGGGGGTTTCACCTTCAGAAGATGGTCATGGCTTATTGGTACCCAAGGGTGCTCTTTCTTCTTAATCAAAGTTACCTGCAGAGAAAACTATGTTATGGCACCAAAGACTTGGCCACATTGGAGAAAAGGGTCTAAGGACCTTGAAAAATGAAAACCTTGTTGAAGGGTTGTCTGATTGTAATATTGAATTTGATTTCTGTGAGTACTGAATTTATAGAAAACAAAACCACATTCAATTTTACTCAAGTTCTCATAAATCTTGTGGTATATTGGATCTTATTCATTCTGATGTGTTCAATCCTATAGATGTTCCTTCAATTGGTAAATCCTCATATTATGTTTCATTTATTGATGATTATAGTAGGACATTGGTGTATTTTCTAAAGAGTAAATATGAAGTTTTTAATCGTTTAAAGAATTTAAAGCAATGGTTGAGTTGCAAACTGGAAAGAAAATAATTTTTTTGAGGATTGATAATGGTGGTGAATTTTTATCTAATGATTTTGATAGATTATGTAAAGATTGTGGTATTCATAAACAAAAGACAACTCTGTATTCTCCACAATAGAATGGAGTTGTAGAAAGAATGAACATGACACTGATGGAGAAGGCTTAGAGTATGCTGAGTGGTGATGGTCTAGTACAAAGGTTTTTGGATGAAGCTATTGCCACTGCTTGTTACCTGATTAACAAGTCTCCTACACCAGGTCTTATTGATAAGATTCCCATAGAGGCATGGTTGGGCCATAAGCCTCATTAAGGAATCTTAGAGTTTTTGGTTGCGAGGCACATGCACATGTGCTAAAGGAGAAGCAAATAAAGTTGGAGAACAAGGTTGTGAAATGTATCTTCATCATATACAATTATGGTATGAAAGGATACAAGCTTTGGGATCCTATTTCATAGAAGGTAATACATAGTAGAAGTGTTATTTTTAGAGAATCTAAGCCTTCCTCTGTTACATTGTAGCCAGAACAAAGTAAATAGGAAGATGTGATTCAATTTCACTCTACACTTGAGAAAGTTAAATCGAGGCCCATGCATAGACAAGAAATTGAGGAGAGCTCATCTAGCTCTGAATCTTCAGAAGAGGAGGAAGAACCTCCAACTCAACTTGTTTGTAGGTCTACAAGTCATGGAAAACCACCTTAAAGGTATTCACCTGATGATTGGAGATGTATTTTTGCTTTAAATACTAACATGGATGAACCCAGATCGATAAAAGGAGCATTTGGTATGAATGATGCAAAATCCTAGAAGATTGTTATGGATGAAGAAATGACAACTTTGAAAAAGAATGGTACATGGGATCTTGTACCATTTCCTGAAGGAAGAAATCCTGTTGGTTGCAAATGGGTGTTCAAGAAAAATATTAGTTCAGATGGAAGTATTGAGAAATACAAAGCAAGGTTGGTTGCAAAAGGTTACTCTCAAGTTGAGGGTGTTGATTATGGTGAGATATTTTCTCTTGTTGCAAAAATGACATCCATAAGAATTTTGCTTTCTATTGTTACTGATCAAGGTTTAGAGGTTGAGAAAATAGATATGAAAATTGCTTTCCTTCATGGTGACTTGGAGGAAGATATTTATATGACACAACCAAAAAACTACGTGGTGAAATGTAAAAGTAAATTGGTTTGCAAATTGAAGAAATCTTTGTATGGCTTAAAACAAAGTCCTATGACGTGTTACCAAAAATTTGATACATATGTGTTGATTTTGGGATTTGAACATTCTAAATTAGATCATTGTGTTTATTATAAATTTGATGGTGATTGTTTCCTGTTTATTGCATTATATGTTGATGATATGTTATTTATTGGTAGAGGGAAAGGTATGATTTTAGAGCTGAAATCTCACCTTGCTACTAAATTTGAAATGAAAGACCTTGGTGTAGCTAGACACATTCTTGGGATGGAAATTAAAAGAGATAGAGTGAATAGAAAGTTATGGCTTGACCAAAGTAAGTATGTCATTTCAATTTTACAAAGGTTTGATATGCAGGATTGCAAACCATTATGTGCTCTTTTTTTAGTTGGAACAAAGTTATCTATTTTAGTTTGTCCAACATCTCCATCAGAGATGGAAAACATGAGCAGAGTGCCTTACCAAAGTGTAGTTGGAAGTTTGATGTATCCTATGGTTTGTAGAAGACCAAAAATTGCCTAAGAAGTGGGATTTCTTTCTAGACATATGTATCCCTTAAGACAAATGTAAACTCAAATGCACGAACTTATAACTTCATTTTATTCATTGGAAAACATGAGTACAAACGAGCAACATAACTGTATTATTGAAAAAACTAAGAATGCGAGTACATCATCAGATCAATCAACCTCTCGAGAAGGAGCATCTGATTATTATTTATATGAAGAAGAACTACTAACTAACTACCTAGCAAGGCAGTCAACTCCAACAGATTAGGAGGATGCCACTTTAGGGAAAGCATAAAAAGTGGAGAGGAGGTTACGCATGCGTGGAATCTGGTCAAACATGTTTTCCTTAACGCAGATCTAGCACAACAATAACTCCTATATTCACTCAACAAACAAGTAAGACCAGTTACAAGGTGGTTACAATTCTTTGATTTGAACTAGGAATTTACCTCTTGCTAAGAGTCTTCCATCCATTGAATTTTGAACAATCACTTTGTTGACCTTCATGGTGAATGACCAGCTGACAGAATATTCCCCAATTTTGTAGGCTTCTAATTATATCTACATAACAATATTAGTACGCACAACAATTACATATCTGTAACTATCTTAAAGTAACATTCATTAATCCACATGTAAAATTAACATAGATAATTCATATAGCATGTCAATGTCATTAAAGATTACAAAAATAAGCTTATGCCCAATGTCTATGGTTTTGAGGAAATATCATAAAAAGGTCAACATCCAAGCATCAAGTTCTATGACAACTATGAAAAATGGATAATAAACTCTATCAAAATTGAGTCATAAATTGGACTCATCACTGCCCCCAACCTAAGGCTTTGCTGGTCCTCCAACAGAGGAAGGGTTGTTCTTTTGCTTGGTTAATGCCCTAAAATTTGTAATTGCCAGCTGTCCTACATCAGTTCTTGTAGTGTGAGAATTAGGGTCCCAATAGAACCTTTGCTTTCTATCCAACCTGCTCCTTCATTATCTCTCTCTAGCTATATCATACTGGTAATACATTAAATTTGGCATAGACCATAATAGGATAGGTGGATGAAAAGTCAATGGAAGCCAAAATTGTCCCTTTGTCCTCCCAATCTGTATATATCTATCAACCCTCTTGCATGCTACAACATAGTTCTATAGAGAGTGAGGCTCAACTTGTTTTAATTCATCAGTCAGACTATTCCACCTCTGTGCCAAATATCCCTTTACAAAGTCTCCTGTGGTTTTTGCTACCTTCTCATATTCTTTGTAAACTACTTCCCTCTCAGGCAGGATCCTATTGCCATAGCTTGGTTTGTAAATAATTCTGTGCCAATCATTGAAAATGTCTCCTGGATTTATAGATTCAGCCCTGATGGGCAGGGGAGTGTTGGATTCTATTTTCCTATAAGCCCTAAACTATTGTCCCCAACTAACTTCATTATGTATCCAAGACATAAATTCCCTCAATTGGACATCCCAAACATACAACAATGGATTCCAATCATGATCTTGGGTCACAACATAATTATGCAAATATAATTCACACAATAGATTCTTCATTTCAAGAGGAGCAATCCGATAAGCATGGAAAAATTCTAGAGGAGTCTCAATGGAAGGATTCAAACCTGAGATAATTCTTGCTAATTTAAAAGAAATATTTTTCTCCTTCAAATACAGAGCATAGACCCTTGGAGGAGTCCTGCACTCTAATATCTGAGGTACTAAGGCTACCATATTATCCACCTTCTCCTTTAAAGTAGCAATTTCTGCATTCTTATCTTCAATTTCTTCATCTCTCTTTTGAATTTCCTTCTTCAACCTGCGTTTCTCCTCTTTCCATTCCTCTTCCCTCCTTTTAATTTCTCTCCATAAGTTCATGGCTACCATATGCATTAAAAAATCAGAGGGATTATGTATTCCTACCAAAAAAATTCCTGGCACTAATGCTTGCTCTTCATATGGCTCCAACTGCAGGGATTTTGTTTGTTCAGCCAATTTCGGCTGCAGGGGTGCTGACTGTTGTCCCAGTTCTGGCTGTAGGGGCTCTTGCTACATGAACTCTTGCTTCTACTCTTGCTGGAGGAGCTCCTAATTTTCCTCATACTCTTGACTTTCAACTTGTTCCTCGATGGCAGGAAGATCTGCCAACGTTACATTTGTTGCTTCCTCAAATATGTCCCTTTCCTTGACATTCACCTGCCCCATTGGAGCTTTTGTATCCTCTTGTGACGTTTCTCTAGTCCTAGGGCTTTCCTACAAAGATACACCAAAGGCTGGCCCAACTGGTCTTGTTTTTCTAGGAGAGCTCTCATGTTTTTCTTCGGCTGTAGGAAGAACAGTGTCATCCTTTTGTTTCTTAGAGCTTGACACTTTCTTTTTTGTCGTTTGCTTTTTGGATTTTCCCTTCCTCATTTCTGCCTCTTTCTTTTGTGCCCTAGTTTGAATTAAGATGTCAAGAGGGACATCATCATCAAAATTTGAAGAGGAACTTTCTTTGTTTGAATTTTTTGTCTTAGAAGAGCTAATTTCTATGGTTTGTTCAACGACAGGAGGGTTTACGCTAGGGCCTGCGCTAGAAGTTGAGGTTCCAGGAGTGGCTTCAACAAAACTCACTCTTCTCCTATCCCTACGAGGTTGAGGCAAAACCCTAGGTCACAAATGATCTAGTCTAATTTGATCAATATTTAAGAATTCTTCCAAAGTCATGTCAGACACATCATGCAGAGACTTCTCAACTAACAATTTGATCAGACAATGGTGAGAAACGAAATTATCCCTATCTTTTTGAGTCTTGGCCACCATGATTGAGAGAAGGTGGTATAGCACATTTGGCACATTCATTCTTCTCCCATGCCTCATATGATTCGAGAGTTTGAAGTGCATAAAATGTAGGTTTGAGTGATGACCTTCATATGTAATGTACTTCACAACATAAACAACTACTTGCTTCCATGGCTTAGGAAAAGAGGTTCTCTTGGCTCCTTGCTTTTCCACACTCAATAGAGGGTCACCAGGTTCTGTAAATTCAGCCCTAGCTGACTTGGCGTCTCTAGTAGTAGGGTAATGTTCACCATTGGTAGGCAATCCTATAACTTCTACAATCCTTTCTTCAATAGCCATTATTTCTAACCCTTTTACTGTGGCCTTTCCTTCAGACAATGTCTGTGCAAATTCCAATGCAACCTCTTCATTAAAACCGTTCAACTTTAGGAAATAATCTAACCACCTGCAATTTCTGAACTCAGCCTGGCAAGGTGCATCCTGTAGTAATACATCATGAACCGTGGGTTCATTTCAAATTAACCCACCTCCCATTGTTCAACTGTCTTCAAATAAACAATCACTCTGCAAGGTTTCCTTTCCTACAATCTTCATTTGAAAGCTAAACTTCTCCTCCCTACAATGCTGCTAAATTCCCAATGCCAATGTCATCTTAATTTTACCTTTTTGGTGACTTAGGATTATGAGGATTATGACAGGAGCAATAAAAGTAGTAAAGGAGTAATAAATGGAGGCTATGATCGAGAAAAATGGTGGCGGTTGATATCACCTCACACATGCAAGCCATCATTTCGCTCAGATTTCAAATTGGCTCAATTTAAACTTTGTTGATATGAACCAACATGGACTGACACGTGGACATGGTATTCACACTTCCCCCCAACCTAAATTTGAACATGTGTCCTCACATGCGTGGGAGTAATGACGACTTGACAGGGACAGGGAATAATTACATGGTATGGAGAACATCTATATTAATTGACAATAATTAAATGAATGTACTAAAAGACAATTAAAATATAACAAATTGATGTGCATGTACTTGAATTCTTGGAAGATTTGTTACAAAGATTATGGAGAAAGTATTGGTCACCTTTTTAAGAAGTTAGTTGAGTAATTAATGAAAATGGAGTGAAATGATGGTGGAATGAAGTGAAGTTATGGCGATGTGATGGAAGAGAGAGAAAGGTGGATATGGATGGGCAGATGGGTGAATGAATGAAGAAGTGGACTCCCATAAAAGTGGAAGTCTTTATTATGACAAGTTCCATACCTTAGTTAGCCAAAAGGAGGGACACTAGGTCTGCTTCCTTTGGCTATAGGAAGTTCGGGTGTTGCATGCTGAGTGAATTTCTGCAAAAATTCATCCTTAGAAGTTGGCTTGTGATACAACCTGAGGCGATGACCATTGACAAGCAGCTTAAATCTGACAGGGTCAATGGTGGTGAGTTGAACAATACCATTGGGGAAAACTTCAGCAACCTCATATGGTCCTAGCCTCCTACATTATCTTGATACCTTGAGTCGTAGAGTAGTTCCCAATCTCCTGGCTGGAATTGCTTGTCCTTGATGAATTTTTCATGCCACTTTATTCTCTGATTTTGCACTACCTCTGTGTGATGCAACACTACCTTCCTCATTGTGACATGCATGCAAAATATCATATGTCTCATCTTCCCTCACACATCTCCTCATGACATGGTCTAGTCCAGTGTAGAACAAACATAAAACAATCCATGAAAAAGGAAAATATTTTTCAATGAGCACCCTTCGCTCTTTTGGAGAGAAATGAGGAGGAAATCTCCATGTGACCAGATAATTAGCTATGTCAGCATACCAAGGTGTTTGCACATTGATGGAAAATAAGTGTTCATCAGGGAAAGAGTCATCAATGACTTGGTTGTCCTTTGATGTAGTCATCCTTGAAAGAAAGTCTTCAACAACATTGGCCTTCCCTGGTTTATCAACAATGGTTATATCAAACTTCTGCATCAGCAATAACCATCTTGCTAGCGTACCTGATATCAGGGGGTTTATTCATGAGGTACCTAATGGCTGCATGGTCAATGTGCACAAAGTTCTGATAGCCTGCTATATAGTGCTTGAATTTGTTAAGGGCATACACCATTGCCAACATTTCTTTTTCTGTCACTATATAGTTGAATTCAGCTCCCTGCAAATTTTTGCTGACAAAATAAATAGAATTTTCAATTTCTCCTTCTTTCTGTCCCAAAAATGCTCCTATAGCATGGTTTGATGCATCTATATGAATGTGAAAAGGAAGCTCCCAATTAGGACCTTTGAGTATAGGAGCATGAGTTAAAGCTACTTTCAAATCAGAAAATTCCTTGTCATAGTCTTTTGTCAATTGGAATTCAACATCTTTGGTTAGGAGAGTGTACAATGGTGCTGCCGTTTTGCCAAAGTATTTGATGAACCACCTATAATAACCTACATGTCCTAAGAAACTCCTAACATATTTTTGTTTCACAGGTATGGGAAGATTAGTGATCACCTCAATGTTTGTAGGATCTACTTGAATTCCTTTGTGAGAGATGTAGTGGCCAAGGACTACACCTTCCTGCATCATCATGAAGTAGTTTTCACTGTTTAAAGATAGATTATGTTCTTCACATCTCTTTAAGACTCTCCTGAGATTCTCCAATGCTTTATTGAAATCAACACCATAGGTAGTAAAGTCATCCATATAAATTTTCATGTAATCATGAGAGATGTCTAAAAATATGCTAATGACTGGCCTCTGAAAAGTTGCAGGTGCATTGCATAAGTCAAATGGAAGTACTGAGTAGGCATAGGTCCCCCATGGATAGGTAAAGGTGGTCTTCTCCTGGTCCTTAGGTGCAATTTGGATTTGGTTATACCCACTAAATCCATGTAGAAAAGAAAAGTACTATTTTCCTGCAAGTGAATCTAGAACTTGGTCTATGAAAGGTAGGGGAAATAGTCCTTTTTGGTGGAAGCATTGAGTTACCTATAATCAACAAAAACTCGTCACTTCCCTCCCTTTTTGGGCACAATAACCAATGGAGACACCCACTGGCTATCTGAAACGGGGTAGATAAATCCTGCATCTAGCAATTTTTGTAGTTCTCCTTTTACAATTTCTCTCAATGCAAGATTAATTCTTCTTTGTGGCTGCCTCACTGGTGTACAATCATCTCTGATGTAAATCCTATGAATGAAAATCTTAGGGTCCAATCCCTTCATATCATGATAATCCCACGTAAATGCATGCTGGTGGGTTCTCAGTAAGTTTTTCAATGACAACTGCTATTCTTCACTCAATTTGTTGTTAATATTTAGATATTTTCCTTCTGATACTTGCACTTGTGTAGTTATCTCTACCATAGCTGCTTCACTAATGCTTGGTACCTTGAGTTCATGTGGTAGCAATGTATGAGACATACCTATTGCTACAGGAAGTTCGACTACAAGAAGAGCAGACATAAGTGTCTTCACTAGATCAACAAAATCAGATGCATGAGAGGATGATGCTTCCTCTACTTCACAATGGTTCTGAATTATGTTAGATAATACTCCATCTTCGTCTTGAAGCTACATGAAAGAGATTTTTTCTAACATCATAAGTTGTGCCACCGAATTAACTTCCTCGGCCTCTTCACCAACATGTGGCCATACAGGATTATCCATATCATGGGATGGCTGAGTAGGAGGGTAGAGAACAAGATTTTTGGTGATTTTTCCATCAGAAATGGTCATGTCTCCTATCTGACATCCAATATAGGCATCTTATGTTGCTAACCATGGCCTTCCTAGGATAATGGGGTACCCACCTAGTGTAGCTTTAGGAGAAAGAATCATGAAATCTATTGGGTACTCCTAGGAGTCTAGAGTTACCACAAGATCCTCTACTATACCATTAGGCGTAACGGTAGAACTATCAGCAAGCTACAAGATAGTAGGAGTAGGTCTCATGCCTGCAACATTTAGTTGTTGTAGGATATCCTTGGGCATTACATTTATTGCTGCTCCCAAATCAATCAGAGCATTCTTTATTTGGATCCCATTTATAACAACTCGTACCATAGGACTACCTGGGTCATTGTACTTGGGGATAGTCACTCTCCCAAGCATGATGTCAGCTAGCTGTCCCACCACATGAACCGTAGTGGGGTATTTCTTCTTCCTACCTGGCTTCTTAAGGCATGCTTCCTTAATTACTTTGCCATATATAAGAACATCTTTTAAGGCCTGAAATAGAGGTATCTAGACACATATATGCTTCAACTGATCTAGAATGTCAAAGGTTGGTTCCTCCTTCTTTTCCTTTTGTCTCATAGTTTCCAACCTCTGGGGAAATGGTGGTTCTTGTTCAGTTTGCTTGACTGGGACTAGTTTAGGATTTTTAGGTGCACTTGGCTGAATGGGGGCATTTAGAGGCTCCTCTTCTTCCACAAGAAGCTCATTGATAATGGGTGTGGAAGGAGCTGGCAAAGTGGTTCCTGAACACAAGTGGAGGTCACTTACACTCACAACATATGTAGGGAATTGATTTGGATCAGCAGAGTATACTAGCTGTTGCTGTGGTTTGTTATTTGGGTTAGGTGTGGGTTGAGTTGGTAGTTGAGTAGGTTTAGGTGTATTTGAACTTGAACTAGTAGGAGGAGGCATTATAGCAGGTTGTTGGGGCTGAAAAGGTGGCTACATGTAATTGGTTGTCTAGTTTGGCCATTGCTGTCCTCCTCTCCATTGAGACGTTTGCTGCCAATTTCCTGGGGGTGGCTGCCAATTCCCTTGAAACTGCTATCAATTCCCCTGAGGTTGCTACCACTAGGGTGGAGAGTTTTGGGGATTGGTCTAGGCATTTGGAGGGTTATTCCAAGGCTATGGTGGATATCCTCCATAATTGGATGGATATGGGGGTTTCCATTGGTTACAAGATGCATAAGAATTGAAATATGGCCCAACAAAAGAGAGTGGATCTGGTGACATACCTTGTCTTGGATCCCATGGCCTCCTTTGTGCAACATAGTAGACTTGATCCTCTTCAACTTGGATTGGCTTGAACTCAGGTGGAATTTTCTTGCTATCAATATTAGCTACCATCTTGCATCTGCTCTTTTGTCTGCAATGAGGGCAATATTCTGCCAACATTGCCTCTACCTCCTCTTGTTTCTTTTTGGCTTGAAGTGTATCTAGCTGAGAAGCCAGATTGTTTAAGATGTCTTGCTTGAAGTCTGCCAACAAGTGAGTAATCTCCATCCTTGAGACTCCACTGGTAGATGACTTACCCATAGAGGATTGTTAAGCTCTCCCTTTCTTTGAAGTTGCCCTAAAATAGTTCTAACATATCTTCTTGATATCCTCCCAAGGAACTTGGGTGATATCTCCTCCTCCCATCAGGTCTAAGGCATAAGTGTAGCTGTCATTAATTTTTATTAGGAATTTTCTTTTGTGATTCTTCATTAAGTGTATGGTGTGGAGATTTCTGTAGGAAAAATAGAAACCTTGAAATGTAATCCTCCAAGCTCTCATCTTCCTTTTGCTGCATCCTAAAAATGTCATCTCCCCTCATGTCACTTCCCCTATAGTATTCCTTGTACTTTTCAAGGAACTTTGTCTTCATGTCCTCCCAAGTCTTCATAGTATTTCTACCTAGGCTCATAAACCATCTTAATGCAACTTTTTTCAAGGTGGTAGGGAATAGCTTAAGCCTATGGGCATTAGTGGTATAGTCATAACTCCTATAGAGTATATCAAACTCGAACAATAAAGTATCAAGATCTTCTATAACAAGTCCATAGAACTTAGGAAGGACTGAAGTAGGGATATTTTTGAGGTTGTCAACTTCATTCTGATGAGCAATGGGGAAAGGAAAAGCTGGTTGGTTAGGTCTATTTCTATTTGCATCACCCATGACTACCTGATGTAGTTCCAAAGCAAAGGGATTCTCAATCTGATTTTGATCTTTAGAGAAATTTTTAGAACTGGTTAGATCAGGAAATGCATCAGCAAAGGGATGTGGCTCTTCTTCTTCTTCTCTTTGCAGATTCTAATGCTCAACTAGCTATAATGGATTAGGGTTATTAGGAAGGAATCTCCCATGAGCATCTCTCCTCCTTCCTTTATGCATACAATATCAAATCACTATCAACCAACTCACACAAAGAATTGGCAAAAGAATAATGGATCATTACTTTACTAAATAAGGGGTATACTACGAACAAATATTCAGAAACACTACATAAAGAAAAACTATCAATGACTCCAAAGAACTCCCTAGTTTGACACCATCCCTGGCAACGACGCCAAAAGTGTTGGCCTCCTACAATGATCTAACAACTAAGCCCTTACAACTATGATTCAAAGATTGGACATATAATCTAAATAACTATCTCAATCATCATGAAGGTGCATTTAACTTGTCAACCCAAGGATGTAGACTTGAAATGGGTCAGCATAGTATGTGCACTAAGAATCCCAAATTAGCCACATTCATCCTACAACTAAGAAAGACATAATGCTGAAAGTAAATTGCTTGGAAAGAAGTAATATAATTGTTGAGCATCAACCAACAACTATACTAATCTGAAATGCATGACAAAAATGAAAATTTGAGCAAATAAACAAGAAACCACTCTATTTGCTTTGGCTGTAGGAATAGACACAAAATGGAATTCTAGTGGCTGTAGGAACAAATAGTGCTAGATTTTTAACTAATTGCTGAGCAAAAAATAATAACTAAACAAAAGGATGGAATGCTCACAAAGTGGGGCCCCTTGGATGAGTATCCCTTAAGAAAAATGTAAACTCAGATGCACAAACTTATAACTTCATTTTATTCATTGGAAAACATGAGTACAAACGAGCAACACAACTGTATTACTGAAAAAACTAAGAATGCGAGTACAACATCAGATCAATCAACCTCTCGAGAAGGAACATTCGAGTCTTATTTATATGACGAAGAACTACTAACTAACTACCTAGCAAGGTGACCAACTCTAATAGATTAGGAGGACACCACTTTAGGGAAAGCATAAAAAGTAGAGAGGAGGTTACACATGCGTGGAATCTGGTCAAGCATGTTTTCCTTAACACAGATCTATCACAACAATAACTCCTATATTCTCTCAACAAACAATTAAGACCAGTTACAAGGCAGTTACACTTCTTCGATTTGAACTAGGAATTTCCCTCTTGCTAAGAGTCTTCCCTCCATTGAATTTTGAATGATCACCTTGTTGACCTTCATGGCGAATGACCAGTTGGCAGAATCTTCCCCAATTTTGTAGGCTTCTAATTATATTTGCATAACAATATTAGTACGCACAACAATTACATATCTGTAACTATCTTAAAGTAACATTCATTAATCCACATGTAAAATTAACATAGATTATTCATATAGCATGTCAATGTCATTAAAGATTACAAAAATAAGCTTATGCCCAATGTCTATGGTTTTGAGGAAATATCATAAAAAGGTCAACATCCAAGTATCAAATTCTATGGAAACTACAACAAATGGATAATAAAATCTATCAAAATTGAGTCATAAACTGGACTCATCACTACCTATGTATCATGAGTAACAAAGTCTTGTGAGGGGTCTATGAAAGGGAAGAACAAAGAAAATTAAAGGTCTTTAAGATAGTTACAATAGATATGCACAAAATGGCCAGGTCAAGGTACCAACTTTGGCATGGCTAAACATAGTTATGTTCATTTTGTTGAAAATGGATGGCACTGGAAAGTCAGTTGTCCAATAGACATGTTTCTTGTCTTTTACCTTCATAGGATTTCAAAAAACATATCACTGCATATTTTTGTCCTTCATCTTTCAAAGGAATCCTGTATTAGATGGCTCCTAAGGTCAACATTAATTCAAATAGGTACAATCTGCTTGTGAATATTTGGGGACTTGGTTGTACTATTTTGGAGATGGCTAATGCAAAACCACCTTGGAGTCAGTGTGAAGGAGTTACTGAAATGTGTCAAGATGAAATATTTGTATTAGGTAAGATATTTCATGATAAAGGACAATAATTAGATGAATGAAAGAAGGCAGTTAGTTTTCATAGGTGGGCAGAGCTTTCACAGTCATTTCACCAAAACAACCATCACTGTCCAAGGACAAAGTGATAGTCCTAAGTGCATAGATAATGACGACACTCACTAATGCCAAGAGGAAAGCCATTAATGCTAATGGAGGACAATCCTATTGCATGAAATGGAGTAAGGGATTGTGAAAAACAAGAAAAGACAAGATTGAGCTCTTGAGGATAGAAAAAGGATAGAATTGATTCGGTTGGAGGAAATACCTAAACATACATGAAAGTGATGGAGTGTCTATATTTACAACATCTAACATAATATTGGAGGGGATGCAACAATACAAACACACATCTTAAAATGAGAGGCAAGTTGAATACCAGGTTGGAAAGAGTCATCAAAGCAGTTTGGATCTACCTCATCACAAATCTGAATGTGAATCTAGAAATAACATTAAAGAAAGAGAAGCTAAAGAGTAGGGAAGATCATGATTGTGAAATCAAAAGGGGCAGAGTTTATTGATCACAAAGGTGATGAGGATAGCCCTTGCCACAACAAGTGAATAGAGGACAACTTTATGAAAGGACAAAAAATTTAAAAGGAGGTTATTCATCACAAAGGAAAACTTTCATAATGCATAAGTCCACTTTTCATGAAATAGGGATAGTACTCAACAATGTTTGGACAATCAAAGGGAATTCAAATATAGTCATAAAAAAATCTCAAGGAGTCATTAATGAGCATAGACAGTCCTCATGAAACATAAAAGGATAGTCCTTATCAATAAGGGTAGAGTGGTGAAGGTTACAAGTTGAAAATAAGAAACTTAGTGCATTCAAATGCATGAGGACTATTTCTATGAACAGTAGTATGACTTAAATAGGGAATGTTTGATAGTGCTTTTTGATTGAGCTTATATCATAAAAGATAGTGTTGTTTAAAGTAAGCTAAGATGATAATAAATGCATAGTCACCTAAATGTCTAGAGGCAACAACATTGATCAAACATGGACAGTCATCATAATCCTTGAAAGAATACAATGATATCAACGAAGCATAAAGGGCAGAGGTTAAAATACATAAGACAGTCATAACCCTTGTTCATAATTGAAGTAAGAACAACCATAGTTGATGAGGAAGGCCATGACTTAAGTGTTGCATTACGATACATGAAGATATGAAGATGGACAATCAACTTGCAATGCCATGAAAGGTGACAATCCTATATGCAAAAGGGCAGAAAAATGGGCTTGTATGAGGGACATTCATACCAGTTCTTGAGGGACAACAATAAAAGGCATTGACAAGACAAGACTCAGATGAGAAGATAGTGAAACATGCATGGAAGAGGATAGTTAAAGAGTAGCAATGCTAACCAAAACATGAGTAGAAATATCACAAAAACATGAGCAAAAATAATGATGAAATATGAGCAGCATATAGATGGAAATGTGCAGCAAACGTATCATTTGACTGCCATAAAAAAGTGCAGCAAATGTATCATTTGACTGTCATAAAAAAGTGCAGAAATTTTAGTCTAAGATGTGCAATAAATGATGAAAAAGAAGAGAAACATTAATTGCAGTTAAGTGCAGCAAAGAATTCCATATTAAAGTAGCTTGAACATTTGAATGCACATTCATACTAATGAATGAAAATTATAACCAAATGGTGTTTGACTATTTTAACACACAAGGGGCAACAACTTGATTAAGCAATTATTTGAACAACCTTTAAGAAATAGAGATTACAAGGAAGATCATGATGTGAAAAAGCATGTACATGAGGAGCAACAGTTATGTGATGACAATTTCAAAGGGGTAGTGAAATGATTAGAAGGATGAGTGTATGGAACAATTCCATTGAGCATTTTTGCTTTTATTACCATAATGCTTCCTCTTTGACATATTGGATGATAAAGGATGAATTATTAAATGCATATGACAATAAAAATAATAGTCCTAGTTCTTATAGCCAAGGGTAGAGATTAAGCTTCAACAAAGACAGTTAGAAAACAAAATGATGGTGGTCTTTTGATAGTCATAGGAGCATATGGTCATACATGAAAAAGCACAATCAATAAAAGTATAGGCACTTTCAAAAGAAAAACAATGAAAAGCCAATGGACAATGAAAGGATTTTCAAGCACAACCACCTAAAGGCAACAATCCTCAAGAGTTATGAACAAAGCCACGGTGAAACATTAATTAAGAGTAGTCATTAATGATATTATAGGACAATCACACTAAACACTGTCAACATGGCAAGAGATGGACAGTCAGTTCAATGCAAAGGGTCACAAGGGAAATGACAATGATGAGGGTACAAAAAATTATCAAATTACATGAATAGAACCCAGGAAAGTCATAAATGTCTTTAAGAGACAATCATTTAAGACAATTTAGATGGCAATGACCTTATGAAGTTGAAAAGACAGTTATATTGATTTTGGATAGTGTAATTAATGCCTACAAGTCATGACTATGTTTTGTGCCAAATATGTCTCTTTGTGACTATTTTATAAAGGGTTTTGACTATGAATCATGATGATGGACCTCACATGCAATAAGGACTTTTCATATTAAATGAATACGATCAATGGCATAAAAGGCATAATGATGAAGAAACACATACAAAGGATAGTCAAATGCAATGATTATGAAGACCTAGTCATCTTTTTAGTCAACCTCACATACCGTTTATCATGCAAACAGTTTCATGAGTTCTCACAAGATTAACTACCTATTCATGCTCAGTTATCATGCAATTAGAGACAATTTTGGCCTACTTAAGAGGCTCTCATGGTCACAACTAAAGTTAGGTGGAGTTTGAGCCTAAAATTAGGCATTTTGGGGCAGTTTGATGCCCTTAAAAAGTGGCTTTTTTGTCTTATACGCCCAACAACTTGAAGACCTCATGCAAGGGGTTTAAAGTCAACTTTTCATCCATCTCCATGCTTTTATTGGAGGTCCAGTTCTAGTTCAGTTGAAGAAAACTTCAAGGAGCATGCACCAGTCAAGTAGTTCAAGTCAACTCTTAACTCCAAAGTTCACATCCGGTTCAACTCTCCTTGCATGTTCAACATTTTCCACGAGGTGCAACCTCTTTTCGAAAGAGCTTTTTATAAAACAAAAGCTTTCAACTCCTTTGGGAGTTAGTTCTTTCATTCCTCTTTCTACCTTGTACAAAAGAGATGCATTGTAACTCATTATGAGATTCATAGAGTATCATATTTATGTAGTTTCATTAGTATTTTTAGATTTTTACAAGAAAAAAATTATATTATTTCAATAAAATCAACAAATTTTCCTTCTTTAAATTTGTGTATTGAGTGTCTTTGTGGATGATTTGATCTAATTTTTGTGATTATCTATGCAAATCCTTGAATTATGTCTCATTGCAAAGCATTTCTATACTAGAATAATCTAGACTTATACAAGTCATAGGTTGTGTTATTGCTTCCAGTAGTTGTAGTTGTGAAAACTTACAATTTTCCTTCAAGAACTTGAAGAACAACCTTTCTATGAAACACTATTTTGTGAGCTTGTGAAAGTTGAGTTGTGCATAGGGTAAAACTGATTTTTGAGAGAAGTTGTAAGTTGAAACAATAGGTATAGGTCTTTGATTTTTGGTGCATCACCTCCTAGGATCAACAAATTTTAAGTTTCAGTTCTTCTATCCCTTTTCTTGATTGATGTAGTAGTTTTAGGGGGTTTGTTAAGGGAACCGACCCATAATCTAGAGGTTCATCCTCATCTTAGGCAACCCACAAGCCTGAGGATGTCCCCATGTTGCACAGGATTTCCAAGCTTTAAATATTAGCATTCAGAATGCAATCCTTCATGACAACACCACTTAACTTCTCCAAAGAACAACTCAAGGAAATATTACAGAGCATAATTCATGATACAAGATATCATTCATGTGAATTTAATTAAGAGTTTACTTAAAATTAATGCAATAATATAATCATCTAATCTAATGACAAAAGTCAATGTGGGTGACCAGTACCTTGAGTGGCCCTTGCTTGAGTTGTTGTGCCCACAAGGGAAATCAAATGTACACTACTTGAATCAACCAATCATAATAGTAAACCAAATCACCTTTATTGCATAGAAATTGAACTCTTATAAGATAACAAGAATCTCTACAGATCTATCATCCATGAGTACATATCCATTTTTAACAAAAATAAATTGAAACTATCAACTATATTCTCTAACTAGATTTGCTCCTCAACCACCGATCCAAATATATAAGCTCTGGAGGATTTTTATTCACACAAGGACTAAGAATAAAAATTAAATGCATATGTCCACTCTCCATCAAGAATAGGGAGAGGACTAGTCTTTGCAACTGAACCATAATTGAAAAAGATAGAAGAAGAGAAGTAGAATTAAAACTCTACCCTAAAACAGTTTAACAAAGATGTGCTATGTGAAAACTATCATGTTGGATTCCTTATTAATATAGAATTCTTCCTCTTGTCATATTATTGGATGATCTAGTGACTCACGATTGACCACTTTAATGATCATTTCCATCATTTCCTATAACTATCATGTTTTTAGCATTCTAGACTCTCCCATGCAATTTGATTGGAATCCTTTGGTTGCGGTCTGGTCAATGCAGCTGCTGTGGGTTACAGTTCTTCTAGATGCAAGAGATTAGTTTTATCTAAAGTATACACATCATTAAAAACCATAAATTAAAAATAGATTCATACTAAATTTCATGAACATTCAAACATTTATCCATGCAAATATCATCATATCATAATTATATTTCCACACATCAAAGTTTGGTTTAGGATGCATAAATATATAAAACAAATATAAGTTTCAAAATTGTTTGTGAAATAAGCAGGTTGAAATGTTAAAAGTTATGAACTAAATGGAAGAAAACTAGCTATTAACCTAGCCCATCAATGATAGTGCGCATTGATGGGCTAGGTTAACTCTTTGTAAAATACTTATCTTTGCTATTATCTTTTAACCTCTTGGGTGCAATAATTTGCTTGCTTTTAGATTCTACAAGCCCGAATAGAAGATGGAGGAAAGTCTCATTCTTGTGGATTGTCTTATGACATGAGCTTGCAAATTCTAGCTAGAGTGCCAAGGCAATATTACTGTGAACCAATGTCTAGGGTTTCTCTCTCCTGAAGGGATGCCCTAACAAGTCCTGCTCTTTTTTCCCATAGAAAATGGCTGTAGGTAATGGAATCCTAGCTTTACACGGCTATGGTGTGCAAGCAAGACTATCGAACCTCAATCCTCTAGTCTACCAGGAATGCAATTGCTGAGGATTCAGAGTGGCAGTGGATTATGTTAACGAGGGAAGAGCATATGCCAATATGTGGATTTAGCTGCACAATGGCGAGCTACTATTTGTAATTGGTGGCTATGAATGGCACAACAATTGGACCAATTTTGCGGTGACCAACAAAGTGAGCATCTTCAACACCTGAACAAATCGGTGGAGTTGTGCAGGGCATGAAAGATGCCCAGGCAAATTTCTCCTACGGATTAGTTAACAGTAAACTATTTGTTGTAGGCAAAGACAAGTCTGTTGAGGGAGATCACCGTATTGAGAGAGTTAGGACCTATGAATGATGAGATGACACATTGATAGAGGTATGTACCTAACTCTCAACTTGTGAATTTCACATTTGAATGCATTTATTAGGTGTAGAATTAGGGTTTTTTCATTTTCATATTAGGATTTAGTTTGTTGAAAATGATGCCACAAATGGCACATATGATGTGTTTGTGGCATATTTGAATCTCGATTTTATGCAAATGCAACACTTTTGCATAATTGATTTAGGATTGTGCAATTGCATGAGCAATGTGTAATTGATTTGTGTAGCACAAACGACACTAGAAATGATGCAAATGACTAGGGTTTATACAATTGATGCCAAAAATAGCATAATTGATTAGGGTTGCATAATTGACACCATAAATGGTGTAGAAATTTCTAGTTAGGTCACAATTAATCGTTCAAATGGCATAATTAAAAAATTAAGCCATGGATCATTAGAAAAACATGCAGTTAGGTTTTTGAGAGCAAGTTTTTGGTAAGTGTGATTGCTAAAGCATGTGTGTTATGGTTACATGATGGTTGAGAGCCATTAATGTCTCGTGGGAGGCATCAAGAGGTGATTATGCTGAGGTGGCAGCTCATCGATGATGAGTGTTCATTTTTGGAAGTGGTGGGATTATTCTATATTACATATATGCCCAATATTTAGGCTAATAGAGGGATGATGATTGCATTGGTCAAGCGATGGTACAATGAGAAAAATGTTTTCTTGTTGTCAACTAGAGAGGCTACAAAGACTCTCAAGGACATGTGGAGGATTTTGATCCATAATGAGTGGGTGGAATATGACTCAGATAGTGGGGAGAGCACTTTCAGTCATGTGTTTATGATAAACAACCTTGGATAGAGGACTACGAGAGAATTTTGAGCTATATGATGGATCACTTTGATGCACTATTGGTGTTGATGGAAATGGTGATCAATGGGGTATTAGTGTCAGATATGAGAGTTCACGGATTCCCCATCAACTATGAGACAGTGATAGAGAGGATGTTAGATGAGGAGGTAATATATGCATGGGGTGCCTATGTGTTAGCAACCATATACCATCAACTACATTAGGTGGCATAGATATTTGGAGCCAATGTTGGTTGTTGAGTGACTCTCTTGCATATTTGGGAAAGGGAGCACATTGCTATCACTAGACCAGTAGTAGACAAAGAACAAGCACCTAGTTTTCCTTATGCATGGAGTTATGATGGTGTGTTGACCCAATGTAGGCTAGGTGATGTACCTTATTGGAGACGAGCCATAGATGATATGGTTTCATTCACTTGGAGGCCCTGGAGATAGTGTGAGGCATGGGTAGATGATGGGGATCACCTTACCTAATTTCGATAAACCAAATATTTGATTGGTTGCACAACATAGATTATAGAGCTATACCTACCTGATTGTGTGTGCAAATAGTTCAAATAGAGGTAGGATGTTCCAATGGGGGAGCCCTTATATATTAGGTCTCAATGAGAGGTCCCATATTGGGGCCTCATGATTAGTCCTAACATAATGATTGGTGGCTTTGAGGGGTTAGTGCTTGTGTAGTGGGACTTGCAACCTAATGTGATAGATGTAGGGACTACACCAAAGTATGATGCTTGGTGGGATGGTCAGAGACCGACCTACTTGATAGATGCTATAAGAGGGGAGGGTAGGCAAGGTGGGGAGGAGAGGAGAGATAGGTGAGGTGGATAGGAGGGGAGGAGAGGAAAATGAGTACATCATTGAGGAGTTCATGTGGATGATAGAAGAGGAGATGATGGCAGGAGTGGTGAAGTAGGAGGGGGTGATGGAGATGGTGGTGGTGTGGTAGTAGTAGCAATGTCACTAGCAGTTCAATAGATGATGCCACCACCAGTTGTACAACTAGTGATGCCACTGCTAGTTGTGCTGCAAGTGGGAGGGGATGGTAGAGGTGGAAAAAAAGGATAAGTAGTTATATTATAGGCCCAGTTACAAAGTTTGTAGGCTCAACTAGTTAGTGTGCAGACACAACTACCTAATATAAAATTAGAGAGGGATGCAACAATTATTTGTTTCCAAATATTAGAGTAGTATCTTCTCAGAGTTGAAGATATTTACTAAGGGTCTACAAAAAATATGATTGTAGAGATATCTTAGTCAACTCAAGAGGCATTGCATTACAAGTATTTATATGAGGGTTTATTACCATCAAAGTGTCGAGCTCTAAGTTTTACCTATAGCAAATCAGAGAGGTCAAGATCTTGTAGATCCATAAATGAGGTGGTTATGGGGCCATGACCTCCTAGACCACCATCAGGGTAGGGTGATGACCAGGGTGGGACCATCAGGGTCATAATAACTAGGACCATTAGGGTGACAACAACCAACTCCCTCCCATTATGAGGGAGGAAGTTCACTATAGCCCTCTATTGTACATATGATTATATTTTATAGACACCCTATGATTTTTTTGCATGCAGGATGATTGTATTGTATATTTATGGCCCATTAGCCCATGTACAGACAAGCATATCGATGTATCATGAGATATTATTTTTTGAGATATATGATATGAGATCCACTTTGGGTGACGATATTTATGTATGTTATTTGATAATTTATTATGATTTATATTTGATTCTACTATATGATGGATATGTGTATCCATTGATGATATTATTTGATGCTATGATATATGATGTGATGGATTGTGATGATGTTATACTAGATGATGGCATGATGTGATGCTATCATATTTTTGTATTTTTTATGATGTGATGATGACCTATATGATGACTACATCATGATGTTATGATTGATGATATTATATCCTATTGATAATATGGTTATGGATGCAAGATATATGCATGTAATGATATCGATAGATGTGGTACTTATGATGTACTGATGGATTATTCTATGACATGAGTTTGTGGATTCTAACATGTTTATGTATTATTGTCATGAAGGATTGTATCTTGAATGCTAAGATTTAAAGATTGACAATCCTGTGCATCATGGGGACATCCTCAGGCCTGTGGGTTGTGTAAGATGAGGATGAACCTCCAGATTATGGGTTGGTTCCCTTGATGAACCCCCTAAAACTACTACCTCGATCAAGAAAAGGGATAGAAGAACTGGAACTTAAAATTTTTTGATCCTAGGAGGTGATGCACCAAAAATCAAAGACCTATACCTGTTGTTTCAACTTACAATGTCTCTCAAAAATCAGTTTTACCCTATGCACAACTCAAATTTCACAAGTTCACACAACAATGTTTCATAGAAAGGCTGTTTTTCATGTTCTTGAAGGAAAACTAGAAGTTTTCACAACTACAACTACTGAAAGCAATAAAACAACCTATGACCTATATAAGTCTAGCTTATTCTAGTATAGAAATGCTTTTCAACGAGACATAATTCAAGGATTTGCATAGATAATCACAAAAATTAGATCAAATCATCTACAAAGACACTCAATACATGAATTTAAAGAAGGAAAATATTCTCATTTTAATGAAATAATAGAAGTTTCTGCTTGTACAAATCTGAAAACACTAATGAAACTACATAAATTTGCTGCTCTATGAATCTCATAATGAGTTACAATACATCTCTTTTGCACAAGGAAAAAAGAAGAATGAAAGAATTGAATTTCAAAGGAGTTGAAAGATTTTGTTTTATAAAAAACTCTTTCCAAAATATGTTGCACCTTGTGGAAGATGTTGAACGTGCAAGGAGAGTTGAACTGGATGTGAACTTTGGAGTTGAGAGTTGACTTGAATTGCTTGACTTGTGCATGCTCCTTGAAGTTTTCTTCAACTAAACTAGAACTAGACCTCTAAGAAAAGAATGGAGATGACTAAAAAGTTGACTTTAAACCCCTTGCATTACGTCTTCAAGTTTTTGGGCGTATAAGACAAAAAATCCACTTTTTAAGGGCCTCAAACTACCCCAAAATGCCTAATTTTAGGCTCAAACTCCACCTAACTTCAGTTGAGACCATGAGGGCCTCTTAAGTAGGCCAAAATTTCCTCTAATTACATGATAAATGAGCATGAATAGGTAGTTAATCTTGTGAGAACTCATGAAACTCTTTGCATGTTAAATGGTATGTGAGGTTGATTGAAAAGATGGCTAGGTCTTCACCATCATTGCATTTGACTGTCTTTTGTATGCATTTCTTCATCATTATTCCTTTTATGCCCATTGACCGTATTATTTAATATGACAAGTCCTTATTTCCCGTGAGGTCCATCATCATGATTCATAGTCAAAAGCCTTTATAAAACAGTCACAAAGAGAACTATTTGGCACAAAACATAGTCATAACTTGTAGGCATTAATTACATTGTCCAAAGTCAATATAACTATCTTTTCAACTTCATAAGGTTGTTGCCATCTAAATTTTCTTGAATGATTGTCTCTTAAAGACATTTATGACTTTCCTGGGTTTTATTCATGGCATTTGATTTTTTTTGTACACTCATCATTATCATTTCCCTTGTGACCCTTTGCATTGAGCTGATTGTCCATCTCTTGCCATGTTGACTGTGTTTAATGTGTCTGTCCTATAATATCATTAATGAATATTCTTAATTAATGTTTCACCGTAGCTTTGTTCATAACTCTTGAGGACTACTGCCTTTAGGTGATTGTGCTTGAAAATTCTTTCATTGTCCATTGACTTTTCATTGTTTTGCTTTTGAAAGTGCCTATACTTTGATAACCCCTAAATTCTATAAGATTGTCTATTGACTGTGCTTTTTCATGTATGACTATATGCTCCTATGACTATCAAAAGACCACCATCATTTTGTTTTCTAATTGTCTTTGTTGAAGCTTGATCTCTGCCCTTGGCAATAAGAACTAGGACTATTATTCTGATTGTCATATGCATTTAATAATCCATCTTCTATGCATCTTTCTGAACCTTATCATCCAATATGTCAAAGAGGAAGCATTATGGAAACAAAAGAAAAATTGCTCAATGGAATTGTTCCATACACTCATCCTTCTAATCGTTTCACCACCCCTTTAAAATTGTATTGCTTCTCCTCATGTACATGATCTTTCACATCATGATCATCTTTGTAATCTCTATTTCTTAAAGGTTTTTCATATAATTTCTTAATCAAGTTGCTGCCTCTTGTGTGTTAAAACAATCAAACACCATTTGGTTATGATTTTCCTTCATTAGTATGAATGTGCATTCAAATGTTCAAGCTGCTTTAATATGGAATTCTTTGCTGCACTTAATTGGCGTTAATGTTGCTCTTCTTTATCATCATTTGCTGCACATATTAGACTAAAATTTCTACACTTTTTTATGACAATCAAATGATACATTTGTTGTACATTTCCATCTATATGTTTCTCATATTTCATCATTATTTCTGCTCATGTTTTTGTGATATTTATGCTCATGTTTTGGTTAGCATTGCTGCTCTTTAACTATCCTCTTCCATGCATGTTTCACTGTCTTCACATCTGAGTCTTGTCTTGTCAATGCCTTTTATTATTGTCCCTCAAGAATTGGTATGAATGTACCTCATACAATCCCATTTTTCTGCCCTTTTGCATATAGTATTGTCACCTTTCATGCCATTGCAAGTTGACTGTCCATCTTCATATCTTCATGTATTATAATACAACACTTAAGTCACAACCTTCCTCATCAACTATGGATGCTCTTGCTTCAATTGTGAACAAGGATTATGACTTTTATATAGGATATATGTGAATTTTATGGATGAACTATGTTTTGTTTTTGTTATTGTCATGATACATGTATGATTGCAAGTTAGTATGGTAGAAAATAATGTAGGATGATGATGATTGTTGATTGATATCATGTAATGAAATATGTAATGGATGGGATGAAATAGATAGATATGAGATAGATTGATATAGATGGATACAAGATTAGTAGACATAGTTCTTTTTTATCATCATAAAGCATTTTATTATGGAAAAATAGATATATGTACACCAAGGTATGATATACCTTGGTGACTTTGGTATCCTTTGTATGGACATTGACTCTACAAATAAGGACTATCCTCATATATACCAAGCATAATAGAACCTTGTTGGAATATGTGGGGAAAATGAACTTAAAGAATAATATCCCTAGTGAAAAAAGGTATTTAAATGAACTTGTATGCATAGGAAGTTTGTTCATGCTAGAAGTCATTCCAACACACACAAGGAACATACATGCCCCAATGATGCAATAAGAACATTCCACAAACATGTCATATGAAATTATTGATCTTTCCTCATTTTTTCTCCTCTAATATCATAGAGATATCCTTGAGTAGTATAGGAATAGAGAAATATGATAAATCAATCAAACAAAAAAGATCACTAAACAAACAAATCACCAACCATTATATTTTCTTACCAAAAGATACATGCTTAGATAGGATAATGTTTTTTGGTGGAAAGATGCATTTGTTAAGGCATGATTGTTTGGATAAGATTGGATAAAGTTGGTTAGGTAACTGTTCAATAGGCAGTGGGCTAGCTCAACATGGGTATTTTTGTTTGCAATTTTTTTCTAAATCCTTGATGTTAGTAGGCAATAGGTGTTTTTGTACTTGCTTGATTGTCATGTCTAGGCATTGGAAATTTATTATGGTAATGATGGATGAGTATGATCTAGGTTTATTATGATTTGTGGTAATGAGCTTTTTATTATGGATGTAATGTGATGGTGTTATGGTGGTTGTGAAAATATTTCCCTCTGATATTCACTCCAAAGATCCAATCTGAACACTAGGTCAAGGAAATAACCCTAGTTAGGTTTAAGATTTTTTATTATGGGATGGATGTCATCTAAATTATTATGACCTAAGATGGAATGTAATAACACTAAATATCAATAATTAGGAATCCATAGTAGGTGTGGTAGGTGTATGAAATGATTTTATTATGGATGGAGTGGATTAGATGTTAATACATGGTGGATAGTGGCTTCTACACATGACACCTATAAACATGTTTTCACCATGGAACTTACCCAAGGCACCATTGAAGTGGATTTCACCATAGGGAAAATTATTTCTCTTTACTTTTCACTTTTTCTATTTTCTATTTTTAATTAGGATACACTGAGGATGATGCAAAGAATTTCTTTAGGTGAATGCTATTGATGGGTTCATCTAGTGGTTCACCCTCAAGTGTAGCCAATTGATATGCTTTAGATCCATAAGTTGATGCAATGCTGAAAGGTCCCTGCCAATTTGGTTCAAACTTCCCTTTTTTCATGATCTTGTTGATTCTTTCAGTTCTCTTTGATTACTAGATCTCCTATCTCAAACTTGAGTGATATGACCTTCTTGTTATACCTACAACAAAGGTGATTTTGATAAGCTTGTAAATAATTGTGTGCCTATATATGCCTTTCATCTAGCATTTCTAAGTCATGCCATCTAGAAACTTTGTACTCCTCATCATCAATGGTGTGATGTACATAGGTCTTCAGGGATGGAATCTCAACCTTGATAGGTAAGATGGATTTGGATTTGAAAACTAATGAATAAGGAGTGACTCATGTTGGTGTGAAAATACTAGTTTGATAAGCCCATATAGTGGGATTGAGATGAATATTCCAATTGTGACCAAATTCACTGATTGTCTTTTAGAGGATTTTCAATATTGTTTTATTTGACACCTCAACTTGACCATTACTTTGAGGGTAGTATGGGGTGGAGAATCAGTGTTGGATAAGGAACTTATGGAAAAAGGTCATGGACCTCCTAATTTTGAAAGGTCAACCTTTATCAGTGATAATGGTTGAAGGGACTCCATATCAATAAATGATATAACTGAGTATGAATTTAGCTATTTACTTTTCGGTGATGAATGTGAGAGGAATGGATTCAATCCACTTTGTAAAATACTCTATGGAAAAATAATAAATTTATGACCATTGGATGATGAGGGGTGGATCTTACCTACGAGGTCGAGTCCCCACATTGAAAAAGTACATAGTGTAGTAATTTTCTATAGATCTTGTCTTGGTGCATGAATGAGGTCTCCATACTACTAATATTTTTGACACTCTAGCAAATTCATGGGCCTCTTATTTCATTATGGGCCAATAACAACCAGTTCTCACAATTTTCTTAGCTATATTAGGATCACTAGAGTGTGCCCCACAAATACCATTATGTACCTCATTTAAGGCAGTGTGGGATTCATCCAAGTTGAGACACCTAAGGAGAGCACCCTCAAGAATTCTTCGATAAAGTGTATTGCCAAATATTCATGAGCATATGCACCCAAATCTCTAGCATTTCCACCTTAACCACACTCAATTGCGACATACCTGATAGCATTTGCACCTATTTATGCCAAAAATGTGACCCAAAACTTGATGGCACCTCCACAAATTCACACTGATATCAACCATTTGCACCATATCCTTACACAAATGCATCATATGGTCCTTACACAAATGTGCCATATCCTTGCGTAAATGCGCATTGGATTGGAGCATTTACTCAAGGATATGGCACATTTATGCAAGTATATGATTCATTTGTGTAAGGATATGATGCCTTTGGGAAAGGATATAACACAAATGGTTGAGATTAGTGTGCATGCGTGGTAGTGCTATCAGATTTTGGGTCACATTTGTGGCAGAAATAGGTGTAAATGCTATAAAGTATGGTGTGATTGAGTGTGGTGAGGG
The DNA here is from genome assembly GCA_007258455.2 of Sequoia sempervirens. Taxonomy (NCBI): domain Eukaryota; kingdom Viridiplantae; phylum Streptophyta; class Pinopsida; order Cupressales; family Cupressaceae; genus Sequoia; species Sequoia sempervirens. Next base: position 89,162,188 of record VDFB02000017.1, on the reverse strand, counting down.
TGTAAATGTTGGATATTTGGGCACATATGCTCATGAATATGGTGCATACGTCCCTTTATGTGGAACATGTGTTTGATGAGTCAGGTCATATGGAAGTGGGTGAATTGTATGGTAGATGTTAGCTTGTGTTATGACAATTATGGTAAGGGATAATGCATATGTTTGTTAATGGATGGGTTTATGTTTAGGAAGGGATGGGGAATACGTTAATGAAAATGGTGCCAATGTGTATTGGCTCATGGAAGGGGTGGGAAGTGGGGTAGATTAGGGTGAGCCAAATGGAAAAGGTACATTTGTGTATGGTAGGTAAAATCTGGAAATGGTAATTGTTGATCGATGCCACTTAGTATCATATATGATAAATGAAATGAAGTAGATAGAAATGAGATAGATTAATGTAGGCATGTTATGAAAAATGATAGATATTGTGCTATTTTTATCATCATAGAGCATTTTATTATGTGACAAGTGTATGTATGCACACCAAAGAATTATAAGCCATGGCAACATCTGTATCCTTTTGCCTAAAGTTTTTGATATGAGACAAGTGGATATATGTACACCAAGTTGAGACAAACCTTGATCACTTAAGTATCCATTGCTAGGATGAAGACACAAAAAACAAGGATCATAATCAAATATCACAACAATAAAGAAAATAAGGAAAATTGATTCAAAATGAAATGAAAACATGCAAGCACTAAAACACACAATTTACCCTAGCATAGCTCCATTTCTTTCTTCTACTCACCTTGGAGAATAGTGTAAATCTTTTTCTCTTAGATTTGTAATAAGCACAATGGCATAAAAGCACCTACAAAATATGAGTATAGTTTCTTTGCATGATCTAAGATCAAAAAATGAAGGATATGATGGTTGCATTTATAGATATTTGGTGACACCGATTGATGGTCAAGATTAGATGAGAGATTGAAAAGATCAACAGTTTAGGATTGATGAGAGGAATTGATTGATTTTTAACTGACTACATGATTTTAGATAACTGATTGCATGATTCAGTTAAGAGGATTGATTAGAGTGTTAACTGAGACTGACTATTGATAGACTGAATTGATTGCTTAGTGGACTCGAAATGAGTGGGAGTAAAGTGCATTTGATTGATGAGTGGACTAAGAGTAAGTCTCAATCAACAGGTAAGGTGGAATTTACATGAGTATTTAATAATTAAATGAATTTAATTATTATTTACATGTGCAAGGTTGAATTTAATAAATAAAAATAAATGATTTTATTTATTTTGGAAAAATATAATGTTGAGAGATAAATGGATTAATTAAATAATTAAAATAACTATTTAATTTTGAAGATGGAAAATGGATATTTAATTAAATAATGATAAATTACTTAATCAAACTTTGGAATAGAGGAATAATTAGTAGATTAATTGAATAATGTTAATTATTTAATTAATTAAACGAATATATAATATGAATTAAGTAAATAATACAAAATTATTTTAATCAATAGTGGAGAGGGAATTTGATAATAATTAATTTTTTTTAAAAATATTTAACTATAAAAAATAATATTCAAATAATTAAATAATTAAATTATTTAATTAATATTGGAAGAATAATTAATGCAATTTTATGTCAGGTAATGTTAGTCGACTTTCAAGTGTCTATAGTTAGTTATCCTGGGGATTTACTCAAATGATATCTAGGTGAAGTAATCCTTTAAGCTATCTACCATTTTCTTGTAGGGTTGGAGTTTCTCATCCTTAGTTTGATAGTCATCATTCACGTATCAAAATAACTAACTAGGAATCACCAAAATCTTGTAGTTCCTTGATTTTCCATTGTATTTCCATTCTTAGTCCAGTGATCAACACTTCATACTTAGCAATATTATTTGTGGAATGGAATGCTAATTGATATGAATTTGGGACATATTCACCTTGTGGGGTTATGAATAGTATGCATGCTCATAAACCATGGTGAGTATATGAACCATCAAAATATAATTTCCTCAAATTGGGGGGATCAAAATGAATATTCCCTCATCCAAAAAATCATATATCAATGGGTGATCTACCATTATGGGGGCATCTGCTAACTGATCAAAAATCATTTGTCCCTTGATATATTTTCTATCTACATAATTGATATCAAAATTATTTAGAATCATAACCCATTTTGTAGTTTGCCTATGAGTGTCACTTTGTTTAATAGGTACTTGAGTGCGCCAATCTTAGCAATGAGCTTGGTTTGATTGTATAGCATATAGTGTCTTAGATTTTGAGAAGAAAAACAACTACCAAAAATACATTCTCAATAGGAGTGTAGTTGAGTTTATAGCCTACCAGGGTGCAAATGATATAATATATGACCTTATCTTTTCCCGAAGAGTCATGTTGTGCAAGTAAAGCTCACAATGTTGATGTGGTGGCAAAAATACATAAAAAGATTGGTTTTCCTTAAATAGGTGACATTAGTATTGAAAGAGAAGTGAGGTAATCCTTCAAAAATTAAGAAGCTTGTTGACAGTTCTCATCCCATTTTAAGGAAACACCTTTGTGCAATAGGTGGGTGAAAGGATGACTCTTGTTAGTTAACTATGAAATGAATCGATGGATGCATTGCAGTGTCCCTTGTAAACTACGTAGCTTCTTGAGAGTTGTTGGTGGAGGTATATAAATTATAGCTTTTAAGTTTGCAAGATCAACCTCTGCTTGTGCCAGAAACAATGTAGCCTAGTAGTTTCCCTAAAGTAACCTCAAAGATACACTTCTTTGGATTCAATTTGCATTGTATTTTTCAAGCCTATCAAATACTTGTGCAAGGAAATCTAGATGATATTTTTTGGTAGTTAACTTGGATAATAGAACATCAACATAATCTTCCATGAGTACATGCACCATATCATGAAATATCATGGTTATAGCTCAATGAAAGGTAGCCCCAACATTTTTAAGACCAAAGGGAATGACATTCTAGTAGAAAGTTCCCCATCGACATCTAAAAGTTGATTTATGTTGATCCTCTATGGTTATACGAATTTGGTTATACCTTGAAAACCCATCCATAAGAGATAGTATTTTGTGCCCCATTGTCAGGTCTACAATCATATTTATGCTCGGTAAAGAAAAATAATCTTTCAAACATGCTTTGTGAAGGTCTATGAAGTCCATGTATATACAAATTCTCCTAGTTGGTTTAGTAATAGGTATAAGACTAAATATCCATTTAGGATAATAAATTGGCTTGATGAAGCCCACGTCTAATAGTTTTTGTATCTCTTCTTTGACTAATAATGTGATATGGGGATGCATTTTGTGTAGCTTATTTTTGACATGATTTAGCCCCAAGGCTACCATTGGATGATGAAGAACTAGCTCAATATCTAATCTTGGCATATCTACATAGGACCATGCAAATTTCACTTGTCTATCCTGAAAGATATTATAAATTTAGTCTTCTCTTGATTTGATACTAATGCTACAAAATAATTGATCCTAAGATTCTTTGTTGTGCCAATGTTGACTTATTCAGATTGCTCTACAAACATTGGTGATCTCTCCTGATTTATGGACATGGGGAGAATAAAAAGCCTTCCATCCTTAGGTTCCTTAGAAAGGTTTTCACCATTAGATTTGTCATTTGTTTTTACTTTTTAATGGTTTGAAAGTGTTGCATTATGGTTTTCACCAAGGGACCTTTTCATGATTATTACAGTTTTGTGATTGGAAGGTTTGGTATTCTCTCCAAAGTATGCCATGTTATCAAGATCTATTGTGAAACCATCTCTATGATCGTCAAGTAGTATTTCATCTCGTAGTCCCATAAACTCAGTTATGACTTCATTATTTTGGAATATATCTTTACTCAGAGGTCCTCCTTGATCCTAGTCAATGAGTTGAGGGTAAACTAATGAAAGGTTGTTGTTGGATGACATTATATTGAAAGATATGGATGAAAATGTATTGAAATTATATTCCTCGAATAGATTAATGATATGCTTGAAGTAGTAATCAAAAGTGTCCTCATTAGAAGTCTCAACTATGGGAAAAGTTTTAGCTTCCTTTGTAAGGACAATCATGATATCAAAGGACATAGTCTCTTGTTTTCCAAACCCAAGCCCTTGATAACATGGTTTTTGTGTTCCTAAAATGGGTTCCATAATTCCTTGTTTATGTAGACCAAGACCACTATGACCATCATATCCCATTTTTCCTATTTTTTGAAAGCCTTTAGTGTATTTCTCGATAGGAAGTATGATATCCTATTCTTCACCCTTGTAGAGAAATTTAGATATGTCCTCTTTAATGGTATCTTTATGAAGTTCACCCCATTTTAAAAATATGGTTAGATTTCCTTTGATAATAACTCTAGAAACTTCTTATACTATATGTGGTTTACCATAGGACTATGGTGATGATGGGAGTTATCCAATGCAAAAATGATTGTTTCAAGTTTTATTTGACACACCTTGTGCCTTGTACTTGGATCTTGACCTCAGGAGTGATGATGGATTGGTTGAATGATTTTGTTAATGTATTGGGATCAAGGTAGGATGAAGACGATGAGGCATCAACATTGTTAGGAACCTGATTTTATGTTTATCCTTTCAAATTGTTGTAGTAGTGAAAGGGATTAGGATCTCCTAAGATGGTAGATTCAATTCCATTGCATGTGTGGAAATTTTATGCATTGATGAAAGGTATATGGAATGACCTAGATGGAATGTATCTATGGGTGACCTAGAAGCATGTTATACAGGAGATCAAGATCCAAGACCTGACATAGTGTATCTCTTATTGCTTGACCAACTCATATGGGGAGTGTGATCATTCCTTTAGAAGGATGTTATGTATCATCATATGCTTTTATGACTATTTGATTGTGCGGATCAATGACTCCTTCAAAGTATCCTAATTTCTTTACTAGTTTCAAAGTGCAAATATTCAAACTAGCTCCACCATCTATTATAACTCATTTAATCTTATGTTTATGGACAAAAATCTCTATATGCAGAGTGCCATTATGAATTGGTCTATGAATTGAGACATCTTTATCAACGAATGTGAGCTGATGCATAGATGTGAGATGTCCTACGATAGCTTGAAATTGGTCAAGATTTATCAGTAGGTATTAAAGACTCCTTGAGAGCCTTATCCGGGATATCCTTGTGAAGGGGAGATATATATATAAGCTCTAAGATGGATATTTGTGCAAGTGTTTTACCCAAATGGTCTAAGAGATCATATTGTGTTGTAGGTTGGTATTTAGATGTATCTCCTTGAAGGGTGACTTTACCTATACAATTTTTGACAACAAATTCAAGATTTTTATTTCTTTATGGTAATTATGGACACTTGACTATTGATTTCCTGAATTTGATTCATAGTATAGTCATAATTGACGACATTGCAACTGGTGTAATTATTAGAGGTAATACCCTGATTAGAGGAATCCCCTTACCATGGTTATGTAGTGGATCCTTGAAAATCACATGATCACTATTATATGTGTTAGGTTGATTCTCAATGACAATATCTCCATTATTAATGAGGTCCTGAATGAGATTCTTTAGTATGAAAAAATTAGGAGTTGTGTGTCCTTTCACTTTGTGATACAAAAATCTATCTTTCCACCATGTGGGTTGACTTGAGGTTCATATTGTTTGATTTTTGGGAGTGTTACTAAGTTTGATTGGACCAATTTTCAAAGTACTAAATCAATAGGCTCTCCCAAAGGAGTATATTTTCGTCATGTGGTATTATTTTTCCTAGGTAGACCTCTTTGTGAATTATTTTGAACAACCACTAATGTTTGAACATTAGGTGGCACTTGTAGTCTTAACATGGGTTGAGCATTTTAGGCCATCTTGGCATCAACCACATTGTCGTTGACTATATCTTTGTTTTTGGATAAAAAATGAGGTTTGTCATTGTATGAACTTGCGTTATCTTTGTTTTATTTGTATATATTTACAAGTCCTTTAGCTATGAGGGTTTTCTCGATAGTAAGTCCTTTCTCTATGGTTTCATCAACATTTTTGGAACATTGAACTCGTAAGTGGAATCCTATCTTGGTATTCAAATTTTGTATGAACATTTGGACTAGTTATTTTTTTGGTATATGACATCGAAATTTGTTGGCTAAGTTCCTCCATTGCTATAGGAAGGAGGTGAAATTTTCTCCATTGTTTTGTTTGGTATTAAATAGATTTTTCATGGAGATTTCGTGTTTAATGTTGTATGGGAAATGGGTAAAAGTACAAAGCTATGTGACACTTTTGGCCAACTTATCAACATAACTGAATTTAAGTATTTCTAAACTAAAAATCAATTTTGGTCAAAATATGATCTACTAAGATTAATTCTAGATATTTTAGATATGTCCACAATTTTTTCAACTAAAATGATTGGCTAAATGCAAATGTAGCACCACTTTGAGGCCAATTTACCAAAAAAATAAAATTATTTGAAAAACTTGGTGTTTCAACAACTCCTACTCATGTAAATAACATTTATTTTAAATGTAAAAATACCCTTTTGTAGATCTACAAATGTAGTTTTCAAAATTACATATTTTAATAGTTTAACTATTATTTATATTTTATATTTTATTTTTTACTAAATGTAGGTTATCAACACAAAAATATTAGGTTGATTACCATGCCAAGAAAAATACTAAATCTCATTAAAAAAATGAAAAAAATATGATGCAATAGATAAAAGAATCTATATTAAGATGGTATATTTTTTTTTGTATTTTAGATAAATAGTTAATATAAAATTTGGCATCGAATGAAAGCAACTGTGTTTTAATACACACACATTTTAATATTAAAAATATATTCATCAAAATTGGAAAAAAAATTCATGCACTAAAGTTTCAAGTTATAAATACACACAAGAAAATGAAGGAAAAAAATAAAATTTACAATATAAAGATCAATGTCTCATGTAACTTCATTTTTTAGCATTTTATCAACAACTAAATTATAGTGTCAATTTATAAAAAACTATATTCAAATAATATTTTAGTTTTTTCAAAAAATACGAACATAAAATATACTAAAGAACACACATTTTATTAGTTTACATTATTCAAAATTCAAAACATATATGCCACTTTTTAGCGATTCAAGTTTAAAAGTTGGATTAGTGTTGGCTATTTCCTTTATAAGGGTGTGACACAACTTTATACTTTTACCCAAGTGTCATAAAAAGTTCTGTCAATTCTTGAAAAATTATAATGCCATGTTGGAGACGAGAAAACCATTCCATAACTTGCTCCATTGCATAAGATAAGTGTCATTGTAATCCACCTCTAAGCAAGTTATATATAATTCTCTGATAGGTTCAGTAGGATCTCCCTCTCCCTTGTATTTATTGAATTTTGGCATTTCAAAATTATGAAGGAAGGGTAGCATTGGTATATTTATGTTGAAAGGATAAGGACATATGTTCTCCAATGTGCAACTTCTCTTTTTTGATCATGTTTGAATGTTTGTGTTTTGTTGTTGTAAGTCGTGAATTTGTTGAGCTAGATCATTTGGATGTGTGAAAGTGGGTATGTTAATGGTATTGTATGTGGAAATGTGATGAGTGGATGATTGACCTTTGGGAAAGTTTATTGGTGGGTTGTTTTGTGGAATGTATGTATGGTTTTGTGGAGTGTAAGTGTGGGTGGATATGTTTGATGTGGTAAATGGGTTTGGTGAAGTGAATTTTGGTTGAGGTGTTATGGTTTTTTGAGGTGGGTTATGTGAGAAGATATTTTGATTATGTGGGATTATGTTTTGGTTTTGAGGAATATGGTTTGGGGTGACAATGTTTTTAGGTTGTGAGATGGGGTTTTTATTATGTGGGATGATGTTTTTATTTTGAGGAGTGTTGGATGGAGGTTTTTGTGAAATGTATGATATATATGGAGGTGTCTGGATATTAGTCAGGGTGATAGTGTTGTTATATGGATTATTTCATTGGTATAATGGATTGGTGATTTGTAAAGTTCATGGTGGAAGTTGAATGTTTACTGAAGGTATAAATACCTAGGTTGAGTTTTTTTGTATTCTCAATTGTAGAATGGTGGTGGAATTTTTTTGGGACATGGTATTGGAGGTTTTTGTGAAAGGATTGGTCTATTTCTGGATAGGAGTGTTGTTATAGTGATTGTATAAAGGGATTAGTTTGTTGTAGAATAGTGTTGGAACTTGTTCCTCCCAAAGTCTATGATGAGGTGATGTTGGTGGTGTCTTGGATGAGTGTAGTATCAAAGGTGGATTGTAACTTGGCACCTTTTTATGCTAATGATAGGAAATATTGATCATGATTTTCTATGAGAATAAAATCTATGAGTTTCATGGTGTTAGCATCTTGTTGTGCTTCCACCATTTCTTGAGGTGTTATGTCTTTAATTACATTGGGTTTATCATAGGACTAGGTGGTGGTGTTTTAAACCCTCTTGACATGAATAATTGTGAGGTCTCTCCTTGTGTTTCTTTGAAAGGATCTATGTTTGTGGGCACCATATTAGGACCTTGTTGAGGTTGCATCTTTTTCTTAGTGTGAGACCTAGTTTCAAATAACATACAAAATTTTTTGAGACCTTTTGATTTTAAGGAGTTTGATATGCTAGATAGTGAGACCAAGAAAGGTCAAAAGTATACCTAGATCTTAGATGATGATCGAGATTTAATTTGATATGTTGAACTTGAACTAGACCAATGAGTTCAAAACAACAAATAAGGGGGTGAAATATATCCACTTAGAAGTAGAAAAACTCTTAAGCTAATCCATACCACTAGTAGGGTCATTTGAACCTTTACTTGGAGAAGGCAAAATTATAAGAAAAAAAGACAAATTAGAGATAATTGGGTGTAATATCTAGATAAATTATGAATCAATTTTGGTAGATGATGGATTGTTGATTATGGATAGGTGACCATTTTTGGTATAAGTATAAACCTATTTTTGAATTTTTTGTGGATGTAATGGAAAGATGAAATGTATTTGGGATAATGAATAAAAAATTGGATATGGTATGTCTTAGTTTTGTTTGTGTATGCTAGTGGATCTTAAGTTTGTCTATGCACAATTTTGTTTTTGAAACTTAGGGATTTTATGACAGTAGTGTGTTTAGTGCTAGTCAGAATCAATTGTGTCAAATGATAGATCAAATACACTGCATGATAGATCAATTGTGCCAAACAAAGAGTTAGTTGCATAATTAAATGTAAATTTGTTTAGTTTGGGATTATAGTGAATTTTAAAAGTTTAAAACATATCCAATTACACATTTTGCAAGATCAATTATACAACATAAAGGATCAATTACACAATTTTAGGTAAAAGTCAAGTTTTTTTGAGCTTTGTGTGTAAATCAATTATACAAAAGGATAGCCAATTATGAGCTTTGATAGATCATTTGTGCTACTCTATGATTTTTCTAGAAAATTATCTATTTCTAAAGTTTTTTGGCAAGAAAAGAAAAATCAATCAATAAGACATAATGGTTGTTTATTCCAGGGTAATAAGGCCAAAGGGCTTCACTGGTCTTGCATAATGGACACACCAAACACGATATACAACCTACTTATTCAATTAATGTGTGTCTCACTAGTGTAGGACCAAGTGAAAATATTATATGATTGTGTTGATGCATGCTCCACTCTCAAAAGGGAATAGCTAAGTTTCTAGTGGTACAAGAGTTCACCTTCCTCATTCTCTTGAAGGATTTTTACACCTTCAAAAATAATTTTATCTCTCCTTAGGATAGTATATTTTGGGTAGCTTCAAACATGATATTGTACCTTGCACCACACTAGATCAACGATCAATGGTATTATGCTACTAATAACAAGGTGTTTAGTATTATTTGTGAATAGTGATCTCATATGTGATGCTCGAGATTAGGCCCCCCCTCTTTCCTCACCTAACAAGTCTTGATGGATTGAGGGTCTTGTAGCTTGGATTGAATGATGCTCACCACACCTTGGGGTACAAATTCCATTCCCCCGTCTTTTTATACCACTAGAAAACATGGTTTAGGTCTCCCTTGGGGTGGTGAAATCCCCAAGTAGGTATCCTACTAAATTAAAAAAAGGAAGATATTATTTTTAATCCCTAGGCTCACACTAGGCGCAAGGGGAGAGCATACATAAATAAAACTCCCTACGTAAAAATAACAAAGATGTGGATTCAAAGGTGCTTTTGATCCCCAAGCTCACACTAGGCACAAGGGGAGAGCATACACACCAATGACTCCATTAGATAGGACAAACAATTTTTTTCCCTTTAAAAATTGAAGTGTGATCTAACCTAAAAAATGAAGACAATAAAATTTACACTAGATTTGTTAGTAGTTTTAGGTTTATATTGTATTTTCCTAGTGAAAGCCACAACCACATAAATTATTCAGTAACTAGAAAAACCACATAAAAGACATAGATCAATTGCACAACAAAATATATTAATTGTGCTATAGACTGAATCAAATGCATGAAAATAAGAATCAAATAAGTGAAAAGATAAAAATTTCTCGAAAACATAGAATTTACTTGAGTAGTATACTTGTCAATTACATGAAATATCTCATCAAATGTGTCATTCCACAAATCAATTATACTGTTTCCCAAATCAATTAAAAATAATAATAAAAAAGCCCTAACAAGATAGTGGATGAAATATTCTAGGGTTAGATACATGTAGGTTATAATTAGAAATCAAAAGATAATAGTAAAATAATGAATAAAGATCATAAAATAATAATATAACAACCCTAATCTTTGCAAAACTGTAACCAACACGTTAATCAACTGTGTCATTTAGCAAATCACATACACCAAAAGATTAATCAAATGCATTGAAAGCCTAAAATTTCTATGTTGTTCATAGTATCATATGCAGTATTTGTCAAATTAGATCCCTTGTTTGACCAATCAAATGTGTTGAATGCTCAATCAAATGCATCATTTCAATCTGTAACTACTTAAAAATATTGGACTTGACAAAAAAAATTAAAATAAATAGGATGTGGGTCCCATCGAGTATGCTAGAATCTAGATCAATAAAATGACTATTCAATTAAAGAATAACAAAATCAAATGAACAACCACAATCAATTCAAAGACCTTAATGAAGCATAAGGAAATCATAAAATCAAATAAAGTAAACCTACATAATAACCTTTCTTACTTCTATTGTTCTTCAATTGTACCTTGAAGAATGGTGTTGTAGTTGCTCTCAAATTTTAGCACAAAGCACTTAGATAATGATAATGATAGCAAAAATATGTAAATTTTTGGAGAGAAAAATGAGATGGATGAAGATTGCATTTATAGAGATCAATGGTTGAGATTGAAAGGAATATTGAAAAATAAATGGATGAGAATGCTTGAGAAGAATTGATTGAGAGTGACGAGGAGTGATTTTTTTGCATGATTTGAGCATTTTGACCTTATGAATTAGTTAAGAGAACTAATTGATGAGATTGTAGACACCTAAAAATGACTAATGCATTTTCATCTTATCATTTCATCATTATCCTTATCATTTCTTTTGTCTATAATTAATTAAATAATTTTTTAATTATTTAATTAAGCTAACATTTTCCTATTTTTATCCATAATATTTATATAATGTTTAATCATTTAATTATCTATTTTTTTAATCATATCTACATTAATTAAATAATTTCAATTATTTAATTAATTCATCACTTATCATTTTCCCTCCAACATTAATTAAAATCAAATTTTAAATTAAAGATTTTCCTCTATAATTAAATAATTTTCAAAAAATATTTAATTAGCTAAAGCTCATCTTTTAAATAAATTACAAGTAATTTATTTATATTAAATATTTTCTTCTAAAATAAATAAATTATTATTTATTTATTTCTCCAAATTATCATTTTGAATTAAATACATTTATTTATTTAATTCTTCTAATCTTTCCCTCCTCCATCAAATTCAAATTTGGGTCTTACCCTATCTTGAATTTTCCTATCCATTGAGCTTGCAAATTAATCTCCATCATTAATCAAATCTCAAGTGAAGCATATAAATAAGTTTTCATTTCATTCAAACCCCTTAGCACCCTTGTTATCAAAATCTCCCTAGGATTCTCATGATAAAATCTTAGCACTTTTTTATTATCAAGCATTGTCAAGCAAACATCTATCAAGTTATCATTATCAAGAAAACATCTATCAAGTTATCATTATCAAGCAAACATCTATCAAGCTATCATTATCAAGAAAGCATCTATCAAGCATCCATTATCAAGTATCAAGCATCTAGCTTCATTCTATCATGTTGATATCAAGGTTGTGATAAAAATATGAGAGAATATATACATCAATCATTCAATTATTTATCAAAGAAATAATAGAGCAATCTAAGGGTCTTTTCTATGGTATTATTGTTTATGATTTTATTTTGTGCATAGATCTTAGGCTTTATTGAGTGATTGTTGAAGAGTGGTTTTCGTACTTTCATTGCATTGTTACAATTTGTGATTCACATTTTCATCATCCACATTTTGGCATGTCTGGTGTGACCCACATCCCTATTAGATATTTATTTTTTTGAAGGTTTTTCTAACCCTATCTTGCTCATTTTCAACTCTTTTATGCCAAAAAAAATGGAGCTAACTTTTGTAGGTTGAAGGAAAAACCCTAGGGTTTCAAATATTTCATCATATCTTCAAATGACTACAAATTTTTCTACATAATTTTTATTAAAGGTTGTGGATGATCTCAAGTTGCTCCAAAAAAATTAGGTTTGGATCATCAATATTTGGTGTTATTAGCATTTTAGGGTTTTTCACAAATCTTATTTTTAGGTCACAAATTAGTGAATTTTTCATAAATATTTATATTTTTGGAAATCTCTCAGAAATTAAATAGAGTTCTATTCTTTGTATTTTAATTTTTGAGATTAAAATAATGATGAAATTATCAAATAAGGAAAAACCCAAATTTTTATATATTTGATCATATCTTTCAAATGACTTGGAAATTTTCTACATTTTTTTTGAAGGTTAGGGATCATCTTTGGAGGCTACAATAAAAAATCAAACTCGTATCATCAATATTTTGTGAGTTATTGTAATTTTAGGGTTTTTCAAATATAGTTTTAAGGTTGCAAATCAACAATTTTTTGGATTTTTTTTTTTTTTGTAAAGCTCTCAAAAATTAATTATGGTTTTGTTATTTGTATTTTAATTTTTAAGGTCAAAATAGTGACAAAAAAATAGATCTTTGGTAGTTAGGGTTTCACCATAAATATGTTTTTTTGAGCACAAATTAAGGATTTTTTTTAGATATTTTTACATTTTTGGAAATCTTTCAAAATTTTAGCAGGGGCTTATTCTTTGTATTTTTAAATTTGGGACTGAATAAATTACAAAATAATGAGATCAAGTTTGACTAGGTGAAAATGAAAAAAAAAATGAAATTGTAACTTTGTGATGAGCATATATTTTTCTAAACATCTATTTGCTGCATTATAATATTATTTTCTGATCATTACAAGAGTTATATTATCATTTCTAAAATCATAAGTAATCTATTGGTACTATCATTATTTTCCTTAGACTATCTTGTTTTGCATATTTTCACACATTTCAAATTGAGGCTTAAAATTGACCATTTACATTTTGATTTTAATCCCCAAGATCTACTTATATATGCTCTCCTCTTGCACCTTAGAGTGATCTTGAGGATCATAAATAAGTGATATTTCTTTTCTTTTCTAGGCTTGTTTGTTGGTGTTTGTGTGTAGAGATTAAAAATTCAAAGGGTTACAAAAGCTAGTTTGGAGCTCTTCACATTGAATCAAATTATCTTCTCAAATTTAGCATTAGAATCTGGGTACCTTTGTTCTAATCACCATTTTTATCTTAAAATTTTAAAGTAATCATTGTTTCTTCATCGTTTTTGGTACCACTACTTCAATCAATATTGCTTGATGTGTCTTCCTCACATTTGGATTTGGGCTCTAAAATAAACAAGTATCTTTTAAATCCCCAAGATCTACTTACGGTTCTCCTCTCATGCTCAATGGTAGTCTTGAGGATCATAAATAAGTGATCTTTTTTTTCCTATGACCTCGTCTCCCATGTTTTGATGAAGTATAAAGAGTGGAGGATGAATCGAAAGACACACATCTTGGAAGTGGAATCTTGTCAATATAGGCTAAGCCTCTAAGAACTTTATACCTTAGAGAAGTGAAGGTGGAGAGTAGGTTATCCTCTCCTCTTGGCTATTTGGAATTATTCCCTTTCATCTATGGATTATGCCTCACATATCCTTGTGGTATATCTAGAAGATACCCCTAGTTGAGCTAGTAAATCCTAGTCAAAACTTATTGAACATACCCACTTGAGTAGGCTTGTTAATGTGTTTTACATGTTTGATTGTTTAGATCACCATCTCCACTTGAAATTGAATTGGAGATATCCATTCAAAATTGAGCCTAGGATATTGTATTTTTCATTATATCTTTGCGTGTTTCTAATCTTTAAACAAATTATAAAAAACTCTAAATTAGTTAAAAATCAAAACATTCCAAAACAAAGTGAAAATCAAAGGTAAAATATCAAAGTATCATAAGTATTAAGCTATCAAATAAATAGAGTTGAAATAGATCTTTCATTGGCATTATTTTATTTTCCTTGATAATATTTAAGGATTGGACAACTTTTTGGTATCTTGTCTTATCATTATTAAAGGTTATCAAAATTTAAATTAGATATCCTATCTTTTATATTTATCTTATATCATTTATGGATATACCATCTTGAGAGCTTCAAAGCTACTCTCGAGTTGGAAATCTTCACTCTTTATCAAGTTTTCTTAGACTCACAAGTCTTGTTCAAGTACACTTTATCAATCTTGATATTTATCATCTTTCTTGTACTCACAAGTCTAATTCAAGTAAAGAGTTATAATTTTATCAATCAATATCATTATCATCATTGAGAGATCTAACTTAACTTGGTAAATTTTGGTTTTGAGCAACAAGCATCAAAATTATTGGAAGAAAATCTTATTTATATAAGGTCTTATATTGCATATTCCAATTACAAGATCTCAATATAAGAAAAACATGGAATCCCATTAAGAAGAGTAAAAAATTTAAACAAGCACGGGTCAACATGGGAAAATAACATATTCAAATCCACCCTTCTTTCATAATGAGCCTGTAATGGTCCTGTTACCAATTTTCACCATAGCTCAAATTGGCAGAGCTGATTAAATTAAGTTCATTTTAAGGTGAAAAAAATTCAATTCATTTATGTATTTGCTTAAACCATTGCATGTATTGGAGTTTAAAAGAATTGTTTAGTTAAATGTGCATTGTGTTTGTAGTTAAAGAGAACATTCAATTTTCTATTCAATGTTTACAACATAGAAAAGATTGCATGAGATACAAAGAATAATGCTTTCATTTTGTATTGATTTATCCATTCCATAATGTTTCATACATTTTTGCAAAAGAGATATAAAAAATTGAAAAATAATGCATGAATGCTATTTTCATATTCATTGGAATGAAAAGAAAGATCAGGTGTCCCACACAAGCCATGGGAATAGCTGAGTCAACAGAACACAAGGAATGTACTATGCTACTGAAGATAAAAGAAAGAAAGGAACACATAAGAAGAAACATAGCCATCATTGCCTGAGGTGTCTTCAAGTTGGATTCATTGTTGTTTATCCCTCCTTGATCCTCGTCTCCAAGTGAACCTGCAAATGATTGAGAAAGCTTTGTTAGAGCTCTGGTTATGAATCCTCCTATATGATGTATCAACAACAATATAGTACATTGCTTGTGGTGCATTGAATCAGTTGAGAAAATATCAGAAGTGTGCAAGGGAACACAAAAGATGAAACATCATAGGAACATTGAATTTATTTGTTTTTTCATCTAACATGTTTTTTCATTGTGCAGGTATAGGAAAAGACATGTTGCTAATCTACTTTGACGACATAATAGCATGTGGTGTGAAAATGGGCTCCCACAGGGTTGAGCCCAACATATTGCCCCTTGACTACAAGAGGGGATTTGAGAAAAGAAGTACATTCATGGTGTTCAAAATGAAGCATCCAACTGAAGGAGAAGTACACAAAAGCAATACAAGAGAGGTTGATTCATTACCCATACATGACCATCAAATTCAAGATGCAAGTGAAAATGAAGATCAAGATGAGCAAGGAATATTTTTGAATGCTCAAATTATGTAAAACAGAAATTAAATGCACTATCTTTCATCAGATATTTCTGTTTGCATGCAAAAGTTCATGTACAAGTGCTGCTACAACATTACATTACTACCATGTTTCATTAACATGATGTTCACATTGATAGGGCAACAAGTGATACATTGTCATGGAGTGGTAGTGAACAAACATACACAATGCTAGTCTACAAATCAAGAGTAGCAACTGAAGCAATTGGAGAAGCTTCAAGAAATCATCATCAGAGTGTTACTATTTCAAGATCTTCTATGTGTAGACACATAAAAATGTCCTAAGCCTTCGAGCATCATTTTTCTTCATCCTCGTCCTTCGATAATTGAATAATTTTAGTTATTCAATTATGTTTGATTATATTCCTCTATTAATTAAATAATTTTTAATAATTATTTAATTAATTCACTTTCTAATATTTATTCTATCCCGACCGATTAAATAAACTAATTGCGTCACTAATTTCTTCCTCTTCTTCAATAGTTAAATAAGTTATTATTTATTTAATTATTTTGCCATCTTTCATCTATAGTTAAATAATTACCATTAATTATTTATCTATTCATGGTCCTTTAATTCTTCCATAGTTAAACAATTATTAAAATCATTTAACTATCCCACGCCACCTCCCCTAATTAAATAGTTAATCTAAATTAATCATTTAAGGTCTAATTTTCATCTCTCCATTTAATTAAATTCATAAATTTAATTAAATGCTCCTCTTTTCATTTTTTTCAAATAAATAATTTGAATAAATTATTTATTTTCCACTTGTCCATTTCCTCCATTTTCAAATAAATAACTTGAATAAATTATTTTCCACTTGTCCATTTCCTCTATTTTCAAATAAATAATTTGAATAAATATTTATTTTCCACTTGTCCATTTCCAACATTTTCGAATAAATAATTTAAAATAAATTATTTATGCACCACTTGGTCAAAGATACCCTGTCATAATCCCCTGTCATAACATTCATTTCCTGTCATAGCCTGCATGTCCCTACATGTCCTTGCATGCATGTCCTAGCCTGCATGTCTTTGCATGTCTTCCTGTCATGATTCCTCCAAGAATAGCATATTCTTGGTGCATCAATTCTGGACCATTGATCTTGGAATCTTTCTAGAAGATTAATCTCAACCGTCCATTTGAATGGTTGTCTATAAAAGCAACCTTCCTTCTCCATTTTCAGCTTAACAACTATTCTTCTCCAACTTTCTACTTAGTATTTGCAGGTATTTGCACCAGTTACACTACAAATCTGAGGGCATATTTGCAAAAGGAGAAATAGGAGAGCAAGAGAAGTGATTCAAGTTCAAGCATGGGGAGTATTTTAATTTAATGTTTTATTTTCCTTATGCTTACTTTGTTTTCTCTTGTTTGGATGTGGGTTAATAGTTTAGAGGTGTTGGCTGTCACTTTATCTATCCTATTTGATTTTCTAACCCCATCTTACACTATGCATTATGGATCAAAATTCATAATTACATCTGCTTTCAATAAGAAATAAAAATGCATGAAGAGTGCAAAGAAAACTTTGTTTCTATCAAGTAATTGAAGTGCAAAGTAGTTGCAATGAAATACTGAAGTCATAGCATGAAATGGAAAAGGCCATTATTAACTGTAAAACCAATGCATAAAAGGTTTGAGTATGCACATTCTAAAAGAGACAGTTTGGCATGTGGAACAACATCAGTGAAGTGAAGTGGGACACAAAATTAAAGTTCTATTGTATCATTTTGATGCCACAGTCATGCAGGAAAAGCTCATTTCATTGTTCTCTGCTCACAAGATGAATGAAACAATGGTAAGGAGTGAAAGTATGAAGTACATTTTCATAATAAGTTGCAATCAACAGTGATAAAGCTTCAATTAGTACCTGAAGGTAAATCATGCTTCCCAAAATGCAAGTATTTAAGAGAAACATTCAATATTCATTCCCACATACATAATGCAGCTATGAATAATTATACATGTTGGAAGTGGAATTACTCTGAGAGGGGGGGCGAATCAAAGTAATGTATAAATTAAAACTTTTTATAACTTGAAGTGCAAATTTGAACTGTTTGATCTTGAACAAATGAGTGAATTAGATATGCAATGTGAATACTGCATTTTGAATGATTGTTTTCCAAAGACTTAATCAAACATAACATGAATGCTTAACAAATCATATCAAAGCATAATATACATTGTTCACATAATGTTGAATGAACAACCTTTTAATGCTTTCTTTTACATAGGAAACCAAACTCACTAATGGCAGAATTTTAACATTCATACATTGAACATGAACAATTAAACTTCAAAATTTTAGACAACTTGGAACTATGATAATGTATTAGAGCATTGAATGAACCAATTTCACAAATGACTGAATGAAAACTTAAGTAAGATAAGCACAAATCACACAAAAGAGAAACACAAAGCTTTGACGAGTGGAAAACCCTTTGGGGTAGAAAAACCACTCCAAAATGCCTTACAGGCTTAATTTAAAACTAATTACAATGTTTTTCGGAGCACCAACTCCTTTACAAAGTTTCTCAATAACCATGCAAACTGTCAGGACCTTATAACTGCATTATTTTTGCAATTACAAAATCTCAACAGAGTACATATAAAAGATATACAATAATGACCATTATAATCTATACTGAATGAAATAGTACCAATATAATCTCACTGAAATATGCAATCTCTGTAATAAGGATCAGAGATAGATACACTTTAAGCTCTCTTTTTCAAAATTTCAAGATACAAAAATATCACTGTAATAAACCCTTATTCTCTTTTCGACAACACTCTGTTCTATCTCATAAACCCTCATCTTGAGTCATGATTTTGAGTCATATATTTATACAAAGAAAAAAATGTGTAAACATCAAAACACTTAAGCAGATTAAGTTATGATTAATGAAAACACAAGATCTTTTTAAAAACTGAAACCAAAAATGAAGTAATCAACTTTCCCCTTTTTACTTTTCCATTCACAAAATTTACCTTCGAAAGATCAAAGCAATGTATAGATATTACCTCTGTTATGGTGGTTCAAACTGCAAACAAAATCCCATAATATCCTCTATTACCTTCACTTCCAACTCGTGGAGAGTCCACCAACTAACTCGCCACCCTTCATAAACTACCATACGTGAAAACCAAGCTCGAATACCAACTAGAACATTTGTAACTAAAACTGTAATCTCTCCCTGGCGGCGCAAGGGTTTGTCTTCAGAGCAAAACAAAAATGACATAATGATTTTTCCCTAACATTCGAATCAAAGACTTTCAATGCCTTTTCAAAATTGGATAAAACTTGAAGTCCGAGAGGACTTAAGAAAACATCATAATAACCTTTAAACAATCACTGCCAAAGACTTTACCATGGAAGCCGACATAATAATCATTTTGATGATTGCTAAAGAATGTCGATCAACATTATTAAATAATCACCACCGACAAGTATATATGATGGCTGTCGATTTGCACATAAGCTGCCAAGAATTATTTCCAACTGACTTTACCCAAAGTAAAAAATAAGTGACCAATACAAATATCACTTCCTTTATGATGCTGATCATTACAACTTCCAAACCAATGTGATTTAATGCCTTTAAGCCAACTATGAACATTACTACCAAATTGTCGATGCCATGTCACTTCATAGTGACTTTTAAATAAGCCAATAAATTGACTTACAAAAATATAGTTGACAAATGATAAAACAAGATTCCAAAACCAGGATACCTATAAAAACCCGATAGAATAATGATCACCTTTAGATGCCGACCATGATGTCAAGGCTCGAGCATTGGAGTCTCCATTGATGACCAAGTATATTGTTAATACCATCAAACAAATATGTTTCCTGAACCAATATGAATTCAATGCCTCCAAGTAATGTGAGTTCAAGATGGCTTTAGAAACATGAGTGCAATGATGTCACTAAGCCAAGATTCATAGAAAAAAGTGAATCAATAACCAAACTGCCTGAATTGCTTGTTAAAGCAATATAATTAAACAATGAACCGGAAGTCATGTGCCATATTAATCAATCAATATGTCATAACCATTTATACAATGAAGATAGAAAGATTCCAAGATGATATAGATTCCAAACCAAGATCAATTTGATAAACATCAACTGAAACCATATTGCCATAAGCATTACCTTTATGAAGCTGATACTCACAACTATGATGTTGTCCTATACCTTGCAACTAGTATGATTTATGATTCCATGAATCAAATGATATCTCACTGAAAATGAATCTGCTAGTATGAGTATGTCACAGTGACTTGTAAACAAGTTGAATATACCCATGGCTGTCATGAAAGCAAAGAAACATAGCTAAAGCCTATGCTTGTCCTGACATAAAGAACACCATGTCAAATGTCAGTACCATCAAGTAAAGAACTAAAACTGAAAGAGCATGCCATGAACCAGGATTATCACCATATGATCCAACAGTAAACATCAAGAGCCAATATATCATTAAAATCCTTAATCACCATAAACATGAATACCAAAGAGCATGCCAACAGATTTTGTCTTCAAGGACAACCAAAGACAACTGAGAAGTCAAGAAACTCCCCCTTTGTCCTTGATGGCAAAGAACAAGTTACTTTCCCCCTTTTTACCTCAGTGACAAAGAACAAGGAGAATACAGTGAAGTGCCATGAAAAAAACTGAGAAGTCAACCAATCATTCAACACAATAACCATCTACAAATAGAGCAATAGAGCAACAAAAACATAACAGAGTTGTAAAAGAGAAACCATAGAACCAAGCTCCCCCTAAAACACAACACTGAAATGTCACCGAGCCATGCACATAACCTACCCAACAATACCAACAACATCAATAGGGGTAAGATTAAGCATGAAATATTCTGAGAGAGATTCATAATATGCACTGTCATTGATAGACCAAACAAACTCTACCACTGTACTGCCACTATCCAAGCAACCTTTCAAAGATCCATATCCAAAACTCAAACCAAGACGAACTGTCCTTGTAAGAGCACTGTCAAATTTTCAAGCTGAAAGTTTTTTTTCCACTGACCATACAATCTTGATACACAAGATAACACTTTGTCAATGCTGTCCTCAATGTTTCAAAAAATACTGATCAAGTAAGCATTAGCTACTCACTGGATTGAGCATAGGCATTGGATACATAATCCAAGAAAGAATCACATGTATATAGCCATTGTATGAGATACTAAACCATTGAGTGCAAGCAATGCCAACTTCAACATAAATTAGCACCACTTTCATCTTAGAATAAGAAGCATGGCTAGACAATGTATAAGAAAATGTGTAAACTCACTATTCTTGTGGATTGTCTCAAACATGAGAATAACTTCTTGATAGCACATGAAGAAGGAATAACAAAGTCAGACATTAATAAAATGTACCAGATATCATCTGCACTTACCACTCAAGAAATATATATCAGATACATGACAACATGTCATCTTCTTTGATACCAAAGAATATATGGAAAATACCAAACTGTTTCACTAGTGATATGCAAAAATAGTCCTTTAAGCTTCAACCATTTTCATTCAATACTTCCATCTATTGAGAGCCAAACAAGAATCATAAAGAATGCAACCAAGATCACTAACAATCTTTATTCATTATCAATCAAGATCCAAATAGCACTATGAAACAATTACTGAAGCAATGCCAACAATATCGAGCTGTAACACGGATATAAGCATGCAAATATTTTTCACAATAGACATTAAAGCCTTATGATAGATGGTATACATCATATACCAAGTACCAATGCCAAGACTAATCCATATCACTGTGTATTTTTTACTTGTTCATAAACCTGAAATGCCAAGGTCAAGAATATAACACAAATGCCACTATAAAAATATTGTCAATGTTAGGATCATAAGATTTAACAAGCAGTTATATCATACTGCCATATGATTTCTCAATCAAATATCATTGTATTATGAAAAATGAAACCAAGATCAAATCAAATATCCTTATCACTGCCAAACTGATTTTAACATGAATGATTTTCCTGAAGTGCTCCTTATTCACCACTTAGAACTTTATATGCAATAAGTCATTAACAAATGAGCAAGTATCAACTCCTGTCAATTTTGAAAACTTTGACAATCATCAAGTAATTAACCAACACTTTGCAATGGTCACAAAAAAAACTGAACTTGACATCAACATAGTTCTTACTGCATCAAGATGCAAGTAGCCAAAGTAATGCATACTTGTGTCAAGTCCTGTATCACCAACTTTTGAAGATCAATATCACTGCTATCCTGTAGATGCTTTGTCAAAGAAGAGTCACTGTCAACCAAAAATATGTTAATCAAATGATCCAAAATCAACAACATTTAGAAATGTATCATGGTTTGTTCAAACAATGGTACTTATTAAACATTTTTGTAATACCTTGTATCACCACTAGATCCAAACATCCTGACAACTATCCTTCTGAATCAACAAAAGATCAAGTAAGTTTGGAATGAATTAAGCAACTCTGAGCTGTCAAATAAATCAGCTTGTGAATCATAAGGAAACACCATGAATACTGTATATAATAACTTATCAAAATGTAAGGAATACATATAAAATAAAATTACTTTTATGTTGATTGCTACACACCACAATACTTATTCCAAAGTCACCCTGTCAAAACATGATGACATCCTTGATACCCTAAGACCTAATTATGACATGAATATTTGCATGAAAAACATTCAAGCATTTTTGATCATGAAGAATACTGACATGTATGTTGTCAGTCATGTACTAAAGTCATCAAACGACTGCAACAACAATCACAGAGAAAGTAGCATTTACAAACCAATATAGTAATGCTTAACAATAGAAGAACAAACAATATCTCAGCTCAAACACAAACCAACTTCTTTGTTATAAAAGATTGCTGACCACATATATACCATTGTTCTTTCATACTTAACTTACATGGACCATGAAGCTGACAAACTTCACCAAAACTTCAAAAAATACTTGATCCACTACATTCTAAAATTCCTTGGGGATAGAAAATAAAACTTTGGATTACTCCCCTAAAACCAAACAACCATTAAATGCTAAGAGATGACCCTTGTGCATCATGCACAAGACTAAGTCCTTTCTTCTCCTTTTCTTGTCTTCTTCTCCAGACCCTTAATGATCCATTTCCAGATGATTTCTCCTTGCAAAACCTTGCTTTATGACCAAATTCATTACATCTATAGCAAACAACTGAAGATTTAGACTCCCCTACACCATCTTTTAGAAACAATTTATCACAATTTCTTGCAATATGACCTGATTGACTACACTTGAAGCATGCGATACTACAATAGTTCCTTTTCCAATCATTTTTCTTCACTTTAATCCAACATTCAGATGCTCTATAACCATAATCAAAACAAGAATAACAATAGTCTGAAAAAGAACAATTAAACCTCATCAATTTACCTTCCCAGGGAGAGTGAGACCCTGTGAAACCGTTTGTTCTATTCCTTCCTCCTCTGTTGATATCCTTGTGTTGTTTGTTTCCTACAGTTTCAAGGTCAGCAACATGAAATTTTAAGTCTACCTTTGTTCTAGGTGTTTTTCTAACCTTAGAGCACTATCCTTCCTCTAAGCCTAGACCACTTTTGTCACTTGGAGCTTTCTGTGCACCAATAATTTTACCCAAAGACATAGAACCATTCTCATTAATTTTCTCATCACTTAACTACTTTGATGCTTTATCAATGTTCCTCAGTAAGACCACTTGACAATCAAGTTTTTCTATACTCTGTTCTTTTACCTTAAGTTGGTTTCGAACTTCTTCCTCAATCTTTCTAGCTTCTACAACTTGTATCTTTGCTTCTATAAGATCTAAAAATACCTTATCTTTGATATCCTTTTCTTGTTGAAGTTACCTCTTTAAAAATAGGTTCTCTCTTCTAAGCTGTTTAATTGTATCTAAAGCACACAGGAGTTCACCTTCCAAATCAACCTCACTTTCTTGCTCATCAAATTCCTGTTCAGAATTTACTTCATCCAAAAATTGATCTACTTCATTAATTTCTTGGCCATTTGAATGTTCATCTATAATCTCTATAGATTTAGACTCAAACTAATTTTCTTCAGAACTATGAGGATTTTCACAATCACCACTTACAAATGAATCACAACTTGCTTGAGTTTTCAAAGATATCTCTTCTTGCAACTCACCATCCTGATGCATTTCAATCAATCTGTCCCAAACTTCCTCTGCATCCCTGCACTGCATAACCTTAGCAACAATGTCATTTGGCAGACTATTGAAAATAGCATCTGGAGCCCTAGCATTAGATTCAAGAACTATCTTTTCCTCAAGTGTGGAAGATGTTACAGATACATTGCAACCTCTTTCTACTACTGCCCACAAATCAAACCCTAAGGAGGACAAATAAGTTTCCATCCGATGCTTCCACAGGATAAAGTTGGTACCTTCAAATTGAGGCGTTCTATGCATAAAATGCTATATCATTTTTGAGTTATTGATGATCACTTCTTCATCACTTCTTACACTAGGTTCAGACAAAGCTTGATTGTTAATGTTTTGCTATGAACTTATTTTTCCCTTATTCCTTCTACCTTTTGCCATATCAGACACAACACTACAACACCAAAATTTCTTAAATCAAACAGAATTAAGACACAAAAGTATCTTCTTTGAATTCAAGAAATTTTTGATAGACTTCCAATACTAGAATCAATCCTAGGTGGTAAAACCTAATGTAGGACCCTACGCTCTGATACCACTTGTTGGAAGTGGAATTACTCTAAGAGGGGGGGTGAATCAAAGTAATGTATAAATTAAAACTTTTTATAACTTGAAGTGCAATTTTGAATTGTTTGATCTTGAACAAATGAGTGACTTATATATGCAATGTGAATACTACATTTTGAATGATTGTTTTCCAAAGACTTAATCAAACATAACATGAATGATTAAAAACTCATATCAAAGCATAATATACATTTTTCACATAATGCTGAATGAACAACCTTTTAATGCTTTCTTTTACACAGGACACCAAACTCACTAATGGCAGAATTTTAACATTCATACATTGAAAATGAACAATTAAACTTTGAACTTTTAGACAACTTGGAATTGTGATAATGTATCAAAGCATTGCATGAACCACTTTCACAAATGATTGAATGAAAACTTAAGTAAGATAAGCACAAATCACATAAAAGAGAAACAAAAAGCTTTGACGAGTGGAAAACCACTCCAAAAAGCCTTACAGGCTTAATTTCAAACTGATTACAATGTTTTTAAGAGCACCAACTCTGTAACAATTTAGGAGCACCAACTCCTTTACAAAGTTTCTCAATAACCATGCAAACTATCAGGACCTTATAACTGCATTATTTTTGCAATTACAAAATCTCAACAGAGCACATATAAAAGATATACAATAATTTCCATTATAATCTATACTGAATGAAACAATACCAATATAATCTCACTGAAATATACAATCTCTGTAATAAGGATCAAAGATATATACACTTTAAGCTCTCTTTTTCAAATTTTCAAGATACAAAAATATCACTGTAATAAACCCTTATTCTCTTTTCGACAACACTCTGTTCTATCTCATAAACCCTCATCTTGAGTCATGTATTTATACAAAGCAAAAACTGTGTAAACATCAAAACCCTTAAGCAGATTCAGTTATGATTAACGAAAACACAAGATATTTTTAAAAACTGAAACCAGAAATGAAGTAATCAACTTTCCCCTTTTTACTTTTCCATTCACCAAATTTACCTTCGAAAGATCAAAGCAATGTATAGATATTACCTTTGTTATGGCAGTTCAAACTGCAAACAAAATCCCATAAGATCCTCTATTACCTTCACTTCCATCTCGTGGAGAGTCCATCAACTAACTCACCACCCTTCATAAACTACCATACCTGAAAACCAAGCTTGAATACCAACTAGAACATTTGCAACTGAAACTGTAATCTCTCCATGGTGGTGCTAGGGTTTGTCTTCATAGCAAAACAAAAATGACATAATGATTTTTCCCTAACATTCGAATCAAATACTTTCAATGCCTTTTCAAAATTGGATAAAACTTGAAGTCCGAGAGGACTTAAGAAAACACCATAATAACCTTTAAACAATCGCTGTCAAATACTTTACCATGGAGGCCAACATAATAATCATTTTGATGATTGCTAAAGAATGTCGATCAACATTATTAAATAATCACCACTGACAAGTATATATGATGGCTGTTGATTTGCACATAAGCTGCCAAGAATTATTTCCAACTGACTTTACCCAAAGTAAAAAATAAGTGACCAATACAAATATCACTTCCTTTATGATGTTGATCATTACAACTTCCAAACCAATGTGATTTAATGCCTTTAAGCCAACTATGAACATTACTACAAATTGTCGATGCCATGTCACTTCATAGTGACTTTTAAATAAGCCAATAAATTGAATTACAAAAATATAGTTGACAAATGATAAAACAAGATTCCAAAACTAGGATACCTATAAAAACCCGACAAAATAATGATCACCTTTAGATGCCGACCATGATGTCAAGGCTCGAGCATTGGAGTCTCCTTTGATGACCAAGTATATTGTTAATACCATCAAACAAATACGTTGTTTGAACCAATATGAATTCAATGCCTCCAAGTAATGTGAGTTCAAGATGGCTTTAGAAACATGAGTGCAATGATGTCACTAAGCCAAGATTCATAGAACAAAGTGAGTCAATAACCAAATTGCCTGAATTGCTTCTTAAAGCAATATAATTAAACAATGAACCAGAAGTCACGTGCCATATTAATCAATCAATATGTCATAACCATTTATACCATGAAGATAGAAAGATGCCAAACCAAGATCAATTTGATAAACATCAACTGGAACCATATTTCCATAGGCATTACCTTTATGAAGCTGATACTCACAACTATAATGCTGTCCTATACGTTGCAACTAGTATGATTTATGATTCCATGAATCAAATGATATCTCATTGAAAATGAATCTGCCAGTATGAGTATGTCACAGTTACTTGTAAACAAACTGAATATACTTGTGGCTGTCATGAAAGCAAAGACACATAGCTGAAGCTTATGCTTGTCTTGACATAAAGAACACCATGTCAAATGTCAGTACCATCAAGTAAAGACCTGAAACTGAAAGAGCATGCCATGAACCAGGAGTATCACCATATGATCCAACAGTAAACATCAAGAGCCAATATATCATTAAAATCTTGAATCACCATAAACATGAATACCAAAGAGCATGCCAACAGATTTTGTCATTAAGGACAACCAAAGAAAACTAAGAAGTCAACAATACAAACTTCCAAGTGGTGCCAAGTTGATAAATGGGAAACAAATAATAAATGGCCAGTGTGTGCATTCAAAATCCATGATAATAAGGGAGAAATAATGCCATAATGGAGCTGTATTGATCTTCTGAAAATAAATAATGCAAAGACATTAGTTTGCTTCATTAAAAAGAGTTTTAAGGGATGAAGTGGAAGTTTTCATTTTGAATAAACAAAGTGAAGTTATAGTGCACACATGGAAAAATGAAACCATTTTTGTTCTTTTCAGAACAATGAGCAAATGCTAAAATGAATCTAGGGTTTGAAAATAAAAAATGAAACAATAATGATCTTCTAATTTAGAAAATGCAAAACCCAAAAAAATTTAAATCCTCGACCTTGCTTAGAGAGGCATTTGGTTTGGTTTCCATTTATAAAAATAGAAGAACAATGTTATATTATGCAAATGAACAAGATATCTAAGATGCATCTAAACCCTAGTTGGTGCTCTCATGGCTGCGTCTTGAGAGAGGCATTCCTCTTCACAGAAGCACAAACCCACTTGGGGTTTTTTTTCCAAAAAGTTCAAATGTAGAAGATAATAAAGGGTTTTAGCTCATGTAAGTGTTAGATCCCTCAAAATGTAAGCAACCTGGTGAATGGCCGTGACCATTAAGGGGGTTTCAAACCCAAAAAATACTAAAACAAAATGAAAAAAATCATTATCTCTGTGAGTTTCATTGATTTTTACATCATGGGTCAAGCCTAGAATCAAGTCATATTTTGCAAAAAGCCAAGGAAATGAACAAGGTATGGCTGTGGCTTGTATAGAAGAGCACATAGTTTCTTTTGTTTTCACACATAAGACAAACATTTTCTATTAAATCAAGCTCGAATTGAGCTTATTTAAGAGGGAAATTCACAAGATTAAGAAGCATAGGAACTCACCCAAGTTTTGTGTGGAGAAAACCCATCAAAATCCCACGGGTATGAATTCAAACTCTCAAGATGGAGGCACCTATGGTGGCCCGAGACAACCAAAACATCAATGAGGAAACAAGCACAAGAATATGAGTTAGAAAATTATAGAGGCTGTGGCCAAGAGGCCTCAGAACCCTTCAAAAATGGAGTCGAAATGCCACAGAATGATGAAAGAACAACTTACCATGGATCTTTAGAGAGGGTTCGACACTAAGAAAAGAAGAATTGACACAAAATGCAGAGAAAATGCTCAAACCCTAGTTTCCATGGCGGCCGAATGCAAATCCTTTTTTCTCCAAACTTGGCCGATGCAAATGATGAGCAAAATTAGGGATGGGAATTGGTTTTGATGTTAGGGTTTCCTAATGCCCTAATTCAAATGTGGGATTTTATCACATTCTTTTAAAAATCAAATGCCTTTATTAATATTTTGTCACAAATGATATGCCTAGGTCGGCATGCCTTAGGCTACTTTTCTTGATTTTTTTAAAAACAAAAATCAAATGACCTCTTACCTTGTTTTTTATGATTTTATGAGAAAATTATATGCACTTTGGCCCCTTCTTACTAGGTTGAGTTATTCATATGCCTTAGTATCTTTATGGAATATAACCCATGGTCAAAATTTTATGATTTTTTATAGAAAAATCAAATGTAATAGGAGCCCCTTGCACATTATTTTGATTCTTTGCAAAGTATCAATTTTTGCTCAAACTAAAAAAATCAAAATAATTAGAGCCAATATTGTATCAAACCAGATGTAATAGGAAGCTTTCTATATTGATATCTGAAACTACACATGATGCAAAACATCGTTAAGGTAATGTTTCTATAAATTACCTTAATGTTTGTTATGTTTTTTAAATGTAGTTTGTGTACTTGAGTCTTCACTGGACTTTTTATTTTGAGTTAAGTTCACTTGGGCGAATTTGGAAAAGAGGGAGAAAATTGAACTTTCCAATTTTAGTTTTTAGCAGTTTGAGCCTGATTTTGTGGTTCTTTCAGATCAACCTTTTGGAAATAGGAAGTTTCTATCTTTTTGATGCAGTTTGAGGCACTATTTTTGAGGATTTTATGAGGAGCTCGAAAATGGATCAAAATTGCTATTTCAGAGATGTAGTTGAACTGATTTTTGTTATTTTCACTATTGAGACACTTGGAAGATATAAGTTTGGAGAAAAATATGATTTTCTCAGTTCAAATTGTCATTTCTTGCTCTCCCATTCAGTTAGAGAGTCTTGTAAATATTTTCTTGTACTTGGATTTTGAGCTTAACACTCCTTCATCTCAATAAAACAACATGACTTCCTTTCTCATTTTCTTGTCTCAAATTTATAGTACCAATTTGATGTTAACTGTGAGTCAAATACAAAATCTTCTTCATGTCTTGTTATTGTGAGTTTGTTTATAAGGGTCTCATATAATTCAGGTTATATTCTGTGTTCTATTTAGTGAACCTCTATGCAAATCACTATTGGATTATATGCTTCTAGGGTGGGATTGTGAGAGTTGTAGTTTTGAGAGATTGTTGAGAGTGAAAATTTATCAGAATCTTTAAATTGCTGGTGAATCATCTTAGGTTTTAAGATCTCAGTTTTAGCTTCTTCCTTCTAACCCTTTACTCTAAAATTCTTTTAGATTAGGTGCTTTACTGGGGGAACTAGCCCACTTTGGAGATTCACTCTCACTTATAGACTACCCACAATTTGAGAGCATTTCCATGTTGCAACAGGATATGCAAGTCTAACTTGGCTAAGGGTGCAATCCTCATTTTCAATAGGTCCCTTATATGGAGGATGTTCAAGACCCCTCATCCGAATATCTTCAAGAATTTGAGCAAGACCTTGGAGCAATGAGAGTGTTAAAACTTCTTTTCGAGAAAAATATGATCACTACCTTCAAGTGTTGGCTCAAAAAGGTACTAAAATACCTACCAATCTTATCAAAGATGTAGACCTCAATAATATTGAAATGAGGCTAGAAACAAGTCAACCTAATCCAATTCAAAGATCATCACAAAAGATGGCTACTACTTTCACATATTCACCACCATCTCAACCTAAAACATCAAAAGTTCAATGGAAAACATATCAAGAGACACATCAAGATCGATTTACACCAGAAAAAACACCTACCTTTGCGACATCTTATTTAAACATAGGTAATTTAAACATACAAAATATTCCCATTCCACCAAGTCAACCTCAACAACATTACATTCCAGCAAGTCAACCTCAACAATATCACATTTCCCTAAATCAACATCAACAATAATATTACATTCACACAAGTTCACCTCCATCAACATAAACAAATGAATTGGCTTAACAAATGCAAGAGTTACAACAAAATATAGTAAACATGAAAATGGGAAACATTAACACTAAGAAAAGTTATACATTGGAAGACATATGCCCCTATCCTTTTCACAAGTCTTTTAACATGTTCCCCTTCCCTCAAAACTTTGAAATGCCTGGATTCGACATATACAAAGGAAGAGGTGATGCTAGAGAACACATAAGAGAATTTTACATAGCTTGTCTAGAGGTGTCCTATAATGATGCATATCTAATGCACCTCTTTCTTAGAAACCTAGGAGGTCAAGCTATTGGAAAGTTTTCAAATTTACCTCATGGGATCAATATGTTTCATGAGTTTGTAGATAAATTTATTGCACATTTTTCATACAACATTGAACATAAAATCTCCATGATTGATTTATATAATTCAAAAAAAGAGAGGGAGAATCCTTTGTGTTTTTTACAAAGGTGGAGAAACATGGCAAGAAAATTTGCTTATCCTATTCTTGAAAAAGCAACTTGTTCACATTTTCACACAAAACCTAAAAAACGAATTGGCCTTTCATTGAAGAATTTAATGTGCTAGTACCTTTGAAGTGTAAGGAAGCTAAGGTAGTGGAACAAATTCCTACACTAATCTTGAGAGGAGGGTTATGCAAAAACTTTCTCAAATCTAAATAGTTATAGAAACTTAAACATAAATAAACATAAATAATATTCATACCATAACATAGTGATTTACATGGGGAAATTTTTTTTAGGAGAAAACTCCACACTTCAAAAGCCTCCCAATATATTATTCAAAAATCAACAAGATTAAAATATTCTTGTAGAGAAAGATTTCCCATAGGAGTATCACCAACCAAAGATCTAGAGGTAACTCAACATCTATAAGACTCTTACACACAACCTCTATCTCATGCACCTAATATATAGGAGATACAATACATGAAACCATCAAACAGTATTACAAAACCATGAGCTAAAACCACCCAAAAAGTGGTACCCATCCTTATCTCCAATAATAGATTCCTATGATGTGTCAAAACACATACACCACATGTAACTGCCCCTTTACAACTCATTTATGTTTCCAACATGTTTTTACATCTCCCATTTTAGGAGACTCAACTTTTAGAGGCCATATGGGTGTTCGATTGATGATTCATTTGAACCATTATAAATATTGTGAAGCACTCTATCAAGATATAACCAACTACGCTAGTTATGACCACTTTGTTGGCAATACAAGGGTAGGCAACTGAGAGGGGGGGGTGAATCAGTTGTCCCAAAAATTTAAAACTAATTAACTTTATCAAGCTTATTCTTAGATCTGATTATTAACCATGAAAGCATAAATCATCAGCACATCAAAAACACACATAACACCAAGATTTTTTTTACATGGAAACCCTGTTAGGGGAAAAACCATGGTGGAGGTCAGTCCACAAGATTATACCTTGTTAAAAGTATAAGGAAATATGAGTGGGGAATGCACATGCATTTAGGTGCATTGCCTAGAGCTCACTGCTCAATTACAACAAGGCTTACTGCCCAAAGGAAGACACACTGTCTTACAGAAAGATTCAGATTACATCTATAGGGATTTGAACTGATAAAATAACATCTGCTAATGCCTGATCATAGTTCTGGTTAAGCACATGAACACTTCTTCACTTTTCTTCACTCTTCTTCACAATCTTCTCTACCTTCAAATGATTTAGAACATTATTTGTGCACACACACATTCGAAATACTTCAAATGAAATAAATAGTCGCTTATATATATCCGCAACAAGAATTTAATTTGCTACATGTCGACTTTAATGAAAATAATAAAATGATAACAAACTGTAGGCCCAAAACAATAATAGTTATTAATGCAAATCAACCAAGGTCAGCCACAACTTAGTGAAGACCCAAAATAACATCTTTGAACATGAACCACCTTCAAAAATTAATCCTCGAAGATCCACAACACGCTACAAACACCTTGTCGGCCAAGAACATGAAAAACATGAACACACAAGAGAAAATATCGGATCACGAGCACAACGATCAATGCGGACATGCAACACAGATAGAGAATGATATAGAAACATCCAAAAACATCATGAATCACCAGAGAAGCATCTGCAACAACTGAAATGACTGAAATCACATCATCTTCATTCAGGAACACAAATTGAAGTAACATAAAGATTGCCAGAATACAAATCTTCATAACTCGATCAAATCTTCATGTGGATCTCTGAAACTCAACATGGATAAACTAGATATACTCGACAAGAAACCCTTTAGTCCAAAAAATTTGATCATCAACAGTTTGAACTCACCGACAGACTGAACTTCACTTCACCACTAACAACCTGCAACTCATTTCATTACAATTTTCTCAATATCCTCGACATATACAACTTCTAATGTATTAATGCTAATAGTGTTGACATCAATGACAACCACATATCAGTAACACAACTGCAACATCCAACAATCTCCCCCTTTGGCATTGATGGCAACACATGATGTGAAAAACACCATCAACGTAACTATCTCTAGCACATACTTCCCCTTAGGTTCTGACCCTTTTCTCCTCAACTCTTCCACATGAATTTTATCCTCACAAGGTTCTTCTCCCCAGAATGTTTTTCACATTTCTCTTCTACCCCTTTGAAATCAATGACAAAGATATCTAAGCTCTGAACCACATATCTGAACATCTGAATCATCTGACTACTCCCCCTGAGTAGTAGCCACCACAACATCAATCCAGATCAAGCTATGATTGTGAAAATCATAGACCGATACAATGCAATGCATCTTAGTTTTGATTAGGAGGGGTAATCACCCCTAACTTCCCTCTGAGATACTCAAAAGTATCCTTAGGAAATGACTTTGTAAAGATATCTACAATCTACTCCTTAGTAGGCACATACTCCAATCTGACTTCCTTTTCACTCACCTTCTCTCTCAAAAAGTGAAACTTGATAGATATATACTTGGTCTTTGAATGCAACACCGAATTCTTAGAAATGTTAATAGCACTTGAATTATCACAAAATATAGCAATAGGCTCATCATACACAACTCTGATATCCTTCAACATTTGCTTCATCCACAATACTTGAGTACAATTGTTAGCAACAAAAATGTATTCGACCTCTACAATAGATAAAGAAATGGCATTATGCTTTTTACTTAACCATGAGATCAACTTCTTTCCCAAGAAAAATGCACCACCACTAGTACTTTTTTTGTCATTCACATTACCAGCCCAATCAACATCAGTGAAGGCACTCAAAGTAAGATCATCATCTTTAGGATACCACAGGCCAAAATCAACTATTCCCTTCAAGTATATGAAAATTCTCTTCACAACAGTCACATGAGATTCTTTAGAATCAACTTGAAATCTTGCAACAATACATACAACATTCATGATATCAGGACTAGTTTGAGTTAGATACAATAACCACCAATCATTGATCTGTATCTAGTCTGATTTTCCTTCAGAGAATCATCATCTATTGTCAACTTACATGCGGTCACCATGGGTGTACCAACTAGCTTTGAATCTTCCATATCAAATTTCTTCAACAATTCTTTCACATACTTGGACTGAGATATAAAGATCCCTTTGTCTAACTAAGTAATTTGCAATCCCAAAAAGAATTTCATCTCTCTAATCATTGACATCTCAAACTCACTCTGCATCTCATTAGCAAACTTCATGCACAAACATGCTCTCGGGGCTTGCTTAAGTCCATACAGTGCTTTCTTCAACCAACAAACCATATCTCCCTAATCAGTCAACTGAAATCCATCTGGTTGCTCAACATACACCTCTTCTTCCAGCTCACCATTTAGAAATGATGACTTAACATCTATCTAATAAACCTTGTAGTCTTTGTAAGCGACATAAGCAAGAAACAATCTCACAACTTCAATTCTAGCAACAGTAGCAAAGGTCTCTTCAAAATCAATTCCTTCCATTTGAGAATATCCCTTACACACCAATCTTTCTTTGTTTCTAACCACTTCACCTTGCTCATTCAGTTTGTTTCTAAAGATCCATTTAGTTCCAATGACATTTTTATCCTTAGGTCTAGGAACAAGAATCCATGTATCATTCTTCTCAATTTGCTGTAGCTCTTCTTTCATTGCTTCAACCCAATGTTCATCTTTACATGCTTCATTCACATTAGTAGGCTCAGTCTTTGAAATCAAACAATATTCTTCTGGAATCTTTCTCCTAGTCTGGACACCTTCGTTCTTATCACCAATAATCTGATCTTCTGAATGATTTAATCTTACATACCTTAGAGTCTTAGGACGTTCTTGAATTTCAGGCTCTTCTGATCTCTCTTCTGCTCTTTCACTATTTTCTCCTTCCTCTTGATCTTCTTGATTCACTGGAATGATTTGAACTTGATTTGAAGTTTGAACTTGCTTTCCTTTGTTTGTACTATCATTCTAATCATTTGAATCATATCCACAGGTTCTGGATGGTTTAGCTATGTCTTCATCAACCTTAACATTTTCACTTTCAACCATTTTCATCAATCTCTTATTGTAGCACCGATACACCTTGATTTTAGTAGAGTAACCCAAAAATATTCTTTCATCACTTCTAGCATCAAAATTTCCTAAATCTTCATCTCTTCTGATATAACATTTACTCCCAAATATTTTGAAATATTTAACAGTAGGCTTATGACCAATCCATAGCTCAAAAGGGGTCTTACTGGTATCACCTTTGACTTGTACCCAATTGAGGATGTAAACAACAATACTCATAGTTTCTCTCTAGTAGATATGAGGAACATTTCCTTCCAACATCATAGTTCTAGCAACATCTTGAACTATCATGTTCTTCCTTTCCACAACTCCATTTTGCTGAGGGGTCTGCAGTGTAGATAATTGTCTCCTTATTCCATGCACTTCACAAAAAGAATTAAACTCATCGAAAGTGAATTCACCACCTCTATCTGATCTCAAACATTTAATCTTCAGACCAGTCTCTGTCTCAACCATAGCCTTAAAGATCTTGAACTTCTCCAGAGATTTATATTCTCCCTTAAGAAAGTATCCCACATCATTCTTGAATAATTATCAATAAGCAACATGAAATACCTGTAACCTTGTAAGCTTCTGACTCTAGAAGGACCACACAAGTCCGTATGCACAAGCTCCAACAATTCACTTGAATTATACTATTTTCTTCGAAATGAAATTCTAGTTTTCTTCCCCAACTGACATTCCTTGCATATGGCATTAGTAGGCTTTACCAACTTAGGAAGATCTCTCACAGCCTTAGTAGAAATTATCTTGACAATATTATCAAAATTAACATGACACATTCTTCTATGCCACAACCAACTTTCATCAACTTGAGCAATCATACAACTTTTACTAGTAGTAATCAAATGAAAGATATTACCTCTTGTTTTTGTACCTGATGCAATCACATTTTCAGAACACCCCAATATTTTTCACTTTCCATCCTTGAACTAAAGATTGTAATCCTTATCAACCATCTGTCTGACACTCAAAAGATTATGCTTCAGACCTTCCACATATAGGCATCATCAGTATTGTTCTTACCATTAAGAGAAATGCGTCCTCTGCCATGGATCACACTAGCTGTGTTATCACCAAATCTCACAACACCACCATCATACTTTTCCAAGCTCACAAAATTTTATCTCCTGTCATGTGATGAGAGCATCCACTATCAATTACCCATTCATCTTTCTCTTCAACTCGAGCAGCTAGGGCTTTCTCCACATTTGTACAACTAGTAGATTCAGTAGACACAAGATTATTTTCCTTGATAGCAATAAATACCCATTCGTCCTCACTTCCATTTCCTTTATCAAATTCATCATCTATTACTCCTTCATTAGCAACATAATAACACTTCTTTTGAAATTTAGGCTTGTTATGTCTTGGTTTAGAAACTCTTTTCGGACACCTTGATGCAAAATGACCTATCTTATTGCAGGAAAAAAATTTAATAGGCAACTTTCCTTTATACTTACCTTGTCCTCTGGCTTCTCTTTTCACAATCAGTGCTTCATGCTCATCTAGTTCTCTTTCTTCTTCTTCAAGCTGTCTCATTTCTTCTTCATACTTGAATGTATTTTTAGAAGAACTCTCTCCCAGATCATATCTCTGTTTATCTCTTGCAGATGTAGTAGCCTTGAATGTAAATTCTATCTTGGGAAGGGCATCACCAAATTCACTCAACTCAAAAGTAGTAAGCTTACCAATCTTCATATCTCGAGTAACATTTGTCACAGTCCAGAGCTCTTCAATAACTGTAGCTTTGAATTTGTAAGTAGCATGCAAAGATCTAAGCACTTTAGCAACAATCTGTGATTCTTCCAACTGTCCACCAACACATCTGATTCCACACACAAGTTCATTCACTCTTTGCATGAAAGTAGTAATATTTTCATCATCACCCATTCTCAACATTTCATATTTCCCTTCCAGACTCTACAACTTAGCAATCTTCACAGTAGCATCACCTTCATACAAAGTTTCCCAATTTTTCTAGATCTCATAAGTAGTCTTCAGATCCATAACATTAGTCATCTCAGTATCAATCAAAGCATTAAAAAATTCTTCCTTAGCCTTGATATTGTACTCAACATCTCTAATCTCAATAGTAGTAGTAGGACCATTCTGAGGTATAACATACCTATTACTTGTAATGCTCCACTAGGGTTCACCAATGCATCTCAGATGGTACTCCATTCGAGTCTTCCACAAGGAATAATTTGTTCCATCAAATCTCAGACTATCCTTCTTGTATGTTGCCATCCCAGATCACCTCAAGCTATTCAAATTCTTCCAAGGAACCTACTCTGATACCAATTGTTGGCAATACAAGGGCATACAATTGAGAGGGGGGGGTGAATCATTGTCCCAAAAATTTAAAACTAATTAACTTTATCAAGCTTATTCTCAGATTTGATTATTAACCATGAAAGCATAAATCATCAACACATCAGAAACACACATAACACCAAGATTTTTTTTTACGTGGAAACCTTGTTAGGGGAAAAACCACAGTGGAGGTCAGTCCACAAGATTATACCCTATTACAAGTATAAGGAAATATGAGTGGGGAATGCACATGCATTCAGGCACACTGCCTAGAGCTTACTGCTCAATTACAACAAGGATTACTGCCCAAAGGAGGACACACTGTCTCACAGAAAGATTTAGATTACATCCACAGGGATTTGAATTGATAAAATAACATCTGCTAATGCCTGATCATAGTTCCAATTAAGTACATGAACACTTCTTCACTTTTCTTCACTCTTCTTCACTCTTCTTCACACTCTGCTCTACCTTTGAATGATTTAGAACATTATTCATGCACACACACATTCAACATACTTCAAATGAAATAAATAGTTGCTTATATATATCCACAACAAGAAATTAAACTGCTACATGTCGGCTTTAATGAAAATAATAAAATGATAACAAACTGTCGGCCCAAAACAATAACAATTATTAATGTGAATCAACCAAGGTTTGCCACAACTTAGTGAAGACACAAAATAACATCTTTTAACATGAACCACCTTCAAAAATTAATCCTCAAAGATCCACAACACGCTACAAACACCTTGTTGGCCAAGAACATGAAAAACATGAACACGCAAGAGAAAATATCGGATCACGAGCACAACGATCAATGCAGACGTGCAAAATAGATAGAGCATGACATAGAAACATCCAAAAACATCATGAATCACCAGAGAAGCATTTGCAACAACTGAACTGACTGAAATCACATCATCTTCATTCAAGAACACAAACTGAAGTAACAAAAAGACTGTCAGAATACAAATCTTCATAACTTGATCAAATCTTCACGCAGATCTCTGAAACTCAATGTGGATAAACTAGATATACTCAAAAAGAAACCATTTAGTCCACAACCTCTGATCATCAACGTTCTGAACTCACCAACAGACTGAACTTCACTTCACCACAGACAACCTGTAGCTCATTTCATTACAATTTTCTCAATATCCTCGACATATACAACTTCTAATGCATTAATGCTAATAGTGTTGTCATCAATGACAAGCA
Source organism: Sequoia sempervirens (assembly GCA_007258455.2). Taxonomy (NCBI): domain Eukaryota; kingdom Viridiplantae; phylum Streptophyta; class Pinopsida; order Cupressales; family Cupressaceae; genus Sequoia; species Sequoia sempervirens. Next base: position 89,123,207 of record VDFB02000017.1, on the reverse strand, counting down.
CATATCAACAAAAAAACCACAACATCTAACACACTTTCAAGCCCAAAAAATTCCTCTAAGGCCTTCAAACTAGACTTTGAAACTTTGAAAAATAAAAACTTGAATATCTTCAAATCTAGACATGATCTTGCAATAAAACTTTACAAGCATGCTTATTTAACTAGTCCAAAGCTTTGGGGAAAATTCCTCACTGATCCATGCTCATATGTAAACTTGCTATAAATAGTAGCCTTATGTAATTGCAAGGTTAAGACACCATTTTCCTAACATGATGAGATCTTTGAAAAAGGAATAGAAACCAAAAATATATCATTGCTAAGGGTCTTGTGACAAATTCTAAAGAAAATAAGGAATAACCCTTCAACATCTAAATATAAATCTAGAATTTGGACCAAAAACAAGAACATTATCAATGATGGTGTGGTAGATGCAAAAAGAGTTCAAAATGTTCAACCTACCCTATAATTGGTAGCAAAAATCCTCAAAATAATCAAGGTGGTAGAATACCACCTAGGAAAAATAATGCTCCTAAAAGGAAATACACTCCTTTAGGGGAATACCTTGACTCTGCATTGAAAAAAATGATCCAAGCTAAATTTATCACCTTATCTGAAGTCAAAAATCAAGAACCAACAATTAAAACTTAATGGTACAAAGAGAATGAATATTGTGATACCATAGAACCAAAGGACATAAGAATTTTGATTGATTTATATTAAAAAATCTTATCCAAGACCTTATAGATCAAGGATATGTTGGCATATAAAATACACCTTCAACTAATGATGATGTCAAGATATTCAAGGATCCTATCCTAAAATATGGAAAAGGGGAAACCTAAAATAAAGATAATAATCATAAAGTTTCCAATTATGCTTCTATTCCATATGAATAAGCCATAGCTCAAGTAGAAGGAATCTTCTCTATAAAAATGCAATCCCTGAGTGTATAGTCACAACCTACAGGGGAAAAATAACATCCAATGATCCCCTTCTTAATTAAGATCAAAGTATCCCTTCTATGTCATCTCTTGGGTCTATTCTTAATCAAATACCTTTCAATGACCCCTTTCCATCTCAAGATCAAAATATCTTACTTCTTACACTTCATAATCCCCCTCCATATCAAGGCTTAAATCTCTCTTCCATGTCACCTCATGAAAAAGGTATCCTTTTCACTTATACATCTTCAAATTCTCTTCCAAATAAAGATCAAAGTACACCCTCCATACCATCCAATGATCCTCTCTTTTCTCATGGGTCCATACCTTTCACTCCATGTAGTGATCCCCTCTGATGTCAAGATCAAAATATCCTTTCATGCATGATCCTACTCCCCCACAAGATTCCACCATCCCTATCCAAAAAAGAAATATCAAAACACAAACTAAAAGTGCATCCAAATTGGTTTGTTCAAAAGCCTCATCCATCCCTAATCCATCCATTCCATCACATATCCATCATCCCATCCAAATATATCCCACTTTCCTTATTCTGATCTTGACTAGCCTATCCATATCCTTCATCATATATACTTCATCCTATCTAACTCATTCCCTCACCCTTGTTACTTTGATCTTGGTAAAGTTGGGGGAAAAACTTGTTCAAGTATATTTTAGACAATGCATATCCTTACAATCCATACCTTTAGATATCATCCTTTTATCCAAAGAACCCTTTTTATCTTATAAATGGTTTAGCTAAATCCACCAATAAATTTTTTTTGGATATGATTAAGAAATTGATTGAGAGAAACCCTAGGGAATGGCATACACTTTTGAAAATTTCCTTGTGGGTAGATAGGACCCATATCAAGCCTACACTAGGAAACACCTATTGGGAATAGGATGCCATTTATTTGCAATCCTAAACATATTTCATGTATCTCCTAAGTCCTTGGAAAGTGTTCCCCAACACTAGGATTAGAAAGAGATTAAATTCGAATGAAATGAACATGTAAATTGACATTTGTAATTATTCCTAAATGATAGGAACATGTGGGGATGTCCAAGAAGAGCTTCTAAAAATAGGAGCACATGGGGCGCCCACATGGAAGGTGGAACCCACCTTACTTAAGTTAACTGTTTGGAGGATTGGTAACACTTCAATAATTCATGTAAAGATCCTACAAATTAGGGATTGATATTTACATGAGTGGAGTTCAGTTTAGTTCAGTATCAATTCAGTTTAGTTTAGTTTAGTTCAGTTTAGTTATGGTTCAGTTATCTTCAGTTGCATGTAGTTATTTTGAGTTGAATACTAGTTGAATTGAGTTGACTTGAGTTGCATGACTAATGACTTCAGTTGCATGACATATAATAGGTGGATACATTCAGTTAAGTGGGGATGATCAATCATGCATAATGTTTGCATGAATTTGTGGAGAGATATTTTTTAGTTAACTAAGATTGACTTGGACCCACCTTGGGCGCCCAAGTTGGCATCTTGGAGTTAACACCTTTTTCATGAGAAGATAATTTACAAGGCTCAGTTAAGTGGGCCCATTCTTGGGTTCCAACTTTGAGGAGATGCTTGCAAGATATTTTCTTGACCAATGATCAATTAAGTGTTCAGTTTGGGGTGCCTAAATTGAGGAGACTTTGGTTTTGACTTCATGTTACATAGTGGAACTTTACTTGCACAATCTAGGCATAAATTTTTGAGAGGAGCTTTATGCTTTTGTATTTGATAACTCTTATGAGTTTACATGCTCATTAATTGTATATTTATTGCAGCAATTGCATAAGAGTTTATTGCAGGTTGTGAAGAAGAATTGTTGAAGGCAAGGAAGCATATTAATCAAGGATTGATACAATATTATATTGTAATCTTGTTCTAAGGTTAAATAATACAAGCACTATTGATTCTGGTGGAGTTTTTTCCCAAAAGGGTTTCTCCATGTATATGTTGTGTCACTTCTATCTTCTTGTCTCATTCTTCTACAATATTTTGTCTCTTTCTACAATTGGTAAAATTGATGTAAATAGATTAATCATACACAAAGAATTGTGAAAAAAAACACTTAATTAAATCTATAGTCACATAGGTTTACAAGTTTTAAGCTACAATTTCACCTTCATTTTCAACAACACCCACTACCAAATAGTATATGGTATAGACCCTATACTCCTGTAAATCTAAAAATCCAAACTTGGAAATTCAACCAAGAGTATATTAGCCTAGATGACAAGACATAAGCTAGATTTATATAACTCTTACACCTTGAAGAAAAGAGAAATAATTCCATAGATCAGTTTTCCAAACATTAGTCAACTATTCAATATTGATTTGATAAGAGAGATAAAGTGAAAGCATTTTGAATAGTATTATGTTGTGATAAATATTAAGAGAAAATAGGTGAACATGGAAAATTTGATAAACTTTGGACTAGACCCTTTCAAATTGCAGAAATCCTAAGAGATAGTACTTACAGGCTTAATACTTTAATAGGTGAAGATGTTCCTTTACCTATGAATGGTCAATTCGTCAAACACTATTTACATGCCTAATTCAATCAACAACCCTTTGTAAATGCTTGGAAAATATTTGTATAGTTCTCTTTTCTTTGTCTTTGTCTTTATTTTATCTTTTTTATTTGTTTTTGTTTTGGTTTTTGGTGGTCTTTATTTTGGTGAAATGTTCAAATAGGACAAGCTTTAACTCTAGAAAATAATGAAATTTCTTAAATTTTAGAAATAAGTAAATTATTGTATAGCTTTTTGATTTTCTATGGGTCTAGTTTGTTTGATATACCCCATGAAATTTTGGTTCAACAATAATGACATGAAATTTTTTCAAGGAATCATATGTATCTAAATATCTTAAATTATTTGAACTAGTTGGGGGTTAGTGGATATTTGTATTAAGTTAAATCTAAAGGTTTTCCTTTACTACTACTATAATTACCAACCTAATAGCAAGCTTCATTTCTTTCAAGTTAAAAGAAAAGAGCTATAAAAATAAATATGAAAACAAAAGAGAAGAAAGAAAATATATTAATATCAAAAGAGAAAATCAGCTTATTAGGTAATTCAAATATCTCTACTAGGGTTATGGATGTCTTGTTGGTAGTAGATCTATGTTTGATGGAATTATAGAGATAACCTTTCTAAGGCTATGGAAATTTGACTCATAGCAAAGCTCTATCAAAGAACACTTAAAAGGTTAACCCAACTCATGTAGCTTAGTGCAAATAATTGATGTCTTTTAAATTTTCCAAGGAAGGAAAATGAACATGTGCATGTACTTAAATTCCTTGGGTAAATCATGTTAATTTTGTTTGAATATACCAATCCATGGTTGGCTTGATCATAATTTTAGATTTAAGGAAGTTGGGAATTCTATACATAAATATTTTATAATTTTCAACTTTTTGGAAATTTTGTTGGTCTTCTTTGGTTGCTAGTTGTTGTATTTCCTCACAACATGCCTCATTTTTCTTTTAAAAAATGAGGACCCCATCTTCTTTATTTTTGTAGTTTGAGATAATTTCTAAAATCCCTGAAATTTCTAAAAATGGTCCTTTTAATAGTGAAAACTCCATCATGGATGGGAAGAGCATGAAGAATTAGTTAGGGTTGCATTTTGAATATGGTTAAAATTAATTAAAATAAGAAAGTTGTTCACTTAGTATTTTATCACCCTTACTAACTCAATGGAAGTAGTATGGTTCAACCTTTCACAATGAATTTCAATTGGATTTTTTGATAAAATGCTTAATTTCAGAAATTTTATGGGCTAGTGAACTTGATATAGTCACAATGCTAAACTTTTTGGTTCGCTTATGATTTTTTCATAATCGAAGATTTTCATAAAATAAATTTTAATATTTTGGATATGTTTGACCCCCAAGTGAATCGAACCATTTTGAACCTAACTTTCAAGTTCACTTAGACTTTCCCACATAAGTATTGATTTTAAACCTAATTTAATATGTTGCGGACATCCAACTTCTAACTGAACTAAACCTTTGAGCAATTAAATTTCCAACTCACTTGGGTTTCCCAACATAAGTGCCATTTATAAGCTCGATTGAAATTCTTGTAGAATTTTGATTCCATACCAAACCCGCCCATTTAAAAAACACTAAAACTACAAGTTCACTTATATTTTTCCACATAAACTACCCTCATGACATCATAATTGCACACATCTTGTGAGCTATTTACCTCCTACTAAACTAAACCATTTTGATAAATTTTTTTGGTTCACTTCAAATTTCCCAAAATCATATAGGAAGTGACATCAACATGTCACATACTCAACCTGATACATATCTGTATTATGATGATGACATCCTTGGACAAATCAATTTAAACAATGACAAAGATTAATCTAGCCAATTCAATTGCATCTTTCCACAAGTCAATAAAAAGCCAAATTTCCATATTTGCAAGAAATCAACTCCCCACTAAATTCAAATCTAAGTGACCATTTTCTTGCAAAATTTAAGTGCACATAGGTAAAAGGTAACTTTAAGTGTCATGTGAGAAACCAATTACCATCTATACTTGATACATGAACCTTTAAAAATCACAGAGTCAAAAACTATTTGAAAGCTTGCAAAGCATCTCCCACCATAACATTTAAAGCTTTCCAGCTTATCTCTTGGATTTAATGCACTCCTAATTTTTGGATTTTTACAATTTAAAATTGATTTCACAATGCTTTATCATAAAAAAAGTGAATTTCCAAGGCAAAAGAAATCTGGAGCAACTTAGAGAAGAAGTGTTTGAAGGTGACATTTCAATAGAGGAAGTTTTAGATTAATTCCATCATCATTACCAAGAAATAATTCTAGTTGCAATTACTTGCAATTTCAAAGGTTTGGTCTTCTTAACATAATTAGGTACACAAACATGAAATTAGATGTATTCTAAAGTAATTTTATGTTATTCTATATGAATTAAATAGGGAATTATTATTTCATGCACTATGTAGAGTAAATTCATGGAAGTTAAATGTAACTAGGACCTATAACCCTATTTTTAATTGGATAACCCTAGATTCAAATAAATGTAATTAACATCATACCCTAGGTAAATAGATTAATAATTACAAAATTGTTTTCCTTGTGGATGCAATGAGTAAAAAAGATAAAGAAATGAGGTACAAATTTAAAGGAATTTATCTACCCATGCAGATCAATCCTAAGTATGGTATCATTTTGACTACTTTGCATTAAATAGTTTGCATAAGGTAGTTATCTTCCCAATGTCACTAGAGAGTTTAGAACTTATGTTACAATGTATTCACCAATATGATGAAGAGAAGAGGTAAGTGATAAGTAAGGGAAGGGCATACGAAAATGTGACACCAATGAGTATCAAAAGGATGGTTGGCATCCTCTTCTACCTAGTATGTCTTCTACTTGACCGAGAAAAATCTACAAAATATTTTAATTAAGCCGAGGAAAAGTGTAAAAGGGTTATGCACATTAGCTAGATGGATGAAATAAAGAAGCCAAAGTCACTCTCTAAGATACCAAAAATCTATATAGAAGTGATTTCAAGAATGATATAAGGGACAACATAACCCTATTGATCAAAGTGGTTAGGTTATCAGATTCTAGCACTTTCATATCTTGGATGTATGGATACATCCAAATAGTATTGGATGGAAATAAGATGATCCTTTGGGCTCAATCCAATAGTGAATCAATGCATGCACAAAGTACAAACTTAAAAAAACTATATTTTTTTATATGATATCATATATGGTATACCTCTATGCAATCAAAACTACATTTTATTGTCTGAAAAGGAATGGAGTCTCGTGTAATTGGAAAGAAAAAAAATTAGTTTACAAATATTATCCTAAAATAGAACATAATGAGTTAATAAAATACTACAAGGAGGGTAAATTATGCATTCAATATGTGGATAGTCATAACCATTGAAGGGGATAAAGCTAAAATAATTTATGTGGATTCTCAAAGTGCTATAAATAGTAAAGGAAGTTAGTATATCCAATTCCCAAAATTTACATACATCAAAATGGAAGGGTTCACTAACAGACCATACAAACTATCGAGATACCCATTAAAAACTGATTTTGTTGATGCCTATATAGTTAATTGAATCTCATGAGATCATAGAGGAAAAATATGGAGTTGGGGTGAAATTCGATATCTATATTGGTTGGTACATATGTCATAATATTGGCAATGCTAAAGCATTTGAAGTAGAGTTGAGCTTGTTGAACGTACAAGACCCAAGTATGATCCATTAGGTAGGTTGGAAAGGTGGATTTTAAGACATAGGAAGCATGAGCCTCACATTGAGGACTATTGGGTAGATTATGCATATGACCATGAGGTCAAGAGAAGATATCATCAAAGGTTGACCTTGAATCAAATGAGAACATTGGGAACTTATTTAATCCCCTTAAAAATAAAGGAAGATGATAAAAAATTAGTTCATCCTATTTACGAGATGAATAGGGTATTTTATGACCCAATTTCTCATCCTAATTGGTCTCAACCAAAAAAATATTCAATTGAAGAATTAACACAACACATCCTAGATGAAAGACAAGCATGGCTAGATCAATGAATTCAAGTGGTAAAGGCTAAATTGATAATGACCATATACAAAAAGGATAATAATAATAAAGTAAATGATAAATCTATCAAAGATGAAACACATGATTATTTCTTTGTCAAAAAGAGAAGAATGAAAAAATCCAAGGTCATAAAACCCACTAAAGGTGCCATAGAGGTAGTTCAATTTGAATTTGGGTAGACCATCACTACCGTCTTATAGGATCCAAGTCAACCCATGCACTCCATACCAATAAAATTGATCAAAAAATCTACAACTTCATCATTTAGAGCTCCTCTCCCTCAAGCTGAAATAGTGATGCCTACAGATACTCAAGAAATATAAGATTTATTGCCTTCTCTTCTAGTAAAGAATCCAAAAGAATTTATTTATTATTATTGTAAAATCCTTCTTCTTCTATTAAATAGGCATTCATATCTCCTCCTTCATTGTCTAACACAATAAGTATTTTTAAAGAAATAGAAAGGGAAGGAACAAACAACATGAAAGTATTTAATATTCTTAAATAAGCACAAGAAGTGGAAGAAGATGAAGTGCAAGTATTTGATAGAGAAAATGTGGATTCAAAAGGGATATTGCATCAAATTTAGGAAGAGAACAAAAAATAAATCAAGAAGTATTACTCCCTAGCCAAGTCATATTGAAAGATTAATAGCTGCATTGGATCTAGTAATTGAAAATCTAGTAAATAAGGAGACTAGTCCAAAGATCAAGACTCTAGTAATTTATTTAAAAACATAAAATTATTTTTATCTTTTAGATATTCTTTCAAATTCTCTTTCCTAGCCAATAAACATGGAAGAGCCAATTATTGTAGAATTTTAGCAATTAAATAAAGAAGTTGACCCTCTAGTTCATATTTAATAGACATCAAGGCAACTAATGGAATACATTAATACAATAGAAAGAATAGAAAAAAGCAAAAATGATGCAAATAAAGATAATTCAGAAAAGGTCCAACAAGAGTAAGAAAAAAATAGTGTTCCACAATAGAATGTCCCACAAGAGTAAGAGGAGGTTCTTCCTAAACAATTAAATATAATCCTATAATAAGTTCATGAAGAAAAAATAATGGCTAAGAAACTTATATTTTCACTAAGGCAATAGGAGTAGATAGTAGAACATCAACTTCAAGTGGAAGGGCTGGAAAATAATATCCTAGAATGACTATCAGGTGAGATATTGCAACAACCCTAGGTTGAATTAATCCTTTTGATTTCAAAAGTCTTTTTCAAGACAGAGACACCAAAACCTAAAATAAAATCTAGGGTTATGTCAATTTTTAAGAGAGATCCTACTAGATTTAAGATTGCACGAGTAGCTACCCCTTTGATCCAAAAATACAAAGGTGAGATGGAATTATCTAACTACCAAATATTCATCATTGACCTATAGTATTCCACTAGAGAACAAGAAATGAAAGAATTTAGTTCTAGTTTGGAAGAAACTAAAACTATATTGAAGAAGGATAAAAAGAGAAAATGAGAATTGAAATCTTAAGTGGCATAATTGCAAGGATACATAAAACAATTAATTTGTCTAGGCCAAACTATCAAACAACTACCTTCCCATCTAGTTCTCCTATCTCAAGAAGAGATAACTTCTCTAGAAAAAATGAAACATATCAGTCGAATAACAAAGAAGTGGATAAATATGTAATGATATCAAAAGAGGGATAAATGGTAAATCTCAGTGCTACCACATGGGCTGAAAAGTTGAAATCGAAAGGAAAAGTGGTCAAACTTAGAGATAATTATGTGAGCTGACTAGAACATAATGAAATTGACTAGTCAAAATTTCTTGCACTATAAAAGGTTAATGAAAGTTTATTGATTAAATAAGGTGTCCTAACTACTAAGAATGTTTCTAAATTAAATACCTAGGTAGAGAAATTGAATTTTGAAAAAGAAATATCACAATAATGCTAAGACAAAGCAAAAGATCTTAGGTAAAGGTATTAAATTTGAGGTTTGAAGATATAATGATTGTAGAAAAGATGACTAGTGGTATGTATGATAATGCTAGTGTTGAAGATGACGAAATATTTTTGGAAATATTGAAGGGAATATTTGATAAGGTTCTTAATAATCCAGTGGCTAATCTAGAGGAATAAATGATGAATCAAATCATAAATAATGTAAAGTTAATAAAGAACTATCACAAAGTGAATAAGGATAGAAAAGACCAAGTGACCAAAATAATGAGTGTATATATTACCTACAAATACAAATGGAAGTTATCACAAGATTTAGCCTAGGAGGAAATAAATAAAACATTTATTTCCTTCAATGAATATATTCATTGAAGGAAAGAAGTTAGTGGAAAATCAATGTAAGATATTATTGAATTTTATTCTTGAGGGTATATTTTGTTTAGTTTTGTAGGGTTCCTAGTGCCTACATATTTTGTGGTGTTTTGATGTTCAACTTCCTCATGACTATGTCATCATTTTTTAATTTTAATAGTTCTTTATGCCAATGTTCATAGAATATGCCACCAATTGTCATTTTTTACAAAGGTATGAATCTATAGTAGAATATGTTGCTTGCCAAATATAAATTTTAAAGATGTTGATTCTTTGAGTATATTCTAAGTGCCAACTATCAAATGTTGATGCCGAAGGAATATGCTTCTATTTTCACTTTGAATTGCTATGATTTATGATTCTTGATTTATTTTGAGTCATTGACATTTATAACTATTGAAACCTTGAGTCTATAAAAGGGTTATAGTTATTTATTTTAGGGGATTGGGAATTGTTGATTATTATTGGACACTAGTTAAGTAATTTTTAACTTTTGTCTACTTCATGGTTTCCTCTCACGTTTAGTGAGATCATTTGTTTATCTTTGTAAGGACTTGTAAATTTGAGGCTGACTTAAGCTCATTTCCATATTCTAAATCATATGTGACTATAACTTGTCATAATATTAAAATATCAAAATTTTACACCAAAATTTGGGTGTATTTGAATAATTTATTTGTGTGATAAGTTTTTCATTGAATATTTACATCATTTGTATGTAATGAAGAATTTTGGTGAAATGCATAAAAATTTAGGTCTATTTGTAACTCTCAAAATACATTCGTGTGTGATAATTGAAAACCTTATTTCTTTAACCATTTCTCTCTCTTTCCCTTATCTTTTTAAATTTATTTAAAACCTTTAGATAATTTTATAAGAATTTATCAAAGCTATCAATTATTCCTTCAAATTTATCAAAATAACTTTTGATCTTAGTGAATAAGATCTAAATATTGAATATCTAGCCAACTATTTTTTGAATCCATTCTAGTAAGTGAGATCACTAACCTATAAGTCCCTTTGTAGTGATAGTCTAAAACAAAACTTAAGTGAACCTATTATGTCAAAACCTGAACATTAAAGCCTTGGGATTACAAATTGAACTTAGAATTTTAAGTCTTTAAAGAGCATAGAATTATATGTGTTGTGTGTGAATACAAATCAAATCAACTCCTCCCTCCCCTATCTCTATTTATCCCCCTTTCTCCCTCCCTCTCTCTATCTCTCTCTTTATCCCCCTCCCCCTCCCTCTCTTTCTCCTCATCTCTATCTTTGTATCATTCTCCCACCCATTATCTATACAAAGATAGATAGGGATGGATGGAGAAAGCTATAAATAGACATGGAGAGAAATAGGGATCAATATTGAGAGATAGAGAGAAGATAGAGAGGAGATAGAAAGGAGAGAGATATATATAGAGAGATAGAGAAAGAGAGAGATATAGGTAGGGAGAGGAAGAAAGAGAGGGTTAGAGAGAGAAAGAAATAGATCCTTCTAAGCTACATTAGTTTGTTGAAGTCTCTTAGGATCCTTAAGACTAAAAAAGTGCCAAATTTTGATAGGATTCTTCCTAAAAATTATACCACTTAGGAATGTTTTTTCTAAACTTACAATTAGATGTTTTTTTTAGATTGTAAGAATCGGCTGGGTATCTGTTCCCCTATAAATTGTAGTGCACTTGGTAAACATTTTTTACGTGACCAATGGCATTGGTGTGACATTCCCTCTGGTACCACGGGTTTGGGGGGAGACTAGACCTTGTGACCACTTGCCTGCAACATGATGCTTTAGCCAATCGAGCTAGGACCCCCGCCCCAACTTACAATTAGATGTTTATTCAGATAATAACCTCTCATTTTTTTGTTAAAACACACTGATATACTGAGAGGGGGTGAATTGATATATCCCTCAAATTTATCCAATTCAATTTTATCAATTAAAACTCATTACTACCTTAAATAGATAAAAAATTCAAAGCACAAACACATAACCACAACACTAGATATATGTGGAAAACCCTAGAAGGGAAAACTATGGTGATTAAACTGCTTGGAGCTACTGTCCAAATCTATCCTTACAAAATGAAAAGAAATTATAACACATTTTATGGCATCAAACAAAGAAAGTTTACAACTCCCTAAAAATTATAACACTTACAGAAAGAGGCTACAACCTCAACACAAAACACTTGATGAATTTAGGTGATCAACTACCACTACAATACTTCTGCTCAACAATCGCTACAACCTTCAGCTCACTGCCTTCAACACACTCACCCATTCACTTCTACCTTTTGCTCACTACTTTCAACACTCACTCAACCATTTATGCCTTCAACTCACTACTTTCAACACACCTCAAATACTCCTTTACATACAAAAACACACTTTATTTCCTTTAGCTCACCGCTTTTAGTAAATTACACACATTACACTACCTTTGGCTCACTGCATTTGACACTTTTGCATATTATCAATTGAACACAATACACCATATTTGCAATAAACTTGATCTTTCATATATATCCTTTGCAAGCATCAAAATATTTTCTCCTTGTTGGCCAATATGAGATTTATGACATGAAGCATGCAATGGCCATAACGAGTTAGCTTCAAAAAATCTGCAAGAAGAGGGAATTGAATGCGGTCCAAGCTGGGAGATAAGCATGACTTGTTAAATGGCGCAGGAAAACTGAGAGGGGGGGTGAATTAGTTGTCACCAAATTCAAATTCAAAACTTTAAATACTTATTAGCTTCACAACCACACTATTCTGTTATTAGGTATGAACATGAAATGCAGATAACAAAAAGTAAAATCAACACAATGAACACTAGGTTTTACATGGAAAACCAAATGAGGGAAAAACCATGATGAGGATTAACTCACAATATAAAGAGATAACAAAACTAATTACAGAGGCTCACTGCCCAGAAGAGGACTCACTGTCCAAATACAAAGGCTCACTGCCTACATAAAGGACTCATTGTCCAAAAGGGAGGTTCACTACCTACTGATACAAAAGAAAACAAAAGATCCACCACAACAATTAAAACACATTTGCAACCTTGATCAAAAGATTGCAAAAACCTTTAGCTCACTGCCATTAGGAATCTAACACAATGAAGTACTGCTGCCTCAACTCACTTTCACACATTTCTACTCTTTTAATTTGTGGCTTACTTTGTTACTTTTCCATCCTTTAATTTTTTGCAATTTGACTTGCATTTTACCATCTTCAACCTTAGAAACTTTCTCCAAGGTTGGCCACATACACCCCATTTCATAAATTAAAATCAGGTTGGCTACTCAACATTCCCGCGGTGGAAAGGAATGAGAGTGGACCAATAAAAATACTTAACCAAGACCAAAAATAATGTCTTAGATCAACCACACACTTCCTTAATTAAATTTAATTCTTCAAATGAAGTGTAAACACTAGGTCAGATAAACCTAATGAAAACACAAATGAACTTTGATGTACATGCTTCCCAACAAGAAGATAGCACATAGACGACGCAAAATGCTTCATTATGCATGAGAAAAAAATCTTAGGTTCCTTCAGATACATCCAAAACAAGTGCAAAAATATTTGAACACCAAACTCCTTCCATCAATCTGTCTAGATTGTACAAAACATACAACAAATATGAAACTTGACTTCCAGATCACCAAACCACACACATCTTTTCCAGAACCAAGAGAACACCATTATAAGACACATTCCAGATCCAAAAGATCTGAAATAGAACAACAAAGGACTACGGAGCAGAAAAATTTCTCCTAGTCATAGAAAGCTAACTCTGCCAGAACGGTTCACACACTAGTGAACACAACTTTCACACTTCATCAAACCAGAAGCTACTCAAATCCGCACAAGCATAGAATCAACATAGGAGAAACACAGAGCACATCCCAAAGCACATTCTGAACACATTCATAACTTTGAATTCTCTCTTTATTAATTTTCTCAAAAGCACTTGGAAACTCATCAATTCAGCACATCTACAACATCATAAGGATAGCTCCATGTACTCAAAAAATTTCAACAATATCTCAACTATACATGCACAATCTGTAATTTATTGAACTGTGTTGACATCAATGACAACATCACCAAATATTCTCATACTTGCAACATGACCTATTTTACCTTTACAAAAAATGTCATGCTAGCACAAGAAACAAAAACTTGGTGCAAACAACACAATATACCAAGTCAGCCCAACAAACACTTAACCCTCCAAATATTAACTCCAGACCATAGGCAGTACTGTAGAGACCAAATTATAATATGTGGATCACATTACAAGAATTAAATGATAGTAAAAAATATTTATATTACCTCCTTTTACAACTTCATGCAACATTATGCTAACACAAGAAAATAGACATTGAACCCAACATCACTTGCAAACCTAGAAAACATAGTCTTGGGATAGAACATTGAAAACCCAACTTGTGGTATATCATAACATCTAAAACTTGAAATGAAGAAATGGATAGAAAATTTTAACCCATCCTCCAAACCACAAGACCAAAAAATCAAATTCAGAGAAATTTAGATCATTTCTCTAAACCTTGATTGCAACAACACAATTTTCACTCTGATAGCTCTGGAAACCTCTATGGTAACTTCAATGTTCTAAAATCAGGAACATACATAATTTACACTTGTCTTTGTCTAACTTCCAAACTATAAAGACATATATTCAAATGCAGAGGAATGTAGAGTATTCTCTAAAGCATTTAAACACACCTTCCCGAGTCACTGACTACATGAAAATCTTCCATTCTTTATTTCACTCTTTAAGCAATATTTTACATCAATAAATAGAGAATACAATTATAACAATTACAACACTCTTCATCAATATGAAGAAACAAATTCTTCATATCAATATTCACTTATATATGAGCAACATAAGAGAGATACAACAATGTATAACAAGCTCATGCCAACCCTCAACATATCCAACACTTCTAATCAACATATTGATTGCATCACATGCAAAAATAACACTTGCAAAAAACTCCATTTTGTTGATATACCTGCAATATATATCGACATCAATGAAAACACATACAACATACTTGCAACAATCTCCCCCTTTGGAATTGATGGAAACACTGACCATATATGCAGATTTTCCCCCTTTGACATCAAGGGAAAAGGGCTTGTGATCTTCCTCTATGCTTGCAACAACATACAAGCTCCCCCTATCTACCTACTCTCCTTGAGAGGTGTCCCTCATCAATCCAGGGATACAAATATATCTTGAATTGCTCCCCTTAGACAGATGCACCATTTATGTATCTAGTTAGAAGGAGGACAACAATCCCTAACTTATATTTGAGGTATTCAAATGTTTCCTTAGAAAGTTCCTTTGTAAATATGTCTACAACCCATTCCTTTATAAGCACATACTCCAATATTACCTCTTGATCTCCAACCTTTTCTCTTAAGGAGTGATACCTAATAGATATATTCTTGGTTCTAGAATGTATCACTGGATTCTTTGATATATTGATGCCACTTGTATTGTCACATAGAATAGGAATGGGCTCATCATACATTACTTTAACATCCTTCAAAGTTTGCTTCATCCACAACACTTGAGTGCAGCTAGATGCTATAGCTATATACTCTACTTTTATTGTTGACAGGGATGCTGAATCCTATTTCTTACTAAACCATGAGACCAATATGTCTCCCAAGAATCAAGATCCACCATTGGTACTTATTATATCATCAAAACTAATAGCCCAATCAACATGACTGTATGCACTCAAGGAAAAATCATTACCCTTTTGATACCACAATCCATAATCCAAAGTGCTCTTCAAATATTTGAAAATCATTTTGACAACCTTCACATGTGTTTCTATTAGATTAGCTTGAAATATTGCCACCAAATAGACATCTTGCATAATGTCAGGCCTTGATGTTGTTAAATACAACAACCCCCCAATCATAGACCTATACAAATTCTGATTAACCTTAGATGACTCATCATCTTTTCCCAAATGACAACCAGTTACCATAGGAGTACCCACTAGTTTGCAGTCTTCCATTTCAAAATTCTTCAACATTTCCTTGACATACTTTGACTAAGAGATAAAGATACCATTATCTGATTGAGAAATTTGAAGTCCTTGAAAGAATGATAACTCACCTATCATAGACATTTCAAATTCTTTCTTCATTTCTTTTGCAAAATTCTTACACATTTCATCATTCCCACCAAAGATTATATCATCAACATACACAACAACAATTATGATTTTATCATCCTCTATTTTGATGTACATGTTGCTATATACAATACCTTTCTTGAAGCCTTGTTGAAGTAGGTACTTGTCCAACCTTGCATACCAAACCTTGGGGGCTTGTTTGAGACCATATAGTGTCTTCTTAAGTCTACATAACATTCTTGGGTATGCTGATAGCTGAAATATACCAGGCTATCTATGTAGATTTCTTCTTCTAAGCCACCATTCAAGAATGCAGATTTGACATCCATCTAATATACCTTGAAGTCCCTGTGAACTGTAAATGCAAGAAACATTCTGATTTCTTTCATTCTTGCCACTGGAGCAAATATCTCCTCAAAATCAATTCCTTCTACTTGTGAATAACCTTTACACACCAGCCTTGCTTTGTTTCTTACCACCTCTCCATCTTCATTTAATTTGTTTCTGATACCCATTTTGTTCCTATCACATTTTTGTCTGTTGACCTTGGTACTGAATCTTGTCTAATTTTTATTTATCTAATTTATCTCTTTTTCCATTGCTTGTATCCATACTTCATCCTTGCTAATATCAACAAATGTTTTTGGTTCTATTCTTGAGAGCAAAGAAAAGTTCACCTATTCATTTTTCCTTGCAAATCTTCTTCTAGTCTGCACCCCATTCGTATCTCCAATGATTTCATCTTCTAAATGATTCTTCTAAAAATACTTGGTAGTAGTATTGGTGGTCTTCTCTGGCGTTTCTACTTTTTCTTCAATTTCTTCCTCTTCTTCTTCTATGCAGGCTGACTCATCTGACTATAAATTTTCTTTTTCATATATGTTTGATGTGATTCTTCATCAACCCTAAAATTTTCACTCTCAACTACCTTCCTTATCCTTCTGTTATAGCACTTGTAATATTTTCTCCTAGTTGAGTATCCAAGAAAAATTCCTTCATTAGATATTTGGGATAAAATTTCCCAATCCTTCTTCATCTCTTCTAATATAACATCTACTTCCAAAAATTCTAAAATACTTGACAGTTGTTGGTCTTCTCATAAGGATTATTGGTGTTTTTCACCCTTAGTTGTCCTCTATTAATAATATAGACAACAGTATGAATTGCTTCCTTCCAATATACATTAGATAGTTTAGCTTCATTTAGCATTTTTCTTTCCATCTCTTGAATAGTTCTATTCTTTCTTTCCACTACCCCATTTTGTTGAGGAGTTCTAGCAGCAAAAAAGTGTTTTTATTCCATTATCTTCACAAATTCATTTGATGTGAACTCACCACCTCTATCAAATCTTAGAGGCTTGATTCTAACGTTTATTTCATATTCAACCATTGATTTGAAAACCTTAAACCTACTGAAAGCTTATGATTTTTATTTTAAGAATGTAACCCATGCCATCCTAGAGAAATAATCAATGAGAAACATGAAATACCTTTCACCTTGAAGAATTTTTGTCCTAGTTGGTGTACACAGATTAGTATGGACCAATTGTTAGTGTAGGTTTTTATTTCCTAGTGGGATATTTATTTTTCATTAGTTATAGGTTTTTCCTACACATTTATTAAGCTTGATTAGGATAAAAAGTGGGTTAATTATTTAATAACTGGGAGATAAAGTGATGAGTTGTCCACCTTTTTAGGGTGGAATATTTACTTTTTCATCACTTTATTCAATGTTGGTGGTTTTGGTGATAAATTCTCATTGGTTGATTTTCCACCTCCATCCTCCCCTAAGTTCCAGGGAAAATTTTAGTGGCGAATCTTCGCCAATTGGTGAATAATTAAAATCAAGACCTCTAGAAATGGCAAATAGTACAAGCTAAAAACAATGTTGAATCGCCAGGTTTTTACAAATTTTTTTTATCTCTATTAATTTGCCTATGTAAATGATGCGTCATTGGAACTGATTCGCTAGTAGTTTATACCATAATTACAAATATTAATTAAATTTTCCAGTAATATTATATTACTACCATTAATTTCGGGGCAATATTGCCACAATAGTAAATTACCATTTAATTTTAGGGATATTTTAGCCTTGAATAGGGCTTTAATTTATTGCCATCAAATCATCGATTATCATTTTAATCAGATAGATGCAAGTTGATTTCGTGCCCTAATACACACATGCCTTTTAAAAGGCTTGTTGAGGCCCAAAATTTTTTTTGGTCCACACAATTAAACCTAATCGTGTGGACCAAAACAAATTCTGGGCCTCAACAAGCCTTTTAAAAGGCATGCGTGTATTAGGGCACAAAATCAAACCAAAAAAAATTCCAGGCCTCAATAATCCTTTTAAAAGGCACGTGTATATTAGGGCGCGGAATCAACCTGCAGCCGTTTGATTAAAAAGCTAATCAATGGTAAAAAATTCACTTTTAATTTAGTCTTAATTTTAAAGTGATATTTTAAAAAAATACTTAATCTGTGTGTGCTCCAATGCGTTTTCGATAGTGAATTTATGCTTGGTGGCGAGAGGCTCTGCCCCCTTGACCCCCGCAAGGGGCGCTGCCCCTTGACCCTGCCGGTGGCTGCCACCCCTGGGCCCCTACTTCAATATTACAAAAAATAAAAAATATATGGGGGAACTGCGCCGACCAACTATGCAATTTTTTAAAGGGGAGATTCGCCATTGTAATTAATATTTTTAGTGATTATTCGCTAGGATTTGCCACTGTGATTATTATTTTCACCAATTATTCATTAAGATTCGCTAAGATTTATAATTTTTTTTTAATAATGTGCATAGATTCACCAAGAAAATTAATATTTTTTTTCAAATAAAAGGAAATATTTTCCAGGATTTTACACCTTTTCCAAGGGGGGGGGGTTTCTTAAAGTTATCCCTGGTAAGTTGTATATGGAACCACTACCTAGCTTGTATTTTGCATCCATTTATTCTGTTACATTGTTACATATTTTGGCATACATGCACCTTGATGCATGCAGTCATTATTTTGCATCTTTACATTGCATCAAGCAATCTTGGAAGCTCTTAATGCATTCTATCATATTGAAATTGCATAATCTCTCTAAGTTCTGGTATCCATTCTTTATACTTTTCCAGTTTATGTAGCTTTGATTTTCTCTTAAAAAGTTTCTTGGGTTATTCAATCTATTTCAGATTTCTAACATGGTATCAGAGCTTTTGTTTTGAGAAATCTTAGTTCTTAGATTCCCGATTGAGAGATTGAGTTTCTTGTAAAAATCTTGTAAATTCATGTATGCTCTTCTCTTGCGTTCTTGAATGATTTGGAGAATCAGAAAGGGGTTGCAAAGATCTAATAATCTCTTCATATTGCATATGTGTTTTGTGAGATTCAGGTGATTGCAACATTTTTGGTTATACTAGTAGCTTTTTTTATTGTTCCAATGTATCTAGAAGGCACGAGAAAGTCAAATTTGGATTTTGTTTCATCCAAAATAGAGATCATTTGACATAGTTGCAGACGAGGGTTTGAAGAAAACTATTTTTCACTGTAGCCGTTTTAATTTTTCTTCAAAATTCTAGCTTCCACTCATTTGTAGGAATAATGATTTTTGGGTTTTGTAGCTAGGGTCAAAATCTCAAATGGGTATCTTTTAAAATTTTCACATCTTGAGCATATCTAAAGAAAATTTATATCCAAAAAGCACCACACACCATTTTTTCTACAGGCTGAAGGTTAAATAAAACTCATTTTCTCATCTTCTTCTTGTTGGATCAAAAAACCATTTATGGGTTTTGTTCTTCGCATTAAAATATTTCTGATTTTCTATTATTTTCTACTCATAGTGAATAGATTTTTCAAAAATCAAATAAGAAGTAAACTTCTTTTGCTAGAAAACTTGTTTCTCGCAAGTTAAATTCAGTTAGTTTTTCAAAAAATCACAACTTTTGCTTCAGGCATTGGATTTTAACAAATAATATATCCTCAAAAAGTTGGAGATGAGCACTTTCCATCCATAGAGGTATTGAGAAGATTTTTGCCATTTTATACCAGATATTTTAGGTTGAAGCTGTTTGTTGCTAATTTCTTCAATAGATCAAAACTTTTGCCTCAGTGCTCCATTTTTCAAAAACAAGTATGTGTTGGAAAGGTCTTGAAGAGCACTACACAACCATATGGATATTTTTGCAGATTTTGTCTCAAATTCATTTTGTATTAGAATTTGTAATTTTGGCTATTTTGAGCCTATTGAGCATTGGCTGTCTTGGAAAAGGCTTTGTAATCTCACTAAATTATAAAGTGCTGACCTTATAATATTTGGGGGGGTGATCTTTGATACTAGTGAAAAGGGTGGGAGTGTATTGGTGTCATTTTTTGATGTTTCTTTGTAATCAAGGATTGTATCATGGTTTTTTCTACTCATCCTTTTGTGATAATTTTGGATAAGGCTAATTATGAGTCTTAGAAAAAAGGCATTCTAACTGATCTCAAATGGATAAATTTTTTTCCTTACCTTTATGGGCTCATTAATGAACTAGACACACCTAAAAGGAAATTAGTATGGGGTAATAGAATTGATCATGTAATAGGAATAATTGGTTGCTATGTTGATTATGACATTCTGTTGTCTATAGTGGGCATTGAATGTCCCTACATAGTTTGGACCAAGATTTGAGAGATGTTTGGAGACCCTCATGTTTCTCCATTCCCAAATGATCCTACTATAGATTGCCTCATTCCACTTGATGATGCAGATAATATACCCTATGATGATGATACTTTAGAGGAGCTTAAGTATTATACATGTCTTAAACATTTAGATGATATGGAGAATTCTCTTGCTTCTCATCCCCAAGTTGAGATTACATTGACATCGCCTGTTGCCAATTCATACTTCAGAGATGCTTCTTCAAGAGCCTCTAGTGATTCATTGCAACAAGATCATTTATGTCCTTTAGATTCAGCTCATTGGAACCAATTTCTACTAGACATCTCTTATTTGTTTATAGAGTCCCCCATCTCAGATCTAGATGACACTATTGAGGACATAAATTTTCTCTTTGAAGACCACTCTTTTTTCCTTGCATCTACTATTGCTACTTAAAATTTTAGAGCTGCTTCTTCAAAATATTCCAATGACTTCTTGTAGTAGGATATCTATAGTATTCCTGATTTAGCTTGGGATGATCTCTTGACAGGAGTTTCAAACTTGTTTATGGAGACACACATTACAAATTTGAGAGACACTATTAATGATATTCATCTTCTCTACAATGAATTCGAGTTTTCTTTAGATGTTGTGAGGGATCACTTTGACCCTCCTTTTCATTCTCTACATGATCATTTCTTACAGTTTGACATGAGTGTGGATAATTTGGATCATCATTTGGAGAACACATCTTCAAAGGAGATACTTGAGTTTTTTTCTCTACATCAATATCTAGGAGATTCTAATTTGTCATCTTCAACAGGGTGGCCTAGAACACTTGATTTGATTGTGGTAGATTTTACCATCGACATGGGGATACTTGGGCCAACTTCAAAGACTTCCTACATCTTGCACTTTCTTCCTACATATTCCTTACAAGACTTGGGAGATAGTGTGAATACACCTTTGGTTGTGTTTCTTCCTAAGGGGACCTAAACGTTGTTCGACAATCATGAACTATCTTCTGCATCCAGTTTCGAGCATCTACCATTGGATATCTTCCGAGGGGCTACTTAGTCCTTCTATTCTATTCTCTCTTTATTTTGGGGGGTGTTCTCTCTCTATTTGTAGGGGGCCTTCTTCTTCCTCTGGGGGGATTTGATATGTACATGGGCACCTAACATGGCCTCATTTGTTGGGACCCGTAATATTTTACATCCTCCTAAGCTGTGCTTAAGGGGGTGTTAGTGTAGGTTTTTATTTCCTAGTGGGATATTTATTTTCCCTTAGTTATAGGTTTTTCCTACACATTTATTAAGCTTGCTTAGGATAATAAAGTAGGTTAATTATTTAATAACTAGGAGATAAAGTGATGAGTTTTCCTCCACCTTTTTAGGGTGGAATATTTAATTTTTCATCACTTTATTTAATGTTGGTGTTTTTGGTGGTCAATTCTCATTGGTTTATTTGCCACCTCCATCCTCTCCTAAGTTCTATATAAACCCACTACCTAGCTTGTATTTTGCATCCATTCATTCTCTTGCATTGTTGCATACTTTGGCATACATGTACCTTGATGCATGCAGTCATTATTTTGCATCTTTACATTACATCAAGCAATCTTAGAAGCTCTTAATGCATTTTGTCATATTGACATTGCATAATCTGTCAGAGTTCTGGTGTGCATTCTTTATGCTTTTCTAGTTTGTGTAGCTTTGATTTTCTCTTAAAATTTTTCTAGGGTTATTCAATCTATTTCAGATTTCTAACACCAATTCCAATGGTCTAGTGGTAGAAGAATACTCCTTGATCTTGAATCTTATTCTTGTCTACTTCCCAATCTGACATTATTTACACATGGCACTTGTAGGCTTGGTAATCCTTGGCATATATCTAACTACTTGCATGGAGTTAATCTTCACATGACTATCAAATTTGATATGTCCCATCCTTTTTGTGACAACCAACATTCACTTGTCTGTCCTAGGAGATCACTTCTTCCATTGACACCCTTAAGGTTGTATAAGTCGCTTTCATTCCTAGAAACTTTTTCCACCAATCTACCAAATTTTTCCCTTCTTATTTGACATCCTTGCTCATGAAATAAAATATTGTATCCTTTTCTGCACATCTGTCTTACACTAAGAAGATTGTGCTTGAGACCTTCAACATAGAGAACATATTTTCTTAGACTTTCCATCAATACTTAGGGTGCCTTTTCCACAAAATTTTATTGATGAATTGTCTCCAAACTTGACTAATCCACCATTCCATTTGACAAGATTGATGAATTTTCTTTTGTCACTTGTCATGTGACTTGAACATCCACTATCTATCACTCACAATTTTTTTTCCTTTGAGCATGAAATGTTGTCTAGAAAACCATTAAGTTTTCAACCTCATTGTTTATTTCCTTGACTTGCTCAACATCAACTACCTTTCGAGTTACTAATTTTTCCATTTCAAATCTACAATGTACAACATTATTACAGATTTGGCATGTCACATTGACATCTACTAGAGAAGCAAGATATTTTTTACTTACAAAATTTATTCTATTCATTTCAGACATGTAGTCTATAGCCTTATGATCATACTTATTGTAGATGAAACAATAACTAAAAAATGCATGATTGAACCTAGTTTTGGAGAAACTTATTTCTTGGAAAATATTCCTTGAGACCTAAATGGATTTGCTTCTTTAGAATTGTCTAAATTTCCATGATTTTCCTTTTCCAATTCCCTTTTAATTCTTGTGAATTCATTTTTTTTGACTTCACCTAGGGCTTTCAATTCTTTGTTCTATTTCCTTGCAATTTCTAAGTCTTCAAGAGTAGAAATAAGTTCACCTTCAAAATCAACTTCACCTTCTTCTTCATCCACAGTTTTGTCTAAACCATTTGAGATCACCTTGTCCATGAATAGTGATTCTTCCCCATCATCATCTGATGAGCATTGATATGCTTCTTTTGAGGAAAAATAATCTTCTCTGGAAAGAATATTCCTCCTAAAATTGTTTCTTTTGAAACCCTTGTTGCTACTTTTATTTTCTTAGAAAGGAAATTTAGAAGTATAATGACCAATTTTTTCATAATTAAATTATTTGAAAGGTAATTTACCTTTATACTTTCCTGATCCCTTCTTAAGATTACTCACAAAGTTTGATTCTTCTTCCTCAAATTCACTGTGTGAACCGGATGCTTCTTATTTCTTCATAGCTTTGAATGTAGCTTCTCTTTTGTGTGTACCTTGGAATTCAGTGCAAATCTCATATGTGGTGAGAAAACCAAATAACTCTTCCATGGTAATATTTTTTAGATATTTGGATTCTTCAATTGCAAAGACCTTTGAATCAAACCAATGAGGGAGAGTTCTCCAAAATTTCTTCAAAACTACTGAATCAAGTATATCTTCACCAAGACCTTTGATTCCATTGAATTCTTCATCTACCCAGAGCAAATAGTTGGCTATGCTTTCCTCTTCTTTCATCTTAAAATTCTCAAACAATATTTCATAAGATTGAAACTTTGCTTGCTTCACACTGTTGTTTCCTTCATAGGTATTTTTGATCTTATCCCATATCTCCTTGGATGACTTGCACTACACCACCTTCAAAAAATTAGAATTTTTTAAACCACTCAATATGGAATTATTTTCTTTATAATTGTTCTCATGATCCTTCTTTGCATTAGCATCAATAATAGGATGAGTAGGTTCAATATAATCATCCTTTGCAGTTCTCTAAAAATTATACCATAGTGAAGTAAGGTAGGTTTCCATCCTTACACTCTAGAAGGCATAGTTGGTTCCATCAAATAGCGGTGATTTGGAGGAGGATTTTTGAGCCATGTGTTATAAACCAAGATCTACCTTCAATTTTTCAGGTTGCACCAAGGAACTCAGCTCTGACACCAATTGTTAGAACACAATGATATACTAAGAGGGGGGGTGAATTAGTATATTCCTCAAATTTATCCAATTTAATTTTATCAATCAAAAAATTATTACTACATTAAACAAATAAAGAATTCAAAGCACAAGCACATAACCACAACACTAGATATATGTGGAAAACCCTAGAAGGGAAAAATCATAGTGAGCAAGCTACTTGGAGCTACTATCTAAATCTAGCCTCACAAAATGAAACAAAATTTAAAACAGGTTTTATGGCATCAACCAAAGGAAGTTTACAAGTCCCTTCAAATTATAACACTTACAGAAAGAGGCTACAACCTCAACACACAACACTTAATGAATTTAGGTGATCAATTGCCACCACAATATTTCTCTCAACAACCTTTGCAACCTTTGGCTCATTGCCTTCAACACACTCACTCATTCACTTCTACCTTAGAATCATTGCCTTCAACACTCACTCATCCATTTATGCCTTTGTCCCATTGCCTTCAACACACTTCAAATACTACTTCACATACACAAATACACTCTGCTACCTTTAACTCTCTACTTTTGACACATTACACATATTACATTTCCTTCAACTCACTACCTTTGACACTTTTCACACATTATCAATCGAACACACAATACACCATCTTTGCAACAAACTTGATCTTCCATATATATCCTCTACAAGCATCAAAAGGTTTTCTTCTTGTCGGCCAATATGAGATGCATGATATGAAACGTGCAATGACCATAATGAGTTAGTTTCAAAACAACCACAAGAAGAGGGAATTAAATGAAATCCAATCCAGGAGATAAGAAAGACCTATTTTACCTTTGTAAATAATCCCATGCTGGCACACACAATAAAAAATTGACACAAACAACACAATATACCAAGTTGACCCAACAAACACTTAACCCTCCAAATATTAACTCTAGACCATAGGCAGTATCAGAGAGAAAAAATTACAACATGTGGATCACATTACAAGCATTAAATAATATTTAAAAAATTTCCATGTCCTCCTTTTACAACTTCACACAACATTATGCTAGCACAAGCAAGCAGACACTAAACCTAGCATCACTTGCAAACCCAAAAAACACAATCTTGAGATAGAACTTTGAAAACCCAACTTGTGATACATCATAACATATAAAAATTGAAATGAGGAAAAAGATAGACAATTTTAACCCATCCTCCAAATTTCAAGATGATAAAATCAACTACGGAGAAATGTGAAGCATTTCTTTGAACCTTCTTGACTGCAACAACACAATTTTCACTCTGCTAGCTTTGGAAACCTCTGTGATAACTTCTATGTTCTAAAATTAGGAACATACGTACTTTAGACTTATCTCTATCTAGCTTTCAAACCACGGGGCCATATCTTCAAATGTGGAGGAATGTGGAGCATTATCTGGAGCATTTTAGTACACCTTCCTAAGCCACTAACTACATGAAAATATTCCATGTTCTCTTTCACTCCTTATGTAATACTTTACATCAAGAATTAAAGAATAAAATCATAGAAATTACAACTCTTCATCAATATGAAGAAACTATTGCAAGAATGGAAAGATGAATGAAAGTGTTGTTATTGATGTCAACTGGTCAGCTGGTTATCTACTAGTTGTTGATTGTATATGTTGAGGATGTTGATCTGGTGCTTGTGAACTATGTTTTTATGTGTTTTGGTTGAGGTCTGAGAGAATTGTTTTTGGTCTGGATTTCTCTTTGTTGAATTCTTATGGCTTGTGGTTCTAGATTTGTGTTGCCCTAGTTCTATTGAAGATGGTTTCAGCATTTGGAAGTATTGAGCTTAATTTTTCTATGTGTTTTACACTGGTTTGGTTGACTGTGTGTCAAGCACTATCTTTGAAGTTGATGAAGCATGTTGGATCTATTATGGGTCTCGGTGAAGTGTGTGTTTGGGTCACCCTCATTCTAATTCCACCCTAGGATGTTTGGTGTTGACCTAATTTGAATTTGAATTTGGATGGCTGACTTTGTATCTTTTCAAGGTTGGAGATAGTATAAATACAAAATGTGCTAGCAATGAAAATTATACATAAGAAAAGAAGGAAGATAAGTGAAAGAGAAGACATGAATTTGATGTTATTCTAAAAGTGTGTGAGTTATGTGTGTGGTTGATTAGTGCAAAGCTTAACATCGAGTTTCTAGATGTAGTGAGCAGAAGGAGAACTCTATCATTCAAGCAAGTTGATCAATGATTGTGGTGGAATCTTTGTTGCATTGGGATTTTTGTCTCTTTGTAGAAAGTCTTATTTGTATCTCTATGGCAGTGAGCCCTTCAGGTTGTAGCCCTATGGATAGTGAGTCCAGACAATGAGTCCTTATTTAAGGCAGTGAGCCTTTTTGTAATCGGTTTTGATATTTCCTATAGTGTGAGTTAATCCTCACCGTGGTTTTTCCCTCATTGGGTTTTCCATGTAAATCTGGTGTTATTGTGTTTGTGCATTTGCATTTGATAGTTAATCACTTAATCAGTTTATGTGTTAGTTACGGTAATTGAATTTAAGGTTATAATTTGTGACAACTGATTCACCCCCCCTCTCAGTTGTCCTATCCAACAATTGGTATCAGAGATTGGTTCCTTGGTGAAGAGATTAACCGCTTGAGGAAGGTTTGGGATGGCTAGTAAAATGGTCTTTGATTATCTAAAGTTTGATGGAACTAATTATGGTATATGGAAAGTATTGATGGAAGAATATTTGGAGTATTGTAGATATGATGTAGAGAAAGCTTATAAGAATCCCTACACTCATACTAATGGTTCGAGTACACCTGAATAAATTAGAGCACATGAAGCGAATAATAAGGTAAATTTCATCTTGAAGAATTTGGTACATTCTGAGTTGATTAAGGTTCAAAATTTGAAGACAACTAAGGAAGTCTGGGATGCTTTAGAAAGAGTGCACGATGGTGATGGTAAAAGAGGAAAAATTATAGAATTTGGAAACATAGTTTAATCTTATACATATGACAAAAGACGAGAATGTTAAAGCCTATGTATAGAGATTGGATGAGGTAGTGGCTGGAATGCGATCTCTTGGTGCTACTATAGATGAAACCAGAATTGTAAAGAAGATTCTCAAAAATCTTCCTAATGCTTACAGTGAAAAGGTGAGAGCTATTGAGAAGATTTAAGATTATAAGACTTGTACTAAGGATCTATGGCTAGGATTTTTGACATCTTATGAGATGAGGAAGCTGAATATAAGAAGTGGAGGAAAAACAAAGACTGCTTTTAAAGCTACAAAAACTGAAGATCTTGATGAAGAAAACTTTGATGAAATCGAGGCTAAATTTGTAAGAAGAATGGGAAAAGGCTCTAGTAAGTATGAAGATAAATTTACCTTTAAGTGATTTAGTTGTGGAGAAATTGGTCACTATGCTACAAAATGTCCAGAAAGAGCTAAAAAGAATAAACAAAGATATGAGAAAGAAAAGAAAGGAAAGAAGATTAACAAAGCTTACTATGTTAATGAGAATGCTAATATTTTAGATGAAGATTCAGAATATGAAGATCTAGATGAAAATGAATGCTTGTTCTTGGTGATTAAGGATGAACCTACGTCTACTAATTCAAAAAAAAGGTCAAAGGAAAGTCCTCTGGAGAAGGAGAAGAAGAAGGAGAAAAATGAAGGTATAGTTATCTCTGCCCTACATGCTAAATAGGATTTTTTTTTTTGGGTAGTTGATAGTGGTTGCTCACATCACATGATTGGTGACAAGAGTAAGTTTGTGAAACTTGAGAAATATGATGGAGGTTTGGTTATGTTTGTAGATGATACTGGTGCTAAAATCTATGGGATAGGTTTAGTTAGTTTTGATGGAAAGCATCATATTGATGATGTCTACTATGTTAAGGGTTTAAGGAATATTCTATTGAGCATTGGTCAACTATGCAGAAAGGGATATGATCTTGTGTTTAAGGATGAGAAGTGTGAGATCCGAAAAGGATCCAGAACATTGATTGCTACAAGAAAGAAATCTGAAGGGAATATTTATCAGCTTAAAGGTGTTGATGGATGATATTTTAAGACCTAGATAAATGAAAAATGGTTATGGAACATGAGAATGTGTCACATGAATTTGTTCAGGCCGTGAGAGATCTACCAAGAATTACAAAGCCTATAAATTCTATCTACAATAATTGCCAGTTCTGGAAGCAAACAAGAAATCATTAAATATCAAGAGAACAATCTACTACTGGATTTGGTTCATATAGATCTTTGTGGTCCCATGAGAGTGTGAAGTCTACTTGTTGAAAGGTACTTTATGCTTTTAATTGATGATTATTCTAGATATACATGGGTTGAATTTCTAAGAGAGAAATCAGATGCATCAAATAGATTCAATGCATTCAAGGCTATGGTTGAAAATAAAGTGAATTTGAAGATAAAATGCTTGAGATCTGATAGAGGTGGAGAATTCACCTCCCATGAGTTCAATATGTTTTATGAAATTCATGGAACAAAGAGACAGTTATCTGATCCAAGAACCCCTCAACAAAATGGAGTTGTTGAAAGGAAAAACAAAATAGTTCAAGAAGCTGCTAGGTCAATGATCACTGAAGTCTGATTACCAGAAGTTTATTGGAAAGAAGCTATTCAAACCACTGTATATGTATTCAATCGAGTTCAAGAAAGATAAAATAGTACAAAGAATCC
Organism: Sequoia sempervirens; assembly: GCA_007258455.2. Classification (NCBI taxonomy): domain Eukaryota; kingdom Viridiplantae; phylum Streptophyta; class Pinopsida; order Cupressales; family Cupressaceae; genus Sequoia; species Sequoia sempervirens. The sequence continues at coordinate 89,093,906 of VDFB02000017.1, read as the reverse complement.
CTATGAGCTATGACATGGAAGAATACCTACTGTTAAATATTTTAAGGTATTCGAAAGAAAATGCTATATCAAAAGAGATGAGGGAAAATTGGAAAAATTTGATGCAAGAAGTGATGAAAGAATATTTATTGGATACTCTACTAAAAGAAAGGCATACAAATGTTTCAACAAAATATTGAGGAAGATTGTAGAAATCTCAAATGTGAAAGTTGATGAAATAGTGAAGAATTCTATTAATATTGATGGATATGTGTCTGATGAATATGACTATGCAAGAATAGAAGAAATTATGGAAGAATAGGATAGAGATGAGCAGAAAAAGTAGAATGAACAAAATGAAAGAGAAGAAGATGCTCTGGTGATGTCCCCTAGGACATTGAAATATGTATAGAGGAATCATTCAGAAAGTCAAATTATTGGAGGCAAGACAAAAGGTGTGTTAACTAGAAGCAAAGCTGTTGCTGAAGTAAAATTGTGCTTATTCTTTGAGATTGAGCCAAAGTCAATAAGTGAATCCTATGAGGATGAACATTGGAAGGAAGCAATGAAAAAATAAATTTTACATATTGAAAAGAATCAAACTTGGGAATTGGTCTGAATAACGACAGACAAAAATATCATTGGATCAAAATGGGTATTCATAAATAAGCTGAATGAGAATGAGAAAGTTGTCAGAAACAAAGCAAGGCTTGTGTGTAAAGGCTACTCACAAGTGGAAGGTATATATTTTCAAGAGACTTTTGCCCCGGTAGCAAGAATGAAAGCTATAAGGTTTTTCTTGGCATTAGCTACTTACAAAATTTCAAATTCTATCAAATGGATGTCAAGTCAACATTTTGAATGGTGAGCTAGATGAAGAAGTCTACATGGAACAACCGAAAGGATTTCAGTTAACAAATCAACTAGATATGGTGTGCAGATTGAAGAAAGCTTTATATGGATTGAAGCAAGCTCCTAGATCTTGGTATGCAAGTCTAGATAAGTATTTGAGTTAGCAAGGATTTAACAAAGGTACGACATATAGTAATTTGTATTTCAAGATTGAAAATGATAAAATCTTGATTGTAGTTGTATATGTTGATGATATTATCTTTGGAGGAAATGAAAAGATGTGCAAGATGTTTGTAGAAGAGATGCAAAAATAATTTGAAATGTCTATGTTTGGTGAGATGAATTTCTTTCTTGGGCTATAGATTAATCAAATAGAGAAAGGAATTTTCATTTCACAATCTAAGTATGTAAGAGAGATGTTGAGAAAATTTGGGATGGGACGGTTCCAAATTTGTAAGTACTCCTATGGTGACTAGTTGCAAGTTGGGTAAAGATGATGGTTCACCTAAGGGTGATTAGAGAAAGTATAGATCTATGATTGGTGGACTACTGTATTTGATTGCTACTAGACTGGATATTATGCATGCGATTTGTCTTGTAGCTAGATTTCAAGAAGATCTAAAGGAAAAACATGTTACTGCAATTAAAAGAATATTCAGGTATTTGAATGGAACTCCGAATTATGGATTATGGTATCCTAAAGATACTAATTTTTACACTTAGTGCTTATGTAGATGCAGATTGGGCCAAAAGTATAGATGACAGAAAGAGTACAAGTGATGGTGCATTCTTTCTTGGATGTAGATTGGTGGCATGGTTGAGTAAGAAGCATGATTCAGTCTCTTTATCTACTACTGAAGCTGAGTATATTGCTGCTGCATCTTGCTGTACACAAGTTTTATGGATGAAACAAACATTGAAGCATATCACAATGCTACATGATGATCCTATTTCTATCTTCTGTGATAATAAAAGTGCAATTAACATTTCAAAGAATCCTGTGATGCACTCAAGAATGAAGAATATATCTATTAGGTATCATTTCTTAAGAGAGAAGGTCATGGAGAATGAAGTCAAGCTTGAGTACGTTTTGAAAAAGGATCAGATTGCAGATATATTTACAAAGGCTCTTCCTAAAGATACTTTTGAGTATCTCTGGGATAAGTTAGGGGTTATTGCCCCTCCTTTTACAAACTAAGATTCATTTGGAGATGCATTAGTCTCGTGGATTCATGGTTCTATATTTTTGGACTAATTTTTTTGGTGGCTACCCCTTAGGGGGAACAAAGAGATTTTTTAAGTGTTGTCATTATGAGTATTCTATTTTCATGTCAAAGGAAGTTTCAATGAACATATCTTTTTCCTTTTCCATTGATGTCAAAGGGGGAGAGAGTGAATGTGAAAAAGGAGAGAGAGCATGAAAAAGAGAGCATGTGAAAAGGAAAAGAAAGCTAATAAAAGAAAGTAGGTAATGAGGAAGATGATCCTCTAAAGGGGAGAAACAAAAGAAAAATCATGAGAAGTATATTTAGAACTAGTATGGTGTCTTTGATGGTTTTTCACATCATGTGTTGCCATCAATGAAAAAGGGGGAGATTGTTGTAAGAATGGAAAGAGGAATGAAAGTGTTGTCATTGATGTCAACTGGTCAACTGGTTATCTACTAGTTGCTGTTGATTGTATATGTTGAGGATGTTGATTCAATGCTTGTGAAATATGTTTTTATATGTTTTGGTTTAGGTCTGAGAGAATTGTTGCTGGTCCAAATTTCTCTTTGTTGAAGTCTTATGGCTTGTGGTTATAAAGTTGTGTTTCCTTGGTTCTATTGAAGATGGTTTCGACATTTGGAAGTATCAAGCTTAATTGTTCTATGTGTTTTACACTGGTTTGGCCAACTGTGTGTCAAGAACTATCTTCAAAGTTGATGAAGCGTGTTGGATCTATTATGGGTCCTGGTGAAGCGTGTGTTTGGGTCACCCTCATTCTAATTCCACCCTAGGGTGTTTGGCGTCAACGTAATTTGAATTTGAAGTTGGACGGCCGACTTTGTATCTTTTCAAGGTTGGAGATAGTATAAATACAAAATGTGCTAGCGATGAAAATTGTACATAAGAAAAGAAGGAAGATAAGTGAAAGAGTAGACACGAATTTTATGCTATTCTAAAAGTGTGTGAGTTATGTGTGTGGTTGATCAATGCGAAGCTTAACGCCGAGTGTTCAGATGCAGTGAGCAGAAGGCAAAATCTATCATTCAAGCAAGTTGATTAGTGATTGTGGTGGAATCTTTGTTGCATTGGGATTGTTGTCTCTCTGTATCAAGTCTTCTTTGTATTCTTTGTATCTCTATTGTAGTGAGCCCTTTGGGTTGTAGCCTTGTGGACAGTGAGTCCTTATTTTAGGTAGTGAGCCTTATCTCAGGTAGTGACCCTTTTTGTAATATGTTTTGATATTCTCTATAGTGCGAGTTAACCCTCACCGTGGTTTTTCCCTGATTGGGTTTTCCACGTAAATATGGTGTTATTATTTTTGTGCATTTTCATTTGATGGTTAATCACTTAATCGGTTTATGTGTTAGTTCCGATAATTGAATTTAAGGTTATAATCTGTGATAACTGATTCACCCCCCCTCTTAGTTGTCCTATCCAATAGAAACAAAAAATTACTCATATCAACATTCACTCATAAATGAGAAATAAAAAAGAGATACAATTATGTATAACAAGCTCATGCCAACCCTCAACATATCCAACACTTTTGATCAACATATTGATTGCATCACATGCAATGATAACACTTGCAACAAAATCCTTTTTGTTGATATACCTATAACATATGTTGACATCAATGACAACACCTGCAACATACTTGCAACATTTTTTCATTTCCATATCATTTTTGCATGATAGTGGAAAATGTATTATTTTAAAAATCTTTAATTCTATTAATTGTATTGGTGCTAAGAGCAATATTTTACATTCTTATTGTCCTACCACTAAACCAATAGCACAAAAAATCATAGTGGTATAGTTTATTCTAGTGGAGACCTCATTTTTCTACCCAAAAATCCTAATCCTTCTAATTTATATGGATCCAACAATGTCTCTCAAGAGCCTTAAGACCAAAAATCTATCAAAATTTGATTGGAAGATTCTTGTAAACTATGACACTTAGGAGTTTTTTGTCTAAACCTATAGCTAATCATTATATCTACAATGACCTATCTTGATTTATCTTAATTCAAGTCATTTACCTATCATGGTAAAAATTCAATGTTACAAAATGCTTCAATTTTATTCAATTTCCAAGAGTAATAAGAGTGATATTTTATGTTCCATAGTGATAAGTTCCATACATATAATCATATAAATAAGAAAATATAGAAGATATATCACACACATTACAAGAGATGTTCCTAGAAAAATTTGACTTAATACCTATGTAGAAATAGAATAAACTCTCAAGGTAGGGTAAAAACATAAAATAACCCTTATGGAAGAGGCCACTCTTCACTATATCTCCAAATATCCCAAATACATAACATCTCTTTACAATGATAATCATTGAGCCTTTATATAGACCTCCTTATAATAACATAATGGAGGGATAAACTTCTAATCCTAATGTAATCCTACTCATTACCTAATATAATAAATTGCACAATTTATCCACATGACTTGATATAACTAACTTAAGGTATTTGTGCCACATGTTAGGATTTTCATCCACCTCTATACAGTATAATATCATACCCCTAAGTGTATAACATATTATCCCTCCTTAACATATTTAATCCCTAAAACATGATAAAAATTCAAATGGTATATCATTTATAGTTATTACAAATATGATGTTGAAACGAAGGAAAATGTAGGTGGTAGGTTTTGAATGGGGGTATGCACCTATTTTCCTTGTTTCATTAGGAAAAAAGAGGTCCTCTAAGGAAAGATTGACTTTCAACCCTTAGGTGAGTCAATCTTGATGGAGATCTTGTTGTTTTCCTTATGATTGAGGACGGGGTAAATCAGATTGAAATGTACTTTTGGGAGAAAAAATAAAAATAGTAAAAAAACCCAATTGTCCAGTGTAACAATTGGAACATCAATTTAAAACCTTAATTTAATAGAATCCACAAAGTACTGGTATATCTGAGAAAGTTACGATTTTATGTGCCTATCACAAAAAGCAATTGTTGAGTGTCCTCTTGGGATAGATTCACCCTAGGGAAAATGGGTCTTGCTATAGGGGTTAAAAATATGCTTTCATAGTCCTCTACTCCTAGGTCTACACTCCTGATTCCTTTAGATTTCACAGTCAAAAAGTCAGAATTAAATTTTGTAAGTGAGTTTCTATGGCTTGACGACAATGTTGACAACTTTGTAACTTTTACAATTTTGCACTTTTGATGAATCTTCAATCCTTGTTCAACATAAGATCTACAACACACACAAGAGGGAAAAACCGTTTGTTTTTGGTGAATGGAGGTTTGCCTTGGTCAAACCCCATTTTGGTAATTAAAACTTGAAATGAAATAAAACATGAATGAACACTTTCTATGTTGCAACTCACCAAACCCTTGAACGAAACCCTTGAGGATTGAAACCTAACACATCTCTCCAAGGTCTTGAGCTTGCATGAAATGGCTTTATTGTATGTTGATCTTGATGCTTGAATCCTGACTTGAATTTTTGAAACCTACATCACAATGTTAGCTCCAAAAACATGCATGAATAAAGATAACTTTGACATGATGCTTGAGATCTTGAATGCTACAACAAATGACTAATAAATATGCTCTTGAACACCTTTGACAATAATATTTTCTTTAGGAATGCTTATGTGAAAACTCTAGGATTTGAATTGATAAAAAGACCTTGTATTTATAGGAAATTTTCTAATTTCTTAAAAATTAAACATCAAAGGTCGACAATTAAAAATTGAATTTGAATAATAAAAATGCCACCAAAAATATATTAAAAATTGGGGCCCTAAAATTAAGGGGGACCCATTCTGTTATGATACTTTTTCCCTATGAAAGAAAAAAAGAAAAATAAAAGAGAATAAAAGTAAAATAAGAACTAATGTAATAGTTCAAGAAAGAAAATGTAATCAAATAATAATTAGAGTTTTCACAGGATGTTGTAATTATTTGTAAAAGGGTGTGTCAGTTGGAACTACCATTTATGTTGTATAAAAACTCGTGAAAACTAAATTATTGTATAGACAAAAAAAAGGGAAAATCAAGTATAACACATTGTGAGAATAGGGTTCCGGGTTAGCAGGCTGTGAGTAGGACGAAGAAGGGGCACTCCTATAGTGGGTGTCCAACTTGGGGTACAAGTGCGTGCACTAAGGATGGTCTTGGCCAAGACATGGTTTTTGTGGCATAAGTGTTGAGCATTGGGTATGCGCAGGATCATCATGGAAAAAATAGGGCCTTAAGTGGCAAAAAAATTAGATAATCAGAGTAAGGCAACTTGACCTAAAAATTTGAATAAGTTATCTATATTATTTCAAAAATGTGTAAGAATAGAATCTGTAGCAAATTGAATGTAGTTTCTAAACTACTAGGTTTATTTAAAAAAAATCTATTTGGAGAAAATTTGAAATTTCAATGCAATAGTACTTAATTTCAGGGAAAAAATAAGAAGTAGGTGTCTGTCTGACCACCCTAACCACAATAAAAAGATAACATTTTTTTATAAGATTTTAGATATAAGTAGAAGACTCATGTCCCGATGTGATGCATATTTTTTTGTATTTTTTTTTCAAGTAAATAATTAATTATGAATTTTTCATTACAACTTTTAAAAATATAAAAATTGTATGTCTGACCACCTTAACTTGGTCAAAACTTCATGAAATTCATTTTTTTTTTAATCCTATAGTATGCGAAGCATAGAATGTGACACATGTTTCAGATTCAAAAAATGTGATACCGTTTGAAAGCGATAGATGTTTTTCAATTAGCCAATCAATCAAGACTTTAGTTGTAATTCAAATAGAAAATGAATAATAATTATTTAAATTCAAAGTAAAGCATAATTTATATTGGTGGAAAGCTGAGAATCTCCTTTAAAAACCCTTTTTGTTTCATCAATTTTGGAAAAAAAAAAGTCGTCAACCACATACCCTACACATACCCATCATATCACCACTTTTTGACCCATCGTGATCCTACACTACCCCATTGTTTTGGTGGAACCAACACTTGTGTAGAGTGGAAAAGTACACTTTCCTCTCAGACTACTCACATACAGAAGAAGTTGAACCAAGGACCATTCCAACAATAGTTAGGATTTCTTGCACATTTCAAAAGATAAGTATTGATAAATTATCTGAGCAATAAATTTGTTTTAAATCCTTGAGTTCATTGAATTAATAATTTATTGACAACATGATTGAATGTATTTGAACACAATTTGTTGATCAATTTATTATATGCAATTTAATTTCAAAGTCTTTACTTGAATTTTAAATATTATATTAAAATTTGTGCATAAAAGTTTTGGAATTAGTCTGTGGAACCAATTTAAATCATTGCATTGTCAATTTGGGAATTAGTCCCATTTCAATTTGGTATCAGAGCCTTTGATCCTTGCTGCACATTTATTTGCACATTAGAAAATAAAATAAATTCCTTGCTGCTTGCACATTAGAAAATAAAATAAATTAGTTGCTGCACATTTATTTGCACATTAGTAAATAAAATAAATTCCGCATTGCACATTTATTTGCACATTAGAAAAATAAAATAAATTCCTTGCTGCTTGCACATTAGAAAATAAAAAAATAAATTATTTGCTCACATTTATTTGCATGTTTGTAAATAAAATAAATTACTTGCTACACATTTATTTGCACATTAGAAAATAAAATAAATTCCTTGCTACACATTTATTTGCACATTAGAAAATAAAATAAATTATTTGCACATTAGACAATAAAATAAATTCCTTGCTGCACTACACATTTAATTACATTGCACATCAGAAAATAAACCTTAAAAAAATAAAAATAAAATATATTTTTTCTTTAATTTAGGGTTATAAAAAAAATCTATAAGATATCAATTATTTCTTTTTATAATCTTGATAATTTTTTTCTTGGAAATATTAATGTTTTATTTTGATTGATAGCTAAGTTGATATTTTTTTAATATTATTGTGGACAGTAATTTTTAACTTTAGGTGGAAATGTGAAAGTAGAGTTACTAATATCCTTCCTTGCATTGATTGAAATAATTAAAATTAGTGAGACAAAATTTTAAAATAGATAAAAGAAAAGGATATGCATCTTTTACTTAGCCCATAAAAAGAAAAAAAGGAGAAACTTTTACCCTAATTGTAAATTAATCTCATAGAAAATAATAATATAGAATTAATAACCAAGGGAGGAACTGTCACATTCAAATAAATCCATATTATAAATTACAATTCACTTTCTTGAAACCTCACGCTGCATTTTTAAATTGAAACTTTACGCTGCCAAATTTTTCCGATCTTTTTTGGGTTCTGGTGGACGCATTGTTTCTATTTTAACAATTCTTCACATCAGTGAATAACAAATAATTACATTACCGATCCCTATCAAATATATTGTTTTTTGGGATAAACTTTGTTCACTGGGTAGTTAAAAAAGCCTCATATGATTCAGGTGATCTGCTGTGCGATTTCCATTATTGTCTAATCTCTAAACTATTATTGATAATATTTTGGATTGCTGATTCCTTCCTCGATATATTTTCAAATTAGTTACCATTTAAGGGCTTCCTAGAATAGAAGGGTTGAAACTGTGGTACGATTTTAATGATTTTTCACTTATGTGAAAGGCTATATTATTCTCAACAATAAAAACACATTTAAGACTCGAAGCCAAGTTGTTGCAAGCTACTTGTTCAAGTAATATATGTAATCGTAGTTCATGACAATCACAGCTTACATAATCCATGCACGCTGAAAAATATTGAAACTTGGGACTATAAGTATTCTTAGGAACTTGTTCCCCACCATTTGGTTAATAGATACACTATACAAACTTGTATCTCAAGAATACTTTTCTCTTTAACTTTGTTTTCTTAAATTGTAAGGCGTAACCTTTGGGAACAACCAATATTGATTAAAAATTTCCTTTAAACATATTGACTTATCACAATGTCGTCGAAGAGAAACCAAAAAGCTTATGAGAATTTGGAGAAAACAAACCAAGTATTAATGTAGGAGTCACCGCATTAGCCACCCAGGTGCAACAACTTAGGTAGGGAGCACTAGAACAAAAGAGACCCAAAAATGTAGAACTATCAAAAAGCAAGAAGAGTTCAAGAAAAGTAGGAAAAAGAGCAAAAGTAAATCAAAAAATTCTAAGAAATGACCAACATCATCAGAGGAAGACTCAACTCCCAGTGATAGCACTTCTCACACTTCTGAATCAAAATCCTCTGAAGATAATAATAGTAAACAAACACAAAGGGAATTAGACAACTTTGCTTGAAAGATTAAATTATTAGAGTATAGTGGCAATGCCAATACTGGAGAGGAAGTAGAACAATGGCTAACAAACTTAGAAAGATACTTTGAATTGCAAGACACTAGTAGTTATAGTAGGAATCAGATTGCCATGTATCAACTAAAACATAGTGCCTTGAATTGGTGGCAATATATTATTCAATTGCAAAAACTAAAAGCCAACAAAGTGAAATGGTCACAATTCAAGCAATTGTTTTCACAAAAATACCTTTTTAATTTTTTCATACAAGAAAAGAGAACCGAGTTCTTTGAATTAAAGCAAAGAGGCCAATCGGTAAATAAATACAAATAAGATTTTGAAAGGATTAATAGGTTTGTACCATTTATTGAAGGACATGATCGAGTGGTTCTATTCATAAATGGTTTAAGACATGCATACCAAGCTAATGTGTGGTGTGGCGAACCCACCTCAATAGATGAAGCAGCCTAAATTGCGAAAAAATTTGAAACACTTGATCAAATTTCAAGGAAAGCTAGGGAAAAGCGTAAAAGAAAGCACAATGAATTTGGTCAATAGAAATCCCATTGTTGATTTACCAAGATGGTTAGACCCAACTGGAATAAATCAACACCTCCTAAAATACAATGTTGGACTTGTGGTGAGAACCATTACCAACATTGTTTCCCTCGTAGACAAGAAGAATATAGACCAAAAAAAAAGGGCACAACTACCACTACTTCATAACCCAACATGAAGATTTATGCATCCATTGATGCAGGTATGGTAAATTGTCAACCCTCCTTAATTGAAATAAAAGGATTCATACATGTTCATCCTATTATTTTTCTTGTCGATTCTAGTAGTAGTCATAATTTTATTTCTCCTAAAGTTGTCTCTAAACTAAAAATTGCATCTAAGTTAATTGAGCCCTTAGCTGTGGAAATGGAAAATGGTAGAATAGTAAAACAAACTGGTACACTTATTGAAAACTTAGAATTTGAGTTAGATAACTTTGTAACACATGATCATTTTCATGTATTGAATCTTGGGAAATATGATGCTATTCTAGGTATGATTTGGTTGGAGAGAAATAATGCCTTCCTTGGTTGTGAAAAGAAACAAGTCATCATAAACTATAACATGGGGACATGTCAAATTTTACAAGGGGAGAAAAGACCTCTTCTCATTAAGACCATTTCAGCCATGTAAATCAAGCGTAGTGCTAGGAAAAATTGAAAGATATTTTGTGCTATTATTTTTCAAACAAGTGATAAATTCAAGTTATATATCAATATCAAACCTCTGGTACAAGAATTCAAAGATGTTTTTCCTGAATATTTAGATAGTCGATCCCCAAAGAGATCTGTAGAACATGCAATTGATTTAGTTCCCGAAGCAGAACTAGTCTCTAGAGCTCCCTATCGTCAATCTATCCCTGAATTAACAAAACTAAAAATTAAATTGACACAATCACTTAAGGAAAAATAAGACCAAGTGTCTCTCCTTGGGGTGCACAAGTATTATTTGTCAAAAAGAAAGATGGCACCATCAGGTTATGCATAGATTATCGACAACTTAATAAATTGACCATAAAAAATAAGTATCCCTTACTTCAAATTAATGATCTCCTAGATCAATTACATGGTGCTAAATGTTTTTCCAAAATTGATTTATGATCAGGATACCATCATATTTGCATTAAAGAATCTGATATTTCCAAAATTTCCTTTTGAACATGATATGGTCATTATGAATTTGTAGTTATGCCTTTTGGTTTAACCAACACACTTGCAACTTTTATGACCTTGATGCATGATATTTTTTGCCCATTTTTGGATGTGTTTGTAATCATTTTCCTAGATGATATCTTAATATACTCAAAAAATGAAAAAGAACATGAAGAAGATCTCATAATGGTACTAGAAACCTTGTGATAGAATAAGTTATATGCCAAACTTAGCAAGTGTGAATTCTTCAAATCAATAGTATCTTACCTAGGACATGTTTTTGAAAAAGGTATTTCACTCGACCCTGCTAAAATTAAGGCAATTCAAGATTGGCCTATCCCAAAGGATACTCATGAAGTCAAAAGTTTCCTAGGATTGTGTAGGTTTTATCGTCGTTTTGTTAAGAATGATTCCAAGATAGCTGCACCTTCGACCGATCTAACTAAGAAAGAACAGAGCTGTAATTGGACCCCAAAATGTAATAAATATTTCCATACACTAAAGAATTTATTAACATCTGCACCTATTCTTTGTATTCCAAATTTTAGTAATCCTTTTGTTGTGATCACCGATGCATGCGGTATAGGTATCGGTGGTGTTCTAATACAAGATAATCGGGTGGTGTGTTATGAATCTAGAAAGTTATTACCCGTTGAAACAAAATTATCCAATCCATGATCTTGAATTACTAGGAATTGTCCATGCTTTAAAGGTTTGGTGCCATTATTTATTAGGGAGTATGTTTATATTAAAAAATGACCATCGTAGTCTCCAACATATCTTTACTCAACCTCACCTTAATATGAGACAAATAAGATGTATGGAACTCTTAATTGAATATGATTTCACCATCCAATATGTTCCTAGAAAAGAAAATGTAGTGGTGGATGCCTTAAGTCGAAAATGACTATGTGTAAATGCCTTGACCCTTGAAAGAAGCCAATTTGAGCAAGATATAAAATCCAAGTTACCTATTGACGAATATTTTCAAACCATTTATGAAGGTCTCCAAAACTCCTCTAATTTTCATTTGAAAGATCGATTGGAACCTTATTTGTTAAGTATCAATGGTCTCCTTTATTATAAAGGAAGGTTGTGCATTCCAATATACTTAACCTTAAATCACAAATATTGAAATACTCTCATGATATCCCAATAGCCGGACATCCTGAATTCCAGAAAACCTATCTCTCAATCAAAAGAAACTACTTTTGGCTTCAAATAAAGACTGAAATTCGAACCTATGTTCAACAATGTTTAACTTGTCAAAAGGTGAAAGCAAAACAATTTAAACCTCCAAGCCTCTTACAACCCTTGTCTATTCGAACTTGGAAATGGGAGTCAATTAGTATGGAATTCATTAATGGATTTCCTCAAAAACATAAAGGACATGATTCCATTTTCGTAGTGGTGGAAAAATTAACTAAGATGGCACATTTCCTACCTATTAAAATAAAATCTTCTACTTCTAATATTGCCCATATTTTTGTCAAAGAGATTCTTAGGTTACATGGTCTTCCAAAGAGTATTATTTTGGATTGAGATCCTACATTCACATCTTCTTTTTGGAAATCCTTATTTACCGAACTTGTTACCCATCTAAATTTTAGTATTGCCTATCACCCTTAGTTTGATGGTCAAACTGAAAGGTTTAATGGTCAAACTGAAAGGTTTAATAGAATCTTAGAAGACATGTTGTGAATGTATACCATGGATGAACCTAGGTCAAGGGAATAATATTTACACCTAGTAGAATTTGCATACAATCAAGGATATCATTCCACCATTAAGATGTCACCTTTTGAAGTTGTCTATGGTTGAATTTGTAATACACCCATTTCATGGTTTGACCCTATCCATAAAGTTTGGTATGAGAATGAAAAATTGTTAGAGATGGAAGCCATTATTAATAAAGCCAAACAAAATATGAAGGCTACCCGATATAGGTATAAAAGTTGGGTGGATTCTAAGAGGTCTACTCGAGATTTTGAGGTTGGTGAACATGTTTTTCTTAGAGTCAAACCAAAAAGGAGTTCATTAAAACTGGGTAAATATTCTAATATAGCTCCTCATTTTTGTGGACCTTTTGAAATATTAGAAAGATTAGGGGATGTTTCTTATAAAATTTCTTTACCCCCTCAATTATAAATCCATAATGTACTTCATGTAAATTTACTTAAGAAATATGTATATAATGCAAATCATGTTATTGATTGGAAAAGTATTTCTATTGAACTTTCTTGTGAATTTAAGATTGAACCAGAACCAATAATTGAAAAAGATATAGAATATTGAGAAATAAGGTTATAAATGAATTAAAAATTAAATGAATTCATTGTGATAATGATAGTGCTACTTGGGAAAAAGTTGATTTTATTAAAGATCAATATCTACATTTGTTTAACTAAAGGCTATTTTATTTACATGTATGTGTGATACAGAAAATCATCGAACTACTGAGGGAAACAACTAAACAACAGGGGGAGAATTGTTATGAGTCATTTTCCCCATGAAAGAAAAAAATAAAAAAGAAAAGAGAATAAAGGTAAAATAAGAACTAATGTAGTATTTCAAGAAAGAAAATGTAATAAAATAACAATTAGAGTTTTCACGAGATGTTGTAATTATTTGTAAAAGGGTGTGTCGGTTGGAACTACCCTTTATATTGTATAAAAAACCATGAAAAGTAAATTATTGGACAGATAGGAAAAGAGAAAATAAAGTACAACACATTGTGGGAATAGGGTTCTGGGTTAGCAGGATGTGAGCAGGACAGAGAAGGGGCACTCCTATAGTGGGTGTCTAACCTAGGGTACAAGTGCATGCACTCAAGACGGTCCTGGCCAGGGCATGGTTTTTGTGGCAAGAGTGTTGAGAATTGTTCTGGTGGAACCAAAACTTGTGTAGAGTGGAATTGTACACTTTCCTCCTAGACTTCTCATAGACGGAAGAGGCTGAACCAAGGACCATTCCAACAATAGTTGAGATTTCTTTTGCACATTTCAAAAGATAAGTATTGATAAATTATCTGAGCAATAAATTTGTTTTAAATCCTTGAGTTTATTGAATTAATAATTTATTGACAACATGATTGAATGTATTTGAACACAATTTTTTGATCAATTTATTATATGTAATTTAATTTCAAAGTCTTTACTTGAGTTTTAAATATTATATTAAAATTTGTGCATAAAAGTTTTGGAATTAGTTTGTGGAATCAATTTAAATCATTGCATTGTCAATTTGGGAATTATTCCCATTTCACATTTTCCCTTGGGCGAATGGGTCTTAGGCCCCAAACCTAGGACACACCAATTTCAAGGCAATTTAACTAATGCTTGCAATTTTTTAATACAAGTCTCCCTTTCAAAAAATAGGATTAATTAGGCTTTTAAATGCATAATTGGTCCAATTAGAGGCTTAATTAAGTCCAATTAATTAAGGGACCCAAAAATAGTGTGAAAATGTAAAGGAGTACATTTTCTAACACCACATTTATCCCCCACTTTAGTGAGAGGGTGAGCCCTATGCTCAAAATCACACTAAAGTAGACAAACAAGCGTCAAGAGAGGTCTAATTGTATAACTGTTGGAAAGATAAGAAAATTAAGGTCAAGGAGGATGATCAAGCCCCCAAGATCTAATATCTCACAACAAACCATAAAACACACAAAGATACACATGCCTATGTTAAATATGTAGCAACAAGACAAGATACACAAGCATACAATGCCAAAATTAATGAGAAGAGAAAGAGGGGTGGAAGGGTCGATCAAGCCTCGATTGTTTGTCTAATCAGTATGGATCAAGCCTTAGCTCTTTTTCCAAAAAATACTTACAAGTGGAAACCCATTGTATACTATGCAAACACAATGTACTCACATGGTCTAGTGAAATCTGTTGTCCACTAGGTGAGCCCTAAAGAGTGGCTAATGGGAAGTTGTGCCAGGTCTATAAGCTCCCATTGTACTAACTATACCAAAGTTATATCTCTTGATAAATTTGATAAGGCACCACCGAACTAGTCACAGGGCTAGAAAGTTGCGTTATGCTAGGCACTCATGAAATAGGCTCCACTGGAAAGAAAGTTTTGTTATGCTTGGTGGCTGTGAAAAACATAAGGGCTCCACTAACAAGAAAGTTGTGTTATGCTTGGTGGCCTTGATAGGATATTCAAAGGGGTTGTTCTTAGTTCATGAAAGGTCTCACCTTAGGGAACATTGTGCTTAATGTCTCCAAGAGAGGACTAGTCGAGGATAAAAGATTCACAACTTAGGGAATGCAATATGTAGCATTACCACTAAGAAGAATTTCATATGCCGGTAAAGGTCACTAAGGACATCAAACCCAATGAAACCACCAAGAAGACACATCATGTGAAGTAAGAAGACTGCACTTTGAAATGAACAATGAGTGGGGATGTGTATGCCCCCACTTTAAAGAACTTGCTAAACACCATGTTGTGAGCAATTAATTTAAAGTAAAACACAATAACTTCCAATACATGAGAGATTTATTCAAAAATCCCTATGTAAAACATATGTTTCCGAGTGAGCTACATCATGGAAAGGAGGTTACCTCCATATTCAATCCTAAGATAACACATAAGGAATCCATAGATTTGGGGTTAGCATTTGTCATTACTACAATGATGTAATCGAGCTCAGAACCGTCATCATTCCCCAAATGACTCATGGAACAATGAGAATAAAGGAAGAATGGCACATAGAGAGAGAGAAAAAAGAAACTTTTGGATCAACATGGAAGAGACTTGAATATATCAATGCTTTGCATCATCCCCAAAAGGAAAACACAAGACAAAAGATAAAGGTTACGACAGATAGAAGAATGGAGATACAAATAGAAGAATATCACAATAGATTCACTTCCTTTGTATCCTTGCACCAATGGAGTGACAAGAGTCATCCAAAGTAGGCTCACAAACATATAAATACATGCCAAGAATCACAATACGAAGGATCACATTACACACATGTAATCATAAAGAACACAAAGAGAGGACTAGTATGGTACATATGGGTCAACCTATAGCAGGTCATCCACATCCCAATGTTGTTCATCATATGCAAAAGGTGGATAACTAGCCAAAGGGATAATGACAAGTTCAAACTAGGACAAGGCTATCTAACTCCTTTCCCCCACTAAGTGTGGGACAAGGATGAGCTGAAATGGGTGATGTGAATGCGATCCTTGCAATATAGAACATGATATTGAATAAATATGAAACATGCAATAGTGAGTATACTATGTTCCTACAACTATCACATGGCAAGGAGCAGAGCACATGCATTTTAATTAATCACATCAATAACATCATTTTCATAGATCAATAATTGTAAAATATGACTCTCATCAGTAATATGCCCAAGAGTTCTATGAAATTCATAGTAATTCACATTTGTACTCTTTCCTTTTATGTTTTCTTTGATAGGTGGCAAGTAAATCAATCCTAGATAGAGGAGTTATTCCATTTTTCATTCAGTCTCTATTGTAGTGTGTAAGAATGGTAATTCCTTGATCTTATATGGCTTATATTTCTTACTTATTTGAGAAACTTGTTGAGGTGGAGGTGGGGGATGAGGATCTATGGAGATCCTATCATCCTTGTGAGGTATTAATTGGTCTCTTGATATGATCTTGTGAAAGAGAACACCTTTTCCCTTGGGAGATGTGCAAGGGGGGGAGATCTTGATATCCTAACCCATTGGTATCCTTAGATGGTATTTGATCTAAAAGTTTGTGAATTTTATTCTCATTGTTTATGTCACATCCTTGTTTTCTCAAGATCTTAAAGCCTTGACCATAACTCTCTTCTAAGTTAATGGGTGTATTAGTAACTCAATGAACATGAGATATAAGAGTATCATTATTGTCCTCATGATCAAGTTCATTAATGATTGATGGTTGAGGATTTATTTGTGCTTCCATTTCAGGATGTAAGAGGTTGAACCTATCAACTGATGGGATTATAAGTGGTGTTTGCATGGATGGATAAAAGGATGCATTGTTCTCAAGGTTGTGTAAGTAGTCTTGTATGAATTTTTGCATGCTATCTTCATCTTGACCTAAGATATCCATCTCATGGGGACATTCATTGGGAGGTGAAGGTTCATTAATAGGTTCAACTGCATTAGAGTCATCACCAAACACACAACTTGAAACATCTACCAAACATGTTAAGGTCCTCCATATATTACCCATACACATGTCCATGATAAAATTTTATGCAAAGCTTCATATTTGATATATGAATATTTTCTTATTTTTGAATACAAGATACTGAAAATGATATGTTCTTAATTCCAATTTTTATTTTCAAACAATGCACTCAATTTGACCAATTGAACCTAATGAAAATAATGACATATTTTTCTTATTTTTGAAACTGAAAGCTAGATTTAAAAATAGATCAGAATGAAGCAATTAGAGACAAATAATTTCCCAAAAATTTGAAATAGCTCATGTACAAGGACTGATTCACCATAGGGTAAATGGGTCCCAGGTCAACAGTTGCAAAAATTTAAATTTGAATCTAAGGCTTAGTGCTAGGGTTTTCTATTTCAGACTACAAACTATGGTTTCAATGATTAAATTTTCTAGATTTTGTTCTCTAAATGTAAGTGAAATGAATGACAAATGATGTACAATGTGATACTTTTTGAAATACAATTTTGACTCAATTTTATGAATGTGAATGACTGAAAATAAACTAATATGTAAGTACTAAGTAAAATCAATGTAATATGCATGGAATTTTTTGAATTTTTCAAATTTTAAAGGATGCAAAATGCAAACCTAAAATACTAAATGAGATGCAAACTAATGCAATTTTAACAACCCTAAATGAGATGAAAAATAATGAAAATCCTAGATCTAGGGTTTGAATGGACTCCAATTTTAGAAATTTTGATGTACAATGTCGAGCTCACCAAAATGAAATGAAGGAAAAATGTAGGTGGTAGGTTTTGAATGGGGGTATGCACCTATTTTCCTTGTTTAATTAGGAAAAATAGATCCCCTAGGGAAGGATTGACTTTCAACTCTTAGGTGAGTTAATCTTGATGGAGATCTTGTTGTTTTCCTTATGATTGAGGATGGGGTAAATCAACCAAAAATGCACTTTTGGGAGAATTTTTTTTAAACAAACCCAATTGTGTAGTGTAACACTTGGAACATCAATTTAAAACCTTAATTTAGTAAAATCCACACAATATCGGTAGATCTAAGAAAGTTATGATTTTATGTATTTGTCACAAAAAGCAGTTGCTAAGTGTCCTCCTAGGACAAATTCTCCCTAGGATGAATGGGTCTTGCTACAGGGGTTCAAAATATGCTTTCATAGTCCTATAATCCCAGGTTTGCACTCCCAATTCCTTCATATTTCACAATAAAAAAGTTAGAATTAAATTGTGTGAGTTTATGTGGCTTGATGACAATGTTGATAACTTTGTAACTTTTGAAAATTTGCACTTATGATGAATCTTCAATCCTTTTTCAACCTAAGATCTACAATACACACAAGAGGGAAAAATTGTTTGTTTTGGTGAATGGGTTTTTCCTTGGTCAAACCCCACTTTGGAAATTAAAGCTTGAAATGAAATGAAACATGAATGAAAGGAATGATGAATGAAAAATTTCTATGTTGAAACTAACCAAACCCTTGAATGAAACCCTTGAAGGACTGGAACCTAACACATCTCTCCAAGGCCTTGATCTTGCATGAAATGGCTTGATTGGATGTTGATCTTGATGCTTGAATCTTGGCTTGAATGCTTGAAACCTACATCACAATGTTAGCTCCAAAAACATGCATGAATGAAGATAAATTTGACATGATGCTTGAGATCTTGAATGCTGCAACAAATGATTGATAAATCTGCTCTTGAACACCTTTGAAAATAATATTTTCTTTAGGAATGCTTACATGAAAACTCTAGGATTTGAATTGATAAAAAGATGTATTTATATGTAATTTTCTAATTTCTTGAAAATTAAAAATCAAAGGTAGACAATTGCAAATTGAATTTGAATCATAAAAATGCCACAAAAAACATATTAAAAATTGGGGTCCTAAACTTAAGGGGGACCCAAACCTAGGACACACCAATTTCAAGGAAATTTAGTTAATGCTTGCAATTTTTTAATACAAGTTTCCCTTTCATAAAATGGGATTAATTATGCTTTTAAATGCATAATTGGGCCAATTAGATTCTTAATTAAGTCTAATTAATTAAGGGACCCAAACATAGTGTGAAAATGTAAAGGAGTACATTTTCTGACACTAAATTAGATGTCATGTCTTATCATTCAATCATCCTTAAGTGGTATTAATAATGGTTTTATCTTGATGAAACCTAGATCCCATCCTTGGTATATATTTTATTGCACCCATTTTATTAAATATCCAATCCTAGTAAGTCCTCCATTTTTTCCATGAATAACCATTACTTTTATGATGTCACTATTTTTTGTAGTTGTTCCTTTGATTCTATGTAGACCCATAGTGAATGGCCTACTAATTTCATATAGTATCATGCTTCCATGATGATTTCATCCATGATTCTTGTATCTCATAATAATTTTATTTCATATATATTTCATCCTTTCCTATCTTCAAAACCATATTTGATTCTTCATGATTTGTTGACACTTTCTTTCTTTTTTCATAAGGAGAAATGGTATTTTTCTCATGTTTTTCAATATTTTACTCCACTTTTTTTCCTTTGATTTGTTTGTGAAATATTTATTAGATTTATAAACTTCCTCTATATTGGATTTCCATTTTTCTTCATTATGTTTGATATAATGTAATGTAACTTTTTTCATCCTCTATAGAAACTTCATGAACTACTTTTACAAATTAATGTTTACTATTCCCAAATATTCTACCAAGGATAACAAAGAATAATATCCAACCCATTCATATCCAAATCATAAGAGTTTGAATATCATTACACACTATTTGACTATCTTTGATTTTCTTTTATTGTATCTATAGTTTATTGGCTAATTCCATGTTGGTGAAGTTATACTTGTTGCTAGGGTTTACAAAAATAAGAACTTTTAGCTTTTGAATATAACCATGAAATTGAAGGACTAAATATTCCTTCCTTGGAGTTAAAATGCATGTCATTTTATCCTTAATTTTCCTTTCATCATATTCTTCTACTTCTAATTTTTATCCTTCTTCATCCTCTTTCTTATCCTTATATTATTTATTTTGGTGTCCATCTATCTAAGAAAGATTGTTCTATTTCATCCAATGAAGAAGTGTCATTATATTATGACACATACCAATGCTTAACTTCACCTTATAAATGTCTAAAAAGCATGCTCTACATATTATATTTGACAATAAGATATTTTATATGGTGTCGTTATTCTAATGCATCTCTACTTCTATTAAAATTATAACATCCTATTGAATCTATGGTTTTAAGAAAAAAATCCTTCTGATCACATTTCTATCCATACCAATAACCCAATATTGATAATATCATTTTATAATGTTGTCAAACTTAAAATCAAAAGTATAAATAATAGAACTTGAATGAATTTGATGAGATTTCCAAAATAACTCAAAAAAAATTCACAAGTTGCAATTCATAGAGGAAAATTATGAAAAACTAAAATTACAATAGCTCACTTAATTTTGATTATCAAAAGCTAAATTTCAGATTATAGCTTTCTTATCTAATCCTCAAATTTTAGCAAACAATTTACAAAAAGAAAACCATAGGAATTTGTGCGATACAAGATATTTTTTAAAAATTAAGGTTTTTTCCATGCCATTGCCCAAATATAACTTTGATACCACTAGATAAGATCTACACATATAATAACAAAATAAATGGAATAAACTCTTAAGGCAATGTAATATTGTACAATACTCCTTATGAAAGAAGCCACTCCACTCTATCTCCAAGAGATCATAAACATAACATCATATTCATCATTGATATTCACCTCCTTTATATAGATTTCGTCCTAATAACATAATGAAAGGGATAACCACTAAATCTATGTAGATTTACTAATTTCCTAATATAATTAGTTACTCAAAATAACTAACTTAATCTATGTGTGCCACATGTCAAAATATCCATCAGACTAAGATATTATAATATCATATCCCTAGGTTCATAACACTTTATTTGCTCATTGCTATACCAATGATTTGGGAATCTTATAATTTTTTTTTAACAATGCACTATTTTTGGGTTGATAAATAGTGCACACAATTTGTCTTTAGTAGTCTTTTTGTCCTTGACTATATTATAAGATGATTTTGTGGCATCAAACTAATGGAATTTTTCTCTATGGTTTGGTCATATGGTTAAGAACCAATGTGAGATATCATAAAGTATAATGATATTTCAATATCTTGGTAGTGTATGCTTGTCACCTTAGGATGTTTTCACATTTATATCAAATTTTTAAGCTCTATTTTATTATTTTTGATTTTACCTAAAATATTATATTATGTTTTAGGAGCATGCATGGGATCTATAAGAGGATTTTGAGTGGATTTTGTAGGTCATATTATTTTTCCTTATTTTCTTCATGCACTTGATCAAGTGGAGGAGGGTTTAGATTGATTGAAAAGAAAAATTCAGCAAATAAAATCAATGCAAGAAAACATAAATTAATATTAACTAATATTATTAAAAAATTGATTAAAATAATCTCTTACATGTTGAGGTATTGCTAATTAGGTGGAGAAAACTTTGGTTCAACTTGGAAACATGATTGTGCTATTCCTCTCTTACATTTTCTACCAATGGAGAAAATAAAATGAGAAAAGGTAACTCTTAGTTATAATCAGGATCAACGATAATAAAATATTAAACAATAATCCTAACAATCCTAATCAAGTAATAAAGAACAAAAGGAAGATTAAAGCGTAAAAATATTTATTTAATTGTAGAGGAAAAATATAAGTGAATAATTAAAGAATTAGGATTAATTATTTAATTATAGTAGACAAGATAGTAATAATTAAATAAATTAGATTTATTTAATTATAGGAGACATGAATGTTAGTGACACAATTAAATAAGATTTAATTAATCAAGAGATAAAATAGAATGATCGAAATGAATTAATTAAATAATTAAAACTATTTAATTAATATGAGACTGATGACATTAGACAATAACTAAATAATTAAAATTGTTTAATTATTAAGTATGAAAGGGGATTTAATAAAGTTGTAGGCCTAGGATAATTTTTACTGTCTATATTTTTCCCCTCTTTGATACAATGCCATTTATCGTGTTGTGTCAAAGAAAATCGGTCAAACATTCCCCAATGATAGTAGGGTGGACCTATGGGCCCTTAGAATGTTTTTGTAAATTTTCAAAAAAATTTCAAAAAAAATTGGAAATTGTTCTGATAAGTCAATTTAATAGTCAAAAATACGCTAGTGATGAAAGATATGATTTTCAGGACAATCGGGGTGATGATAATAGGCTTCCAGACCCCTCAGCAAGTGCAACCAGTGCAAACCCTAGGAAAACCCTAAAAGTTTGATGGCTAAAAATGGAAATTGGAGGGTAAAATTCCTCATTTGTGTACGTTGAATTTGGAGATTGAGGAGCTCTGAGACAACCTTTCTACCAAAATGTCCCTTGTTATGCACACTGCACACTGAGGATATAGCATTCACACTTTCCGATAGTCAGATGACACAGGATACCTGGAAAGTACATTTTTGTCTACTTTGTTAGATAATAAAACATCCATGGGATTGATCTAATGTTAGGATCTAGGACTATTGCACATGAATAATAACTTAAACCATGATTAAACTGAAGATCTTGAAACCATAATTAAAATGCTTAAATAACACAACCAAATTAAAATGAAGTAATTGACAAAAGAGAGAAAAGAGAGAGAAGACAATACAAGTTGATAATGGAATTCGCCAAGATGGCTACGTCTCTGGGTCCTCTCCAACAGAGTGACCGATCCTTGATTATTCTCTAGAAACAATTACAAGGCTTCAACTGTTACAAAGTCTCCTCATAGCTCTCAAACAATAATGAATTACAAAGTCCTCCCACACAAGTACAACAAGCTTGATTTCAAGCTCCAAATGTACAAAGATGACAATTCACCATCAAAGTCCTAGCTCTCATCTCTCAAAAACTCTCAACATTCTCCATTTTCCTAAAATTATTCTCACATCACAAAGCATAAAATGAATTCTGAATTCTCCATGAACACACTTGCAATCTCACCCCCCTTTTATACAAAAAAATTGCCCCTTATGGTTAAAACCATAAAATTTGTATTTTCCCCCTATTTTACATAAAAAACAATGATAACCATTACACCCTTAGAAAAATAAATTCTTTGTTTGTAAGCCCTTATTACCTTCCATTCAGGTTCCATATTGTTTATTTATTTTTCTCTTTTCTCGTAGGAAAGCCTTTTATTAACCATTTAGAGGTTGATTAGTTTTAATTTAAGAATATTAGTTTTAACAACTATAATAAAACCAAACTGTCTCCCTTATATTCATGGCCCTCATAATTTCAGGCTATAAAAATCATAAGGGATTAAATTTGTTTTGGAGGTTAACTATAATTTTAGTTTTAGGGGGTTAATCTTTTAAAATCTTATTTAAATTATTATTGTTCCCCCCTTATTTCTCTCCTTATTTTATGGTTTACATAAAATAAAGCAATTCTTATGCTTATTTAAAATTTATATATATGGAGGGGCTCCCCTTATATCTTGGGCACTAGTCAAGGTAAGAGGATTTTAAGGCATGGGTTAAGGGATCAAATCCCACCAAATCCTCTTTGTTTTTTTAATTTTTAGACCAAATATTTTTAATTTTATAAATATGGTTTAATCCATATTTTATCACTTAATTGGTCCATGTCAATGCCAACTCACTACTCCTGTCATGTCATCTGCCACATGTCTTGCCAAGTGTCAAGCTTTGGTGATGCCATGTCACCACTTTGACCAAGTTTGATCACAACTTTGACTGGTCATAACTTTGTCCTACGAGCTCCATTTTTGACAAAACGAATGACGTTGGACTCGTGGCAACAAGCTCTTTGTCATGACACCAAATTTGAACAATTTGGAGATGATTTTTTTCCCTTTATGATAGGCCTTTGTACTCGATTTGACACTAACTTTGACCGAGCATAACTTGAGCGTATGAGCTCCTTTGTTGCCTGTTCAAGTTGCATTGGGTTCAATTTTCAGAGCTCTTCAAGGTGACACTAAAATATGGAGCATATGGGACACTTCAATTTTTTAGTGAAAAGTATCCCCCTAGATCAATCCTCCCCATTGGAGAAATTTTGGAGCTCCAAAAGTTGCATTTATTCAAAAATTAAGTGAGGGCATGGCCTCCCCACTTGTCCTGTATCCTCTGTCCATCTGAACACCTAGCTCATCACCACAATCAAGACTGTAAGAATGTTGTTAAACATATGCATCATTCCATCACTTCCATAAGCATCTATGTCAACTGTTACAACCATTAACCAATAACCACTGACTAATATCAAGCTGAATAACAATGCAAATACAAAAGCAAATGAAGCAGCAACATGTCTATCTTTCACAACATGAACATTTTTACCCAAGGGACCATCAATGCTTTCATTTACTGCTTCCTCATGTCATACTGTTGGTGTATCTTGCAACATTTGATTAGCCTTGATTACCTCAAGTTCATGTCTAGAATCACCTACCTTGACATACATAAGAGATAAGTCTTTCATTAATTACCCTTTTCAACTACCCTGTGTTTGCAAAAGATCTACCAGTCTTGATCTTGTGAGAATGTACAATATACCTGATGCCATCTTTAAACAGATGATAATGATTAAGTTCCTTGTAGAAAATAGCTTTTTGATCATATAAATAAGGGCTACCCAACACTATCCCACAAAAATCTAGTGGAACCACATCAAACTGTACCTCATCAACAAACTTACTTGTGATTGCGAATCTTAAAGCACATTGCCTTGTGACTTGCAATTCATTGTTTTTGCAAACCTAGCCTAGTGGATAAGGTCTCTAATGCAGTGTAGTTTTCAAACCCAAATTCCTTACAACATCTTCTGAGATAAGATTAATTTGAGATCCACTATCTATGAGAGTATCAATTTTAGTGTGTTTAGCAAGCACCCTTATGTGAAATAGCTCATTTCTTTTCTTATCTTCAAGAACATCATAGACTTGAGAAGAAGAAGCACAACTAGCAACAGAAACATTGGTAGTAAGATTCTTACCTTTCAATCCCATTGTTGTTATCTTAGTTTCATCTTCAGACTTTGAACCAAGATCCATAACAACATTTGCAGTCTCCTTCTTTCCTTTCTATTTACAAGCCCATTTCAGATTCAATTCTAGATGCAACTTCCATCAATGATCTGCATCATGAACTTCCCTATCACAATGAGAGCATGCGAGCTTATCCTCCTTCTTAATGGTAGTTGTCTTCTTCCCCTTTCCTGCATCTTTAGACTTACCTTTAGGCTTAGATTTCTTCTTGTCAGGCTTCTCCATAAAAGTACCCTTACCTCTTGACTCTAAGTATGTGGCCTGAACACATACTTCATCCAAATTACTAGGATTCAAGACCAAAATAGAATGTCTTAGATAAGAGTGAATAACACCTATGAACTTAAGCAATGTGTCCTGGGTGTACAATGGAACATTCAATGCAATAGCCCTCTTCCTGAACTCATGGGTGTACTCTTTGACAGTTTGATCTTTCCCTTTCCTAAACTTTTTCCAGTCCATCATTAACTGTTGCATGTGGCCTAGGGGATAAAATTGCTTCTTAAGAGCATTAACAAATTCTGCCCAAGTTAAACTGACTCTACCATGTTGTGAAATTTTTTCCCGAGTTCTACTCTCCCGCCAGGTGAGAGTTGTTCCTCTGAACCGAAGAGTAGCTAACTGGATCCTAGAAGCATCATCAAAGAGATTTTGGACTCTACAATACACTTCTACTTGTTGAATCCAGTCATCTAATTTCTCAACA
Organism: Sequoia sempervirens; assembly: GCA_007258455.2. Lineage (NCBI taxonomy): Eukaryota > Viridiplantae > Streptophyta > Pinopsida > Cupressales > Cupressaceae > Sequoia > Sequoia sempervirens. The sequence continues at coordinate 89,067,843 of VDFB02000017.1, read as the reverse complement.
TTCAATTCCCCACAATACTTAGGTAGATCAAATTTTACATCCAATTTGATTCTAGGCTTATGTGCACCCTTGAAAGGATTAGAAGAAGAAGTAGAATCAGTAGAAGAAGGAGAAGAAAAAGAAGGAGAAGATGGAGAAGGAGTTTCCAAAGTCTCATCATCACCTCCTGGTCTTTTCCCCTTGTCCTTCTGATCTTCACACTTCTCTTGCTTTGAAGAATATCCTTTTCCATGCTTCTTTTGTTCCTGCTTTTCTTGTCTTTCTTGAAAAAAAACTTCTACCATTGCCTTCATTTCGAGAAAAGCTTTTTGAAAACTCTTATCATCAAGTTCTGGACTCTGTCTAGCTTTCGATCCTTCCATCTTTGGAAAATTTCTTTGTTTATCGATCTCAAGATTGTATTATGCAAGCACGCCTTCACCTTGTTGGCTCCTAGATCGCGTTATCATTCACCTTTGCAAACACTAGTCACAAAAAATCTTTGATACCACTTGATCTGATGTTAGGATCTAGGATTGTTGTATGCGAATAATAACTTAAACCATGATTAAACTGAAGATCTTGAAACCATAATTAAAATTCTTAAATAACATAACCAAATTAAAATGAAGTAATTGACAAAAGAGAGAAAAGAGAGAGAATACAACACAAGTTGATAGCGGAGTTCGCCAAGATGGATATGTCTCCGGATCCTCTCAAATAGAGCGAACGATCCTTGATTATGCTCTAGAAACAATTACAAGGCTTCAACTGTTACAAAGTCTCCTCATAGCTCTCAGACGATAATGAATTACAAAGTCCTCCCAAACAAGTACAACAAGCTTGATTTCAAGCTCCAAATGTACAAAGACGACAATTCACCATCAAATTCCTAGCTCTCATCTCTCAAAAACTCTTACCATTCTCCATTTTCCTAGAATGATTCTCACATCACAAAGCATAAAATGAATTCTAAATTCTCCATGAACACACTTGCACTCTCACCCCCCTTTTATATAGAAAAATTTCCCCTTATGGTTAAAACCATAAAATTTGTATTTTCCCCCTCTTTTACATAGAAAACAATAATATCAACCATTATCCCCTTAAAAAAACAAATTCTTTGTCTTTAAGCCCTTATTACCTTCCATTTGGGTTCCATATTGTTTATTTGTTTTTGTCTTTTCTCATAGGAAAGCCTTTTATTAACCATTTAGAGGTTGATTAGTTTTAATTTAAGAATATTAGTTTTAACAACTATAATAAAACCAAACTATCTCCCTTATATTCACGACCCTCATAATTTCGGGCTATAAAAATCATAAGGGATTAAATTTGTTTTGGAGGTTAACTTTAATTTTAGTTTTAGGGGGTTAATCTTTTAAAATCTTATTTAAATTATTATTGTTCCCCCCTTATTTCTCTCCTTATTTTATGGTTTACATAAAATAAAGCAATTCTTATGCTTATTTAAAATTTATATATATGGAGGGGCTCCCCTTATATCTTGGGAAATGGTCAAGGAAAGAGGATTTTAAGGCATGGGTTAAGGAATCAAATCCCACCAAATCCTTTTTGTTTTTTAATTTTTAGACCAAATATTTTTAATTTTATAAATATGGTTTAATCCATATTTTATCACTTAATTGGTCCATGTCAATGCCAACTCACTACTCCTGCCATGTCATCTGCCACATGTCCTGCCAAGTGTCAAGCTTTGGTGATGCCGCATCACCACTTTGACCACAACTTTGACTTGTCATAACTTTGTCCTATGAGCTCCATTTTTTATGAAATGAACGATGTTGGACTCATGGCAATGAGCTCTTCGTCATGACACCAACTTTAACCAGTTTGGAGATGATGATTTTTTTCCTTTCTGATAAGCCTTTGTACTCGATCTGACAACTTTGATTGAGCATAACTTGAGTGTATAAACTCTTTTTTTGCCTGTTCAAGTTGTGTTGGGTTTAGTTTTTTGAGCTTTTGAAGGTGATGTTGAAATCTAGAGAATATGTGACACTTGAATTTTTAGCGAAAAGTATTCCCCTGGATCAGGGATCCAGTGATTCTAGTAGTGAATGCCGAGCAGGACATAGATGCACTGCAGCCAGTGTAGTGGGATTGGAGTGGAGGTCTAATAGATCTAGGTATGATTAGAAAGTATGATACATGGTGGGGCATGTAAAAAATAATGTCTTATACAAATCCTTATCAGACAACGCTTGTAGAGTGTTGCAGTAGGGGCCCACGAGGCCGAAGAGGAGGACAAAGAGGATGGGTAGATGGAGGGAGGGGAGATAGAGGGAGAGGGGATGATGGAGGATACAATAGAGGAGGGGGAGGAGGGGGAGGGGGAGGGAGGAGGAGGAGGACAAGGAGACAACATAGGAGACCACTATCCTCGATCCGAGAGGAGCACAAGGAGGAGAGGGAGAACTAGGAGGAGGATCGACAAGAGGACATGCCACTACTTGAGGTGGGTCATCCGGATGTGGAGGTGGAGGATGTAGAGATGGAGGAGCACCCAAAGGAGGAGAGATGGGAGGAAGAGGATATGGGAGAGGTAAAGGATGTCCTCCAAGAGAGGATAGTTATGGGAGAGGATGTGGAGGTTGTTCTGAAGGAGGTGCCTATCAAAGGTGAGGGTGGGGATGTACCAGTTGATCAGTATATCGTTGCCTTATAGGAATAGCTAGCACAGGATACAACCAAGATACAAGCACTAGAGGCCGAGGTGGGGGCCCTTCAGATAGAGTGGGATCTAGTAGTGATCGTGAGGTAGGAGGCAGACCAACGTGTTATTGATTTCACCACCACCCTCAGTGGGATGGGTGCAGATATGGCTGCAACACTCCTAAGAGTAGGCAGACACAAGAAGTACTATAGAGATTTATATGAGGCTGAGGTTCCACTAGAGCCAAGAGCACCTAGTGCATTAGTGGCTTTGAGTAGTGGGAGGTCGCATAACAGATGATCACATAGTAGGTCACAGAACAGTGGCGGGGTTTCAGAGCCATATGAGAGGCCACCCTCAGAGCATAGGTCTTTAGGGTTCCCATAGTAGTCACCACAGTGATCACTAGGACGGGATGTAGGTAGCTCTGGTTAGAGCATCTTCTGACATTGTACCATGACACTTATTATTTTTTTGACCATTGAGCCTGTGAGCTCTATTTTTGGGATATAGATACTTCTTGACATTATATAGTGACACATTTCGAGTGGTATATATATGATATGATTTTGGAAATTATTATATGATATGCATTCCTATGTTATGTGTTTATGATGTTATGTGATGGATGATTATGCTTTTGATGATTATGTATTTATGAATGACTATGCAATTGATGATTATGCGTTTATGATGTTTATGAATTTTTGTATGACAATGTGATGACACTATAATGCGATATGGATGACTTAATAGATATGATGCTTATATGATAGATGGATGCATTCAATATTATGATTATGGATGCAAATGTTATGATTATAAATGTTATGTGAATGCAAATATGATATTTGTCGAATTATATGATTATGCAATGCTTATAAAATGTCGATGCAATATATATGTAATGTGATAAATGATAGTGGACTATGATTATGATGCGATGTGAATGAAATGCTTAATATGTTATGATGTGAAAATGTGATGCAATGAAATGATAATGCTATATGGATGCAATCTATGTTTTTGTATTTTCTCATGCAAATAGAAATGAACTAGTATGATGATGTCTATGATGATAATGATATCTATGATTCTTCCTAACATGGTTATGTATGTAGGGTATTTTTTTGTATCAGAGGATGCTATCAAGATGTGGATAAAAGAAATGTTAGTGCGGAAGATATGGATGTTAGCATGGTGTTAGTGAAGATGACTTAAAGATATATATTTTTCTTATGCTAGGCTTTGCATTTAATCATCATTAGGCAGCAAAATGTGACAAATGGGAAAAAAACACCATGGTATGATATAGACCAAGGTGTACAAGGTCATCCACCTACAAAACAGATAGTCACAAACAAGGAATGTCTTGGCTCATACTAAGGGAAATTTTTTCCCAATCTTTTTGTCGAGACAAACCACGAAAAACAATCAAAGAAAAGACAGGTCATGAGACATCATCTCTCCTCTAAATACTTTATGGGAAATCCTCAAAGTAGCTAGTAACATGATCCAAGAGACAAGTAAAAAAGATAAGACAAAATAATCCAACAAAGTCAACAACCATTCAGAGTGTTTTCCAGGAATTGTTTGCCAACATTTGACTGTGAGTTATGGGTTGATTGTTTTGACAAGGCCTAGTTTTAGGAGAAGAAACATGTCATATAAGATGTCAAGTTTGGTTTCAATCATGTGACCACCTATATAAGGTGAATGAAAATTAATGACAATGTCTGGTTTCAGGAAGGACACATCCTGTATAAGACATAGGCTAGTTTGTCTTGATGTTGGTTTGATTGTTTGACTGATTTGACAACTTGACTGAGTGGACTTGAAGACTTTTTGACTAGCTTGCCTTGTTAATGCATGAATTGCATTCAAAAGCTTTGATGACTATTTTTGTCTGATGACAATGTTTGATTTATTATGATTGGGATGATAAACCCTAAAGGATTGACCTAGGTGGCCTCGGGGGCTCATCGATTAATGGACTTGCCTACGTTATACACGTAGAGACCTCGTAGTTCGACATGACTTGAATTTGTTTTATTGACAAAGAATTAAATCATGATTTGATATTTATTTGACAAACCTAAAAAGACTAACCTAATGCCTCTGGGGCACATTTACAGATGACCTTGCCTACATGAAGTCATAGAGGAAACGTAGTTCAACATGACTTGGACTAACATGACTGAATTTGACTCTATTTTTTGGATTTTCTTAAGTTATTTGGATGTTTTTGGATTTTTTTTTGATTTTTAGGAATATTTTTTTTTTAATCTTTTTGTCATTTTATGATTTTTTGTCTTTTTTGTCATTTTATAATTTTTTTTGTCTTTTTGGTGCTTTATGAGTTTTTTGGTCTTTTTGTGTATAGTGACCTCCAATAGTGAGTGTAGGATCTAGTGAAGACATAGGCCCATTATTTTCCCCCAGTTAGGTATAAGACCAATTTATTAGGGGTGGGATGGGTGATTTCCAATGTATGAAGGGTGGGTATGAAAGACGCAAAATGTCAATTGTTCCAAGTTATGGAAAGGATGACCAAGCATTATTATGAATGGCGAGGAAAGGGTGAAGTATGGATGCATTATGGGTGGAGTGGAAAGCTGGATAGAATGATGATAGATAGGGAGGGAAGATTGACTACACATGGCGCCTGTGTGCTAGGTTTTCACCATGGTACTTATCCAAAGTGCCAATGAAGTGGTTTTCACTATTGGATGGATTATTTCTCTTTACTATTTTCATGATTTTTTGATTTTTTTTGGTGTTACCAAGATGCCTGTTTGCTAGGTTTTCATTAGGGTAATGATTTTTTTAATTTTTGTACTTTTTTTGTTTTTTTCTAATTGTGACAAGAGCTCTCTGAAGCTAGGTGTAGAATTTGTGAAAATGTAGACTATTGATGGGTTCTGAAAAGGGTTCCCTTCAGGAGTTGAAAGATGGTATGCTCTTGATCCAAAGACTGTTGTGACAATATAAGGACCCAACCAATTTGGCTCAAATTTACCTGGATTTTCTTGTTCTGCTTAGTTCTTCAGATTCTCCATTAACACCAGGTCGCCAATGTTAAAGTGTCAATTCAAAACCTTCTTATTGTAGCTGTAATGGAGATAATTCTGATAGGATTGTAAATGGACCAATGTATTCTATCTTCATTCATCAAGTAGCTCTAACTCTTGGAGTTTGGAAATACGATACTCTTCATCATCGATTTTACCTTGCATGGAGACTCTCGGGGAAGATATTTCGACCTCAATAGGTAATATGGCCTTAGAACCAAAGACAAGTGAGTATGGAGTGGCACCTATAGGGGTGTGGATATTGGTGTATTAGGCCCATAAGGTAGGGTTAAGCTAGAGATAACAGTCCCGACCAACATCATCGACAACCTTTTTAAGGATTTTAATAATAGTTTTGTTGGATGCCTTAGCTTGGCCGTTACCTTGTGGATAATATGGAGTGGAGAAGTGGTGGTGGATATGTAACTTTTCACAAAGTTGGAAGACGTCTTGGTTCTTAAATGGGTGACCATTATTGGTGATGATGGATTGAGGGACACCATACTAAAAAATGATGTAATTGAGAATGAATTTTGAAATTTTCTTTCCGGTGATGTATTTCATGGGAATTGCTTCAATCCAATTGGTGAAGTACTCGATCGCGGTTATGATAAATTTGTGGCCATTGGTAGAAGTGGGATGTATCTTACCTATGAGGTCAAGTCCCCATTGGGTGAAGGTCCATGGTGATGTTATTGGATGTAATTTTGTGTTGGTGCATGTATTAGGTCCCCATGAATCTAGCATTGTCAACATTTCTTGAAAAATAAGTATGAGTCTCGTTCCATTGTTAGTCAGTAGTATCCTGCCCTCAGAATATTCTTAGCTAGGGTTGGAACACTAGAATGGGATCCACATATACCTTCCTGTACTTCACGCAAGGTTTTTTTTTCTTCATAGGTATCGAGACATCGCAAGAGGGTATTGTTAAGGGCTTGTCTATAAAATGTATCACCGATGATGGCATATTTAGAGGCCTTGTAGATGAAGGTTTTACATTGGTTTATGGATAGGTTAGGGGAAATGATGTGGTCATGGAGATAGTCATAAATGTCCTGGTACCATGGGGAATTAGGGCCAACAAGTTTGTAGACCATCTCAGACTTAGGGATGTCAAAGGCAGGGATCAATAGCTGCTCTACCAAAAACTTGAATTGAGGCACATTGTTTGGGATATCCAAGAGAGACCTAATGGTTGCCATGGTGTCTGCTACTTTGTTTTGGATATGAGAGACCTAAAAAAAAAGTGATGCTGTAAAAGTATAATCTAAAACTATCCACCATGTGCTTATACAAAGTAAGCTTTTCGTCCTTAGTTTCATAGTCACCATTGACCTAATGGATTACTAGTTGAGAATCACCATACACTTGAAGGATCTTAATTTTCCATTTGATTGCCATGCAAAGTCCTATGAGGAGGACCTCGTATTCTGCTATGTTGTTTGTATATGAGAAGGTAATTCTAAATGATTTGGGTATGGTATCACCTTGAGGGGTGATAAATAATATGCTTGCTCCCAAGCCATGATTTGTATGAGATCCATCAAAATACAATTTCCATATTTTTGGGGTGTCTAGAGTGAATATAGACTCATCTGGAAAATCAGAGACTAGTGGATGATTAGCCTTGGTTGGTGCATTTGCAATTTGATCGGCAATGAATTTCCCTTTTATTTATTTTCTCTTGACATACTGAATATCATACTCACTAAGGATCATGACCCATTTAGCTAGTCATCTTGTCAATGCTACCTTGTTGAGGAGGTATTTCAGTGGGTCTATCTTGGTGACCAGATTTGTTTGGTGAATCAACATGTAGTGTTGAATTCATTGAGTAACAAAGACTACTGTAAGACAAACACATTCTATAGGACTATAGTTAAGTTCATAACTGACCAAAGTGTGACTGATATAATATATTGCTCTTTCATGACCTTCATCATTTTGAGCTAGTAATGCCCCCAATGTTGATGTTGTTGCTGATATGTATAAGATGAGAGGTATCCCATTGATAGGTGGTATTCAAATTGGTGGTGCTAGCAAGTAATCCTTAATTTGTTGAAAGGCCTCTTGACACTTATCTGTCCATACAAATGGTACACCTTTTCTAAGGAAATGTTGGAAAAAATGTATTTTGTTAGCTAGTTGTGCTATGAATCTTCTAATAGACTGGAGTCTTCCTTGCAATGTGAAAAGATGACTTATGTTGGTAGATGGAGGAATGTCTATTATAGCTTTAACTTTGGCTGGGTTGACTTCGATGCCTCGCCTGGAAACAATGTAACCTAGGAGCTTTCCCGATATCACTCCAAATACACACTTCTTGAGATTCAGTCTCACTTTGTATTATTCTAGGCTCTTGAAAATTTTGTCTAGGAATCATAAATGGTCACCTCGGGTCAATTATTTTTCTAGTAAGTCATCTACATAGTCCTCCATAAGTGCATGCATGAGGTCATGCAAGATTATGGTCATGTCATGTTTTTATGGCCCCTACATTCTTCAGTTTTAAAGGCATTAAATTCCAACAATATGTTCCCCATGTACATGTAAAGGCCATCTTATGTTGGTCTTCAGGAGCTATTCTAATCTAGTTGTACCCTGAGAAGCCATCCATGAGGGACAACATCTCATAGCCAACTGTGAGGTCCACAATTATGCCAATATTTGGCAGGGGAAAGTCATCCTTCAGACAAGCTTAGAAGTTTGTACAAATGTGGATCTAACCTATTGGTTTTTTCACTGGCACAAGGTTATAAATCCATTCCACATAGTTGATTGACTAGATAAAGCTAACATCTAGTAACATATTTAGTTTCTCCTTGACAAATAAAGCAATCTGCGGGTGTATCTTTTGGAGCTTTTGTTTAACAGGTTTGGAATAAAAAAAGTGGCAAATGGTGCAATACCAACTCAGGATCGAGCCCAGGCATGTCAGCATAAGTCCAAGTGAAATTAATCTATCATTTTGCAAAGAAATCTTGGAACTCAGGTTGCTCTAACTCTATCAGTGACACTGCAAAGTGAATAATTCTAGGATTTTCATATGTGCCAATGTTGAATTCCATATATTTTTTGATAAGCATTGGTGAATTCTCTTAATTAAGGGGAAGAATGTCCAACCCTCTATCCTTGGATGCCTCAAAGAGGTTTTCATCCTTGGATACGTCCTTTCTTTTTACTTTTTCTTGGTCAAAAGGAACCTTGCAGTTTTCACCTAGAGTCCTATTATTTTTTGTTTTATCATTTTTACTTTTGCGACTAGAGGGGTGGAAAGAATCTCCAAAGTAGGCCGTGTGATCCAAATCAATGGTAAAGACAACTTTTTGATCTCCACTAGGAATTCCTTCTCACAATCCCATGAACTCAATGATGGCTTCGTCGTTCTCAAATATGTCTAAGATGGGTGGTCCTTGATGGTCCCAATCAATCAATTGGGGGTAGACTAAGGGCATGCCATCATCAAAAGTGTCAAGGTTTAAAGTGAACAAGGTAAAGATAGAATTACCATTAGGGTCTCGAGTCATGGTATCAGATCAGTCAAGTTCGGGGAGAATCTCAGCTATATCATAGTAACTAGAGACAAGGGAGTCCCATTCATAGTCATTAGAGTCAGTTTCAATATAGTCATTGTCAGGCACCTCGAAGGGTTCGAGGGTTTCAAGAATCTTGGATGTATTGATATTCTTAGAAGCACTCTCTTCCTCAGTTGAAAGTACCTTGGTACTAGGAGCACCAATCTTGATTGGTTTAAACCCTATCCCTAGGACTTTTGGTTGTTTAAACACTAACACAGGCTCAATCATCCCACTTTTGTTCAATCCAAGCCCACTGTGTCCATCATAGCCTTTTTCTTGCATAATTTTGAAACCTTTTCCATATTGTTCAGTGGGTATTTGTCCAGATGGAGGAGCTTCTTCATGGTCTTCTTTGTAAAGCCAAGAGGTCACATCTTCTTCATTGATAGCTTCTTTTCTTAGCTCCCCCCATTTTATAAAAGTAGTCATGGGAGGGATATGAAAAGTGATCTTACATTGTCTATTGTCAGCTAATGGTTTTCCATATATCTTTGGGGATGTAAGCTTGCTGACACAATATGTTGTCTTCATTTGATACTCACCACACCCATTTTCTTAGATCTTGATTTTGGGATCAAAAAGTGGAGCCTTGGAGGTGGATGCCTTAGATAGGGTTGAAGGGTCAATGTAGTGAGATGAGGAAGATGCCGAGGCCTCTTGGTTGATGGGAACTTGTTGTCTGGTGATCCCTTTTAGGTTACTGCAATATTGAAAATGGGTTAGGGTCACCCGCTATTGTAATTTTGGTGCCATTGTATGGGAATTTGAGGCACTCATGGTAGGTGAAAGGTATGGAATTCATGACATGGATCCATGGTCGGCCAAGGAGGAGGTTGCATGGAAGGTCTAGATCCAAGACTTGGAATGTAGTGTCCATTGTGGCAGGACCCACTTTGATAGGTATTTGTAAGAGAGGGGGAACAACCACGTCAAGGCTCCAAGTTATAGAGAGCCGAGAGTAGAGGGCTGCCCTAGCTTACCTCACTCTAAAGGGATGTTTTGGGGTGAGGAATAAGAATGAAGAGCACTGTGTAGGACTTCTATCACTCTACAGACCTAGAACTCTATTTGGGGCTAGACGAGCCAGTTTCTGGAGTCCAAACTATACTTTAGACAGCTCTCTTTCTAAGGATGACAACACGAGTTTGGGATGACATTGCAATGCATTGGCATCTCTCTGGTGCGCTGATGTCTATACGGCCAAAATATGTGGAGTACAATAAGAAAAGTCCAAAAAACCTACTTAACAATCTAGCTAGTTGATTCTAATGAAGTAAATAGAATGATGAAGTACAAAAAGTGAAGGCGGAGATGATAAAGCAAGTAAATACAAGCTAACATGACGAATATGATCTCATAAAAGTGTTGATTCACTAGCTAGCTCCATGCACACGTTCACTTGCACACAAGAAAGAGGGGAAAATTGTTGGGATTGTATAGGGGCCTGCCTTAGTTAGACCCTCATTTTTTTGTTTCCACCTCCATGGAAAACCAAAAAGCAATGAAGTAGAAAAATATGATAAAGAATATTGAAAGAAGTGCAATGATCACTACAAAATAAAAATGCTACTCTATCAAATCAAAAAGGGGAGGAATGAAGTGTTACCACCTCCATACAAAGGCTCTCAAGGCCAATGAAGGGAGAATGCAAGCAACAAACTTGGAAAAGTCACCACCACCACAACAGTGGTGAAGGGAGGTCTTGCAAGACTCCAAGCTCACAACTTTTGTGGCTCCCTCACACATGCATTGTGGAGTTGATGGAGTGTCAAGATGCTACAATGCTCAATGGAGTTGTAAAAATGCTAGTAGAATGCTTCAAGAGTGTTCTCAAGAGATCCCAAAAGTGTGAAGATGTGAAGAAGATGAAGTGATAATGAAGTGAATGATTTTGAAGGTGGGATGAGAAGGAATAAGGAATTTTCAGGTCAATTGGTTGTAGAGGGATGTTGCAATTCATCCTCAATGAGGAGTGTAATGCCTTTTCCAAATTCAAATGTAGGATTCCATCGGGGATGGTAGCGCTCCATGCTAATGTCTGTGTTTTGTACTTGCATCCTCGACAAATATTCTCTCATTGACACATAGGAAAAACACCAAGTGGATGGAAGGAAGGTAAATGATGTGGAATTTCACCTTTGAATTTTATTTTCTAAGGTGAGGGTATGTGAAAGAGGAATTTACACAAGGGGTGAAAATTCACTCTTATACATTTTTCCCCCACTTTAACGAGTGCGTATATTGATGAGCATTCGGTAAAAAAGATCAAAGAGTTAGAAATGTATACCTAAATCATCGAGGAAGTACATCATGTGGTGCACTCAAAAGCACAGGGAAGCAAAATGACTCCATAGCCCCACAAAACTATGAAGTTGCAAAAAGTACATCGAAGGCCCTCAGATCAACAATGGATAAATCCCTTAGGATGTAAGCACCTTACAGGTACGTAGAACTACAAGAAGGAATTCCCCCAAGTACTCTCTCAAGAAGGAAGCCCAGTGAAAGGGGACTTCGCAGAGTCGGATTGAAAAGCGGCTTCACAGGTGCACCTGCAAAGCAACATGCTAATCCATAGATAAAACATGCCAATAAACAAAATAAGCCATGCAAGCAAACAAGTAGATAGTCACATAGACAATCAAAAAATTGAAATACTTTCAAAGGGGTCCCTCAGGAACCCTTCAAAAGAAGAGGGGTCCACTCAAGGGATGTTCTATTTGAAAGTATAAGAATTTTTTTCATAAATTGATTCAATACCAAGGAATCCTTTCGAAAGATGTTCACTTCATTAACGAATTCAAAAGGAAGAAAATTCCCCCTCACAAGGGGAAGGTTGAGGCCACTGCTACGGGAAAAGCTACTCCCTCCTTAGAGGAAAGTTTTCAAGTTCTTTCTTTGTGAAACCATGATGAAGGAAACACGTTCCGTTAGGGGTCCAAGTTGAGAATGTGATCTTTGAAAAATGTTTGAAAATATTTTTGAGAAAAGATTCATTGGCAATGAATGCATTTTTTGAAAATAAAAGCATTGTGAAAGTGACATTGTCACACATGTGAGGGAAAACTTAAGAAAAGAAGAGCGAAAGAGAAATAGCAGCATCATGAACAAGGGACACAGGGGTGATATGATATTTTGGGACCAGAGCTGCTCATAAATATATATAAGTAGAGTAATAATATATAAATGAACTATCATCAACCCCCTACTATATCAGACCATGTGAAAAATACATGAGAAGAAAAAGTAAAAATAAAAAATTGGGTCAACATGGAAGGGATGCCTAAATGCCCCCAACACTTTGCATCATCTTCAATTCATTGAAAATCAAAACACATAATAGAGGAAGAATGATGGAACAAATAGAGGAAGTTTCATGCCACATAATCACTCTTGTATCCAAGCACCTACAAGGGTGACAAGGGTCATCTAGGAACACATAAAACAAGCATAGGGGAACACATCACAAAAAACACACACCTAATCTAAAGGTAAAGAAGAGGCCTCCCCCTAACACTCATCGACTAAGAGGTCATCCACTTCCCAATGTAGATCATTATAAGGGGAAGGAGAATGAGCCTACAGTGGTGGAATATTAAGGGGAGGTGCTTTCAACCCTCCCACAATAAGGGATAAGGAAGAAGGCCTCACAAGGTCTTTTCCACTAGGCTCTTGTGGAGTGATGGTTTACGATTTTGTGAAGATCGCTGCCAAGGCCGAGACCTTGTCCAAAGAGTTGAACATGCACTTTACGAGAGTGCCACATGGTACCTCAATGGACGAGGAGGACAATGCTCGAGATTCATTTCTTGGCTCATTGAGTGACTCGAGAGCAGTGACAAACTCATGGGAAGTCGGGATTTGCTCCGTCACTAGGATGAAACAAGCTAGTGCAGGACCACCCTTTGAAGAAGGTGGGATCCTCTTATGCCCTCCATTGCTAGAAGGGCCAACCTCCACTTTTTTCTTTGTTGGGGGATGTGAACTCCCCACACATGAGGCAAGGGGTGCAGAGGAGGAGGAGAAAACCATGATGGACACTGCCGAAGTATTTGACATGTCCATAGGTTTAGAAGATGGTGGCATTTCTGGGAGGGACATAAAAAGAGGCGGCTTGACCGAAGGGGCGATAAACACCTACAAATTTTTAGGATTAGGTGTGCCCACGGTCACAATAGGATTTGACAGTAGAACCAAATTTTATTGAATGAAAGCATAGGGGAGGAGAGAGGAGGATGTTGAATACCCAAGACACTCAGAGGGGGGATGAATCAGTATCTTCTTAAACTTATTGAACAAACACCATCCAATTACTCTAATGCATATAACAGTAAAAATGAGCAAGAGCATTAGCAGAACACAAAATCACACAAGACATGAACATTAGGATTTTTACATGGAAAACCTAAAATGGGAAAAAACCATGGTGAGGATTAGCTCACAATATATTATAATCAGTTATAAGATATTACAAAGGGTGGCTCACTACTAGGACAACTGTAACATGTGTTTCTTTGGGTTCTGCTTGAAATATGGAAACCAAACATACTACATGCATGATATCCTATCTAGTAATAGTAAGACATAATAGTCCACCAATCATAGATCTGTACATGCTTTGATCAACTTTAGGAGATTCATCATCCTTACTCAGTTTGCATCCAATCACCATAGGGGTACAGACTGGTTTGGAGTCATCTATTCCAAACTTCTTCAACAACTCTTTAACATACTTTGATTATGAAATGAATATACCCTTATCAATTTGATTCAATTGAAGTACAAGAAATAAATTCAACTCACCAATCATAGACATTTCAAACTCTTTTTGCATCTCCTCTACAAATTTCTTGCACATACCCTCATTTCCTCCAAAGATAATATCATCAACATACACAACCACTATCAACATTTTGTTTCCTTCAACCTTGAAATAGAGATTATTGTCTATAGAGCCTTTGCTAAACCTTTGTTGTGTCAAATACCTGTCCAACCTTACATACCATGCTTTGGGAGCCTATTTAAGTCCATACAATGCCTTTTTCAACTTACAGACCATGTCCAGAGACGGCTGTGATGGAAACCCCTATGGCTGATCAGGAGCCTTCTATTTGAGCCTAAAAAGGATCAGATTGCTGATATATTTACTAAGGATCTTCTTAAGGATACTTTTGAGTATCTCAAGGAGAAGTTGGGGGTTACTACCTCTCCTTCTTTGAACTAGGTGCACATAGAGGTGCATCAGTCCAGTGGATCTACAAATTCATCATTTGTCTGGACTGATGAATTGGGTCTACTCCTCAGGGGGATTAGGAAGTATCATTGTTGTAGCATGAGATGTGTAGGTGCACTCCTAAGGGGGAGTGATCAGAATTATGTAAATTTTTTTTGTTCTTTTCCCTTAATGTCAAAGGGGGAGAGAGAGTTGTGTGTTGCTATCAATGACAACATTAATGACAACACCATCATACTCATTCATACTTACAATAGAGGATGCATTAGGAGGCCCTGAAACAGGGTTGGTCAACTCCTCTTCCTTTCTCTACAAAGCGGCCTGCTCAACCATTAGAGCCTTTCACTGGCACTTGTGCTCACATGCAAGGCAATTTCTATGAATCTTTGAGTTAGAGGCCGAGAGCTTAGAAGGGATAGAAGGCTCTTGCTCAGCCATAGGGGTTTCCATCACAACCATCTCTGGTGGAGGGATAGACTCCTGAATGGGAGTAGGAGGAATTTGAGAGACAACGGGGGGAGTCATCTTTAGTACCTCAATGGTGGGACTCTTCCCATTCACTACTTTAGGAGTAGGAGTAGCGAGAGTCCGTGAAGGCCAAGACATAGAGGATTCCTTGTGGGGACCTTTCCTTCTACTGTAAAGGTAGGGCCAAGGTCTAGGAGACACAGTAGGAAGATTTGATATCCTGATCTTGGATTTACGCCAAGCAGGCACCATCAGACTTCTTATGTGGAATCTAGTAGACATCCAAAATTATTCTTCAGAAAGATGTGCGAAAGAGGCACCCCAAGGATGGGCAGGCCTCTCCTTTCCCTTCCGAGAAGAGCAGGCATCTTGCTGCTGCACCAATAGAGGGGTCAATTTCAGATATCCTTTACCCCCGATCTTATACTTCATGTAGTTTCGGTAAAGTAGGTCCATTCTTGGGGGAAGCGGACCAATCGGGGCGGGCCAAAAATGATCGAGTAGCCCCCATGGGACACCAATGGTTGGTATCCAATGTCATGCATGGTGTGCACAACACTTTCGTGGGAGAATTTCAAACACTTATGAATGACGGAAGTGATTCCATTCATGGAATCTAGCCAAGGTATGCCTAACTTCACCCTGAACAAATCAGATTCTAGGATAACATCAAAAGTTGTGTTCATAGCCCTAGGTCCAACTAGGATGGAAAGAGTTATTGAGCCATATGGCTTGAGAGAGAGGCCATTGTGCATACAAATGGTAGAATTTGTTTCTTCATACCCATCCCTTTGTAATGAATTCAACCATAATGCCTCTGTAATAGTATTCACTTGGCTTGCGGGGTCAACTAAGACCCCCGTCACAACGTTCCCATTGAGAAAAGCGGGAATGTAGAGGGGAGAGGCTTATTATTCAAGGGCATTTCCTATGAGGTGAATGTCACATCTGGTGAACCAGTTGCAGGCTATGTGGAAGGAGTAATCACGACCATATTAATGTATGTTGAGGGTTGAGAGGTAGAATCAGAGGGATCAATAATTAGGTTAGCAGAATGAGACGAAAATGGGTCCATGTATATCTAAAAATCACTATTTGCTTTTGCCATCAATTTATTTTCATTTTGTTTCATCCCATTGAGATGAATAGTACCATCATCGATGCAGCCCTGTATCTTGTGATGCAAGCACATACACCATTCGATATCATGTCCGTTAACTCAATGGTACTGACATAAGGCATTTGCATCATACCAATCAGGGTAAGGTTCCTTGAGAGGTCGAGGGTTCTCCAAGGTTATGATCTTATCCTTCAAAAATTTCTACAAGATGGAAGAATAAGATTATGCTAACTTCATGAACTTTTTGTTGTGTTTGAGGCTATTATTATTTGTTGTGGCGACTACATTTGCAACATCCTTACCTTTCCCTGAGATAGACACATTATATTTCCCTTTTGAACGGGAGTGTGAGGAGTATCCCTCGAACTAAACTACCGTCTATTGATATTCTCGTAATGCAATAGACAGATGTGCAAAAGAAGGGTATTTCATGAGGGAAAAATTTTCCTACCAAGGTCTCTATAGGTTTCCTATGAACACCTTCTACACATAAAAATCAGGCAATAGGTACGATAATTATGAAAAGAGCGCTTGATATTGCACTATGAAATCAGTTATCTTCTTGTTACCCCCTTGCTTACATCAAATGAGATTAAAGAAGGTCATATTAGGTTTGATGTTAGCTTGGAATTGTTGGAGAAAATGATTCACAAGTTGGTCAAATGAAAATATAGAATTGTCAGGAAAGGAACAATACCAGTTGAGTGTTGTTTCCTTGAGAGATCAGGGAAATAATTTTCCCATCAAAGTGTTGTGATGGAAGAAGTCTATACATATGGCATTAAAGGAAGACACATGTGTTTGTGGGTCTCCTTTTCTGCCATACTTCTCAAACTTTGGAATCTCCATTCCTTGTGGGAAGGGATTACTCAAGATTGCTATTGACAATGGGCTATGTCAGAAGAATGGTTGAAAGATAGGTGGGTAGAGGCATGGGAAAGGCTCACCAACTGGTTCTGCATTTGACCCATGTTATGAAGAATGGAATTCAATATAGGGTCAGAAGATGATAAAGGACTAGTGGAACCTCCAGAGCCACCTTCGGAGCTACCGCTGTGACCACCGCTAGAGCCACCACCACCAATAGGGCCTCCACTAGAACCACGTCCACTACCAAACCCACCACCATGACCTCCACTACCAAAGCCACCGCCACTTATTCCACCGGAGCCCCCACCATCGAGGGTAGTAGGAGGGGTGAAACTGAACCTAAGGGGATTTTTATTCACCTTAAGAGTGTCAGGCCTTTGGGAAGTAGAAGAGACATTGATTGAGGGCCCTGTATCAGCCATGCACATGTATGTGGTAGAAATTGAAACACCTATTTGTTTTTCATAGGCATTGAGCACTTCTCCTCAGGTGGTACCTGATCCAAGCCTATACGTAGGGATATAAGCTTCGGTTAGGTCGGAAAGGCCTCGTAGAAATTCTATGCATGTTTGATCCTTCCCTAACAAATGTATCACTTCACCAGTAAGATTAGCGGCTCTCACCATGCTTGGTGTATCAATGGATTTATTTTGGATTAGAGGGTGAGATAAACTAACACATAAAGCATGTAATCCAAATATCCTATCAAGAACAATGAAAATGAGTACAATTATACCTTTGATTCGCATGAGTTTCCATGATTCACCTTGATAGTACATTCTTGCTTGCTGGTTGATGTTTTACCCTCAGATTCGTCGTGTGAGCAATCTGCAAATAGATGTCTATGTCCTACACCAAGCTTTGAAGGATTTGCACAAATGCCTAATGCCTATGTCTATGACAAAAATAACTCTAAAATTCCAAATTAATCTAAATATTAATATTCCAGAATATTGTAATCTATGTGCGTCTAATGTCTAAAATATTGCCTAATGCAAAAATGAGAGGAAAATGACATTTTATAGAAAATTCCATTTTGAACGCACGGATGAGATTGATCTTTGACAGAGACCTAAAATTAGAGGTCCAGATTAAATTTGATAATCCCTAATCAAGGTTAGGGAAAAATCCTTAAGTGAGCGGTCAAGATTTCATCTAAGAATATCGAATCGGTGGTGGAGAATAAATGAAATAATTAATTTAGAAAATAAAGATTTTTGACAATCAAGAAGATAAAGACTGCCTGATTTGTGAGATTCGAAAAATCAAGAAGATAAGAGTTGGACTGAAGATCAAATTTGGAAAATCAAGAATCTGCCTGATTACTTGATTTTTGGAAGATTAGTTACTATTTTGAATTAAATTAATTCAAAATAATGATTTTATGAAATAATAAATAATAGATTTTAAGATTATTTACCAAAATGGACTGACAGTTAAGAAAGTGATGACATTTTAAATAATTTCATTTATTTAAAATGAGAGGACTATTAATTTTGACAATTAAATAATTAAATATAATTATTTAATTTAGCAGATAAGATTAATTAATTAAATCAATTAATCAATTCATTTAATTATGACAGTTAGTGACATATTAAATAAATAAATAAAATTTATTTATTTAATAATCAGGAAGAAATATATGACAAAGGGTAACAATTTATTTAATTAAGGGAAGACTTAGACAATTAATGACGTATTTAATAAATAAATAAAATTTATTTATTTAATAATCATGAAGAATAAAAGGACATGAATTAATTAAATAATTATGAATTATTTAATCAATAGTCGAATGTGGACCAAGGAAATAATTAAATGTCATAATTATGCTAGGGTGAAAGTGGTAAAAAATGAAGCTTGCAGGCCTAGGTCATTTTTAGGTGTCTACATTTGCCCCTCTTTGTCATAATGTAGCATGTCACATTGTGACAAAGAAAATAAGTCAAAAATATGCCCTAGTGCAAAATAAGATGAGGAAGAACGACGAGGAGGGTAGCAGTATGCCCCCTTGAGAGGACAGACGGGTTCGAAGAATAGGGGTGTGCTCTCGAAATTGATGAGAAAACTAGAATATGAAGAGATAAAGAAATGTTAGTGAAAAAGATATGGATGATAATATAGATGCAATGCCTATATGAGATGAGTGAGAGAAGATGACAAGACTAAAGAAGATGCATGTTAGTTCCTAGACCAAATCCTTCAAAACTTTAGCATAGGACTTTAATATTTATTGCTCTTAATCATCATTGGGCGGTAAAAATGACACAAATGGACAACAAACACCATGATATGACGTAGACCAAGGTGTGTAAGGTCATCTATTTGAAAAACAGACAATCACAGACAAGGAATGTCCTAACTCAAACTAAGGGTGAAGTTGCCCCAGTCTTTTTGTCAAGACAATCCACAAACAACAGTTAAAGAAAATAAAATAGGCCAGGATACATCATCGCACCTCTAAATCCTTCATGGGACATCCTCGAGGTAGCTAGTAACATGACCAAAAAGACAAGACAGTAAAAATATAAGATAAAATAGCCAAGATAGTCAAAATATAAGACAAGATAGATTAGAAAAATTAACAGCCATTTAATTTTGTTTGCCAATGTTTGTTTGCCAAAGATTGAATTCTTGCTGGTTTGACAGTTTTGACAGTTTAAGAGTTTTTCTAATTTGACGGTGTTGACAGTTTGATGGGGCCTATTGTCAGGAAGGACACATCCTGAAAAGGAAACAAACATTTTGACGAGGTCTAACTCCAAGAAGGACACATCTTGAAGAAGGCCAAAGAGTGACGAGATTGACATTGTTTTGATTAATATGTTTTGGCAAGTTGACTGATGTTGACTGTATGATTGATTGGACTGTGCTGTTTGATTTTGACCAATTTTGACATTGGCGTTTCAAATGACTGTCTTGTGTCTGAGTTTGATTATGTCTAACTTATTTGACCGATGTGATGATTGTGACAAATGCCATGATTTTATTTGGACCAAACTAAAAGGACTGACCTAATGTCTTGGGGACTCATCAACTGATGGCTTTGCCTATGTAGCAAATGCATAGAGGCAACGTAGTTCGACAATGACATGGATTGACTGACATGACTGACTTTGACTCTATTTTTGGGATTTTGACATTGATTTGGATGTTTTTGTGTTTTTCTTCAGGACGTTTTATGATTTTTAGGTATTTCTTCAGGAGATTTTATGATGTTTTTGGTCTTTCTTTAGGACATTTTATGATGTTTTTGTCTTTTTGTTATTTTATGATTTTTTTTTTGGATTTTGACATTTAAGAGGATCGTGACAAATGCATATGACTGATGCCTACACATGAGAATCCAAGGACAAAAATGATTGTGCCCCTAGTCAAGTTGAATACCAATTGACATGTGATGACAACGTTGTTTGATGTGGGAAGGATGCATCCCGAAACAACGTGAGGACGATGACGATAATGTGACGAAAGTATGGAGGTCTACAGTTGGGCCAGGAACGTAGTCAAGTAAAATTTTGGATAATGTGCTTGTATGGATTAGACTCCTTGCATTTGGAATGACCTGGTTAGGACTAGATGGGATGATGATTATCCTTAGACCGTTTGACAAGGGAAAGCCAAGATAGGTGACAAGCATGAAAGGATAGGGGGTGGCCTTGGTAAAGGACGGGAGACATGAGACTAAGAGAATTGTCATATGATTTTGAAGGACTATGTCGCATAAGGATAATGAGGTTATAAAAGTAGTGACATGACATTTCGTGAACAATGTATGAGCGAAGGATAGACATGTCAAAAAATTTCTCAAAGCATGATTTATGTGTGCCAGTTTTATGTCAAGACTGAGGTAAGTGGAAATAATATGGATTAAATGGTCCGATGCCAATGCCAAGAGGAAGGCCTAGGAGATGAGACAACTTGCCCCCAAGTGTAAGAGTCCACATAGACAATTTATTTTACACATGATGCCTGTCTGCCAGGTTTTCATCATGGTACTTATACAGGGCGCCTATTTGCTAGGTTTTCACCATTGGATGAAATTTTTCTCTTTACTATTTTCATGATTTTTTGATTTTTTTGGTGTCACCAAGATGCCTGTTTGCCAGGTTTTCGTTAGGATGACGATGTTTTACATTTTTCATTTTTTTGTTTTTTGTATTTCTGATTTTGCAGATAGCCTAGATGCTTTAGATGACCACTGACTATTCTGAATCCACTACGGTACCGATGTAGAGACTGGTGCCATGATATGCCAATAATGATCTTGTTGAAGGAGTTGTTTTTCCAGGATCATAGCGCTTGCATACAACTAATCGATGTCATCATGGTCCTTGCTGATACTAGAGTTGGCCTTATCAGAATACACACACTGTGATAGAGTACCATGAGAGTCCTTGTGGTAAAGAGTTGCTGCCAATATGTGACTGATGTGTGACGTGGGATTTTTGGACTTTAGACGAGGTGTAGGATTATGATGAATGGTGGTAGATGTGGAAAGGTTGTTTGGAAATTTGAATGAATCACTTTTTATTTTGGAAACTTGGGATGGTGGATGATGGATTTTGGAATTTTGATTGGGACGGTGTTTGGAACCAACACATTTATATACCTTGCTTGATGACCATTTTGAAGGAGGTGGACATTTGTTGTATGTGGGATTCCTTTTGTCTTGTGGCTCCACATTGTGATTGACTTTTGTATTTGACTTGGTGTCTTTGTTTGATCCATCTTTCTTTGGGATCCATTTTAATTTCATTTTTCCACTTGTCCTTTTGTTTGATTCAATGGCCTTTAACATTTGATTTTGATCTTTTGACTTGTAAGACTTTTATTTTTGTTGGTCCCAAAGGGGAGGTTGATTCATGATAGAATGATGGTTTATGGTGTGGGTGGACAGGGTGTTGGCAACAATCTTATGACAAGGATTTCTCATGGATTCCATTTTAACGTTTGTATCTGACAAGGTTTCCCCCAGTGTCGAGGAGGTACCACTGACATCGTTTGATTTGTTGTCTGAGGAATAACCAAGACCTTGATGTCTGTAATTTTCCTAAAGTTGTATTGGTTCTAGAATGCCTTGCTCGTGTATACCTAGTCCTTTGCCTTGATATTGCATGCTTTGACATATTCTATTTGCGATGGGGTATTTGTTGTTTTGAAAGCAAGATGCTAACCCATCATTAGGTATGTGGATACTGTCACTTGTAATATTTTCATCTGCAAGAAAGCCTGCTCTGACAAAGATAGATGACCCTAGTTGATAATGTGTCTTAGCTTCATTGTCATGTTGGACATATTCTTGACTGATATCTTTGGTTTGATCATGCGACATGTCAGGTTCAAATAATTATGTTGGAGCTTCCAAGGCAATGTCGAAGCCATCATTATTTTTAGTGTCATAGAGCCCAATGGTTTTAGCTATAACTTGATCATATGCAAGCATGTCCTTAGTGGAAGATTCTTGTTCTGGAGGAATATCGTCTATGTGTCCCATAGAGGCAAGTGTCTCATCGTGGGAAGTGTCAATAGTTGAGGCCTTTATAAGGTCAGCAAGTGTTTGATCATGAATGGCATAAAGGTCAAGGGGTGGATCGTTTTGGACTTCTTGGTCAATGGTAGGGTCTGGGTCGAAGATGGGGTTGTCATGGATTTGGAATTCTTGGTCAATGGTAGGTGTACTTTGGATGTCATGATTGTCTTGAAGGAATCCTTGAATGGAGTTTAAGATAGGGTCATGGGATGGACTATCTTGTTCTTGACATGAGGGTGACATTATAAGGTCATGCTTTGGGCTTTCGTCTTGACATGTATTCTTAGGTTTACATAATAGGATTTGACTTTGAGTAATGATAGAACTTTCATGACTAGATGTGGCTTGTGAGGGGATCACTTGAAAAGGATTAATGAATGACGGACTAGGATAGGACGTGGGGACTTGGACTAGACTAGTATGTGAAGGACTAGGATAGGACATGGGTACTTGCATTGGACTAGTATGTGAAGGACAAGGGTATGATGTGGAGACTTGGACCGGATATGACATGGAGTCTTGGACTGGATTAGGATGTGACAACATAGGATGTGACATGGGGACTTCGACTATATTAGTTGGTAATGACATAGGATATGACATAGGGACTTGGACTGGATTGGAGTAAGGTTGACTAAAATGGGACGTGAAGACTTGGGCCAAATCGATATGGTATGATGTGGGGACGTGACATGTGTTGGTAGATAGTTGATAAGGCATGTAGACTTGGATGGGATTGATAGGTGAAGGGTCAGAATATGGCATGGAATTTTGGAATGGACTAGTTGATAGTTGGCTTCTCTTGTCAAAGTTAGGATAAGGGTGAGTAATGGATGTTTGTTGTGGACTAATGTCATGAATGGTATTAAGTGAATTCTAGTAGTGAGGGTAGATGGACGGAGGACTAGGACTCATGGATTGTTGGTATGAAGGACATTGATTGTCGGTTTGGAGGAATTGTCTCCTAACGTCTAAGGCTTGTTGGTATTGACCTCTACAGAGTAATTGGTATTCAACTTTACTAGCAAGCATATCAATATTTTGGTGAAGGGAAGACAAGGTGGTGGATGTCATGATGTTAAATGCAAAGTGATAATGACGTTTGTCCAAGGGAAATGACTAATGCAAGGTGATAAAATTGTTAAGAAAGGATGCAAAATGCCAAGATGACAATGAAGATGTTGACTAAGGAAAATGACCAATGCCAAGTCTAGATGCCAAATCAGGACTATGATGGACAATGCAAAGTCTAAGTTCAAAATGAGGACTGCGACTATTTTTTGATGTTTTGTTGAAAAGTCTGAGTTGTCTAAGGTCGATTGTTTGTGTCCAGATTTGTGACTGTTGTCTATATTGTTTGAAAATCTAGAAAACACTTGAAAAGCATGATGTTTTACTGTAAGCAAGCACACATCAGATAAGCACAATCCTAGGTTAGGCCAAGACAATATTCGCTAGATTCCACATAGGTTTCCCCAACCGCATATCTCTAGCATGTGAATTCAGAAGCTTGGCTGCATAGGATCCCCCTTACAGCGCACTCTCTTCTCAGGCCAACCAAGCTTCCAACCCCCATGAAACTCCCATGGAAGATTGATCACTTCTACTACAAACTGCGAAAGTGTGGATGCCTTCACACCAACCGGTGCTACGCTAGCAAATAGAAGGTTTTTGGCTTACTACACAAAGGTTTTTAGTTCAGGACCCCCGTTTGAGTGGCCATACATGGGGCAAGAGATTAATCACCAATAAGGTGGCACTCTAGCCTAAAGAGGTTAAGCTCAACAGGGTTTAAGGGAGTACTATTCTGTCCGTATGACACATCCGCACTCGTAAGCTTAGATTTTCCCTTAAGATTCACATTTATATACCGGTCGGGGGTAGCTTGGCCTTAGCTCCATTGCCGGTTTGAGTCACGTTGGGGTGATGAAATCCCCAGGCAGGCCCAATTTCTAGAGTTAGTAATTGTTTTTCTTACACCCAAGATCGCCCGAAAGCGCAAGGGGAGAGGATACTCCAATATACCAAGTCGTGAAGGTAATGACAGATAAAAATGGGTCTGGTTTTTTGATCACCGAGTTTTCACAAGGTGAGAGCATACTCACCTACCATTTTGCAAACAGACTCAGACATAGTAGAAAGACAAGTTCATTTTAATTGCACCAAAGGAAATGTGTATTAGACTAAAAAAAAGACAAACACATTGTTTTGATGTTTAGTCTTTGACGTTCGAACCTGCAAGACCACACATTAGTAGTTTGATAATGATCTTCGACTATCGATCTGCAAAAAAAATAGTTAGATGCATCCTTTTTTGTCCACTTGATCCAATGTGTCCTTTGAAGTACTTATTTTCTACACATGCACAAAACCAACAACAAACCCTGACAAGATAATCGATCACTACTATTAGAGGGTTAGCTAGTCGAGACAAATCTGATTTTTAGAAATTTTTTTGATAGTAAAATGAAAACTATAGAGAATAAAGCCTATATAAAATATCAAGAGGTTTCCAAAAATGTAAATAAATCAGAAATTTTTTCTGTTTTGCACGTGAAATTAATTTTTTATGAAAAATCATAAGATTTTTATTAAAAATACAAAACAGCTCCAAAAATTCTGATTTTTGGACTGGAGTCGTTTGATGTCATTTCAAATCTGCAAAATTTTTTTTGTGATTAGATCTACAACCGTAAGAGAGATATAAGCAAATATTTTTTAAACATAGATTTTAAAAGATCTATATTTTGACTAATAATCGCGCATCCAAATTTAAAATAAAAAGAACAGACCCCTATTAAAATTTAGAGAGCTTTCCAGAAATGTAAACATATCAAAAAAATTTGATTATTTTCTCTCAAAATTAATTTTTTATTAAAAACAGAAATTTTTTTATAAAAAATTAAAAACAGATCCAAAATGTCTTATTTTTGGAATGAAAGTGCATGATGTTGTTTCCAAGCTGCAATTTTTTTTTTGTAAGAAAATACACAGCTGTTTGAAAGTTATGGTCAAATATTTGGGAACTAGGGCTTTATCCAAAATGATGCCAAACCTGCAACAAAAAACAAACAAAACCTGCAACAAAAGAATCCAACTCCAAGATTTCTCAAAATGTGTTAAAATACGTTAGGTTCACCAAATGTATCAATGGATTTATTTTGGATTAGAGGGTGAGATAAACTAACACATAAAGCATGTAATCCAAAGATCCTATCAAGAACAATGAAAACGAGTACAATTATACCTTTGATTCGCATGAGTTTCCATGATTCACCTTGATAGTACCTTTTTGCTTGTTGGTTGATGTTTTGCCCTCAGATTCATTGTGTGAGCAATCTGCAAATAGATGTCTATGTCCTACACCAAGCTTTGAAGGATTTGCACAAATGCCTAATGCCTATGTTTATGACAAAAATAACTCTAAAATGCCAAACTAATCTAAATATTAATATTCTAGAATATTGTAATCTATGTGCGTCTAATGTCTAAAATATTGCCTAATGCAAAAATGAAAGGAAAATGACATTTTATAGAAAATGCCATTTTGAATGGACGGATGAGATTGATTTTTGACAGAGACCTAAAATCAGAGGTCCAGATTAAATTTGATAATCCCTAATCAGAGTTAGGGAAAAATCCTTAGTGAGCGGTCAAGATTTCATCTAAGAATATCGAATCGGCGGTGGAGAATAAATGAAATAATTAATTTAGAAAATAAATATTTTCGACAATCAAGAAGATAAAGATTGCCTGATTTGTGAGATTCAAAAAATCAAGAAGATAAGAGTTGGACTGAAGATCAAATTTGGAAAATCAAGAATCTGCCTGATTACTTGATTTTTGGAAGATTAGTTACTATTTTGAATTAAATTAATTCAAAATAATGATTTTATGAAATAATAAATAATCGATTTTAAAATTATTTACCAAAATGGACTGACAGTTAAGAAAGTGATGACATTTTAAATAATTTCATTTATTTAAAATGAGAGGAATATTAATTTTGACAATTAAATAATTAAATATAATTATTTAATTTAAGGTAAGATTAATTAATTAAATTAATTAATCAATTCATTTAATTATGAGTTAGTGACATATTAAATAAATAAATAAAATTTATTTATTTAATAATCAGGAAGAAATATATGGAAGACTAATTAAATAAATTAAGCAATTTATTTAATTAAGGGAAGACTTAGACAATTAATGGTATTTAATAAATAAATAAAATTTATTTATTTAATAATCATGAAGAATAAAAGGACATGAATTAATTAAATAATTATGAATTATTTAATCAATAGTTGAATGTGGACCAAGGACATAATTAAATGTCATAATTATGCTAGGGCGAAAGTGGTAAAAAATGAAGCTTGCAGGCCTAGGTCATTTTTAGGTGTCTACACTTGGTACTTTATCTAAATGATTTACATGGTCTAGTAGTCTATTATCTAACTCCATAAGGTTTTCCATGGGAATACACACAACATCATCCTCATCTACGGACAAAGGCGTAGGAGATGCTGGGGGGTACACACACGAGTGGTCTCTTCCATAAAACCCATCTTGTCAGCGTAGGAAAACTAGTAGTAAACTCATTAGCTAAACCAATGGAAAAACTGGAGGCGAAACTAGAAGTGACCTTCATCTTCTCCATCGGTAAGTGTTGCATGCTTCTCCTAACAACGTACCCAAAAGTTGTGGACTGGGTTGTGATGCTCATAAAAATTCACAACACTCAGGGTTATGACAACCACTGGATGTGGGGGAAAAGTCTCAACACAGGCAAATGGATAGATGTTGTTCATGTTGGGTTCACCAAAAATGTAAGAGAGGGGGACCAACCACGTTAAGGCTCTAGGTCACGAAGAGCCAAGAGCGGAGGGTTTCCCTAAATTACCTCACTCTAAAGGGATGTTTTGGGGTGAGGACCGAAAATGAAGAGCACTATGTAGAACTTCTATCACTCTACAAACTTGAAACTCTATTTGGGGCTAGACAAGCCAGTTTTTGGAGTCTTAACAATACTTCAAATAGCTCTCTGTCCGAGGACGACAACACAGGTCTAGGACAATAGTGCGGCACACTGGCATCTCTCTGGCACGTTGGCATTTGTACAGCTAGAAAATGTGGAGTACAGTAAGAAAATTCCAAAAACCTACTTAACAGTCTAGCTAGTTGATTTTAATGAAGTAAACAGAATGATAAAGTACGAAAAGTGAAGGCAGAGATGATAAAACAAGTAAATAAAAGCTAAGGTGATGAATATGATCTCACAAAAGTGTCGATTCACCAGCTAGCTCCACACACACATTCATTTGCACACAATTAAGAGGGGAAAATTGTTGGGGCTGTATAGGGGCTTGCCTTAGTCAGACCCCCATTTTGGTGTTTCTACCTCCACAGACAACCATAAAGCAACAAAGTAGAAAAATATGATAAAGAAGATTGAAAGAAGTGCAATGAACACTACAAAAGATAAATGCTACTCTATAAAATCACAAAGGGGATGAATGAAGCATTACCACCTCCACCCAAAGGCTCTCAAGGCCAATGAAGGGAAAATGCAAGCAACAAACTTGGCAATGTCACCACTGCCGCAACCGTGGTGAAGGGAGGTCTCACAAGACTACAAGCTTGCAACTTCTATGGCTGCCTCACACATGCAATGTAGAGTTGATGGAGTGTTAAGCTACTACAATGCTCAATGGAGTTGTAAAAATTGTAGTAGAATGCTTCAAGAGTGTGCTCAAGAGATCCCAAAAGTGTGAAGAAGATGAATGCTTTTGAAGGTGGGATGAGATGGAATAAGGCATTTTCGAGTCAGTTGGTCAAAGAGGGATGTTACAATTCATCCTCAATGAGGAGTGTAATGCCTCTACCAACTTCAGACGTGAGAATCCATCAAGTATGATCATGCGCTATGCAAACGTCCATGTGCCGCACTTGCATCCTCGATGTTGTGCCTATAGCACACACACCCTATTCAGAATGAGGACCCTCTCTTTTTTGCCTTCACCGGGTCACTTTTTTCCTTCGCCTCATTTTATGTGCCCCTCGTTTTGAGTTCTAGAAGGTCAAGGAGTCCTAAAATTATCATCTTGAGTTGACCAAATTTCACCACCCTAGAAATCTTCAAGTCTTTTGCCTTTACAGAGTTCCTCTGGTAGTTTTCCTTAAGTCTTTAAAGCTGACGCCTTTTGCACCTTGTGGGTCCGCCTATGTAGGTTTCCCCATGCACGTTTCCGCCCCCTATTTTCCATTTCTATAGCTGTCGCCTAGGCCATCCGCCTACATGGTGGGTCTCATGTCATCCATCTCTGCCCTGTTGGCAAACCATCAAACAAAAAACTCTTGACTACTGCCCGCCTCACGGACCCCGCCTTTCCTGCCGCCAACGTCTTTTCAAAATCTATGCTCACCAACCTCACCGGTTACCATATGGGCATTCAATGTGGGTAATTAATGTGAGAATTCCTATAAATAGAAAAGGGCTCACTTGTCATTTTCATTCCACTAGTTAGAGAATTTCCAGAGCACCTCATGCCTCCACCGCCTTTGCGCCCACATCACTTCGAGAACAATTTCGAATGCTTCCTCCTTCGTGCTTCATTGTATTTTCTAGGAAGGTTCGTTGTTTCCCTAGCCACACTCCTTGGATTTTTTTTTTAAATTGTTGAAAATCTTAAGAGAGAAAACCCATAAAATTTCTAGGCAGCTAGTTAAGAATGAAATCCCACACAAGCCCATGTCACAAAACTTGAAAATCCTTCAAAAATCAGCCATCTAGGGTGATGCAGGACATGACCCTTCATCCATTGTTCTTGACCAAGGCACTCATGCCTTTGCAGCCCACAAGTCTCCCTTCGCCGTTGAGTTAGCAGACCAAATGTCAAACTTGAAACCTCAGCCGTTGTCTTTGGCGGGCCTGCGCATGCGGGTGGACGCCACCTCTTCTCTGCCACCATTGAAACTAAATGAAAATACTAAGTTAAAATAGGGATTCTCATGGCTCCTGCGGGTCTACCCTTGCAGGTTTCTGCTTAGGGGTGACACCCTTGCTTTCGCCATTCCTCAACGACTATCTAACCCTGACCTTCCACCTTGCAGATCCCGCATAATACATGTTCGTCACCCTTGTTGGTTATTGAGCCCTTTCATCTACAGTCCGTCCTTTGCAAGTCTCCGCCACTTCTTTTCCATCGCTTTAACAACCATCACAAATGGTAAATCCTTCGCTCCCTCCGGTACCACAGACCTTGCATCTCCTATCGCCGTCTAGACTACCCGAAAATTATCTAAGTCTAGATCTCCTCACGGGCCGCCTCTTCCCCTTCGCTATTTGCAAATAGTTAGGGAGCCTTGTCCATCTAATCTTGGGCCTCATGTGCAAAAATGACCAAGTAATCCTTTGCAAGCCCTCCATTGTGGGCCACTGCTTGTGGCCTATCGCCATATGGTCACTGTTTGAAATGGCCATGTTAAGACCACCTCCTGCCCTATGGAGCCCAATCTCTCTATTGTCGTGTGGCCCTCCTTGAGCAGACAACTCACACCTATCTTCTTGCGGTCTCAATAGTGTAGACCATCGTTTGTGGGCGATCACCCCATCTTCGCCATTCCAAAATGGCCATCACCTAGCAGCATCCCGCGGGTTCCTACCCGCATCACTCTGAATGGGTTAAAATTAAAAGATGAAACTGAACCACCCTTTCTACCTACAGGTCCCGCAATGTGGGACTCCATTTGTAGACTCCGACCATGCTAGCACCATTCCAAACAATGGAGCTCTAGACGGCCTTGATGACCCTAGCTTCCACACCCTCTTGAACTGCATGCAAAATGATTGCACTAGCACCTCTGAAACTTCATGAACGGTTGAACCACATGCCCAAATTCCTTAACACCTTGATGGGGCTTTGAATCACAGGTGCATAAATCTAACTGTGGGTGGCTACACTCACCAAACTTCTACCAGCCTAGGGAAACCTGCACCCCTAGGCCTCCATTCTCATAATTGGCCCAAATAAGCATCAAATGATGAATTTTAATGAATCTTATGATCTCAAATGATGGAATATTTGGGCTAACCCTTGTTTCTATAGGATTTCACTAACACTCCCCTCACTTTACATATGAATATGCTTACATCTGTGTTTTCCAGGATTTATGGAATCGGCTACGGGACCATCGGGAGCATCCTTGGAGAAAGATAAAGGAAAGAACACAATGGCACCACGGGGAAAAGAAGATAAAGATCAAATGAACTATCAATTCCAGGGAGTAGATATTACCTCTAGTGTCACTTCAGACTGGAACACCATCTTAGACACCAACCTTGGGCATATAGATATAGATGAGTTTAGGCAGTGGGTCATAGTTAACCCGACCACAGACAATGCAAGGAAGATCCGAAGAAGCAGTCTCACCAAAGTAGCTAGCTTCCCACCCACTCTAGTAGCCCTGGAACTGGTAATGACATGCAGGGAAGCCTACCATGGGGGCACTAGGAAGATTATTGATCATGAGGGTAGAGTACTAGCAGACTTGTCAGCCCAATCCATAGGCGAGACATTCCACATTCCCACATTTGGCCCTATGGAGGAAATTGAGAAGGGGTATGTAGAAAAAATGTGGAAGGCGGACCCCTGAGGTTGCAAAAGGTTGATCAACCAACATTTGTTGAAAGAGAAGAGGGGCAATACTACTAAGTTTCCCTAGGAGTTGTTGATCCGGAGGATCTTCATCAAAATTTGAAGTTTCTCAATTTTCTCCAGAATCGACATCATCAGAAAGAGTCTGGAATTTTGACTCCAATGCAATTCGAACAGAGTCAAACAGAGCTACAAAGCCTGAGTTATGATCAGTCAAACCTTGGTCAACTCAGGGCTCAGGTCGGTGAAAAAGGTCAAAATTCAAAGTCACCAAAAGTGGTCAACACTGGTCTCATTACCAAGAGCTCGATAAGAGCTTTCCAATGACGTTCGTTTCATGCAAATCAAGGGTCATATGCCCGAGTTACAAGTGGTCAAAGATTAGGTCAAAGTTTGACCATGCTGACGTCAGCATGACATCAACACATAATAGTCAACACCATCGGCCAACCATATGTTGACATGTGGTGTCATACATAGTATAGTTGGCAAGGTTTAAATTTTAATTTTTAAATAAATAAATAAAAAAAATTAAAAAAAATCCTACCACTCCTCCCATGAGTGGCTCACCAAAAATAAAGGGGGGGAATCTTTAAAAGTCTTAAATTAAGGCTTGCATTAAGCCCCACACGTTTTCTTTTAAAAAAAAAAAACACTTTACCAATCCTGAGATTGGAAAACGAAGGACTTTGCCAACAATGGATGAAACTAAAGCTGGGAAAAACACTGAGCAAGAACTTGATGATAAGTCTTTTCAGCGAGCCTTTCTCGACATGAAGGCTATGGTGGAAGATCTTTATGCAGAAAAGAAGAAGCACGAAAAGGGAGATTCTTCGTAGTGAGCAAAGAAGGAAGATCGAAAGGATAAAGAAGAAAAACCTCCATCTCCTCCATCTTCCCATTCTTCTCCATCTTCCCCTTCTTCTCCATCTTCCCCTTCTTCTTCTTCCTCTTCTACTACTGTTAATCCTTTCAAAAGTAATTCTAAGCCTATTATTAAACTGAATGTAAAATTTGAATTGCCTAAGTACTGTGGTGAGTTAAATGCTAAAAAGTTAGATGATTGGATCCAATAGGTAGAAGTGTATTGTAGGATTCAAGGCCTAACAGAAGATGCTTCTATGATCCAGTTAGCCACTCTCCGGTTGGGAGCTACAACTCTCACCTGGTGGGAGAGTAGGACTCGGGAGGAAATTGCTCGCCATGGTAAGGTTAATATGAATTGGATGGAATTTGTTGCTGCCCTTAAAAAACAATTTTATCCTTTAGGTTATATGCAACAATTAACAATGAATTAGAAAACCTTTAGGCAAGATAGTTTTCAGTCTGTCCAAGATTACACCCATGAGTTTAGAAAATGGACTATTGCTTTAAATGTTCCATTGTATACTCAGGATACACTACTTAAGTACATAGGTGGTTTGCATTCTTACCTAATACATACTATTCTAATATTGAGTCCTAATAATCTGGATGAAGTGTCAGTCCAAGCCACTCATTTAGAGTCAAGTGGTAAGAACACTTTCAGTGATAATTTCTCAAATAAACCATCTAAGTCTGAGGGGAAGTCTAAGCGTAAAGGTAAAGAAAAAGATAAAGGAAAAGGGAAAAAGATGGCTACAGTTAAGAAGGAGGGTGATAAGCCCACATACTCCCATTGCAAGAAAGATGGGCATGATGATTCGAAATGTTGGAAGCTGCATACCGAAATAAGGCCGAAAAGATAAGGAGGAAATAAAGGCAAGCAAAAAACTGCTATAGTGATTCAATAAGATCTTGGATCTGATTTCAGAGATGAAACACATATTGTTGATATCGGGATCCAAGGTAAAGGGAAAGGTATAATTCTTTCTTCTCATGCAAATGTTTCTTATGCAAGTACAAGTAAAGTATCTACTCCTCCTAAAGCTGATAAACAACGGAATAAATTGTTTCATATTCGAGTTGTAACTAAGCACACTAAGATTGACACACTATTTGATACGGGTTCTCAAGTCAACTTAATATCTGAAGAGGTGGTAAAGAAACTTAGAATTCTAAGCCTACGATGATGAGGAAAGAACATCCAAAGGTTTATTCATGCTACCAGTCAGATTGGGACCTGTTATCAAAAATACTTTCTGTCAAGTTTTAGACCGTGATCTTGCATACATCTTGTTGGGTCATCCTTGGATCCACGAAATGCAAGATGTCCAGTCCACATATCATCAATGTCTTAAGTTTCCTTATGACGAATAGGAGATCACAATACTAGTTGATAATTCAAACAGTCAAGCTTGTGCCAACATCAAAGCTAGTCAAGATACTTTGGTTCCCAACAATTGAGAAGCTTCTGCTGATACTTCTCTTAAAGTTGATACACAAATCAGTCGGTTAGCCAAAAGCTTTGACAAGGAACTACGGGTCAAGGACAATGGAGTAGGGGAGTACTCTCTATGTCTTGCTAATCTACCTATATCACCTCGGTCACATGGACAACCCTCTATTGCACAACAATAGATATCCATAGAATCCACATCAACACAACCACCAATAGAGCCAAATACAAAGTTTAATGGACGATTTATCAAAGAACAATTCCCTATGGAAGATACTGAGGATAGAGAAGTTTTAAGTTGTCTCTATAAAGATGAAGATGAAACAATTCTTAATATCAAACTACCAACTGATCAATATGGTAAAGGATATTCAATCATGCAAAAGATGGGCTACGATGGTAATGGTCCTATCGAAAAGAGAAAATAAGGAGTAGTTAAGCCTATTCACCTTCCAGGACTTGTTGCAAAAGATAAAATAGGACTAAGCTATGATACTAACTCAAAAGAAAGACCACCTAAGCAGTTGCATGATACTGTCCTCACATTGCAAGAAGGGTCTGATACACGGGTAGTCTGTTTGATAGCAATTCAAAATTTCGTGGATAATAATTATGACACAGATTCTAGTGAATATGAATGGGACACCATCCACAATGATGAATTCTGAAGGGAAAAAAAGGTTGATGTGGTACACAAGTACACCCCAAATCTAATGGAAAGGTGAAGGGTCAAGGTCCCAACCGCAAGAATTCAGACTACAAGGTGACTATGATTCTAGTGATACCGAGTCAGATTTAATCGAACAAGATTATTGTGATAACAATACCATCATTGATTTTCCTCATACCTCAGATCCTATAGACAACTCCGTTATGACCTTAACCATAGCTGATCTCACACAACCCAATGACCTACTACCCTTGATCCATCCTGATCTTATTGACTGGAATTCATCTGGACCTATCGATCTACCTATGTTCCCAAGCAACGAATCTATCGTGAACTTCCTTTCCACAAATGAAACAAATGATTGTTCCACTAGCGATTTTTGACACAAAGTCTTTAATCAGGAGAGTGTCAAGTCTCCTAGGTGAAAAAAATGAAAAAAAAGAAAGATCTAATGGTGAAAACTAGAATCTGGCAGTGTTAGGTCAAACAAAAGATAAAACAAAGAGCGTATTAGATGGTGAAAACTTTTTTAAGGCACTTGATGATGGGATATTTGACACTCTCCTAGAGCATTATCATGAGCGATCGCCTATCTTGATTGAGCCTACAAAATCAGTTAATCTTGAAACTTCAAAAAAACCAAAGATTCTACAGTTAGCTACATCAATGATGGATATAGAAGTACCTGAATTCATGGAATTTCTCAGAACAAATCAAGTCAACTTTTCCTGGTCTTACGCAGACATGCCAGGTTTTGATCCTGATCTTATAATGCATCACTTGTCCATCAAACCAAGAATTAAACCAGTGAAACAAAAACTTAGAAAGATGCATCCTCATGTTGCACTGCTGGTTAAAGAAGAACTCAGAAAACTCCTTGATGTGGGATTTATAAGATCAATCGACTATCTAGACTGGATCTCCAACATCATTCTAGTGTCTAAGCCCAACAAAAGTGTCAGAGTGTGCAAAAATTTTAGAGATCTTAATAAGGCATGTCCTAAGGATAACTTCCCTCTTCCAAGCATTGATACTATAGTAGATCTCACAGCTGGCCATTCCATGTATTCACTAATGGATGGTTTTTTTGGTTACAACCAAATCAAGATTGCACCTGAAGACCAGGACAAAACAATGTTCACATGTCCATGGGGGACTTACTGTTGGAATGCCATGCCTTTTGGTCTAAAGAACACCAGGGATACTTACCAAAGAGATATGACTACAATTTTTCATGACATGATGCACACATTCATGGAAGATTATGTAGATGACATATTGGCAAAGTCATACACAAGAGGACATCTTGAAGTGTTATCCAAAATATTTGCAAGGTTGGAAAAGTTCAAAGTTCACCTCAACCCTAAGAAATGTGTTTTTGGGGTCACATTTGGGAAGCTTTTGGGATACATAGTATCAAAAAAAGGAATTGAAGTAGATTTTTCCAAGGTGCAAGCAATCATGGAAATGCGTCCACCAAAGAATATCAGTTAGTTGAGGTCATTACAAGGATGAATTCAATCTATACAAAGGTTCATTGCACAGTTGGCCGATAAAAGCCTACCTTTCACACATCTATTACATAAGAATGTTCCTTTCAAATGGGACGATAAGTGTGAATTGGCCTTTCAACAGATCAAACAATACCTGATGAACCGAATAGTTCTAGTACCACCAAATCCAGAAAAACCTCTAATCTTATATATTTCAGCAACAAAGAAATATTTGGGGGCATTATTAGCAGAAGAGGACTCTATAGGAAAGGAACGTGCCATTTATTACATCAGTCAAACGCTAATAGGTTGTGAAATTAACTACACTTTCATCGAGAAGGCTTGTCTTGCAGTAGTCTTTGCATCATAGAAGTTTCGACACTACATGCTAAATCATACAATCAATCTTGTTGCAATGATTGATCCACTCAAATATTTTCTAAGCAAAGCTACATTGAGAGGACGACTAGAAAAATGGGTTATGATCCTAAGTGAGTTTGACATTCATTATGTTGATCACAAAGCAATCAAAGGGAAAGTTATCATTGATCAACTATCTGAAGCACCACTACAAGCAGAGCATCCCATGCACATTGAATTTCTAGATTTTGATGTCTTCACTATAGAATCAAAGCAACCTTGGTCTTTATATTTTGATGGATCTTTCACTCAACACGGATCAGGGGTAGGCATACTCTTTGTCACCCCTCAAGAAAATACCATTCCTCGGTCATATCGGCTAATGTTTCCATGCACTAATAACATAGCTGAATATGAAGATTTAATCACTGGACTCAAGATAGCATTGAAATGGAGGATTACAGAACTACAAGTTTATGGTGACTCACAGTTAGTCATTAATCAAGTCAATGATGATTATTAGACCAAAGATGACAAACTGTTGCCATATAGGAAGATGGTTGACAATTTCAAGAAGTACTTCATCGATATCAAGTTCATACAGATTCCAAGACTTGATAACAAAGTAGCTGACACCATGGCCATGATCACATCATTGCTACAACTCCTAGAAAATCAGGCTCGCTATGAATTTCTGGTGGAACAATCATTTGCACCTGCCTATGACACACCTGAAAGCCAAATCATTTGCCACTTAGTAGGATCTGATTCACCTTGGTATGGAAAGATTTATGCCTACCTAAAAGATGACATCTTATCACCTGACTTACCTTGTAACCAAAAGCACAATTTCATTTGCTAATCCTCTCGCTATACTCTTATCGCTGACATCCTTTATCACCGCGGTCTTGATGGTACTTTACTTTGATTTCTTGAAGGTGACGAATCTGACAAGGCTTTACAAGAAGTTCATGGTGGCATTTGTGGTACTCATTCGAGTGGACTGACCTTATCCAAGAAACTGATTAGAATGGGTTACTACTGGCCGACTATGGAAAGGGAATCATTCACTTTCGTGAAAAAGTGCTCCAAATGTCAGATTCATGGGAATCTCATTCATGCTCCTGCACAAGAACTTCAACCGTTCACGCCAACTTGGCCATTCTCTCAATGGGGGTTAGATTTGGTTGGCAAGATTCATCCTTCATCATCAAATGAACACAAATTCATCATCACAGCGACAAAGTATTTTACCAAATGGATTGAGGTAGTACCTTTGACTATGGTTACCGACAAACAAATCTCGTCATTCATTCTCAACTATCTCATTTGTCGGTATGGCATTCCCAACTCCATTATCATAGATAATGGATGACCATTCAAGAATCAGGATGTTGATGAACTTTGTGAACGATTCCATATACAACACAAATATTCAACACCTTATTATCCACAAGGGAATGAACAAGCAGAGGCCTCAAACAAAATGATATTGAAAATCTTGAAAAAGACTATGAATGATGCAGGGAAATATTGGCATGTTCAACTTAATCCCGCATTATGGGCCTACAAAACTAGCATTCGAACGCCAACATGAGCAACACCATTTGCTCTTGTCTATGGAGTAGAGGCTATATTACCTCTAGAAGTTGAGATTCCCTCACTTAGAGTATCACTAAAAGGTCTCACAACAAATGATGAATACATATTTTCTCAACTGCAAGAGCTAGAACTCCTTGATGAGAAGAGAGAATGAGCAGTTGATCATTTGAAATCATATCAACAGATGATGTCTCGTAGCTATAATCACAGAGTCAAGCCATGTACTTTTTAGGTTGGTGATCTTGTTCTGAAGGAGAACCCACACAATCAACAAGACAAAGAGAAGAAAGGTAAGTTTGAATCAAATTGGCTGGGTCCTTACGTGGTCATCGTTGTATACGATTCAGGAGCATACAAGCTATCAATGCCAGAAGGGGACTTGTTTGACGAACCTATCAACAACATGCACCTGGAAAAGTATTATGTATGAAGCAGTTATCATCATCCAAAAATGTCCTAAAAAAATGACAAAAAAAGAAGAAGAAAAAAGTCTTGAAAAAAATCACAAAAACAACAGAAAATGTCCTAAAAAAATCACAAAAACAACAAAAAAAGTCTTTAAAAAAATCACAAAAACAGCAGAAAAAGTCTTGAAAAAAGCACAAAAATAGATGAAAAAGTCCTAAAAAAATCACAAAACAGCAGAAAATGTCCTTAAAAAAATAAAAAAAGTAAAAATCAGAAAAATCGTCATAGGGTGAAAACTTGGCAACAGGCAGTCTATTGACAAGGAAAATACAAAAAAATAAAAAAGAAATAAAAAAAATGCAATAAACACAAATAGTGAAAATCTGGAAAACAAACGCTATTTGTAGCTTTCCGTCTATTAGTTCATGTTTTGCACTTAACTTCCTAGCCTTCATTTCATGCATCTTTCCATCATCTTAGGGCCATACCGGCACAATACTGCTATCATTTTCCTAGAGTGATAACATCTTACCATGGCTTGATCATTGTACATATTCATTTCGGCAAGTTGTGTCAATACTGGGGGCAAACATTGACATACTAGGGACAATCAACTTTCAGGTTCTACCGAAACAACTAGACAATGACAAAATCTACTCATGCAAACAAACAATTAAATCCTATGAACAACTATCCAATCATTGATTCATATCACAATAGTTTTCAGCAAGTACCATATCATGACACATATTTGGATGATCTAAAATCTGAATAATGTTTGGAATAGCAGTATTATATTTTGAACAATGGTTGTTTGAATTTTGATATCATTCCACTGGAGCACACTTGATGATGTCCTGAACTAGAGTGGCGAGGAAAGAGGATGATTTTTCTTTGTCTGTTGTCTGAAGGTTAACTATCAATCTGGTGCAAATAGGTCACGAGACATGATTTCTACAATGTATTATTGATGACAGTTCCACATTTGCATCAGAAAGTGGTTAGTCTTTGTCTATTTATGCAAGAAATGCTTAGGTCATCTCGGTTCAATTATACCTCGATGCTTGTGTTCACTTGCTATATCAAAAATCAGGAAAGTTGTACTTAGGTCATTATTGGTGCTAATTTCCCCTCTGATGCTTGTACATACTTCCAACATTTTAAAACGCTCTATGATGATTCAAGAAAGCTAACAAAAGGCTCAACAAATGGTTGGTTTCATTTCATTGCATTTCATTTAGATCATTGTACATATTGGCATACTGGATTCGCATCAGAGTTTTGAAAGGCTGAACAAAAACATTAACGATTGTCATGTCTCTTTGGACTATTTGTGGAGGAAATTCAGACATTTGTTTCATCATCATCTTTCATTCTCATTTCATTAATCATTATCATTTCATTTAGGTCTTGTACATATCCTCTAGTTCATCATTTATCATTCATTTTTATATCATTTAAAGTACTTTATCATTTAGTTATCCATCATTATGCATTTGGCATTTTTCATATCACATAGTTTCATTGCATGCCATTGATCATTCTCATATCATTCATTTGCATGTCATATACATCCTTTCATTTATCATTATTTTTCCCCATTTCACATCATTTCTATTTTCTTCTTACTTATTATATTCATATCATTAACTTTTATCATTTCACTTCATTTTGACATTTCGTTTCATTTCACTATCATTTCATTATCATTTCATCATCATTTTTGTTAGAATTTCATTGCATTTCACTATCATTTCATTATCATTTCCTCATCCGTTTGTCATTATTCATTTCATTTACACTATCATTTCATTACATTATCATTTCATTACACTATCATTTCATTACAATCATTTCATTACACTATCATTTCATTACATTTTCATTACACTATCATTTCATTACATTATTCATTTCATTACACTATCATTTCATTACGTTTTCATTACACTATCATTTCATTACACTATCATTTCATTGCATTATCATTTCATTACATTAACATTTTTTTACATTTCACTACATTATCATTTCATTTTATCGTATCATTTCATTTCATCTTTTCATTTCATTTCATCATATCATATCATATCATTTTATCTCAATTCATATCATTATCATATCATTATCATTTATCATTTATCATTTATCATTTCATCATCATTACAGTTATCATTTCATAACATTTCCTTATCCTTTTATCATCATTATCATTTCATCTCCTTATCATTATTATTTTATCACCATGTCATTACATTTCATTACATCATACATTTCATCCCATTATTGCACTCATCTATCATTTTCATATCAATTATTTATCCTACCTTGCATGCATTTATCATTTTCATATCATTTTCCATAAACGAATCTACGAAATCATCTCATAAACATAAACATCCATTTTCCATCACATCATCATTATTTATTGCATTTGAAAAATACAAAAAACAAAAATCTCATACATACATTACATTTCCACATCATTTACCAACACATTACAAGCATTTCAAATATCCCATTGCATATTTTCATTAATCACAACATAGGTCATCCACCTACATGACATCATTAGTACGCATCATAAATCATCATCATAAGCATATCATAAATCATCATCATTAGCATATCATAAATCATCATCATAAGCATATCATAAATCATCCTACATATCATCAAATCATTTACATGCATATCCAAATCCATATCACATCATGCATAAATAAATGCACATCCATATCATCATCACATCAAGGAAACACATCATCAAAACTCATCGATGCTGCATATCATCACTCATCAAAGTAAATACAAATGTCCAATGTCCAATGAAACTAAACAGTATAGAGAGATACATGAAATATGATAAAAAACAATATACATGTTTAGATACATTAATAAAATCCCGAATCAATGGCTCAAGGCTGGCTGGTGGACCCCCCTGATGGAGCTAGTCTTGAGGATGATGGCCTGACACTCGTCCCTGCATCAAGATCCTATCGAGGCCCTATAACCCCTTTGCTCTATGTCACTATCTGTGATCTACTCCTAGTCCTACTGTGGGAATGTGGGAAAGGCTCTCTGTGCTAAGGCA
The DNA here is from genome assembly GCA_007258455.2 of Sequoia sempervirens. Taxonomy (NCBI): domain Eukaryota; kingdom Viridiplantae; phylum Streptophyta; class Pinopsida; order Cupressales; family Cupressaceae; genus Sequoia; species Sequoia sempervirens. Next base: position 89,026,710 of record VDFB02000017.1, on the reverse strand, counting down.
GACACAACTCCTCATATCAAACTCGGTAGTATTCAACCTCCCTAGCCATCTCAAACCCCTTTGCAATGGCCTCTCATAATGATGCACTCTCAATAGTGCCCATAAGTCTCTGTGCTACACCCTCTGCCTCCACTACCTGCCATCTGAAAGAATCCCTCTTTGCTGTCAAATGGGCTACCTGTGGGTCCAGGGTAGGAGGAGGTACCCATATCTGTGCCTGTACCTATGTCTGTGTCTGTGCCAGCTGTGTCTATAGTTGTGCTACCAAACCCTAAGCCTGAGCCAACTGGCTCTGCAACTGTGCCTGATGTCCTTGCAGTGTCTGAACCTGGGCTTGTAATGTGTCTATCTGCACCTGCTGTGCTGAAGAGGTGACTCTGATCACCGTCTATTGGCCAATATCACTCGACCTATGAATGCCCTGGGAACTACCCGCAATATCAGCCCTCTCTCTCATAGCCCTCTGCTCCTCTCGTCCGCCATCTCCACCATCATCCCCATCATCATCAGAGCTCTCCTCCTCTCCACTCTCCTCCTTGTCTTCACTATCCTCCTCTCCTCCAACAACCACCTACTCACCACCTGCCACATCCTCCTGTATCCCAACTCCTAGTTGAGGTGTCACCAAAATGGGTGCCGACTCATCTAGACATGTAAATCTCAGAAATGGGTGTGTGTGATAGTACACTAAATACTCCTCTGACATGCCAACATCCACAATATCACGTCTGGGATCCCATACCTAAGGCTATAATGCCATATACTCAGTATATGCGACCTGGTAAGCAATGCAAGGACCCCATCTAGGCTCATCCTTGCACCATCCGTAGTGCGCAACACCCTGAAGCATCCCCTGTGTGAAACCAAACTGCCTCTATACTCGCAAGGCCAAAACCCTCTCTATAATAAATGGAGTACGACCTATCAAAAATTGAGGTATACCTACAAATGGCATCTCCAAGGGATCTATGTCCCAAACATCACAATCAATATAGGGCCTCCATATCACGGTATCCATGCCATCCAAAGTCCGTCTGCAATGCTCCACCTTGCCTAGCTTGCGCTGGACAAGTGCAAATGAATAGACATATGCATATGGCCTGCCTGGCGGCCTAGCTCTCAGACATAGTGGTCTAGTCACAACAATATGCTCCCATGCCCAGATCTAGAGCAGAGTCACACCACACGATAAACTCGATGATCCTCTATATACCACCTGATGTAGGTCATGATACAAATGAGCTAGCATGCAACTCCCCTAGACATATCTCCTTGGTTGAACTATCATCTACTCGATGATCCTCCCCCATCCAACTGATAGCCTCTTTGACTGACGATCCGAACAAAGGAGACCTCCAATGAAAGCACCCAACACTGTAGGTAAGGCAGGATATCCTCTGAAGTCTACCCACGACACCTAGTACCCTGCTATATGTGTGTCTCCGAACACTCTCCTAAGGGCATCTGTCCCACCCAACTCCATGTGATCATAAAACACAAGGGAACCTATCACCGGGATCCCCAAAATCCTGTATACACCCTTTGGGGTCACTGTCAGCTCACCAGTCGGCAAATGAAAAGTGTTATGCTCAAAATGCCATCTCTCTGCTAATGCGGTCAATAGTCCCCTGTTGACCCAAATAGGAGGCATCGACAATAACGATCCCAACCCACAACTCACTATCAACTGCACATCGGCAAGTGTCAAATCTCGAATTGTATCCCAACTCATTGGGAAGCGCTCTCTAATATGGAGGTTTTTGAAAACCTCCTATTTTTGGTCATCACAAAGACAATCAATTAGAAAATATCATTGACTCATATCAAAGCAGTCTATCTACCTCAATCAGATTCATATCAAAAGACCCATATCAATCAAATGACACATATCAGACTCATATCAAATATCATATCATGTGACCCATATCAAGTATTCTAATCTTAGGAAATCATATCAGGACATCAATGCAAGATCTATCTATCTGCACATCAAATCAATCTACTCTATCATCATTTACTATTTGTTTTCTATTGCAAGAAGCAAATTTATCAACAATCACAATCATCATTCTATTTGTACTTCAATCATGAATGCAAATATTTTTTCACTCAAAACAATCTACTATTCATTTTCTATCGTAGAAAGCAAAATTTTCAGAATTCATATCAATCATCTACTCTTTGTTTTTAATTCTTTTGGAAACAAAGTTATCAGCTATCTACTCTTTGTTTTCTATTCCGGGAAGCAAAGTTATCAAACATGATGACAAAACAATTTTACTATCTATTGACCAAGGAAACAATAATTCATCATTATTTTCATCAACACAACATTTTGTCTAAATTTTCCTAAAAGCGCTACTCTGTCACCTAAAAGCGCTACTCTGTCACCTAAAAGCGCTAAAACCCTGAATGCGCTACAGTTTCCCCCATATGCACTAAAACCCCAAATGCGCCATTCTGTGGTCTAAAAGCGCTAAATCAAATCCTGTATGTGCCATTTCCCTAGATGCGCTACTTTACATATCAAATGTGCCATTTCATCTACTCTATGAGCCACAACCCTAAAAGTGTTATTCTACTTCCTATTTGCGCTAATCTACCAAATCCACTACTAGCCACCTATATGCACTACTTCGCTTATCATATGCGCTAAACTGAATAAAATTGAAAGCGCTATTTTATGACCTATATGCGCTAAAAGAAAACTCGAATGCACTATTCTATTTTCTAAAAATGCCAAAATGACACATTCAAACCTAAAACCGCGCTAAAATCATTCAAAAATTGATTCAAATTGAAAAAATTTGATGCAAAAAGGTCCAAATTGACTCACTAGTGGTCGATACGCAGCTGGTTGTTGATATCGGTGGGACCGCTTGAATCTATGTCGGTGATAAGGGATCTCCATCGCGCCAAGTCACCGTCAGAGCAAAAGGTTTCTAGAAGTCAAAAAGTGAAAATGACTTGCCTTTTTACCCTTTTGCCTTTTAAGGGTCAAACAAAGTGGGTTTTTGGTGGCATTTTTTTTTTTTTTTCAACTGGGGCATCTTTTTCATCAATTATTGGGAGCTAAATCACTGCGTCCCTCTTATCATCTGAATGTTTTCTCATCAAATCAACGTTTTTTCATCATCAGTGATTTATCTCCTGAGGGGGCATCATTAATATCGATATCATCAAATAACAAAAACATATCAGAATCATATTAGGGGCATATCAGTTTTTTTTTCCAATTAGGGGCAAAAATCAAATGCAGCAAATTTCAAAAAGCGGGAATATTTTCTTTGAAGCAATGTGTTTCATACATCACTTCAAAGAGAGGAAAAATGTATATGCATAAAATTGGTCATGTCTAACCCTGGCATTTACTTAAATAGTTATTATTTAATTAATTTCTCTAAAGTCCTCTATATATGATTAAATTTAATTAATTTAATTATATTGTTCATTCAATTTATTCTTCTGTCATGATTAAATAAATCAATTTTATTTAATTATTTCACATTCATATGTCTACTTGATTAATTAAATAAATACACTTTATTTATTTTAATTAATTATCACCTTTTGAATTTAATTAAATCTTTTGATTTAATTAAATTTAAATATTTCTTTTCAAATCTTTCTTCTAATTAATTAAATATTTTATTTAATTAATTCCATTTACATGTCATTCCTTAAAAAGTTTAATTAAATATCTCTATTTAATTAAATATCTTCCATATCTTTTCAAAATCATAATTAGATATTTTATTTAATTATGAAATACTCCATTATTCTTCAAATCTTGAGTAAATATTCTATTTTAAGAAAAATCCTCCATGTCACCAATAAATGAATAATTGAATTTAATAATTCAATATTTATCTTCGAAATCTTTCCATAATCTCACAAAAAGATAATTTTTTCAATTCATCTTTATCATCTCATCTTATCTCTTTTTCAAAAAAGGAAACAAAGCTTACTTTATGTTTTCTTCTATTTTTCTCTCCAGTCTTATCCATCTTCGACCGTTTTATTTGCCAAGAATTTTCACAACCGTTGATCACATCAGCCAATCAAAATCTTTCGAAAACTCTGTAAATATCCCTATGAATCCAAGCATTGGTTACACCTACATATTATAACACATACAGATTATAGATTACTTGCATTCTAGCATTCTAGCATCTTTAGCATTGTTTATCATCTTTAGTTTTTATCAATTTCGTAATCTTTCATTTTATCAATCATGTCTAGTATCAGCATAATCATATCTTAGCATAGCATTGCATGAATTCATATTTAATCTCATTCTCTAGGAAGTCTGTTTGTTGAGCCTATCCCAAGATCTGAGAGCCAACTAGAATCAACAAAAACACTGGAGATAGAGGAGGATAAGACGACATCAAAGACGGAAGAAAGAGTTTGCGTTTATTTTCATTTAAATTCTATTTTTAATATAATGTTCTATCGGCGTGTTTGATTAATTTGTTTAATATACATTTATTGCACACTAAAAAATTGATCACACAGTTACAACACCTCATCCAAATCCATATCCGCTTGGATGGGTTTGCAATGATGCTCAACTGCAGCTAACGAAACAGTGTAAATTGAAATTTGCTATCACTGCAAAATTTGTTGATGAGGTAGAGGTAGATGTTGTTCCTTTGGATATTTGTGGGCTTGTGTTAGGGAGTCCTTATCTGTATGAGATAAAAGCAATATTTTATAGGGGGAGAATAAGTCTCATCTCTTTCAGGATGGGATAGAATACATTGTACATGCACACAAAGTTAAGACTAATCTTGCAATAGTCAATGCTAGTCAAATGAAAAGGTTGGTCAATTCTAGTAAGAACTTTGTATTAATGCTTGTAAAACCTCAAGAGGATGAAAAAGTTGAAGCATTTAAGAGGTGTGATCCAAAGTGTAAAGCTGAGATGGTCAAAATAGTTTTGTACAAAGGAATGTTTGTTGCTTAGAGTCCAACTTTGGGAAGGGAGCTAAAAGTCTATGATAAATATCCACAATTGTAATATCAAAACTTCAAGAAGAACTATCACAAAGTGAATGATGCCTTTATTTGGGAATATCATCAGACTTCTTGGAGGAGACTTTGAAAGGAGAGTTTCTCAAAGTGCTCATGTGTTCATTCATAGGTTCGGGTACCTGTTCATACAATTCCCGAAGTTCACTTGTATTAGAACAGAGGGTTTCTCTGAAAGGCCTTACAAGCTTCCTCGGTACCCGAACAACTAGATGGTCATATTGGAAGTCTCCCGACAATTACAAAAGGCCCATACTCTATTGAGTGACAAGAATAGGGTGGGAATTCCCTACCCTCTCACCTTTAGTCAAGGCATGTATGCTATTCCTGCCTCCCAATGTGCAGAATACTTAGAGAAGGAAATAGTGGAGTATAATCTGGAGCTCCACATGGCCAGACCCAAAATGGATCCTTACGAAAAATTAAAGAAGTTTGTCAAAAAAGAATACACCCACCTACCCCACATTGAATATTTTTGGGCAAATTGTCAAGATGATAAGGAGGTTCACATGAGGCATTATATGCGTATGACCACTCACTTTGTCAATACAATCAATCTATTCCTGGTACCAGACCAAATTGTATAAGATGAAGCCACTATTGTGGATCAGAGATATGATGTTGTCACTAACCTGCCATTTCCCTTGATAGACTAGAATGAAGAAGAGGTCAATGACCTCAACATTGTGACAAAGCTAGTGGAGCATAGAACAAGACAATGGATTGATGCTCAGATTGCTCAATTGAAGCTCCAGGGAGCCACCTTGACATACGGTGAGCTTGAAGATGAGATCAAGAGCAAGACCGACAGCGGGGCAGCAACCACTCCAACTACAGAAACCCCTAAATCTCCTCTAGCAATAAGGTCAAGAAAGATGAAAGAAGTGTCAGAGCGACAACCAAAGCCCAAGGTTTACTCAATGTAGCCTACAGAAGGGGAACCCTCAAAAAGGTCAAAGAAATCAGGAGGGTTTACTGAGATGCCCACAATCCAAGAAGACCTTCAACATGAAGGTGAAGAAGAGGCCGAGCACCCACAATCGCCACCTGCCACCTCTTCTCTTCCCAATTTTGTCATCATTGCTACTACTCCTCCCACATTTCAGACACTGCCGGTCTTGTCCCCACCCGCCGTGGACATCTCTATCCACCTGGCCTCCACATAACCTACAACTTCCATCATGGTGTGAGATTCCTCTTCCACCTAACCTCTCCATTATCATCCTCCTCATTGTCTCCTTCTACTACAATTACCCTAGCTACTACAACAACTATGCCCTCCCTCACTCTACCAAAGGCCTTTGCTAGACACATGCAAAATATACCCATGGAACTCCTTGGGGTATTAATGAATCCTACAGTACAAGCTATGATGGCCCAAGCTGTAGTTGGCCTCCCTATCCCTCCTCTCATAGAGCCAAAAAAAATGGAGGCTACGATGCAAATATCAGAAGAACTAGAGAGACGTTAGAGGGAGGCTACCAAGGAGACAATTGAAGGATCAAAGGAACCTTTTAAGGATGACTACTATGAGAACCTTGAGGGTGGGGTAAATGTGACCATATATGAGGTTGCCCATGAAGAAGAAAATGAGTCACAATCTTCAGAGGAAGATACAAAGGCCCTGAATAGAAGATATATAGTTGAGACCTCGAATCAAGAGTTTGAAGAGGAGCTATCCCAACAACTAAAAGATGTTGGGGAAGAAATTCAACATTAGGAGAAACCCTTTGAGGAAATAGATGAAACCATGACAAAATAGGGATGAAAGAAGATCCTCCATTGGTTGGGTATGATAAATGACCTATTCAGGAAGAGGAAATACCTCCTGAGAAAGAAAAGGAAGAGGAGGAGGTTGAATCAGAAGAAAAAAGAAAAAACAAGCCTGAAGAAGAAGTTGAGCTTAGAAAGAGCCCCGAGCTAGAACATCACAAAAAGCTCAAGCAAGAAGTAGAGAAGGCCCCACTGACAAAGGATATCACTGAAGAAAACATAGCCACTACCGAGCCAGATAAGGAAAAAGCTATACTAATTCAGGATTTGGATGAGGAAGAAGAGAGAATGGAGCTTGAAGTCTCTGGTCATGGGGAAATGTAGCTCCAACTTGAGCAAAAGGGGGAAGGTGTTCATGAATCACTAAAGGGAGAGTCTCAAATGCTTGATTAGCTGAAAAAGTAGCTACAAAAGAAAGCTCTTGTCCTCATGGATCCAAAGACCAAGCTTGAGGCTATCTTGGCACGAGCACAAATGAAGCCAAGAAAAGAGAAGAAGCAAAAGATTTGTTTCCACATAACAGTAGATGCATCCAGATTGAGGATAGTGCAGATTGCCACCCTAGTAATAGACAAAGGAGAGGGGGTTAGTTACAATATCTCCACCATTAACATGGGCACTGCTACTAGGGAGCATAAAATAGATGAATTCCAAGGATCGGTGGCCACCATAGTTGAGCAAATGAACAAGGATCAATCCTCCAAGGAGGAACTGAAAGCACAAGTGGAAAACCTTAGTGCCTACATTCAAAAGTGGACATCCCTAGAGGAAGAAGCCCAAACTATGTCTTCTGCACCCCAGTTGCTATCCCAAGATGAATTCTCCAAGATGGAGAAAATGAGGAATCAGACCAAGGCTACCTTAGACTGGTTCAGACGAGTGTTGTACAATGGTTATATGGGTATTGGCCATGTTGTCCAAACAACTAATAAGTTCCAGGAAGTACAAAAGCATCTTGAAGGCACAAAGAGAATTTGTAATAGATTCCCTGAATTATATAAGATTACATATCCTAAGCTCGAGGCCATCCTTAAAATGCTTGAGAATACCTAGGAGAAGGAGCTGGCCCTAGTAAAAGATGATTATTGGCTGGTGGAGACATGGAATATGGGCTAGACCATAGAAGGGAAGTTCTAGAAAGAGTGCTTCATGAAGTAGAGCTTGAACTCGAATGGGTCAAGGAACAAAGGATGGACTACAAAGAGTATCTGAAACTCATGACAGACTATGACATGCCCACTGTCGAGCTAGATTCGAAAAAGATTAGGCCATATTTCCACAAGAAAATGGAGAAAGGGGCCATAGTCTCATTGATGCTAGACTTCATGGATTTTTTTGCCCGAGCCTTCACCCAGTTAGAGCAGGTGATCAAGAACACACCTAGGTGTACAAAGAGTTAGGAGTTGATGATAGGTAGATTCAGGAAACTATCCTTCCAAGTGCTCCAGTCAGATATCATGGAGTGGAATAAAATTCAGGCATTGATGGGAAAATTTGTGGAGTATTCCAGTATCAAGAAAAATTAAGGAAAGCCTATCATTGATGATGAGTTCCTAATAGTGTAGTTGCAGCCAAAAGAGCAAACCACTACAAGACAAAAGTCCTATAGTGATAGGGCACTACAAGACAAAATAGGGAAAAAGACAATGTATTTTATATTAGTAAATTTTGGGGGTAGGTGAAACCCTAGCTTGTAATGAATCAGATCCATTCAATGTAAATCAATCCTAGCCATTCATTTGGGCTTTGGAAAACTATAAATAGGGGTCTCCTCTCATTTTCAAGGAGAGAGTTGAGTTGTTGTAATGACATGTTGCTGAAATTTCAATAGAAATTCATTGCTTTTGGCAGATTCTCAAGTTTCTCTCATGTTTCATGATTCATCTCCTCATAGTTGATAGATTTGAGTAGATTTAATTTTTTGTTCTGTGTATTTTGCATGCTTTTAGTAGTTTAGTGAATGTTGTTCATTGATGCTAAAGAATACTGCTGTGTTGATGCCCTTCCTTGTTCATGCTTTTTGTTGTTTGTTGATGATAAACAACAATGTAAAGCTAGTCTAAACATAAATTCCTTGCTGCATTTAAGTTTCATCTTTTATTCATGCTTTGCAGTGAATGAATAGTTGAAAAATATGCAGACCTTAGAAGGTAACACTGGTTCCATGATATTGTGTACGTTGGTTAAGTGGAACTCAATTATAGGAAGGTTGTCCACTGTAGCATCCTCCATTATTACTGTTCATTGGTAGTTGCAAGTCTAGGAATTCTTACCTTTCCCTTCTATTTTGACCTTTTGTTGAAGTAGAAGTTAAAACAAAGTTCTAGCATTATCATAAATCCAAATCTGATGTCAAAGATGGAGTTTTAGACTGCTATCCTGAACTTGCAACAACAAAATATCATTTCAGAATTTCACAAACTCCATTTAAGGATCCAATCTCCTTTCAACTTAACATATGTAAGGCTGTCCTATGATTATCAGTAAATCACATTAACCAACTGAGACATTCCAAGCAAGTCATCACCTAACATCTGAGAGACCTTGGGATAATTTTCTACAACTTGTTTGTAGGAAGTTATCTTTCAAGAGAGGTGGTGCACTTATGCATCACCTATGTTGAGAAGGTGCAAAAAAACCCATCAACAAAACTATTGCTAGAAGGAGGGCCTCCCTTTTGTTAAGTTGGATTGAATTGGTTCCTTCTCCCATGAGAGGTTCCAAAGAATATTAATATCTACACCCAACAAAGGGGAATTTCAAGAGCTACCTCCCCCTACCAAGGATAAGAGAACTAAGAGAGTGGAAGAAACTTCATCAGCCTCATCCACTCCATCTTCCTCTCCTCCATCCTCACCTCTCCCTTACATCCCTTTGCACCACACTCACCCTTCTTTTTGAGAATCCACTTCTGCTTAGTGGCCCCAAGCTGCCTTCCAGTTGCTCACTTCCCACAGCTAGGGCGTTTCCCCTACCCTAGCCCTTCAAGTCCAAGGAGCTTCCTCAAGTGTTGTTGCTTCCTTGCAACCCCAAGTTACTATTTCACAATACGTGCAACCTCCACCTCCCTTCATGGCTTGGCCAAGTAACAATCCTTCCTTGCTGTCCTTCAATGATTATCATGACATGCCAAAGAATCCAGAGGGATTTTGCATTAAGTTTCATCCTCGTAATCCATAGAGGATGGAAGAGGAACATATCAAGATCTTTCAAATGACTTTGAAGGACATGCAAATAGACCATGAGGACGTGACTAGTCGAATCTTTCCTTATTCCTTGGGAGAAGAGGCTTTTTATTGGTACATCAACTTGCCAATGGGGTTCATCACCTCATGGAACCTATTGAAGAACTCCTTGTAGAAATATAAGATCCCAATCAGTCCTTCAAAGTTATACCAGCAATTCATGTCTGCTTGAAGGGAAGTCAATGAACCAATCAACTCCTTCAACAATCAATTTCATCATGTATATATGAGACTCCAAGCTTCGTACGTGTTTGATGATCCTTCAACTCAATTTCTCTATTATGCTGCCCTGGACAACCTCACTGCTACATTGGCAAAAAGAATGCGCCAACCACCTGCCAGGTTGGTAGACACTTATGCTAAGGCAGTCATAGCAAGCACTAATTTAGGGCAAAGCATTTACGATTGATTTCCATCTTTGGGCCCATTTTCCCACTTGACATAGATTCAAGGACTCACTCAAGCCTTGGAACATCAAACACTTGTTATGAATCAAGTTCCATAGTTGCCGATAGTTCCTCATCTGGGACGACCATTGAACTAGGTGCCTCCCATGCCTCACTACTTGTAGTTACAGCAATAGCAAGTCTATCCCCAACCACCTCAAGTTCTTGCATATCTTCAAGGGTCCGAGTTTCCTCCTATTCAGCAAAACCAACTAGAGTGCAACCGGTCTTCCTCCAAAGCCAAGCATCGTAACCAAAAAACAGAGAGAAGGAGCAAATAGACGAATTGACAGAGATGATTAAGAAAATTTTGATGAAGATGACACACTTAAGGAATCAAAACAACTAGCTGCAAGCTTCCCAACAAAGCATTTAGGCCAACCTCAATAGGGATAATAGGGAAAATCGTGATGCGGGTACCTCTTCCGGGAAGAATTACAAAAGAGGATAGAATTCCAATCAAAATTTCAAAAGGAGGCCTTCACAGAGACAAAATTGGACATGGAACACAAGGCCAAACAATGGAGGCATTCCTACCCCTCTTGACCAGTCAACCAACATAGAAAAAACAAGTGGGGTATACTTAGCTGAGGCAACTTTGTTCGGATGGTGTCAAATCCATAAAAAAAATAGGAACTCTGAATTGGATTGCCTAGAGTTCTTGATAGTGGCATGAATATTTCAAGTAGAAGTCTAGAATGTCATTGATGGTATAGGTTGTAGAGACATAGTCCCATCTAAACCATATGAATCTTCCGTGCTCATGGTCAATCAAGCCCCCTTTCTGCGAAGTGAAAGCAATGTGCTTGAAAAGGAGATCGCTACCTCAAAGGATGAAGAAGCAAAGGAGGTAAGTAGTGAAGACACCCTATCCTAGCTCTTTACCTCCATAGATAATGGTCCAGTAGATGAAGAGGAGTCGCATGAGGATGAAGTCTAGATGTTCCATCAAAGGGAAACCCCTTATAATTTAAGGAGTCAGCAAGTAGGAGGACCATTTACGACCTCTATTACACCTAATAACTTCAGCACCCCACATGATCAAAATGCTAGTAACAACCTAGGTTACCCCCATGTTCCTACTCAGTATTTCAATAAAAATAAATAGCCAAATCAAATGCAAAACTAGTTTACTAGCTCCTCCCAGGACAAAGCCTTGGAGGCTAAAATTGGACAAATAGGTGAATATGTAGCTAAAGAATTTAAGAAGGTCAAGATTAGCTTTTTCGCCTTCAAATTGCTTAAAGTCCCAACAGTTAGGAATCCTTTCTTTAGAATGATTAATGGAACTGCCTCTTCCAAATCAACACAAGAGGTACCTACTAAGAGAGTCTCCTTTGATGAATCATAGAATGAGCTTGTAATTAAGGAAATCTTAGGCAAGGGAACAAATGCACCCCCAAATCAGAAAGCGAGAAAGCAACCCTCTAAAGAGAAAAACCAAGTGCCAGCCAAGGAAAAGACCAATGAGAAAGATAAAAATTAGGTAGCTCAGGCTAACACACCTAAGGTTTTGTTTCAAGGGAAATTAGAAACACTGTCCTTCCTCACTACTATAAGAATATTCGGGAAGAACCTACACAATTTTTTGCTCGATTCAGGAGCATTGACCAATATCATGCCTCTTGCTATATGCAAGGCCCTAGGAATAGTCCCTACCCCTTCCCAACGAAAGGTGACCTAATTGGATAAAACATAGGTGAATATAGTCGGTGAGATCAACTGGATCCCTATGCAGATAACTATTGACTTGAGGGTACAGTAGGTCATTGACATTCAAGTTGTTGATATTCCTGACACAGATGACATAATATTGGGAAGAGATTTCACTAGGGTGTTAAATGGGTACGCTGCAACTAACTTTTTTCACCTATGGTGTCCATGGAAAGGAATGTCAAACCAGATCTGTATTGATCAAAAACCATGCATGAAGTTTATGATAATGGAGTACAATAATACCAATGAGGTGCTATTTGCTAAAATGGAACTTGGAAATTATTCTCTTGTGGCCTATCAAGAAGAATCTGAGTCTCAAGAAGAGGAGGTGACTGGAGAAGTTCTCCTGGTGTTTTGTAGCCCCCTGCTGATTTAACTTACATGCCTTAGAGCACTGAGATGTTGGTTGAGTTAGATAATAAGGGAATCCTATGACGATGGAAATTTGGGATTGTTGGATGGATTCCAAGAATTTATTGAAAAATGTGTGCGAGATCAGGTCATTTTAGGAGTGAGGATGGATTTTCAAGAGCTCCTGTTGCCCAATTGGTGCAGGTTCCACAATGCTGCCCATTCAGAATTTGAATGTTTCCTTTGTCAAATAACAGTTGCTCATATCAGTGGACAAATCTCACCGAAGGAGGAACCGCCAATGGGATAGCCTGACCATAGCAATGTTGAATCCGTGCCTTCGTCGAGAGTTGCTGATACAAATGTGCCGCTAAAGAAAGATGGATGTATGATTAGCCCTGGAGCTAAAGAATCCTCCAAGTTTTGGACACTATGCTTTGACGGATCTAAGTCCAAGAAAGGAGCAAGAGATGGGTTCAAACTCATCAGACACACGGTTAAGTCATACTTTGCTGCTCATAGGCTTCAATTTTACTACACAAATAATGTAGTAGAGTACAAAGAATTGGTCCATGATATTTTAATGGCTCTAAAGAAAAAGGTCAAAATGCTGCAAGTCTTTGGTGACTCATAATTAGTGGTAAAAAAAGTTAGGAAGTTGTATTCTTTCCATGATAGGAGACTTTCCAATTATAGGCATAGGGTCTAGGACCTCATAGAAATCCTAGATGCCTTTAATATCCAATTGATCCCTCGCTCAAAAAATCATACGGCTGATGCTTTAGCTTAGACAGCCAACACACTACAGCCCCTTTCTTTGTCCGGCCTGAAGAAATTCACCATTGAGCTTACTTCCATTCTGTCGATGCCGGACAATGTTGCCAACTTCCAAGTGTTCAATGATGAAAAGCACATCTTGGATTTCATTACCAACTCTAATGTGTTTGCAACTCAGATAATTGATGAGGTAGATCCTGAAGAGGATAAATTAGATATAGAGGGAGTCATTAACCTCAAGATGAACATGATTCCCAGGGGTATGGTCCAACTTGAATGAATATTTGACTTAGATCAAATCAGAGATTAGGATTAGTAGGCAAAGAAGGCTTCTATTGATAATCAATGTGATTTCCACAACTTAGGGACTACCGAAGAAGTGAAGAACGTGTTCATTGGCAAGGTGTGCACACTAGAAGAAAAGAAAGGGATCATTGATGCCCTATGCAAGTACCATGATGTGGTCACTTGGAGCTACAAGGATTTAAAGACATATGACACCTCCATTATCATGCACATCATCCCTCTCAGGCCGGATGTGTAACCTTTTTGACAATGTCAACACCTGATTAATGCATTGCTAGAACCCATCATTTACAAGGAAGTTTAGAAATTGTTGTCTGCCAGAATCATATTTCCAGTCAGGCACTCTACGTGGGTGGCTAATCTAGTTCCAGTCAGGAAAAAGAACAAAGAAATATGATTGTGTGTAGAATTCTGCAATCTAAATAGAGCCTCAGAGAAAGACAACTACCTTGTGCTCTCATTGGATGAAGTGTTGTAGATAGTCAATGGATCTCAAATGATGTCTTTCTTAGATAGGTACTATGTCTATAATCAGGTAATGGTATAGTATGAGGACAGGTATAAGACAACATTCACCACCAAATGGGGAACCTTCGCATATAGAAGAATGCCATTCAGACTGATAAATGTTGGCCCAACATTCCAACGTGCAATGGATATTGCCTTTAAGGATTTGGTCAGAAAGTGCATCATCATCTACATGGATGATCTCATAGTGTTCTCAAAGAAGTGAGGGGATCATGTCTCAGATTTGTGCAAAGTTTTTTAGAAGTGTAGATAATTTTGAATTTCCCTGAATCCGAAGAAGTGCAATTTTGGAGTCACAAAGGGTAAGCTATTGGGTCACATAATTTTGGAGAGATGAATCTCAATTGACCCTGAACACATTTAGGCTATTCTAAAACTTCAGCTGCCAGGCAACAAGGAGTTGAAATCTTTCTTTGGAAAGATAAACTTTGTTAGGAAATTCATCATAGGATTTGCTGAAATAGTCAAGCCACTCAATGCAATGCTAAAAAAAGATGCCAAAGTCGAATGGACACCAAAGGCCAAGCAATATTTTGAAGAAATCAAGAAAGCTATCGCTGACGCACTAGTGCTAGTCAGTCTTGATTATCTAAAGTAATTTTACATTTATTTATTTGCTCCAGACCACTCTTGCGCCAACATACTAATCTAGAAGGATGATGAAGGAAGTGAGCACCCAATTGCCTTCATGAGTGCTCCATTGAAAGATGCAGAGCTGAGGTACCACAATGTTTAAGAACAGGCATACGACTTAGCCAGAGGAGTAAAGAAATTATGCCACTATATCTTGTAGAATAAGGTGTTTGCGATCATACCTGACCCGACAATGAAGACTTTGCTAATGCAGAATGAGCTAGGAGAAAGGAGAACCAAATGAGTAACACTACTGCAGGAATATGACATGGAAATTCAGCCCATGAAGTTGGTTCGAGGGCAATCCCTGACTCAAATGATAGATGAAATGATAGCCGATGCAAGAATTGAGCTTACTGTACAACAATATCAGCTGGAGGATGTCTCTCCTAGGGAATGGTATGATGACATTGCCTATTACTTTCAGAACCACAAGTGCCCATCCTAATTGCAGGGAGTCCAAAAGCATGCTCTTTGATTCAAGATTAGCAACTACATGCTACAAGGGTCTATACTATACAAGAGGAATCATAAAGGAGTCTACCTTAGATGCCTTGGGAAAGAAGAGGCAACACGAGTGTTGAAAGAGTTTCATGATAAATTTGGCATAGGCCACAGATCTGGCCCTTCCACCACTCATCAGATCTTGTGGGTAGGGTACTATTGGTCGGTGGTATTTAAGGATGCACACAATCATGTTCAAACCTGCCACATGTGCCAGACTACTGAAACTAGAGAACAAAATGTTGCTGTCCCATTGCAACCAATCCTTGAGGTATGACCATTCACTCAATGGGGCATCGATTCATTGGTCCGGTAATCCCACCATCCTCTACAGGTCAAAGGTACATTCTAAATGCTTCAAATTACTGTACTAGATGGACATAAGCAATTGCATGTAGACAATGTACTACTGAGGTGGTTATTAATTTTCGTGAAAGCTTTATTTTGAATCATTTTGGTTACCCCTATGCTCTTGTCTGTGATAATTGCCCCGCCTTTTCATCACTCAGATTTTCTAGTTGGGCCTTCAATTATGGAATTTACCTTAAGTTATCATCCAATTACTACCCCCAAGGCAATGGTCTAGTGGAATCCACAAACAAAAATCTGATAACCATGATCAAGAAATTGCTTGATAAAAATCCCAAGGATTGGCACACCCAGCTATGTTTTTCCCTTTGGGAAGATCTTACATCCCACAAGGCCTCCTTGGGTGATTCCCTATTCCATCTCATTTATGGCTTGGAGCCTATGTTTCCCATCCATCTCAAGATCCCTACCTTCAAGTTTATCAACACCTTTTATGAAGAGGGAGACCATCGAGAAGCTTGTTTAGCTGAACTGCTCCACTTAGAAGAAGTCCATGACTGAGCTATTAAAAATTTTGCCAAAAATTAGGGCATGGTTAAAATATGGTTTCTATCTTTGAGCCAAAGTTAAGGCCTTTAGAATTGCTGACTTAATCCTTTGTTGGGACAAGACCCATGGAAAGAAAGGAGGACATGAAAAATTCGACAAGCTATGGCTTGGCCCCTCTCTGATCTCTGAAATTTTAGGAGATAATGCTTTCTGCCTTAACACACTAACAGGAGAGGATGTCCTATTGCTTGTCAATGGGAAACATCTCAAGCATTATTTCCTTCCTTGAGCTTTTAAGCTCATCCTTTGTATATAGTTGTATATAGTTAGTTTATGTTTCCTTTGTTTTGCTGTCGCACTTTGCTTCTATCTTGCTCATTTTCCTGGCTGCTTTGTTTTGTCGAGAGTGTTCTTTTTTTTATGATGCAGTGGTCATACTCGGCTTGAAGAATGGTTCATTTTTCTGCTCACTCTTGTGTGTTCTCTAGATAAATCTTCATTCATGACTATTGGTCTCTAATCGCTTCTGTGAAGTGGTTTCCATATTTGAACTTTGACTTGACCTAGAACAAGATCCTTGGATGAATCTTTTCACACTCATCTTAGATCATGCAAAAAATGAACATTAATTTGGTTTCTAATGAGATATACAGTGGCTATTATGAGGGTTGGGCAAGTGAAAAATCTTAAGTCTGCTCTAGTGACCACTGTGATTCCAAACCCATAGTAAGCTTCGATGCTTACACAGTTGAGAAAAAGAAAGAGCACCAATAGAAAATATTTGAAAAGAAAGAAAAGAAACAAAGTAATGAAAATAAAGCAACTGTGTGGGTGTGTGAACAACTCTATCGGGGCTATGGATGCCCGACTGACAGTAGAGCAATGTTCGTAGGGTCACAACGACAACTTCGTCAGGGCTATGGATGCCTGACTAGCAGTGGAGCAATGTTTAGGTTACTTTTTAGGTTAAGCATTAACGGTTGTTTGTTATAGTTTTTGAAGAAAGGGAATGAACTCACCATACACACACTTCTGAGATGTTCCCATGATCTGATTCAGTTAAGGACACCCGTTCTCCTTCGAGTTCCTCAGTTCACTCATAGAAACAAGCTCGTGGTCTATGAAACCAGAGATTCTAGGTTCAAAATGAATCTTTATCCTTAGAACACTCGAGAGAATTCTCCAAGAAGAGTCACCATTTTTTGTGCCTATAGCACACATGCCCCATTCAGAATGGGGACCCTCTCTTTTTTTCCTTTGCCGAGCCACTTTTTTCCTTCACCTCATTTTGTGTGCCCCTTGTTTTGAATTCCAAATGGTCAAGGAGTCCTAAAATTATCATCTTGAGTTGACCAAATTTCACCACCCTAGAAATCTTCAAGTCTTTTTCCTTCGTAGAGTTCCTTTGGTAGTTTTCCTTAAGTCTTTAAAGCTGACGCCTTTTACACCCTGTGGGTCTGCCTATGCGGGTTTCCCCTTACGGGTTTCCGCCCCTTCTTCACCCCTTTTGTGACAGCTAGCTTGAGCCATCCACCCACATGGCGGGTCCTGTGTCATCCACCGCCACCTCATTGCAAATCCATCAAATGACGAACTCCTAACTATCGCCTGCACCATAGATCTCGCCTTTCTTGCCACCAGTGTCTTTTCAAAATCTATGCCCACCAATCTCGTCGGCCGTTGTACGTGCATTCAATTTAGGTAATTAATGTTCGAATTCCTATAAATAGCAAATGGCTCACCTATCATTTTCATTCCACTGGTCAGAGAATGTTTAGAGCACCTCCTACCTCCACTGCCTTGACACCCACATCACTTCAAGGACAATTTTGAATGCTTCCTCCTTCATGCTTCATTGAATTTTCCAGGTAGGTTTACTGCTGCCCTAGTTGCACTCCTTGGAATTGTTTTTTTTTTTCTTAATTTTGAAAATCTTAAGAGAGAAAACTTAGAAAATCTCTAGGCAGCTGGTTAAAAATGAAATCCCACACAAACACATGTCACAAAACTTGAAAATCCTTCAAAAATTGGCCATCTAGGGCCATGTGGGAGTTGACCCTTCATCCCCTATTCTTGACCAGGGTGCTCATGCCCTTCCATCCTGCAAGTCTCCCTTTGCCATTGATTTAGCAAATGAAATGTCAAACTTGAAACCTTGGTCATTTCCTTTGGCGGGCTCGCGCATGCGGGTGGACGCCACCTCTTTGTTGCCACCGTCAAAACTAAATGAAAATCCTAAGTTAAAATGAGGATTCTCATGGCTCTTGCGGGTCTTCCCATGTGGGTTTCCACTTACGGGTGACACCCTTGCTTTCGTCATTCCTCAATGACTGTTTGACCCTGACCTTCCGCCTTGTGGATCCCGCAGGATACATGTCTGTCGCCCCTATTGGTTAATGAGCCCTTTCATTTGTGATTGTCCTTTGTGGGTCTTTGCTGCTTCTTTGTTGTCGCTTTAACGACCATCACAGATGACAAATCCTTCACTCCCTTTAGCACTACAGACTCCAAATCTCCTATCACCATCCATACTACCCGAAAATTTCCTAAGTCTAGATCTCCTCATGGGCTAGGCCTTGTGGAATTCCGTCTGCGGGCCGCCTCTTCCCCTTCACTATTTTCAAATAGCTAGGGAGCCCCGTCCATCCACGTTGTGGACCCCATGCCATTCATCTCCTCTTGGGCCTAATGCCCGAAAATGACCAAGTATATCCTTTGTGAGTCGTCCATTGTAGGTTACCGCCATATGGTCATTGTTTGCAACCGACCATGCTAAGACCACCTGTCGCCCTGCAGGGCTCGATCCCTCTGTTGCTGTTTGGCCCTCCTTGAATAGATAACTCACATCGATTTTCTTGTGGGCTGCCACCCCATCTTCTCCGTTCCAAAATGGCTGTCACCTAGCAGCATCCCACGAGTTTCTACCCGCATCAATCTGAACGGGTTAAAATTAAAAGATGAAGCTGGACCGCCCTTTCTACTTGCGGGTCCTACAATGTGGGACTCCGTTTACAGAATTCGGCCATGCTAGTGCCATTCCAAACATTGGAGCTCCACATGAACTTGATGACCCCAACTTCTGCACCCTCTTGACCCGCATGCAAAATGATTGCACTAGCACCTTCGAAACTTCATGAATGGTTGACCCACGTGCCCAAATGCCTTAACACATTGATGGGGCCGTGAATCAGGGGTGCAAAAATCTTCCTGTAGGTGGTTGCATGTGGTCCACTATGCTCCCTACGCCGTTTTAGCGCTGCACTCTCCAAATGGCTGCTAGCCTAGGGAAACCCGCACCCTTGAGTCTGCATTCTCATAATTGGCCCAAATAAGTGTCAAATGATGAATTTTAATGAATCTTATGATCTAAAATGAAGGAATATTTGGGCTAACCCTTGTTTATGTAGGTTTTCACTAACGCTCCCCTCACTTTACATATGAATATGCTTATTGCATCTATGTTTTCCAAGATTTATGGAATCGGCTATGGGACCATCGGGAGCATGCTCAGAGAAAGCAAAAGGAAAGAAGAACACAAAGGCACTGAGAGACAAAGAATAAGAATATTAAATGAAATATCAATTCCAGGGAGTAGATATTACCTCTAGGGTCACTTCAGACGGGAACACCATCTCAGACACCAACCTTGGGCATATAGATATAGATGAGTTCAGGCAATGGGTCAGAGTTAACCCGACCACTGACAACGGAAGGAAGATTCGAAGAAGTGATCTCGCTAAAGCAGCTGGCTTCTCACCCACTCTAGCAGCCCCAAAAATAGTAATGACATGCAGGGAAGCCTACCATGGGGGCACTCAGAAGATTATTGATCATGAGGGTAGAGTAGTAGCAGACTTGTCAGCCTAGTCCATAGGCTAGATGTTCCACATTCCCACATTTGACCCTATGGAGGAAACTAAGAAGGGGTATGCAGAAAACATGTGGAAGGCAGACCCCCAAGGTTGCAAAACGTTGATCAACCAACATTGGTTGAAAGAGAAGAGGGGAAGTGTTGCTAAGGTTCCCTAGGAGTTGTTCTGTAGTGAATTCTATGAGGATTATCATGATCTGATGACTCTCCTAAGTAGGGTAATGGGAATTCCTATTGCTGCCTATTTCCAAAAATGGATGTTCTACTTTATTGAGGAAATCATTAGAGGAAAAACCAAGTTCAATTGGGAAAAAATGATCAGCGACAACTTGCACAATCAACTGACGGTCGTAAAGAAGATGTCACAGTTCTATATGACCTCTTACTTAGTGTATCTCCTGGCGGCGCCATTCCCGTACAAAGGATTATTTGTTGCTTAGAGTCCAAATCCAGGAAGAGAGTTGAAAGTCTATGATAAATATCCATAATTGCAATACTGGAGCTTTAAGAAGGACTATCACAGAGTGAATGATGCCTTTATTGGGCATATCATCAGACTTCTTGGAGGAGACTTCGAAATGAGATTTTTGCACAATGCTCGTGCATTCATTCATAGGTTCGAGTACCTGTTCATATAGTTCTTGAAGTTTACTTATATTAGAACAAAGGGCTTCTCTAAAAGGCCTTACAAGCTGCCCCGATATCGAATGACCGAATGGTCATATTGGAAGTCTCTTGACAATTATAGAATGCCAATACTTTGTTGAGTGACAAGCATAGGGCAGGTATTCCGTACCCTCTCACCTTTTTCCAAGGAATGTATGCTACTTTCACCTCCCAATGTGTGGAATACTCAGAGAAGGAAATAGTGGAGTATAATCTGGAGCTCCACACAACTAGACCCAGAATGGATCCTTAAGGAAAATTAAAGAAGTTTGTCAGAAAAGAATACACCCACCTGCCCCACATTGAAGATTTTTGGGCTAATTGTCTAGATGATAAGGAGGTGCGCATGAGGAATTATATGCATATGACCACTCACTTTGTTAAGACAATCAATCCGTTCTCGTACTTGACCAAATTGTAGAAGATACACCATTGTGGATCCGAGATATGATGTCGTCGCTAACCTACCATTGCCCTTGATAGACTAGAATGAAGAAGAGGTCAACGACCTCAACATTGTGACAAAGCCAGTGGAGCATAGAACCAGACAATGGATTGATGCTTAGATCACTCAATTGAAGCTCTAGGGGGCCACCTTGACATATGGCAAGCTCAAAGATGAGATTGAGAGTGAGATCGACAGTGGGCCAGTAGCTGCTCCAATTGAAGAAACCCCTAAATCTCCTCTAGCGACAAGGTCAAGAAAGAGGAAAGAAGTGTCAAAGCGACAACCAAAGCCCAAGGTTTACTCAAGGAATCCTCCAAAAGGTCAAAGAAATCATGAGGGTTTACTGAGATTCCCACAATCCAAGAAGACCCTCAACATGAAGGTGAAGAAGAGGCTAAGCACCCACAATTTCCACCTGTCGCCTCTGCTCTTCCTAGTGCTACTGTTGTTGCTACTCCTCCTCCTCCCACATTTCAAACACGGTCGATCTCGTCCTCACCCTCTGTGGACATCTCTATCCACCTAGCCTCCACATCACCTACAAATCCCATCATGGTGTGGGATTCATCTTCTGCTACAACCTCTCCATTATCATCCTCCTCATTATATACTTCTACTACAACTCCCCTAGTTGCTACAAATATGCCCTCCCTCACTCTACCAGAGGCCTTTGCTAGAAACATGCAAAATATACCCATGGAACTCTCTGTGGTATTAATGAATCCTATAGTACAAGCTCTGATGGCTCAAGCTGTAGCTGGCCTCCCTATCCCTCCTCTCATAGAGCCACCAAAAATGGAGGCTACGATGCAAATATCAAAAGAACTAGAGAGACATTAGAGGGAGGCTATCGAGGAGACAATTGAAGAATTAGAGGATCCTTTTAAGGATGACTACTACGGGAACCCCAAGGGTGGGGTAAATGTGACCATAGATGAGGTTTCTTATGAAGAAGAAAAGGAGTCACAATCTTCAGAGGAAGATATAAAGGCCCTAAATAGAAGATATTAAGTCGAGACCTCAGATCAAGAATTTGAAGAGAGTTTTCCCAGTAGATAAAAGGGTTTGGGGAACAAATTGAACATGAGGAGCATCCCTCTGAGGAAAGAGATGACATCAGTGATAAAATAGGGACGAAAGAGGAGCCTCCATTGGTTGGGCAAGATAAAGGCCCTATTTAGGAAAAGGAAATACCTCCTGAGAAAGAAAAGGAAGAGGAGGAGGTTGAATTAGAAGAAGGCAAAAACAAGCCTAAAGAAGAAGCCGAACTTAGAAATATCCCTGAGCCAGAACGTCATGAAAAGCTTGAGCAAGAATTAGAGAAGGCCCCACTCATAGAGGATATTACCAAAGAAAACATAGCCACTGCTGAGCCAGATAAGGAAAAAGCTATACTAATTTAGGATTCAAATGAGGAAGAAGAGAGAATGAAGCTCGAAGTCCCTGGTCATGAGGAAAAGTAGCCCCATCTTGAGCAAAAGGAGGAAGGTGATCATGAATCACCAAAGAAAGCTCTTGTCCTCATGGATCCAAAGACCAAGCTTGATACTATCTTGGTTCCCACATAATAGTAGATGCATCCAGATTGAGGACCATGCAGATCCACCATTAACTTGGGCACTACTATGAGGGAGCAAAAAATAGATGAATTCCAGGGATCGGTGGGCACCATAGTTGTGAAAATGAACAAGGATCAATCCTCCAAGGAGGAATTGAAAGCACAATTGGAAAACCTCAGCGCCTACATTATTTAGTGGAAGTCCTTGGAGGAAGAAGCCCCAACTACATCCTCGACACCCCAGTTGCTATCCCAAGATGAATTCTCCAAGATGGAGAAAATGAGGAATTAGACCAAGGCTACCTCAGACTGGTTCAAATGGGTGTTGTACAATGGTGATATGGGTATTGGCCATGCTATTTGAATAGCTAATAAGTTCCAGGAAGTATAGAAGTAGCTTGAAGGCACAAAGAGAATTTGTAATAACTTCCCTAAATTATATAGGATTACATATCCTAAGCTTGATGCCATCCTTAAAATGCCTGAGAAGACCTGGGAGAAGGAGCTGGTCCTAGTAAAAGATGATTATTGGCTAGTGGAGATGTGGAAGATGGGCCTAGACCACAGATGGGAAGTTCTAGGAAGAGTGCTCCATGAAGTAGAGCTTGACCTCGAATGGGTCAAGGAACATAGGATGGACTGCGAAGAGTTTCTAAAACTCATGAAAAACTACGACATGCCTGCTATCGAGCTAGATCCAAAAAAGATTAGGCCATATTTCCACAAGAAAATGGATTTTTCTGCTTGAACCTTCGCCCAGTCAGAGTAGGTGATCAAGAACACACCTAAGTGTACAAAGAATTGGGAGATGATTATCTAAGGGGATACTTGACTTCAAAAATTGAAGTGTCTCATATGCTCTAGTAATCAACGCTAGATCAAAGTGCCCAAAATTCTAAGTTCAACACAACTTGAATGGGCTCAAAAGGAGTTTGTATGCCCAAGACATGACTAGTCAAAGGTACGGGTCAAACAAGCACCTGAGGCCATCGAGAAAGGCAGAAAAAATCACTATCTTAGAATTCAACAAAAATGGTGCCAAAATGAAGAGCTCATCGAAACGAACCCAACGCTGCTTGTTTCATCGAAATTTGAGCTCGTACATGTAAAATATGCCAAGTAAAAGGTTGTAGGAATCCAGGGTTGACCAGTCGTATGAATGTTGATGTTAGCATGCTGATGTGGCAGCCCATAATGTATGGACATGATATGTGGTGGTCGACATGGCAGGTGACAACATATGTACGAACCAATCTCACGTTGACATGTGGCAAGCCGTACGGCCATACAAATGATGTGGAAAACACAAGTGGCAGCTGATGTGGCATATGGTAGGTGATTGGACAAGATGCATGGTGGTTGACGTGTAATCTCTAGCAAATCATGTTGCACCATGTGGCACCTCCTCAGCATGCCACATGGCCCTCATTTTCTCCTTCGGTGCGGGTTAGTTTGTTTGTTAAAAATTGTGTGGGGGGATTTGATGCCCCCATCTCACACAAATCAGGCCAACCTCCTACCAATCCGCTTATATATCTACCTTACCATACATTTTGGAGTAGTTTTATTGAAAAAGTGTAAACCGCAAAATGAAGGGCCGAGCAGGTCGAACCCACAACCTCTAACTCACAAGTTGGTGGGCTCACCGCTAGGCCACATGCCTATATGCAGTATAGACATGGCTGAATATTGTTTTGTTTAATTATTAAGGCAAAAAATAAACAAATAACCCCTAAATAAATAATTAGACCCTCATACAACCATAGCCTGAAACTATAAGGGCTTAAAAGACACTTAAAAGATTATTTTAGAAGATTTTGAAGATTATCAATTGTAAACCCAAATTATAAGGGCCATAATTTAAAAGGGTTACAGGAAGATTAATGATTCCTATATGTAAATAAGGGAAATTGGTTGAAATTTTTACTTGAAAGGGGAGATATTGTATGATTTTGTAAATTATATGGTTAAAGGCCATATTGAGTAAAAGTTTTGTATAAAAGGGGGTGGATTGGGCTTGGAAGGTTAATGGAAATTGGGCGAATTCTTGGGAACTTAGGGGAAATTTGTAAAATCTCAGTGCAAACAGTAGGGAAACTATGCCAAAATGTTTGTGGTTGAAGGGGAGAAGATATTGTCAATTTCCTCGTTGAACGAAAAGGATTTGTAAGTTTTCTTGGAGCAGAATTGAAGGATCGGTCACTCCATTGGAGAGGGACCCAGAGATGTAGCCAGTTGGTGAACTCTGTTATCAATTTGTTGTCTTGTCTTGTCTTTCTCATTCTCAAATTCTATTATTTCCTTTATTCATCTTTTCAAGCATTTGATATTAAACATTTCAATTATGTTAATTTAATTCTAAAGCTTTAATTAATAATTGTAATCATTAAGCATTCAAATAGCAATTTTCATAGATCCTAATTCAGATCAAGTTTGGTATCAGAGCTTTGTGTGACTAGTATTGTAGAAGTGGATGCTAACACATTCTAGGAAATAGTGAGCTAGAAGAATACAATCTTGAGATCGGAAAACGTAGGACTTTGCCTATGATGGCATAAAATGAAGCTGGGAAAAGTACTGAGCCTAAGCTTGATGATAAGTCTTTTTAGCGAGCCTTTCTTGACATGAAGGCTATGGTGGAAGATCTTTATGTAGAAAAGAAGAAGTGCAAAAAGGGAGATTCTTCGAAGCAAGAAAAGAAGGAAGATCAGAAGGACAAAGAAGGAAAAGCTCCAGAAACTCCATCTCCTCCATCTTCCCCTTCTTCTCCATCTTCCCCTTCTTCTTCTTCTACTACTACTACTGTTAATCATTTCAAGAGCAAGTCTAAGCCTATTATTAAACTGGATGTAAAATTTAAATTGCCTAAGTACTGTGGGGAGTTAAATGCCAAAAAATTAGATGATTGGATCCAACAGGTAGAAGTGTCTTGTAGGATTCAAGGCCTAGTAGAAGATGTTTCTAGGATCCAGTTAGCCACTCTCCGGTTGGGAGGTACAACTCTCACCTAGTGGGAGAGTAGGACTCAGGAAGAAATTGCTTGCCATAGTAAGGTTAATATGACTTGGATGGAATTTTTTGTTGCCCTTAAAAAATAGTTTTACCCTTTAGGTTATATGCAACAACTAACAATGAATTGGAAAACCTTTAGGCAAGGTAAGGGTTAGTCTATCCAAGATTACACCCATGAGTTTAGAAAATGGGCTATTTCTTTAAATGTTTCATTGTATACTCAGGATACATTACTTAAGTACATAGGTGGTTTGCATTATTACCTAAGACATACTATTCTAATGTTGAGTCCTAGTAATCTGGATGAAGTTTCAGTCCAAGCCACTCATTTAGAGTCAAGGGGTAAGAACAATTTCAATGATAATTTCTCAAAGAAACCATCTAAGTCTGAGCGGACGTGTAAGGGTAAAGACAAAGATAAAGGAAAAGGGAAGAAGAAAACTATAGTTAAGAAGGAGGGTGATAAGCCCACATGCTCCCATTGAAAGAAAGAGGGGTATGATGATTCAATGTGCTTGAAGCTGCATCCAAAATTAAGGCCGAAAAGATACGAAGGCAATAAAGGCAAGCAAAAGATTGCTGCAGTGATTCAACAAGATCTTGGATCCAACTCTAGAGATGAAACATATATTGTTGCTGCTGGGGTCCAAGGTAAAGGGAAAGGTATAACTCTCTCTTCTGATGGAAATGTTTCTAATGCAAATGCAAGTACAAGTAAAGTATCTACTCCTCCTAAAGTTGATAAACAACAGAATGAACTATTTCATATTTGAGTTGTAACTGAGCACACTAAGATTGACACACTGTTTGATATGGGTTCTCAAGTCAACTTAACATTTGAAGAGGTGGAAAAGAAACTTAATATAACTACAACACCTCATCCAAAGCCATATCCTCTTGGATGGGTTTGCAATGATTCTCAACTATAGGTAACATAATAATGTAAATTGAAATTTTCTATACTACAAACTTTGTTGATGAGGTAGAGGTAGATGTTGTTCCTTTGGATATTTGTGGGCTTGTGTTAGGGAGTCCTTATCTGTATGACAAAAAAATCTTTTATAGGGGGAGAATAAGTATCATCTCTTTAAGGATGGGATAGAATACATTGTACGTGCACACAAAGTTAAGACTAATCTTGCACTAGTTAATGCTGGTCAGATGAAAAGGTTGGTCAATTCTACTAAGAACTTTGTATTAATGCTTGTAAAACCCAAAGAGGATGAAAACGCTGAAGCATTTAAGGGGTGTGATCCAGAGTGAAACTAAGATGGTCAAAATAGTTTCTGCTTATGATGACTTATTTCAAGAGCCAAAGGGGTTGCCACCTAAGAGAGATACAACATGAAATCCAGTTGCAGCAAGATGTGCCTCTTCCAAACATCAACATGTACCATTTATCAGTTTTGTAGAATGAGGAAATCAAAAAGCAAGTTAAAAATTTGGTTGAAAAGGGAGTCATCTGTCCTAGTACATCTCCTTGTGGTTCTCCAATTGTGTTGGTTCCAAAGAATGATGGATCTTGGAGAATGTGCATTGAATAGCGAGCCTTGGAAAAGATAATGGTAAAGAATAGGTATCCTCTTCCCTGGCTTGATGATTTACTTGATCAATTAAAACATGCAGTTTATTTCTCTAAGTTAGACTTGCATAGTGGATATCATCAGATAAGAATTGCAAAAGATGACATTTGGAAAACTGCATTTAAGACAAAACATGGACTGTTTGAGTGGTTGGTCATGCCCTTCAGGCTTTGCAATGCACTAGCTACATTTATGAGAGTCATGAATGATGTATTTCGTCCTTTTATTGATGATTTTGTCATAGTCTATTTAGATGATATTCTTGTATTCAGTCAAACTTGGGAAGATCATGTAATTCATGTAAATAAAGTTTTTGATATATTGAGAAAAGAAAAACTCTTTGTAAAGATGTCTAAATGCGAATTCACTAAGACATCCTTGGTGTACTTAGGCTATATCATAGGTGGTGGTCAATTGAAAGTAGACCTTGCGAAGGTCAAAGTTATTGTAAAATGCCTAAGCCAAGTACAGTCACTGAACTCAAAATTTTCTGAGGTGTAGTCCAGTACTGGAGAAAGTTCATTGAAAAATTCTCCTACATTGCATCATCATTGCACGCATTGACCAATACAAAGACAACCTTTTAGTGGGGAGGTCCACAATAGAAGGCCTTCAACACTTTGAAGGAAAAGTTGAGCACAACACTAGTTCTGGATTTACCAGATTTACATCAACCGTTCGAGATCGAGACAAATGCGAGTGGATTTTCCATGGGAGTAGTGCTAATGCAAGGAGGTAAACCAATCTTCTATCACTCTGAGACATTTACAGGTACAGTAATTAACTATCCTAGTTATGATAAGGAACTTTATGCATTAGTTCAGAGTGTTAAAAAATGGAAACACTACTTAATGGGGAAAGAAACTGTAATCCACACCGATCACTAGTGACTTTAGTACTTACACTCACAGTCTAAACTACAACAAAGTAGGCACTTTAGGTGGATGGATTTTCTTCAATAGTTTCATTTGGTGATTAAGTATAAAAAAGGTGTTCATAACAAAGTAACAGATATGTTGTCAAGGCCTCCTATTATGAATGCTTTGATTATCCTTAAAGGTAGTTCCATGGTACATGAATTTTTTTAGGAACAATATGCTAATGATGAAGACTTTAAGGAAATCTATTCAGTTCTAATTGCAGGAAAACATGTAGAAGAGAAAGATTACTATGTATAGGATAAACTATTGTATCACTTGGGAAAGTTATGTATTCCAAAAGATGAACAAGCATAGGTAATCAAAGAAGCACACACCTCATTGATTGCAAGACATTTTGGGGTAAGCAAAACAATCACTCAACTACAAAAGTATTGTTATTGGCCTCGTATGGAAGAAACTGTAACTAAGTATATTAGAGGTTTTGTTATGTGTGCAACAAGTAAACCTAGTAACATGAAATTGGGGTTGTACACACATCTACCTGTACCATCCCGTCCATGGGAAATTGTTTCAATGGATTTTGTAGGGGGGTTACCTATGTCTAGGAAGGGATATGATTATCTATATGTAGTAGTTGATCGGTTCAGAAAAATGTGTATTCTAGTGCCTTGTAAGAAATAGGTCACTACTGAACTGACAACTCAGATGTACTTTCAATTTGTATGGGTTGAATTTGGGCTACCTACTTCTATTGTATTGGATCAAGATTCTCGATTCTTGAGAGAATTTTGATCAGCTTTTTGGGGACTCATGGACACCAAACTGAAGAAGAGTACAACCTTCCATCCACAGATCGATGAACAGATAGAGGTAGTAAATAGGACAGTTATACATTTGCTCAGAGGTTACTACAAAAAACATCTCAAGCTGTGGGATGAGAGTCTTCCTTATGTGCAACATGCTTACAACCATGCAACACACTCTTCTACAAAGAGGTCTCCTTTTGAGACTTGCTTTGGTTATGTGCCTAAAACATCAATGGATTTTTCTTTTGGGAAAGATGATGTTGAAGATGGATGCCATGATGTAGAGAAGGCTTTGAAGTTCATCCAGAAAGTCCAAACAATTCATTAGGTAGTGGAAGCATAGTTGGAGAAGAGCCAAGCTAAATACAAGGCTTGACATGATAAGAATCACATCGATCATCATTTCCAGGTTGGAGACAGAGTTTGGTTACATATCAGCAAGGAAAGAATGCAAGATAAAGGAAGGAAGCTCAAGCTGATCTGGTATGGTCCCTTTGAAATCTTGGAAAAGATTGGAACCAACACCTTCTGCCTTAATCTTCCTCCATACATGCACATCTATTCAGTTATCAATGTTGAGAATCTAAAGTTGTACGATCCTCCAATGATACTGGATGAAGACACCTACATTCAGGTTCCATCAATTGATGATCTTTCATCGAAGTACATGTCAGAGTTGTTAGAGGATGTCATCTTAGACAGGAAAGTCAAGACTTCACGAAGAGGCGTAGTTGAATACCTCAGAGTGGAACTAAGGGGATGAATCCAAGCAAGGAAAAATGGATGGAGATTGGTAAAGTAAGGGAACTTTACCCTCACTTGCTTTCTGAGTAATCAAGCTTTCAGAGGTCCAAAAGCTCTCCAGTGGGGAGGACTGATCTAGGAGGATACTTGACGTAAAAAATTGAAGTGTCCCATATGCTCCAGTAACCGATGCTAGATCAAAGTGCCTAAAATTATGAGTCCAACACAACTTGAATGGGATCAAAAGGAGTCTGTATGCCCAAGATACGACCAGTCAAAGGTATGGGTCAAACAAGCACCTGAGGCCATCTAGAAAGGAAAAAAAATAATTGTCTCAGAATTTGACAAAAATGACACCAACATGAAGAGCTCATTGACATGAACCCAACGCTGCTCGTTTCGTCGAAATTCAAGCTCGTACACAAAAATACTCCAAGTCAAAGGTTACAGGCATCTAGGGTTGACCAGCTGTATGAATGTTGATGTCAACATGCTGACGTAGTCCATACTGTACATACATGACACGTGGCAGTTGACATGGCAGGTAATAGCATTTGTATGGACCAATCACATGTTGACATGTGGTAGGATGTACGACCATACAGATGACATGGCAGACACAAGTGGCAAATGACATGGCGTATGGTAGGTGATTGGATAGGATGCGTGGCGGTATACGTGTAATCTCTGGCGAATCATGTTGTGCCACATGGCACCTCCTCGACATGCCACGATGCCCTCATTTTCTTCTTTGGCACAAGTTAGTTTGTTTGTTAAAAAATGTGTGAGGGGATTCGATCCCCCCACCTCACACAAATCAGGCCAACCTCCTACCAATCTGCCTATATCTCTGCCTTACCATACATTTCAGAGCAGTTTTATTTAAAAAGTGTAAACCGCGAAATGAAGGGCCAAGCGGGTTGAACCCGCAACCTCCAGCTCACAAGCCGACAGGCTCACCACT
This sequence comes from Sequoia sempervirens, assembly GCA_007258455.2. NCBI lineage: Eukaryota > Viridiplantae > Streptophyta > Pinopsida > Cupressales > Cupressaceae > Sequoia > Sequoia sempervirens. Next base: position 88,996,006 of record VDFB02000017.1, on the reverse strand, counting down.
AGGCCATAGGCCTATAAGCACTATAAACATGGACGAATATTGTTTTGTTTAATTATTAAGGATGAAAATAAACAAATACCCCTAAATAAATAATGAGACCCTCATACAACAATAGCCCGAAACTATAAGAGCTTAAAATACACTTAAAAGATTATTTTAATTTTTTTGAAGATTATTAATTGTAAACCCAAATTATAAGGGCCATAATTTAAAAGGGTTACGGGAAGATTAGTGATTCCTATATGTAAATAGGTGAAATTGGTTGAAATTTTTACTTGAAAGGGGAGATATTGTATGGTTTTGTAAATCATATGGTTAAAGGCCATATTGAGTAAAATTTTTGTATAAAAAGGGGTGGACTAGGCTTGTAAGGTTAATGGAAATTGGGTGAATTCTTGGGAACTTAGGGGAAATCTGTAAAATCTCTATGCAAATAGTAGGGAAACTATGCCAAAATGTGTGTGGTTGAAGGGGAGAAGATATTGTCAATTTCCTTGTTGATCGAGAAGGCTTTGTAATATTTCTTGGAGCAGAATTGAAGGATCGGTCACTCCGTTGGAGAGGGACCCAGAGAGGTAGCCAATTGGCGAACTTCGTTATCAATTTGTTGTCTTGTCTTGTCTTTCTCGTTCTCAAATTTTGTTATTTCCTTTATTCATCTTTTCAAGCATTTGATATTAAACATTTCAATTATGTTAATTCAATTCTAAAGCTTTAATTAATCATTGTAATTGTTAAGCATTCAAATAGCAATTGTCATAGATCCTAATTCAGATCAACTAATCATAGGTACAGATAGGAAACTATCCTTCCAAGTGCTCCAGTCGGATATCATGGAGTGGAATAAACTTTAGGAACTAATGGGAAAATTTGTGGAGTATTCCACTATCAAGAAAAATGAAGTAAAGCATGTCATTGATGGTGAGTTCCTAATAGTGTAGTTGCAGCCAAAAGAGCAAACCACTACAAGACAAAAGTGCTACAATGATAGGGCACTACAAGAAAACATAGGGAAAAAGACAAAGAATTTATTTTATATTGGTAAATTTTGGGGTTAGGTGAAACCCTAGCTTATAATGAATCTGAGCCATTCAATGTAAATCAATTCTAGCCATTCATTTGGGATTTGGGAAAGTATAAATAGGGGGTCTCTCATTTTCAAGGAGAGAGTTGAGTTGTTGTAATGACATGCTACTGAAATTTCAAGAGAAATTCATTGCTTTTGGTGGATTCTTGAGTTTCTCTCATGTTTCATGATTCATCTCCTCATAGTTGATAGATTTGAGTAGATTTAATTTGTTGTTCTATATATTTTGCATGCTTTTAGTAGTTTAGTGAATGTTGTTCATTGATGCTAAAGAATACTATTGTGTTGATGCCCTTCCTTATTCATTCTTTTTGTTGTTTGTTGATGATAAACAACAATGTAAAGCTAGTCTGAACATAAATTCCTTGTTGCACTTAAGTTTCATCTTTTATTCATGCTTTGTGGTGAATGAATAGTTGAAAAATTTGCAGACCTTAGAAGATAGCATTGGTTCCATGATACTATGTATGCTGGTTAAGTGGAGCTCAATTATAGGAAGGTTGTCCATTGTAGCATCCTCCATTATCACTGTTCATTGGTAGTTGTAGGTCTAGGAATTCTTACCTTTCCCTTCCCTTTTGACCTTTCTTTGAATTAAAAGTTAAAATCAAGTTCTAGCATCATCATAAAGCCAAATCTGATGTCGAAGATAGAGTTTTAGACTATTGTCCTGAACTTGCAGCAACAAAACATCATTTCAGATTTTCACAAACTCCATTTAAGGATCCAATCTCCTTTCAACTTAACATATGTAAGGATTCCCTATGATTATCAGAAAATCACATTAACCAACTAAGACATTCCAAGAAAGTCATGACCTGACATCCAAGAGACCTTTGGATAATTGTCTGCAACTTGTTTATAGGAAGTTATCTTTCAAGAGAGGTGGTGCACTTATGCATTACCTGTGTTGGGAAGGTGAAAAACAACCATCAACACCCAAAAAATATTCTCACCGACACATAGGACAAACACCAAGTGGATGGAAGGCAAGTTGGTGATGTGGAATTTTTCCTTTGGATTTGATTTTCTAAGGTGAGGGTATGTGAAAGGGGAATTTACACAAGGGGTGCAAATTCGCTTCTATACAATATTGTTATGACACCTTTGGAAGAGTGTTATTCATCATCGTAGGATTTGATAACAATGCTCTTGGTTGTGTCTACACATGCTTCAGAGAAGCCCAATGCCTTAACTAGTTTTAGGGTGCAAATATTTAGTCCCGCTCCACTGTCTATCAAGACTCATCTAACTTTATGCTTATGGAAAAAGACCTCAAGGTGCAAGGGGTCATTGTGAGTGGACTTTTGGGATGCATAGTCTTGATATGAGAAGGTGACATGATGGGTGTTAGCCAAGTAGCCTACCATTTCTTAGAAATGATTGACATCTAGGTCGATGGGTATAGTAGAATTCTGCAAGGCTTTGTCAAGAATGGCTCGATGTTTGGGTGATATGCGCAACAACTCAAGGATATATATTTTTGGGGTGTCTTCCCCAAATGGTCAAGTAGATTATATTGAGACTTTGGTTGTTGCTTCTTTTAGGGAGCACCTTGGATAGTCACATTTTTTCAATGAGCATTAACCGCACATTCAGACTATTTCTTAATGGTAATGGTATTGACATGATTGTTGGAAGCTCGAATGTGATTGACTATGGAAGTATAGTAATATTTGGAATTAGTGTAATTGGATGAATTATTGGTCTTATTACTCAAATTTGAGGCCTTTAATTTTCCATGGTCATGTAATGGATCTATAAAGACCTTATGATCACTTGTTGGAAGTTTGTTGTTGTCCATCGACCTCTATGGTGCCATTTTCAATGAGGCCCAGGATAATATTTTTTAGTTGTCGATATGATGAAATAGAATGTACTTTGACATGGTGGTAGTCACAAAAGGCATTGTCATCCCACCATGAAGATTTGAACTGCCTTAGATCATATGGTTTCACCTTAGGAAGTGTAATGACCTTAGACTGCAAGAGTTGTTTGAGGATAAATTTGATAGGTTCCCCTAAGGGACTGTACTTGCATCTTGTAGGAAATTGTCTTTGAGGTCTTTGTCCTTGTGTGTTCTGAAGGGTGTTTACCATTTGTTGTGGTGGGTTGTTTTACGTGTTAGGTACTTTAAGTGTAAGTGTAGGATCCATATGGATTTCTCTCACATCGACAACTCCGTCATTAGTGACATTTTTGTTTTGATCCCAATATTTGTTTTTATCATTTGATGTCCCTTGGGCATTTTGGGTTTTGTTATACATTTTAATTTCTCCTTTGGAAATAAGTTCCTTCTCAAGGATGGTTCCTTTTTCTACAAGGTCTGCAAATGTTGAGCAACAATGGGTTTGTAGTGAATACTTTAAGTTTGTGATCAGATTTTTGATGAACATGACAATTTTCTATTTTTTGAGAATGTCAACAAGACAATGGATAGCTAAGCTCCTCCATCTCTAGAATAATGTTATGAAGGATTCAACCTCTTCTTGTTTAGTGTGATATAGGGAGGCAATAGTGATGTGATTTTTAATATTAAAGGTGAAGTGGGTGATGAACTTGTCAGCCAGTTCATCCCATGTTTGAATGCTGGTAGGTAAGTGGGTGAACCATTCTAGGGCTTGTCCTGTGAGACTCTTAGGAAATAGTCTCATTAGGTATGTCTGTTCGGAAGCTATGTCAATCAAGGTTGTGTGGAATTCTCTAATATGATAAATGGGTTTTCCTTTCCCTCTATATTTGGGTAATGTTGGCATGACATAATGAGGAGGAAGAGGAGGCATGCATACTAACTGTCAAACAGGTATGGACATAACTCCTGGGTAGAGTAAGTCTTCTTGTTTGACAATGTCATAGTTTCTACTTGATTTTGTAAGGGTAAAACTTGAGTGGCTAGGACATCATATGATGTAAGTTTTCTATCCATGACATTTGTGACTACATTTTGGTAAGGCCCAATGTTTGTATTTTGCAATCCAACGTTTGGGTTTGATGGTATGTTGGTGTTGATGTGAGGTGTATGTGGTATGTTTTGAGTGAAAGATGGGATTTGGTTTTGAATATATGGAATGTAAGTTGAGGTTGGAATTTGAATTTGAGGAATGTGAGTAGTGTGAGTTGATGTGTTGAATTGCATTTAGGAAGAATTGGAAATATTTGGACCTTGCATGAATTGGGTGTTGAGTTGGGAGGAACCTTGAGTATTTTTTTGAGGAACGCTTGTGTTAGGACCTTGAGTAGTATTAGTGTTGGTGTTGGTCCCATGAATATGGACTCTAGTCCTCTTATTTTTTCCAAAAGGATTGAAAGATATTGTGTTCATGGAACTAGATGTTCCAAATGGGTTTGACATGGTGTTCATGGAACTAGATGTCCCAAATGGATTTGAAAATGTGGTTTTTGTGGCACTAATGGATTAGAGGTATGACCAAAAGGTTTTGACATGGATTGCATCATGGGTTGTGTGTCAAATAAAGTTCTATGTATTGTGATGGAAGATGGAGTTGGAACCCCTTGTGGCATAGAGACATTTAATTGTGGGATTGTGGAACCACTAGAGGTAGACATGTCTTGTCCTTTACTTTGTTTATTTGGTGACAATTCTAGTTGAAGTGTATTTACATCAAAGCCATGGGGTAGTTTTTCTCCACTGTGTAAGAGTTTGGCTAAGTACCTCTGAGGGTCTAAAGCTACTATTTCATCCACAAATCTAGCCACATTTGGGTCTTGGGAAGCTACCTCTAATTGATCCTCTGAAAGAGGGTTGTTATGGGTGTTGTAGTTTTCAAATGGAGTGTTTGACTTAGGCGCTTTGTTTGAGGAAGAACCAAAGTTTAGGTTACTAGTGTGATTGCAGAGGTCCTCATCATCATCGTGGAAAAACTCCATCTCTTTTCTTTTCTTTTGGGACCTAGTTTTGACCATAAAAGACTCGTGAAGGGGAATGAAGGTGTATGTGACAAGATGTCCAAGGTATGACAATGCAAAGGGATGACCTAAGTCTAAGGTGTGCAACCTAAACTATGTTTCTGGATTTTTTGGGTATAAGGATTCCTAATAATGATAATGTCCAAGATTTAAGGTTGAAAGTGACAATGCCGAGATTAGGATATGACAATGTCACTATAACTGCAATATATGGTATGACCAAGCCTAAAAGTGTATGGAATGATTTTAATGACTGATATTAAGGCACAAGGTGACAATAGACAAGATTTGGAAGATGTTGATGTCACCATGTCCAAAAAACTAAGGTATGATTATGTCTAAGATGTGTAAAGATGGCAATGCCAGGTGTAATGGTATGACCAAAAATATGTTATGCAAATGAGATGACTATGGTATGGATAGCTAAAGTTATGACTAGCCACCTTTTTTGAGACTAAAAAAAGAGTTACTAGCCAACCTAGGATTGTCCAATGTTTCCAAGATTTTCAATGACCTTAAGGAGTAGATGACAAGTGAAGAGTTTGAAAAGGTGAGCTTTAAACTAGATTGCTGACTTTAAAGGTTACACCAAAATGGCAAGGACTAGTGTGGAAAATGGCAAGGTCAATGGAAATGTTTCTTTGTAGCAATGGGCCTATGACAAGATATGGAAAGTTTCTCTATTCTAATGTTTTCAAAAGGTATATGCAACCTAATGATGGATGTCTATAATAGGTGAGGAAAATCTGATGATGGCTTAAAATTTCTCTAAGCAATGTAAGGAGAATACCCTAAAGATTGCCTAAAATGTGATGGAAAGCTAAATGAATGTGATGGAAGGGCATAAATGAGGTGAGCAAGTATTTGGTTTAAATGCTAGGCTTGTTTTGGACATGTAAGCCTAGTTCATTCCTTAAAGGGCATTGATAAAAAATTCTCAGCAATATGTCTTCGTTGTGGTAGTTCTTCAAGATACATTTTCTGATAGACCTTGACCTATGATGTGTATGTTTGAAAAAGAAGAACGTGGATCTTCACTTAAGGACTTTGGTTTTGCAAGATATCATGCAAAAATTTGCGTTGTTTGACTTTTTGAGCAACCTTTTGAGATTTTCAAGGTTAAAATGTTATAGATTCCAGGTGTGATGCTTAATTGAGATTGAAATTTTTTGTTTTGAACACACACACAAAACATGACAAACAAAATGTTCTAGATGACTCTGATATGAAATCAGAGTAAAATTCTGAATGGGGGCCTAGATTAGCCCAAAATTTTTCACTGGTCTTGAAAAATTTGAAAAAACTCATAAGAATGCACAATCTAGGCTGGAAAGAGGATACTACTTGTTGAGTCCCTACTTGGATTACTCCAAACACTAAGACAAAGTGGAAAGCTAGAGCTATTGGTGACACTGGCTCCCCCACCATGACATGAGCACACCAAAATATCTTACCCCGAAGATCCAGATATCTTATGAATCGAGGGATTTCTGTCTCCACAATGAATAGTATGTGTAGGGTAACTTTAGAGGTTCAACCTTCTACACTAGCAAGAAAAAAAGGTTTTTTGCTTCTACAACAAGTGGTTTTTAATCAATGTTTTAGGATAATTTGGCGCCTATAAATGTGGCGATTCACTCATTTAAGAGGTCTCCCAACCCTTAGAAAGGTTTTTTACACATCTCATGCATATTGAGGGAGAATTTTGTCGGTATAGAACATATGTACTAGGTGGTTGATGACATTCATCACACCCACAATTTTTGTTTCCCCTCACAAATTTGGAAGCAGGCCCTCTAAGGGGTTAAGAACATAAAATAGATGGGTCTAGATTTTGATCACCAAGTTTACACAAGGTGAGATCATACACCTACCACATTACAAGCACATGAAAGTATGATTAATTAACCCCCTAGTTAATCTATGTGCAAATAGACATTTGAAAAAGAGATCTAATCAATGAAATCCCTACAAAACCATTGTTAGTAGTTTGAATTTTTAGTCTTCAACAAACAAACATCAAGTTTCAAAGTTTTTTAGAACTCCTCCCAATATTTATGCCACATATTGCAAAGAATACATCAGTAATACAAAAAAACCCTATTCTATTAAACACAAAAGATATAAATTGAAAACTTCCAATGAGATTCTAAATTCAAAGCTAATAGGTAGTTGTGACTCACCATAACATAGTTGTGGCTCATAGTTGCATCATACCAGATGGTAACTGCATCGTTCTGGATGGCGATTGCATCGTTCTTGATGGTCACTACATTGTTATTATGCATTGAAGTCTCTGTTAGTTGTGCAAACCCCCAATTAGTTGTGGAAAACTATCCCAAACCTACAAAACATTAAAAAAATGACCAAATTCGAGCAAATGAGAGACTAATATGAGTGATTAGGGGGTTAGACTGTGAAATCCAAAACCAGAGAGCATAAAATGCATAGAAAACCCAAGAAATCAATCAAATTCACAAGATTCTATAGTGTAAAATAGTTGCGTCACTGAGAGCCATAGTTGTGTCATTTTAGCTTGCAGTTGCATCATTCTATACTTGGAACCTACAAAATTAAAAATTTCATACGAAAATCTACAAAAAATTTCTATTCACATTGGGTCAACCATTGTAATTAGGGTTAAATAATTAGGATCAACGATAATAAAAAATTAAACAATAATCATAACAATCCTAATCAAGTAATAAAGATCAAAAGGAAGATTAAAGGGTAAAACAGTGAAATGGTATTACCAAAGCTTCAAGCCTCCATTGATTAACCTCTATTACCCTTCTCCATTTTTCTTCTAAATGACTAATGCTCTCAGATTATAAATTGGGATAATAACCTCTGTCTATGCCAACAAAAATTCAAAGATTATTATCTTAGTATGAATTCTAGATCCTTTAAAATGACCATGAGAGGTGTCTCTTATAGAAGAGTCAAATTTGAATGGACAACCAAAATTGAAAAGGATTAGTTGAAGGTGGAGATTGATTGTGATAGTTGAGGTTAAGAATGAGACTGACTGAGGAACTAAGAAAATTATTTAGTTTGAATGGGAAAGTGAATAATTAAATGATGACAACATTATTTAATTATAGACGCAAAAAGGAAAATTGATTTTTTGAATTAAATAATAATTTAATTAAAAAATATGGGAGGGAAAGTCAATTTAGAAAGTCATTTAAATAAATAAATAATATTTATTTAACTGTAGAGGAAAAAGGTAAGTGAATAATTAAATAATTAGGATTAATTATTTAATTATAGTAGACAAGATAGTAATAATTAAATAAATTAGATTTATTTAATTATAGGAGACATGAATGTTTTGATTAGAGGTAAAAAAACGGGATTTGATGGGGCCTGAAACCCAAAATAAATAAAGGTAGACTATAATTAAGATACATCATAGACCATCAGCAGCCCCACAACAACCACAAAAGATAAGAAGGATTACAAATGCTGCAACTAACAAACAAGCACAGGCCAGAGACCCTACAACATCTTGGTTTTAATTGGGACCATAAACCTTGTTAGTACACAAGAAACTCACCTTCATCCGCCAGGCGTTAGAAAACCAGCCGATCATGGAAAACATCACAAAGCCAAAAAAGAAGAACTGCATAGTGATGAAAGACACCAGCAAACCCCTAATAAAAAACTTGACCAAAACAAACCATTGGGCACAAAGCCACAACACGAACCAGGAGGGCAACACCAAATAAAACCAATCATCCGGCAGCAAAGCAAGAGAATCCAAGGAGCCAAAAACATTCAAGGACAGCACCAACAACACCAAATTCAAAGAAACACTCTTGCAACAGGAAACCAAATCCACAACCACCTCAAAAGGAAGGAGCTCCCCTCTATAGGAGAGGATGCTACAAGTAGCAAGACCTCCACAACTAGAAATCACCAACACCCTCCATCTCCACCTCCATAGGAGCAGAACCCACCTCAATAAGAATAGCTGAGGGAGGTCCACCTCCATAGGACCATAGGAGACAGCTAACACAAAGGTCAAACAAACACTTGTAGCAACCTTTGGTAACCACTGCACCAGAAACAAACGCAACACCAACCAACCAATAACAAAAAGAACCCTAGGCCAAAAGACCACCAGAAACAAGGATCTGACCTCAGAAGGAATGAGAACAACCACCCCCCTAAAGGAACAGGGGAACCCAAACAAGAAGGAAATCAGGAGACGAGCCAACAGGAAAGACCACTGAGCAACTCCAACATGCTAGTCGGAGCCAGAGATAAGCCAAGACTCCCAACATCCAACCAAAAGGAAACACCACCACACCTCAACAAGGGGACATGAAGAACCCAAAACACACCAAGAACAAAAAACCCCAAACCAGAGCCACCAAACAAACAGCAAGCAGAAATGAGGGACGACCAAGAAGAAAGCAGAAGTAGAATAGAGTAGCAAGAAGAACCACCAAGCCTTCCTATTACGCCGAATAGGAACAGAAAGAGGCCCCATCTACAACTGAACTTCTACAGAGAATCCCACAATCACCAACTGCTTGGAAAAAAGTTGAAAAACCTAGCCCTTAGCCATCGCATAAGGAGCCAAACCAAAAACCATGGAAAGTTGAAGCACCAAACCCTGACACTTTCCAAAATCCACACACCAAATCCATGAAAAAGGACATGAATAGGAGTAGAGCCCACCATAAACCAACACTCTGTAGAAGCAAACTCTATTGCTAACCATGTCATGAAAGGCCATAGAAAACACCAAACAAAATTTCCCATAGCCAACCATAACCCACCGAACAGGCTTAGCACCACAGAGCACCACAAACGTCCTCCAGTAGAGCCTCGACACCCACAAATAGACCTCACTATTTTCAGAAAATGAACCAGGGACAACAACATTTTCATAGCAAAATAGAGCCATCACAGGCAGTAACAGACCGTTAGAAAGACTGACAATCACAGGGGAAGGAATTCCCTAGCAAATACCCACCACTTCTTGCACACAGACACAAGAAAGATCAACAATACAAATCATCCATTGAATGGCAGAAACAAGCAATGGCCACCGAACCCCACAAGATCCGTCCCCATTAACAACAGGCCCAACTTTTCCGACCACAACATCCACACTCCTCCAAAAGCCCAGCACTCCAAGCCCAGCACTCCAAGCCCAACAATCTCAAGGAGAGATGAATTCTAGAAACCCCACAACTCCACTAAAGGATTAGAAGAAAGCCACAGGACTGAAAGGCCTAGTGAAGACAACCCAGCCGTAGCCTCCCACAAAAGCTTAGCACCACACACAAGAGAAAAAATCAAAAACACAAAAACAGGCTCCTCCAGCCCGTACGCCACAGAGGAAAAACCAAGACCACCATACACATGGTCTACAAAGGGTAGAGAAACCCCAAGCAAACCAACATCTGCATCTGCCTCATCCTCATCAGATTCAGCCTCACCCTCAAGCGCACCCTCGCCCAGGTTCAAAATCGCTCTCCCGCTCATCGCTCTCTTACATGTGTACACATTTGATTCCATTTAATTAATCAATGTTAGGAGACATGAATGTTAGTGACACAATTAAATAAGATTTAATTAATCAAGAGATAAAATAGAATGATGGAAATGACTTAATTAAATAATTAAAATTATTTAATTAATAGGAGAATGATGACATTAGACAATAACTAAATAATTAAAACTATTTAATTATTATGTATGAAAGGGGATTTAATAAGTCCCAGGCCTAGGACAATTTTTAGTGTCTACATCAACTACTTTTTTTTTTATGATACACATAATGTGGTCACATTATAATGTAATAACATTTAGGTTTGCATTAGCCAAATCTAAGTGTGTTCATGTTTATATTGTGACTAATCCTTAACATGTTTGTGTTATAACATGAGTGTAGTGTAAAACTAAATTTTTGAGCTCTACCCATTCTCTCCCATATTTGGTTTAAATCATGTTCCCTACACCAAAATAGTCAAATTTTATATAAAAATGGGATTTTTTGGGCATGTTGGATGTAATGGTAGGGTCTATTTGGCTTGAAAATACCCTAAAACTATTTAGTATGCTTGAGTCTATTCTCAAACATTCATTTATAAACTAGATTTTTGAACTTTGATTTTGGAAAAATAAAATTGTATCTTGACTTTCTTGAGCCTTCTAAATGGTATGGAAAAACTAAGATGATACTACGATTACTAAAAATTTGTAATAGTCTAGATTTAAAAAATCCAAGTGTAAATCTTAGAGGTTAAAAAATGTTTCATCAAAATCCTCTAATTATCTAGATTAGCTTAACATAAAAGAGAAGAGCATACTAGGTTTTCAATAAACCTACATGCAAAGTGATTATCGCCATGATTATCCATTTTTCTATATTTCTCTCTACCTCTATCCATATTGCTATCTTTATCTCTGTCTCTCTCTTTCTATGTCTCTCATTATATCTCTTTCTCCCTTCTCTCTATCTCTCTCTTTCTACCCTTCTCTTTTTCGCTCCTCTATATCTATATCTCTCTTGATCTCCTTTATCTTTCTCCCCCCTCTCTCTCTCTATCTATATCCCTCAATTTATCTCTATATATCCCCCCTCTCTCCCCCTTCCCTCCCTCCCTCTATCTATATCCCTCAATTTATCTCTATATATCCCCCCTCTCTCTATCTCTCTTAATCCCTCCTCTCCCCCCCTTCCCTCCCTCCCTCTATCTCTATTTATCCCCATTTCTCCCTCCCCCCCTCTATCTCCCTATATACATCTCTCTTTCTCCTCATCTCTATCTTTATATCTTTCTCCAACTCTTCATCTAGAGAAAGATACATATGGAAAGATAGAGATATATGAAAATAGACATAGAGAGGAGGAGGGAAAGAGATAGAGAGATAGAGAGAAGATAGAGAGGAGAGAGATATGGAGAGATAGTTAAAGAGATATGGAGGTAGAGAGGAAGAAAGAGAGATTTGGAGAGATAGATATATAGAGAGAGAATCCTTCTAAGCTACATTATTTTTGTGAATTATCTTAGGAACCTTAAGACCAAAAATGTGCCAAAGTTTGATAGTACTCTTCTTGAAAATTATGACACTTAGGATTTTTTTTCTAAAATTACAACTAGACATTTAGTCATATAATAACCTCTCATTTTTTCTCAACTCCATATCATTTTACCATGGAAGTGACAAGTATTATTTTTAAAATATTTAATTATATTAATTGTAATGGTGCTCAAAGCAATATTTTTAATTCTACTTGTCTTGCTAGCAAACTAATAGCACCAAGACTTCTCAGTGGGATGGTTTATACTAGTGGAGACCTCATTTTTCTACCAAAACATCCTAATTTTTATAATTCACATTGATCCAAAAGGTCTCTCAATATCCCTGAGACCAAAAATATGGAAAACTTTGATGGGAATATTCTCATAAGCTATGACACCTAGGAATTTTTTGTTTGAACCTACAACTAATCATTAGATTCATCTACAATAACCTATCTTGATTTATATTAATTCAAATCATTTTCCTATAGTGGTAAAAAATACAATGTTACAAAATGTTTTAATTTTTTTCAATCTAAGGTTGCTAAGAGTAATATTTTGTGTTCCATAGTGATAAGTTCAACACATATAATAATGTAAATAAGACAATATAGAAGATAGATCACACACAATACAAGAGATATTCCTAGGAAACATCTTAATATATAATATATGTAGAAATAAAATAAACCCTCATGGTAGGGAAACAATATACACTAGTCCTTATGGAAGAAGCCACTTCTCACTATATCTCCAAATGATCCCAAATACATAACATACTATTCACATTATTTACAATGATATCCATATCCTTTATATAGAACTCCTTCTATAACATAACGTAAGGGTAAACTACTAATCCTAATGTAATCCTAATCATTACCTAATATAATAAATTATATAATTTATCAACATGACCCAATACAAGTAACTTAAGGGATTTCTGCCATGTGTTGGAATATTAATCCACTTCTATACATTGTAATATCATACCCCTAGGTGTATAACATGTCATCCCTCCTTAATATATTTCATTCTTTAAATATGATAGGAAGTCAAATAGCAATACCATCAATAGTTATTACAAATATGATGTCATGCCATATCATCCAATCATCCATAAGTGGTATTCATAGTGGTTTTAGCATGATGAAACCAAAATCCCATCCTTGATCTATATTTTATTGCAATAATTTTATTCCTTTTCCAATCCTAGTAATTCCTCCATTTTTTCCATGAATAACCATTAATTCTATTATACCACTAATTTTTTTACTTGTTCCTTTGATTCCATGAATACCCTTAGTGATTTTCCTTAAAATTCCACATAGCATTGTGTAAGGGGAAATCGAGTGTGCGATAAGATCCAATATTAATGAACTGAAACTAATCTAATTCAAAATAAAGATCATGATTGATGCCCATTACTCATGAAATGAACAATACAAGAACAATGAATTCAAGAACATAATTGAAACAAGATAAGAACAATGAATTCAATACACTATAAAGATGCCCACCTTGTGTTAAAGTTTATTCACAAAGATGTTCACTAGTACACAAACAACAATATATGACTAAATAAAATACTAAAAATTGTATATAAATTTCTAAGTTTAGTCACGTGACTATTAGTGGTTTATTTGTAGTCATTTATAACACCACTAAATTTATGACTAAACTATTTTAGTCATTTATTTAGTTATTGATTTTTAGTCATTGATTTGGTCATTGATTTAGTCATTGATTTAGTCATTAATTTAGTCATTTATTTAGTCATGGTAGTGATTTATTTAGTCATAAATTTAGTCATTAATTTTAGTCATGTGACTATTTTAGTGGTTTATTTGTAGTCATTTATAACACCACCAAATTTATGACTAAACTATTTTAGTCATTTATTTAGTCATTGATTTGGTCATTGATTTGGTCATTGATTTAGTCATTGATTTAGTTGTTAATTTAGTCATTTATTTAGTCATGGTAGTGATTAATTTAGTAATATATTTAGTCATTAATTTAGTCATTGATTGTTGTTATCTAGTCATCTATTTAGTCATATATTTAGTCATTAATTTAGTCATATATTTAGTCATTAGTTTAGTCATTAGTTTAGTCATTAATTTAGTCATTACTTTAGTCATTACAAATCAAATCTAACTTAATTAATCCTCACAAATTTATGCATAGAAACTTCAAGTATCATAGATATTCGAATGTTAAAAAATACCATGAAATGAAGACTAAAATGCTTGAACAAATATGATTGATCAGACACACACAAACAAATTACAAATAAAGAGGAGCCACAACACAGTATTTATGAGTGGAGAAAAAACCACTCTGAAAATTTACTTTATTAAGCCTCATTGGAAAATCAAAATCTCATTGGTTACATTCAATGTCTTAGTGACATTGTACAAATTATAGACACTATATAAACAAAATACTCCTATTTTCATATACTTATACTATTTTCCCCTTGCTTATCTACAATCCTTTTGGAAGGGCAGTGACCTCCTATAGGGGCTCAACCCATTTAATCCCCTTGCAAATCCACAAATTTCCCGCCGCTATTGGTTTTGGCTCCTCCAAACTCTTCCTTGTTGGTATTCACCTTTCACTTCTCCAATTTGGAGCTGCAGCCTGAAAATAAGGTTTCAAAATTTGCACATCAAAAACTCAGAAAAGTCAAATAATACAGAGGATAAAATTCAAACATTTTCTTTTCCTTTTCCAACTATGACACCCTAAAATTAGGCACTAGATATAGTGAATGTATCATAATTAGATATAATATCCATCAAAAGCATATTTGGAAGTAGATTTTTATTAGATATTGTAGTTGCAAGTTCCACTAATTATAATAAAGATAAATAGTTTTACCTTTCTGCATCAACTAATGCAATTCTAATAACTTTTAGAGGATCGACAATGCTAGCCTTTATCATATCAACATACTCAATTGCAAGTTGCAACACAACATTAAACTTATTAATTAGAATCAACATAAAAGATAAGGAAACTATAAGAAAGCATGTCGAGGAAAAATATACAAAATCCACTTCAATTATTTTAAATTTTGAGGAGTTTCTCCAAATAGCACGGGTTCCCAAAATGAAATGGGGACTCTTGAGTAAAATGGACCGAAAGAAAATGAACCAACTATGATAAACACTTGAACTTGAGGGTGTATTTGTAAACAAAGAGAAGGTAATGTACGAGAGAAGTATGAAAACCTTCAAAGCCAAATGTTATTGCTAAGTGTTTTTGGCTTAGATTGTGTTGCATTTTTTGCATCAACGTTTTGGATCACACTTCGTGATCCATCATCAGGATAAAGGAGAGCATAAGGAGTAAAAAGAATAGCTGCAAACCAAGAATTGAATAAAAAAGGAGGGAGGGGGTGGGGAAATATGACACAAGAACCAAGGTGATGAAGGAAGGATTACACTAACAAAAACACAAAGGAGTAATTAATTAAAGATTAAGAACACAATTGAGCAAGAATAAAAGTAAGCAAACAAATAATAAATCAATGATTAAACCAAGAGACACATATAATATAGAAGGAAACTAATAATAAAGGGAAAAAACATATAAAAAATAAACAAAGACACAAAAAAGCAACGTGCATACAATTATATATGCACACAAACAAAAAAAAAAAAAACCAAACATACATACAAACCTATAAATAAATACAAACTACACAAACAAAAAACCAATTGACATTAAAGGAACCAAAATAATATAGAAACACAACTAAAAAATAAATAAAACAAGGAGACACAACAAGAAATAAAGGAAGAAAAAAAATTAGAAGCACACAAGCAAAAATATAAATGCACACAAACACATACATACAACCATATATATATATGAAAGAAAGAATAAAAAAATAAATGAACCAAACAATAAAAAACCAAAAAAGAACCACAATAAAAACATGAAAATAGAAATAAATAAAAATATAAGCACACACATATACATACAAACATACAAACCAAATCAAATAAAAGCAAGCATACAGACGATTTCAATAATAGTTGCTTTGGTTCTCAAGGGACTAGGTTTTAGGTCAAGTACTCCGATGAATGGATATACAAACAATTTCAATAATAGTCCCAGCTATTATCCAAAATTTTAAAAGAAGTCCATTCAAGAAGCCACCGCCTTTGGGAGAAAGAAAGAGGATCGTGTATTCCATGGACGTTTGGGATTCGTCAACTAGAAGTAACATCTATCATAAAAAAAATCTCACAGAAGATATAGTATCCATCAAAGTATGATTGAAAGTGAGTTTTTGCAAATGCCCTGATAGACATATACGCAAAATATGGAAGCATACACAAAGAACATGAAATTATTCAATATTGCAAGGAAGAAAATCATTGGCGAGAGAAAGGCCTCTCGGTGGAATAGAATAGCATGTCCCTCTGATGCCCCAAAAAGGGCAAAGGGTCAATTTTGAAGAATTCATCGGTGAGAGGATTGATCATCGATAGGAGTTAAAACATGGTCTCACCGATATGACGATGGCACTCTCTTGCCAAAGAATGCAATTAATGATTAAATGAATGGGATTATGGAGTATATGCTCTAGTAGACATATAGTTGAATATGATTTGGTAGACATATATGCAAGATATGGAATCATAGAAAAAACACCTAAATTGTTTGACATAATGCCTCAAAGAGATGTCATCTCATGGAATGAAATGATTGATTGCATAATGTGCACAAAATGGATTTTGCAACAAACCTCTCAAAATATTTCAATTAATGAAGCACTCTGGAACACATCCTAACATTGTAAGCTTTGCTTGGGTTCTAGGTGCATGCAGTCATGCAGGTTTAGTGGATGAGGGCTGCACATACTTTAGTTGATCATTAGGTGTGCATGGTTGACCTTCATGACCTTTGAGGAATTTATTCAAATAGTTCACTACCTTGTCTATGCTACCACATTTTTCATACATGTCTACCAAAGCATTTTATCGAATAATTCATTGCCATGTTGCTATGGCTAAAAGCCTAAAACAGGTGCTTTCAAACAAGCTATGGATTTCAACATTGTAAGCACTCTGGAACACATCCTAACATTATAAGCCTAAGATTTTTACTTTTATAGATAATCCCAATACATTAATAATATATTTATATACATGCAATTATATGTTAAAATAATACATACTTGATCTATTCATGTGTACCACTAGAAGTTGCATTTGATATGGCCCATGCTACTTCTTTCTTAATATCAAACTCAACAGTTTGAAGGAGCTGAACAAGTGGAGGAATGATGTTTGCATCGATCACAACCTGAAAACCAAAATATCCATTAACAAATAGCAAACCTTAAAACAATTTAGTTTCACACCATTCAACAAAGATGATTCTCTAGTCTAGATAACAAATAAAAAGACCTTAATTTGTTCTTTTATTTCCTGTGGTTATGATTGAAATGGTCCAGCAAGCTTCCTTCTTGATGCTCTTCTTGTGATTATGGGTTAGGAGAGATAATAGGCAAGGAAGTGCTTGATTGTTGATTATGTACTGAAATTAAATGAAACACCATAACATAAGTCAATGAAATAGTACAATGACAACATCATACACTTGCAAAAAGAACAATTAATTATTGACATGAAAATATAAAGAAAATGTCAATATAAACTTATACCTATGTTTGCAAATCATCACCAGTTACAATATTTCCCACTATTCGAAGAGCTAGAATATCCACTGAAATATTGGTTTAATTCCATGAGGAGCATTCAAAATATTCTCCTAACCCCTATTAGGAGTCATTATCACTATAAGGTTAAGGTTTTGACCATTGTGAGTATATCATATCCTTGTGATAGGCTACAAAGAAAATCTTGTCAATTTATTTGTTGCTATGTATAAAGAAGGAAATGATGAGCAGTTGTTAAATATGGAAAATCATAAGGAAACAAGGGATGAAAGATAGTCTTTACCAAAGTGAGAAAGTCAAAAGAGGATAAAGGATAAAATTCAACCATGAAAGACCAAAGGTATTCATTTCATTAAAGACAGTGATAAGGCTGTGAATACATTATGAAGATATAAAGACTTAGACCTGCAAAGAAAAGAATGATAGTCAATAGTCCATTAAAGAGGACAAATATCATGATGCTCTCATAGTCACCAATGTAAGGCAATCCTTTGGAAGAGTGTATGACAGTCACATCCATGGACTAGGAAATCATGAATATCCAAGATAGTCACATTGCATGAAACAACCCTTTCAAATGCATGACAGTCCAAATATAGAGCTAACAACAATCCTTATATTCACAAGGTCAGAGAAGGGATAGTTGTTAAAGGATAGTGATATTGATCCAAGGTGGATAGTGCTTATAGCATAGCATGATAGTTGATAAATGTTTAGATAGTGCAGTCACATTAGGCATGATGTCATGACAATCCTTGGCTAAAATAAGGTCATATGATAGTGGTATAGTGTACATGCACTTTCTAAATTTGAAGCAATAGTAAATAGTAGAATAACTTGAATGAAGCTTGTCATCATGTGAACTGTAGCTTTGGAAAATACTAAATAAGCCCCTTTGCAAAACTTGCATCAACATCATGAAGAGATAATCAAGGTAGTCTGTGATACCAAAGAACATCAACATCATCTTTGGAAGCATGAACATCATGGCAAACATCATTGTCTTTTTATCATAGGAAACATCACTCTCTTTCTGTCATATGAACACTTGACAGAGACATTGTGTGGTATATCATTCTCCATATGACTACACAAGGATATCACTTGCATGCATTGAATCCCCCTATGAGTGAGATAATATGTATATAGAGCCATGCCACTAGCATCACTAAGCACATAAACATAAGTCATCTAAATGGCTGATCACACATATATCCTCTATATTTCTTATCTAGAAAATTTGTACTTGTTACCATAAATACTAAAAGTATACCAAAAAAAGAATCTTAGGGCACATCATTCTTAAATATGAAGCAGAGTTTAAAGCTCCTGTTGACTGCATGTGGAGAATAAGACAACATGAAGGCACCGAGATGGAAAGTTTCACAAAGGGAAACAAATCCATGGAGAACAAGAATCACTACAAGTTGAAAAATCGTTGAAAGCAGCAACACAAGTCAATCTTAATCATGTATCCTTCAAACACCTGAATCATATCAATCATGAACATTCATATCACTTCCAAGATAGAAGCTCATTCCAACAGTTTTTCAAACAAACAAAATTGTGGGTAGCAATTCTCCAATCTAGAAAAACATACAAGAATCTATACTTGCTCAAACAAACAAAATTGTTGGTAGCATTTCTCGAGTATAGAAAACACACAAGAATCTATAATTGAACTTTACAGGACTCATGTTGTAGAGATAAATAATTCAGTACATATTCAGTACACATCATATTATAGTAAATACAGTATAACACATAAAACATAAGATTATTGAAAACTACAGTCACAGAAACATGCATGTAAAATAGGGGAACAAGGGTGTAGGATATGATGATAAATGATAGGATTCATGAAGGATAAGCAGTTTGTATGTATCATTTCCATTAAAGTGTTTCCTTGCAATTCATCAAGGCCAAATAACAAACAAAGATGTGTGTCATAATTCTCCAATCTAGAAAATACACCAGAATCTCCAGTCAAAGTGTAAAAGATTAATTTTTCCGTGTACATTTCAGAAAGGAATAAAAAACACACTATATTAAGGTAATTGCAATATAATGCATAAGATATAAGATCATAGAGAACACAACCAAAAAAACATGCTTGTAAAACAAGGATTTTGAAGATTATGAAAAATGATAGGATTCAAAAGCGATATGCAATGTGGGAAACTAATTCAGATCAAATAATAAGCGATGCCCGAATTACATATAGAATGATAAATGAAGAAAAAATGCAATTGACAGGTGTAAAGCCAGACTCCACAACCTTTTCCAGTATCATACCCGCCTGTGCCAAATTGGGAGCCTTGGAATAGGGTATGGACATCCATCAAAGAATAAAGGATAGAGGAATTTTGTCAGATATTGTAGTTGCAACTACTCTTGTAGACGTGTATGCTAAATGTGGGATCATAAACAAGGCACTTGAAGTTTTTGACAAAATGCCTCAACGAAATGTGGTCTTATGGACTGCAATAATTGCAAGATATACACAAATTAGATATGTTGAAAAGGCTTTAGAAACTTTAAAGCAAATGCAATTTGCAGGTTTAAAGCCAAACTTTGCAACCTTTTCCAGTATCCTCTCTGCCTGTTCCAAAATGGAAGCTTTGGAATAGGGTATGGGCATCCATCAAAGCATAATAGAAGGGGGATTTCTCGTTTGATATTATAGTTGGAAATGATTTGGTTGACATGCATGCAAAATGTGGAAGCATAGAGAAAGCATGTGAAGTTTTTGACATAATGCCTCAAAGAGATTTCATCTCTTGGACTGCAATTATTGCTGGATATGCACAAAATGTATTTGTTGAAAATTCTTTAGAAACTTTCAAGCAAATGCAATTAACAGGTATAAAGCCAAATTCCACAACCTTTTCCAGCATCTTTCCCGCCTGTGCCAAAATGGGGGTGTTGGAACACGGTGTGAACATCCATCAAAGCATAAATAATAGAGAAATTTTGTCAGATGTTGTAGTTGCAACTACCCTAGTAGACATGTATGCAAAATGTGGAAGCATAGACAAGGCATGTGAACTGTTTGACATAATGCCTGAAAGAGATGCCATCTCATGGAATAAGATGATTGTAGGATATGCAAAAAATGAATTTTCTGAAAAGGCTTTAGAAACTTTCAAGCAAATGCAATTAGTAGGTGTGAAGCAAAATTCCACAACCTATGCTAGCATCCTCCCCACTTGTGCCAAAATGGGAGCTTTGGAGCAGGGTATGAACATCCATCAGAGCATAATGGATGGGGGATTTTTGTCAGATATTATGGTTGGAAATGCTTTTTTAGACATGTATGCAAAATGTGGAAACGTACACAAGGCACGTGAACTCTTTGATGGAATGCCTCAAATAGATGTCATCTCATGGAATGCAATAATTGCAGGATATGCACAAAATGGATTTTGCAAGGATGCTCTCAAAATATTTGAATTAATGAAGCACTCTAAAACATATCCTAACATTGTAAGCTTTGTTTGTATTCTTTGTGCATGCAACCATGGAGGTTTAGTGGATGAGGGCTGTACATACTTCAATCACATGAGTAAGCAGTATTTCATTACACCTACAGTTGATAATTATGTGGTGCAGGAGCACCCAGTTCAATGAATGCCTTCAAAAGGAAAAAATGCAAAAAATCAAGTTTCAAATTGTAAAAACATTGTAAATATCATGAAGTAGTCAATTGGAATGTATTCAAGTCCTTTAATAGGTCCTAAGTGGTCAAAGTGGTAAAAAAATGCAAAATTTGCAAATATTGAAATATTGTCAAAAGTTACTAAATTGAAAAAATGCAAAAAAATTAGGAATGGGAAGAGACAAAGTGGAAAAAGAAGAGATGGGTCGAAGAAGTTGAGGGGGAAGTTGCTTTAACTGTCTAACAACACCTTTAAAAGGCGTGAAGAACATCATACTTTGTAATCTTGAGTAAAATTTTGAAATAAAGTTCATTATCCTACATTTTCTTTGTTTTTCCTTTCAATTACCAGTCTTGTACAGACTGTACAATAGTTTAGGGATTGTGATTTTGTGTTTAACTCATCAAGGAATCTATCTACCTTCAAATTTAGTTAATTTTTAGAAGTTACATTTGAGTTTAGTGACTATTTTAATCAAATCTACAAACAATTTTGAGAGTCTTTTAGGTTGTAATTCTCCCATCCCACCATTGTAGGGTTAGTAGAATGGTGGGATGGATTGTTTAGTGTGTTTTTAGGATACTATAAATGTTTTGAGTGTTGGCAGGGACACAAGAGACAAGGATACAAAGATGATGTTGTTACTATTGGTTCTTTGAAGGTTTCCATGAAAAGAATGATGCTACAACCTAGGGTTCGATGAGATAACACTTGTGGTGGCCAAAAAATTGTTCCTAAAGCATATGCAGAATGAAAAAAGCATGTTTGAAGAGGTGGAAGAGTTTATGGAGGTTTGCAACATACACTTTCAATAAACCCTCATATATTTTGTGTTGAAAAGCCTAGAATTAATGGTTTTGTGGAATAACATCTATTTGAGCTTTTTAGCCTTTGAAATTTGATGAAACTTAAATTTTGTGAGTGGATGAAAGACTGTTTGAGGATATTTAGAGTTTTTGTGAAGATTAAAGACCACTTCATGTGTAAATTTGGGCTAATTGGGTGTGGTTTCCTACATACAACCTATTAGTTTGCACATATTTTCTAAAATAAGTGCTGGTGTCTTTGAATTATGCTATTATTGGTTGTAATGGGTCCCTTGAACAATGGATGGCTTAAGAAGTTTCTATAAAGATTGCTTAATATGCTCATTTTTGTGATGTTGCCATGCTACTAGAATATTGGTGATTGAATGCTTGAATATGTGATTCTAATAAAAAAGTGACTTGGATGATTAAAGTTGGCTTGGAACAGTCAAGGTAATGATGTTAAAGGTGTCTAAAATACTGAATGAAATTTAGAAGGTATAATATGATGACTTGTGTGCTTAGGCAATATAACATCATGGTGGAACATAGTGTTTTGAGGCTTGAAAATGAAATACTGATAAAACATAGATTTGTATGTTGGGGTTTTTTTATTCCTATCACAAGGATGGTGTTAGAGATGTCCCATGAGTTGAATGAATTATTTGAGTCTTGGAAACACCGGTTGGTGTTTTGGGTAACCATGAGGATATTGGCCTTGAAAGTAAAAATTTAAGAATCTAATAAAGAACAGAATTAAGGTCCAGTATATTTGGGTTGTTTCTATCTAAAAGGAGATATTGAAGGTGAACAAAGGCTTGGTAAAGATATAGGATCATGATTTGATCATTTGTTGTATTTTTCCTTGTGAAAGCAAGTTACAATGAAGGGTAAATGGATGCATGATTGGATGGACTCAGAGTTTCAATTAGGTTTTGTTTTGTTCCTGTTCAATGATGATGGTTAAGAGGTTTTTGAGTCTGATACAAAGATGGATTTCTTATGTAATGTTTTGGCTTGTTGATGCATTGTGATTGATCAAATAATTTGTTGGATTTTGATGAGTAAAGAAGTGAAATGTAAGAATTTTTTATGAAGAGATAAAACAATTTAGATGCTTGTTCAATTTGATCTTCTCCTGATTCAATTGGGTCAGATGTACCCTGATGATTGAGTGTTTTGATATGATGCTCTGCATCATTATGTGTGCACGGTTGACCTTCTTTCCCATGCTGGCTATCTTGAGGACACTCTAGAGTCTAAACTATATCATTAAGATGCTAGTATAAAAAAGAATTACAAATATAGAATATAGGTTATTATTGATTACTGGCATGTTCTTGGCATTGAAAATAAAATATCACTTTGAAAAGACATGGCTTTACCAATGAAGTGCAAAAGATGAGAATTGATGAAACCACCCAGGAGAAAGAGGAACTGACTTCAGAAATAGTACAAGGGTTAGTATAGGGAGAGAAGTCCTGATTTAGAGGGAAGAAGAATTCATGAAGAGTTGCTTAGTTGAATGAGTTGTTGGAAGAGGTAGACTCCTTAGAAACTACAAGAATGGGAAGACATTAAATATGCCTTTATTAACATAAAAAAATGAGACTTACTAACAAATTTTACCATCAAATGAGTTATCTCAACAACAATAAGGGTGGGAATTAAGCATGCCAACTCAACCCCTTTTGAGTTTGAGTCAGCATACCTCACCACCTAATTGAACAAAATTAGGAAGACTTCAATTTAACTATTAATAGAAGCCTTTGGTAAGATGTCAACATATAGAATCACATGGAAATCAAAATGAATATAGATAAATTCCTCATTGAAAGTGATTCTATGCTAGTAATTAAGTACTACAACAACATAGCCCTTTGATGTAAGCAGGGTGGAGATGATTCTTCCAATCTCACAAATGTTCACAAATGATAAAAAAAAAAAGGAATCAATTATTCAACTTTATTCTCTCAACTTGTCCCAAACATGCACCTATTAGGCTTGTAGCCTCAAAACTCAAAATTTCCCAATAACTACAAGTGTAGGATGTACAAATACCTAACAAACAACATTTGAGGAACTCTTCAACCCTAGAAACAACATACCAAAATAACTCACAAGGTTTCTTAAGCTCAAATTGGATTTTCAATAACCTACCCCTGTTTGGGCTACTAAATTAGCCCTATTTTCCAAAGGAAGTCCCACCTAAACTTCTATTTTCCACTCAACCTCTTAGAAAGTCACTAAATGTGATTCAAAACTCCAAATTTCATGACCATTTAAAGGATTTAAGTCCTCTAGGGCACTGCCCCAACAAACCCTCACTTTTCATACAAAATACTAGGGTTTATTCAAACTACTAACTCTCGGGCTTGTACAACTCAACAAATGGCTCCAAAACATCTTACTAACCTCGATCAAACTCAATCTATCATAAATTTGAAGGTTCCAACATCATTTTGCAAAATCCCAACCTTAACACCACTTTTTCATAAGGAAAATACCTTGTACAACATTAGGGCAACACACATATCCTTTAAACTTGATTCCCTTGAATTTATAAGCCTTCAAGACATCTAATCTATCATTGGTGAAGGAAATACATTGAGTCACAACCTCCTATAGAAGGTGTATTGCCTAATACATTATAAAAACTTCAAAACTAGCCCTCACTTTCCTGTTACATGCAAATTTTAGAAAACTACCAAGTTCTCACTCAAATCTTAAAATAAGATTCTAAAAATTGATAAAATGGAGAGATATAAAATTCTTACACAAAATAATGAAGATTTAAAATCCTCACAATGACTGTATGGGCTGTATAGTGCTGGTGAAGTTCTAAAAACACAAAAATACAGTGAATTTTTTGATAAAACGTTGTTTTTAGACTTGTATTTTCAATACAATCTTCAATATCCATTGTTCAAGCCTTTTTTCAGGACTTATTAAAACATTTCTCCATCAGTTGCAAAATTTAATTTTAAAGGAGGAGCATGGATTCTCCCATTACAAGCAAAAGTTGTCTTGTTGCAACTATTTTTCGCAATACTGCAAAATCTGACAAAATGAATCTGCCAATAACCTTAAATGGTATGTAAATGACCTAAATGCACCTACATGCAATCAACCAACACTAAATGATCTTATTCAACCATTTACTACCATTTGAACTTGAACGCCTAAAATCTTACATTTGCAACTTTTGGATTTTACAACAATTTTGCAATAAAGTGTAATTTTTCTGCAATATCAAAATTATTGACTCCTAGACACCTAATTACCACCAACTTATGATTGATTGAATAATTTAATGGTCTTCAAGACCTTATTTACTAAAAAAATTTCTTCCTCCTAGAGCTTGCTCTTTAACAACCTAAATTGCCTAAATTTCTTCAATGGTGCCCCTGCACCACCCTCCCTATATAGATTGGTGGATGCAACCAATGTTATCAAAATTCAAAATATTCCTAGAAAGGAAAATAAGTTAGTGGACCACTTATAAAATGAATCTATTCACTCAAAAGGAAATGTCATGAAATTGATCTAATACACTCATCTCTTGCAACTTTTTCCACCCATCCAAGTCATGTTTTCTAAGGAGAGTAGGATATGAACTCAAAAGTTCAAGTAGGAAGTTTTTATGTCATTACAATTGCACTTTTACATCCCAGGTAATTTACAACCCCAAAAAATTTAATAGTTTCTATAAGCCAAACGACAACAGTCTTGATGTTACGAGCTTCATCAACCTCTTGATCATTTAGACCAAATAACACACTTATTAAGAGTAAACTTAAAATCTTCACAATAGTCAGAAGAGGTTAATTCTGGATGCAAAACAGTCCCAAATGTCTCAGGGTTTCAAATCCACACTCATTCACTTGATTAATACAACACTTTGGCACATAAGACAAGATCGTTTCCTTGTGACTTCTTGCACACATCATAGTCACCATGACAATAAACTTAACGGTATGGGTTCAACAACCTCTTGATTTATTAAGACCAAGCACCACACTTATTTAAGGGAAATGTCTAAGTGTCTCAAGCAGCCAATTCTTGACTTGGATTAGTTCCAAATGTGTTTTGGTTTCAAATCCATGCTCATTCACATGGTAATTTTTTCACTTGGGTATGTAAAATAAGAATCTTTCCTTGCTTGCAACTTGCGTGCATCCTAGTCATTGTGTCATATGTGATGCTTACCTCTACTATTTTTCCCTAAGTTACCAATCTTGGATACCAGTCTAGTGTGGGCAAGGTTCAACGAGGGTTCATCATTTGGCTTGTGGATTCATCCAAGACAACCTCATGAGAACTTGCAAAGAATTTTCACATTTTTTCTTCATATTTTATTACAGGGTTCACAATTTTTTTAAAAACCTAAATAAATAATTGGAATTCATTTGTGTCTTGAAAATAACTATCATTTATCTTGCAAAGTAGGAGAAATTGGCTTGGAAAATGAAGGCAGCAGGGTATAAAGAATCATTTATCTACTACCATAGTGAAAAGTTAGCAATTGTTTTTGGTTTGTTAAACATGGCCCCTGGTACAACTATTAGAGTTGTTAAGAACCTTCAAGTATGTTCTGATTACCACACTGCAACTAAATTCATTTCCAAGATTGTTGTAAGAGAAATTGTTCTGAGAGATGTGATCCATTTCCATCATTTTAAACAAGGACAACTTTGGACAAAATGGAATAATATTATATTCGAGGGTAGAACACTATCGACCTAACATTACTACATCAAGGGAACTCCCCTCATAGCTCCACCGATAGACCCATAAGGTGGGGGCAATCAATTCCATTTTTTGTAATGTGGTAAGAGTCATACATGTAATGCTATGTCAGGATGGGGAACTCTTCCTGGAGGTTCTAAACGATTTGCCTCTTTTTTATAAGACTGTGTTGGAAGTTCCACCTAGATCACAATTGTTTGGTGGGATTCCAAACCTAGACAATGAGGTGTAGTTGTGGAAATATCATAGAGAGAAGCTACAATCTACCATGATGATTTTGTCAAGAAAATTTATATCATAGTCTTTCTTAGCATGGATTAAGACATGTGCAGATGATATTCTCTTTGCGGATAGGCTTGGGGGAAAGTATTTACTTGATCTTGTGAAAAGTGGCAAGGAACTTGTAGAGAATGAGACATTGATTAGAGAAACATTGGACAGTCTGGATGCATTTGAAAGGAGCTTGGAGTGGCTAAAAATGATTCATGGCAATGCATGTGTGAGATTGTTTTGAAGCACTCAAAGAGTCTGTGGGATGAAATTTTTGAAAGACTATTTGTTAGTAGGATGAAACAAATAATAGTTGATGGATTTGTAGATTTGCGTGAGAGAGTTAAGGTTGGTAAATTCCTTGAAGCCATAGTTACATCTCTGGCAAGTTACAAAGATGTTGAAACCCATTTGCACAAATTAACTACTAGTGAGGGTTGGCTTGTCAAGAGAGGGGACCTAAAAAGTGTCAATTTACCTGGGTTGAGTTTTAGATTTATGATGACAAATGATGAAGACTGGTTTGGTCGCCTTAACGTTTATTTTGGAACTGAGGTTAGTTAAATAAAAATACCATAGATGAGGGGTCCAAGAATATTCTGGAAGACCTCCTAATTTTTCTTCATGCACATTAATATCCTTCAAGGATAAATGATTTAGCACCTTATTTGCAAGAGCAATGCTTCCATTTTATCTCAAAATTGATTGTTGAGATTGAAGAACATCTTGCACATCTTTCAAAAGCTCTCTATCAAGAAATGAAAAATGAGGAGATGCTAGAAAAAATGAACAAGGAGACACTAGAACCGATAGTTATAGTGGAAAGGGAACTTTTCTTAGGAAGGATTTTAGTTGCTCTCAGTTTTCATTCAACTTCCTTTCCACTAGTTCTTGGCTCATCTCAGCTTTGGTTTGTTGAGAACAAAGCTTCAGTTTTAGGGAAATGATCTTTGACTTTCAGATATTCCAGTATTGATTTTGAGTACCCTCTTCTAGACATTTTTGGAAGAAAAATACTAATGAGAGGGGTCAGTTTGAAGCCTGAATCACAGGATAAAAATAATAGCACCAAATTGAATAAACTAAGAACTATGCACAATCTTTGTATTAGAGCTCATAACATGTGGATATTATGGATAACTGAAGAGATTTCAGGCATTTTCACAAGAGATCTAAGGGAGGATGAATATTTTGAGGAAGGTTGGAGGAAGATGTAGGAGTGAAGATTTCAACAAAATACTTAACCGATAGGCTATTACGTGAGGAGATCCCCACCGGGATCTCCTCCAGTCTGACGTTGTCAGGGAGAAGTTTATTTGATACTGGAAAATCTTAGAGCCACAACTCACCATCCCACTACCCCAATAGAGTGAACTTCCCATTGGACGAGATCACCACATCCTGGATGAAGTAAGAGTGACCCGTGAGGTGCCGCCTGGGCACGCCATAGTTCGTATCTTTTGTTAGCTGCCATAAAAGGATGGAATTTTTGTGCGATGCCGACACAATCATATCCGAGTTTTTGATGGGCATCATGATGGCCGTCACGTGGTCTGAATTCCCCTCCATTGTGTCGCACAGTACCAGTGCTTCTACCATGTCTCTTCACTTTACCAAACTCTTCTTTCTACTCCTGTTGTTTTTTCTATTTTTCCCCTTGCCTCTCCCCTGTGTGGTATATTGAACTAACAAATGATGCTCTATTTTAGGGCCAAATATTACATAGAGTTTAGACCCCGCTATCCCTCTCATATTTTCTCCTTCCTTTCTTCCCTCACTCCACACCATGATCTTTCCTGGGATGTCGGCACAGGCACTGGCCAAGCCATCATTGGGGTAAGTTATTAAACATATCTCTGTCACACCTCTTCTGTCTTATCATAGACTATCATAAGGTCATAATACCTAATTATAGGTATTTAGGGGTCTTAAATCATGCTTTGCAAGGCATAAATGGGTGATATGAAGGTCTTAGACTTTGAAAAGGTGAAATTTTATTATGGTGTCAAATGATTTTTCAAGTCTTAGGCACCTAAATGAAAATTTTAATACTCATCAAAGTTCCATGCTAGTTTTATAGGGAAGTTTTGGAAAAATTTAAGGCATTTTCTTTTGAGTTTTAGGGTTAGCAAGGCATTGAAGGAGTTTTTCTCTAGACAAGGTGTGGAAGCTGCCTTGCTGCCCTGCATGGCACATTACAGAATGAGGGAAAGGTGCATGGCATGCTAAATGGAGAAATTTCAGGAGCTTGTAACAATTCATTCCCACATGCCCAAATATCTCCAAAATGAAGGATTTACATGGTTGCATTCTATATTTACTAGGTATTACTTGTCTCATGAAAGCTTTGACAGAAGAAATTTATATGCAGACCATAAGCCTACAAGAAGAGTGTTTGTTGATGTAAAAGTTCTGGAGTCTCATACTATCATTTAAATCCTTTAACATTTTTGTTGAAAATATACATACAAGGTTAGTCGAGAGTCTATTGAACTATTAAAAGGAATGATTAATAGAAAGACCTATACTATCTTTAGGGGGCTTTGAAACAACATTAAGGGTTTTACTTAGCCTATTAATGGTTTTCTTAGTCATGAGAAATCTCTTGAAAAGTGTTGAGTATTTTCACAAAATGGATAGAAGCATTAGATGCCATAAGAATAGGTCTACCCAAATGAGACCATTTTTTATGGGAAGCTAGTGGAAATGGACAGTGTTAAAAGAACTACTTTAGATGTTACAGGCGGCTACAGATCTCTGATAAAGTCATGAAGATAGTGAAGATGCTTGGAGCAATACTCCTGGGTATTGGTGTGCTACAAAGTTTGTGAAGGGTTTTCTTTCATTTCTTGAAACCATAAACTTAGGATAGTCATGGAAGATGACATAACAAAAGAAAGCAACATTACAATCTCCCCATGATTTCAACACCAAAAGAGGTATAGAGCATGACAAGAAATACTGGATAGGATCATGTTCAAATATGAACTTTGTGTTGACATGAGTTGTGGAAGGCTTGTAAAAGATAGTCTTATTTAGGACTATGTTGTTTGTCAGCAAAGTTAATGTCAGTTCACTAAAGGAAGTCTAGTGAGGAAGTTGGACAAGCTCAAGCTTCCAAACTGTTCCTGATGTTGAGGACTCCATAGTAGAGACGAGGTCAGAAGAATTGATGCTTAGTTTTTTGAGTGGAGAAAATGGGGCAAATTGGATTTGTGTTTTCTTGAGAAGTTAGTAGCTTTACACATAAGGTTAAAACAACTAGGGATTGCAATTGAGCTCAAACTTTGGCAAGAAGCTTCCTGTTCTATAGAGGACATTCATGGTCTTATGTGCATGATGAAGAAGACTCCTAAATAATAAGTGATGACAATTTACTACTCATACAATAAAACCTAGCCCAGAAGGACTTGCAACTATTAGCTACTATTTCTATTACCTGTACTGCCAACTGTTATTTCTGTTAGACCCTATGATCACAAGCATGGGGATCCTTGATTTGGAAATTGAGAATGAGAATGAGAGGAGTTAAAAGATCTAAGGCTTGGTCTTTCTAGGAAGCTTACAAAGCTTAGTGAAAAATTGTCATCAACTCTCCTGTTTTAGAAGTGCAAATGGAATAATATATTCTTTCATTGAAAAGACTAATCATATTGAGGATGTTACAACAGGTGTCTCAAGTATATAAAATTATGAAAATTAGAAACTTGACAAGGATGATACCATTTTTGGACTTCGCTATTGTTGAAAAACTCAGTGTGGATGTTGTTAAGTAGATTTTTGTGCAAATGAAGATTGATCATTTAAAGAGAATTCTACAGCTTGGTAGCCAGAACCTTGAATAAGGAAAAATTCAAAATCATTTTGACTATTCTTACAAAGAAAAGATAGAAGTCTCATACAACCTCTAATCATTGAGAACCTCTAAAATATTTCTATTATTACCAAATAGTGGCAGCCTATGAACATACCTTGGGGTTTTTGTAAGGGGGGTCTTGGACTAAATCTAAAGGGTTTGTGTGATGAACTGATATAGTGAACTGTAGCAAGTAAAAAGGGCAGTGTTAGATACTATTGAATAAATGACAAGAATAAGAGCTAGTGAAGACCAAGGTCATCAAATGTGTGATAGTGTTGCATAACCTTCTAGTGGATAGTTCATAGATTGTAGTGATCAAGAGAAAGGGACAATTCATAAGAGTAAGTGAATAGCTCTCAAGTAATATATGACAACGAAAAGGGCTATCAAAGCCATTGTAAAGCCCTATCTAGAGTGTAATGCTTCATTCAAAGTGCCAAAAATTTGTGTAAGACCCTACACACCTATAGGTAGCACTGTCAAATCATGTTTTGAGCGCAACACAATGAAGAAATAAATGGTGACTACAAGGTCTGAGACATGGCAAATGTATTTGATTTACCATGTCATAGAGATATCTACAATAACAGTGTCAAAAATAGTAAACAGTGATAAGGAAGTTAGATAGAACTGTTAGTAGGTAGTAAGGACTATAGTGTTGTGAACTAATATTAGTGGAAACCCATGGAGAATGTATGATGCCTTAGTTCTGAAAAACTATGAAAAATCTGGAATTGACAATGTATAGTGAAGTTTTCAAAGGTTTGATTATAGAAAGTGAGTCCTTCCAAGGTATTAAAGTTTTGAAAGGTATTTTAGGAGTGTTTTAATCTCTTCTTAGTTATTGTTTGGTGAATTTATAAGTTGTGTCCATTGTTTATTTGACTGTCCTGTTAAGACAGTTTGGAGATAGTCTTATTTTGGGGTCAAGAATTGAAGGTTGAGATAGGTGTTTGATAAAATGTTATGAACAAATAATGGGGAATATTATGATTTGTTTGATCAAGCTATTTTATACTTGTTTGAGGCTTTAGTAAAGAGATATGGGCTTGGGAATTTGTGGTTGGTGGTTTATGTGGTCTTAAAGGGCATAAAGGTAGATTTTGGACAATCTACTTTTGAAAGTTCTCTTATTTGAGTTGTCAAGGTTGGAAATTGGTGTTGAGTCAACCAATTGATGTTGTTTAAGGTCATTTGTGGAATCTACAAGAGGATTTTTTCCTTATTCTTGGTTTGGGTAATTTGAAACAAGAGTTTTGTGAAGGGAAAATGAGTCCTAGTTGTAAGGACAAGAAATAATAGATTGAGATTTGTCAAGTTGTGAAAGTTAGAGAGTTTTTGAACCCTTGTCATTGCATCATATTTGTTGTCATAAAATTTGAAGTCAAGAATGCTAGATATGAATGCAATCATTTAAAGGAAGGGGTCTTCACTATTTCAAAGGAAAATTTTAGTTTATTGGTGTGCACCTCATCAAGAATTTTTGTTTTCAAGTGTCACAATAGTAATTGATTACAATGACATGCACTTGTGTTAGGAAATTGAGGTTAGTGAATTAGAAAAGATGTTTTCCCATGCTCAAGTGGACACTTGTGCAAAGACAAAAAGGAGTCAATAGATTGAAGTAAGGTTTGCATAAAATGGTATGCCCCCTTATTGAGAAAACCAGTTCAAAATTTCAAACATCAAAACTACATTGTGAGGCATGCACCTAAGCATGGAGGTTTATACTTTAAATTTGAAGAAAAATTTGTATATTTGAGTGAACACCTATCTTAAGGAAAAGTGCATATCACTTTTTCCATGTATAGAGGTGTGCATGTGAAACAAAGAAAAAAGAATTTAGTTCATCAAAATGGTGTCTTTCCATTTATAGGGGCATATATCTTTATATGAGAAATTCAAAGCATAAAATTGCTTGCGAAGTGCACAATCAACAAAGGAATTTTTTCACTTCAAACAAGCAACATATTCCATTCATAGGAACATGCTAATATGAAGCGAAAGTTGTTATAAGATAAAGTTCCAAATTGTTATTATAAGGTGCATGCCTAATCAAGCGGGATAGGTGTTTCAAATCATCAAACACTTTCCACATTTATAGGCATGCACCTCAATACAGAGTGTTGCTTTCAAATTTGAAATGACAAATTGCTTGTATAGGTAGATGTTGGAATGAGAATAAGGGAACAAAAAAGTCAAAAGTAGAAAATACAATGCATAGGTGCATGCCTCTTATTGGGAACTAAGTGATTTTTAAAAGGAAAGCATGTCTAGTGTAAACGATCCTGAAGATACCTTTCACCCATTAATTTTTTGCTAAAATAGGCAAGCCCATAAAATATTAAAATACCCTTCCTCTATTACTAACCTGGAGCAAGGATTTGAAGCATGCACAACCACCCTCCGCTTATTGGGATTTGAAGGTCTCCGTAACACAAACAACACTTGTTCAACATACCTACAAGCAAAACAATATAGGAAAAACACTTACAACAGAACTTACATTGACAATACTTGGAGAATTTTTTAAAATTGCAAGAGCTTAGTCTCACAGTACAACTCAAAAGATTTTCTTGCCTTTCCACTTCAAGGGAAACCTTGACTGAAGATTTTTCCATGGGAAACTATAACTCAAATATGGTTGCCTTCAGTTTGCATCTAATACATGGAGAAGAGCATTTCTCAAGATAATCACATGCAAAAGCACAAGAAAACATATTCTAGACAAAAATAAGATTAACTACTATAAACAATTTTGCAGTTGTCTTTCATGTACCAATATCATCCATCTTCTACTATTGCTTCTTGATCAAATCCTTGAGCATATGATCTTCAAGATATTCCAGATAATCCTCTATGTATCCACTTATTGTATATAAAACATCCATGTTCAAGGTAGAGTGTCAGCTGCAAAGAAAAATAAGAGCACCCTGTCATCACCTGCTTCCATAGAAGAATAAACATATTAAAAAAACATTAATAAACAAATTGAGAATAAAAAAACATTCCTCCACACTTGTACCCAACAGGCATGTTCTGAAAGTTGTAACTTTTTGGGATGGTGATGGCTATTTCAGGCTTTATTCCACCTTGCCCTGCAACTTTAGAGAGCATGACAACACAGAGGCATTCCTTTTGAGTGTTGAGCTTCTTTATAGAGTCTCAACATCCTGATGAAATAGGGGTAGTCTTGTCAGAAAATATCACAGACATAGAGTTTTTAATGGAGAACCATCAGATATTGAGCAAAAATTAGAGACATGTAACTTTCAATGGTCTTTGTGGAAACAAAAAAGCCACTAAAACTTTGAAGATTTGTTTTTCATATTTTGGTTGTTTGAACTTTTGGTAATTCTTTCCAAGCCCGCAATGCCTAGGCATATTTTATCTAAAGATTCTAATCCAAATTTATGTTCATTAACAAAAAAAAATTACTTTTGTAAAGCTCGTTCCTAATTTTTTCCCCAAAAGATTCTTGGGGCTATGAAATTTGAAATTGTTGCTAATGGGTTGTGCTCCAACATTTTTAGAAATGTAATGAAAAAAAAAAGTGATCATTTATCATAGGATGTGCCCCAATACTCTTTTCAGTATTAAAATACATTCAAATAAAAAAAATCAATACATTGACTTGTGATAGGAATGAAGATTTTGAATCAGTTGCCCAAGTCGCCCCTTCAATCTCCATGTATTTGATTCCAAAACAAAAGAATGATGTCCATCCCTTCACAACCAAACCAATGTGGATTTATACCTAACAAGAGTTGCATTGGTTGGTCAGAAGGATCACCATGCAAGCTGAGGAGTCATTCGTTCCTTTCTTGCATGGTTGTTGAATGATGATCGACCAATGACTCCTCAACCATGAACGAGTATACACAATCTGTTGTAGCCATGAACGGGTATACACAGGTAAGGGAAAAGAAAACACATGTCAAAAGGGAGGGAAAATGAATTGAGGGGAGGGAAATAAAACAAAAATCTTTGAATTTAGTTGAATTTTTATTTCCTTAGATTGCTCTTTGGTTTGAGTTTTTCCTTGTTGTTTTTTCATTTTCTATTACCCTTATCTTTTCAATCCTTTTGTGCCTAATTTTTTGTTCTTTCTCATTTGCATTTTCATATTGCACTCTTATGCATATACACTTACACTCTAATGAACATTAATGTATTTATTCGTTTCACAATTTAAAATTCTCTTACTTATTTTGTTATATATTTTTACCTTCTCTAATCCATGTGCTCTATATATATATAAAAAATTAAATGTTAAATTTATCAATTCTTATCTCTTTTTTATCTCTCATCTTTCATATATATATATATATATTATATATATATATATATATATATTATATATATATATATTATATATGCTATATTTAACAATTTTTTTCTCTTCTTTTTTATCTCTTGTCTTTCATTTATATATACACATATATTTATATAATTTGTTTTTTCTTTTTCTTGTCTTTCTTCTCTTGTTCTGTTATAGATTTAACAATTTGTCTTTCTTTTTGTTTAATTTATTTTAACAATTTTGTCTTTCTTTTGTCTTAAATTTAACATTATATATATATATATTTAAATAAAAAAAATTTAACATTATATATATTTAAAGAATCAATTGTTTATTGGCGGTCTCTCTTAGTTTTTATTGTTTGTAGTGGTATATATCTTTTAATTCTTGATTATTTGTTCTTTTTGTTGGGGTTTTCTTAAAATTTTCTTTTGGAAGTTTATTTTGTTCTCTTGTCTCAAATTTTTTAAATTTGGCTTAATTTGATTCTTTTATTAAATTTATTGTTTGTAGATTTACTTTTTCTTATTATTAACTTTATATTTTTGTTTTTTCTCTTGTATAATAGTCTCTTTTCCTAATTATCTTCTTTGTTTTTTATCTCCATTTTTTTCTTTCTATTCATTCACTTTATCTAATAGCTTAATTGATTATTTTCTTCCTTTTCTATTATTGTTTCTTGAACTTCCTTTTTTTGTGTCTCCTCGTGTTGTGTGCCTTTCCTACCTCTCTTCTTAAACCATTCTGGGTCCGCAACTCATCATTTTGCATCTCCTTTTAGCTCTCTATCCTGATGATGGATCACAGAGTGTGATCTGAAACGTTGATGAAAAAACTTGCACACAATCGAATCCAGAAGCAAAATTAATCATTCAATATGGATTATGGAAATCTCATATCATTAAAAGGTATTTTTTTTATTGTCTTAATTTAAGACAATTAGAAAATTAAAAATATAATCTAAACATAATATATATTTAAGACAAAATTAATATTTTGTCTTAAATTAATGTCTTAAATCCCCCTTGTATGTAGTAGTGCCAAAAGCGATTATTGTTATTTCTATTTCGCATTATTAAGACGGTCGAGTATATCAGTAAGTGAAGATAAAAGTGAATCAATCTTCATTTTAAAGGCAAAATGTTATTTTTTTAAGGGAAAAATCTTCGTTTTCAGTAGAATCGACCATTATGTTTCTACAATCCATGTAAATTGAATCTAATTGCTTCTGGAAATAACTACTTGACCTTTTGAAATAAAAGTATCTGCAAGATAGCCCTCAAAATGCAATTGGATTGTTTAAATCATATTTTATTAGTGAAATTGACCACAATTACTCTTTGATACATTTGACATGCTAACACAACAGGAAAATCAAATTGGCTTCAAATCATAGTGAAAAACATTAATGGTTCATTAACATAATGAGTAATAAAAGTTAAAGAATGTAAATGTTATTTTTTTTATAAAATATGTGAAGGCCTTAAGATTGCACCGAGAGGCAATGCCTTCGATGCAATAGGTATTTTTGGTGCACCAAGCAACCTAGGCAGCCAAATGGCCCACTTAGGTAGGGGTTCCATGAGGGGGGCTTAAGCTCTATGGATTATGATCAAATTCGAAAGAAAAAAGAATAGAGGAGTAATAGTCATTTATTTAGTCATTAATTTAGCCATATATTTAGTCATATATTTAGTCATTTGTTTACTCATTTGTTTAGTCATTTTTATTTGTCTGATATTAGTCATTTATTTAGTCATTTATTTTCCAAATACTACTAGTGTTAGTCAGGTGACTAAAAGTTTTAGTCATGTAGTCATTTATTTGCCAAATTCTACTAGTGGTTGAATCATTGTTGTATCAATGCAAAGCCTCCATTTGTGTGTAGCAAAAGCTTCAAAGTTGTGTGTGTGTTGATCAAAGATATGTGTTGAAGTTCTCAAGAAATGGGTTATGATTTCAACATTACTTTGTTGTGTAAAATATGTTGATTCTTTGATCATTTTTGAGGAAGAAGATGATTGTTATATAGAATCTATGTTTCGAAATGACCACTCAAGATCGCGTAGTAGAATAGCCCGATCAATGGTTCAAAACCGTTGAGAGGATTTAGATAGAAATAATCAATGTATTTTGATTACGTAATTGGTGTGATTGAAGAAATTAGTTTGAGTGTTTAGTGGAATTGAAGAAATAGATTAAATAATATGTGGAATTGAGGAAATAATGTCGAGCCTTCAGTGGGATTGAAGAATAGATGAATCAGTCAGCCAATTAGAGTGAGCAATTTGGGGACCATAATTTTATCAATCATAAAAGTGGGTGAGGGTAATTAATTAATTGATTTAATTAATTAATATTTTTGAGTTGAATGTGAAAATCATGTTTGACTTTTGCAAACAAAGTCGTATTTGTTTGTTTTACCTTCTTGATGATGTTTTGAATAATTTATTCAATTATTCATGTTTGGGGGGGGGGGAAGTAATTTAATTAAACTATTAAGTATTAATAATTTAATTGACTTAGGGGAATAGGGTAAATTAGAGTCATAATTAAATAATTGATGTTATTTAATTAATCAAGAGGAATAAAGTTAGATTAGGACTTTATTAAA
Source organism: Sequoia sempervirens (assembly GCA_007258455.2). Taxonomy (NCBI): domain Eukaryota; kingdom Viridiplantae; phylum Streptophyta; class Pinopsida; order Cupressales; family Cupressaceae; genus Sequoia; species Sequoia sempervirens. The sequence continues at coordinate 88,957,985 of VDFB02000017.1, read as the reverse complement.
TAAATGAAATTTATTTAATTAGTAAAAAATGATGAAAAAGTGAATTAATTAAATAATGTAATATTATTCAATTAATAGAGGAAATTAGGCTGGTATTGGCATGGTGTGATGGTTTATTGGTGGCATTGTTGTTCTTGCCACCAAGGTTCAAACCTCGTTGGGGTGTTATTGTTGAATGGTTGTATTCGGTTCATAGCTCCGGTCAAAAGCGTTTATCCCTTGAATAAAAAAAGAAGAAGAGGAAATTAGGGTTTGCGATGTGATTGATGTGGAATGTAGTGATATTTAGTGATAATGATGCTAATGATGAGAAACTGTCATTTAGGATGTGTGATAAGTGTTAGGTCATTTTTACATGTCTACATTTTTACCTTCTTTGAGACAAAGTACTGGTTGCTTTGTTTCAAAGATTTTGATATTAAGATAAAGATTTGAAATTTTTTATATGCCCCACTGTGCCCCGATGGTCAACAAAAAGGTGGTAGGACGCTGGGTTGCCCCCTTAAGAGGTTGGCCAAAAATATCAATTTGTAGGTTGAGTTCGTAATAATGTTCTATTTCAATTTAGATGCATAGAGGACAAAAAATCAAGCTCATAGGACTCTTGTTGATAGTTCAGACATTCCAGGAGGTCCTAATTTCAACCTAGGAAGGTTTCCTAGGTAAAAAATAGGGTTTTGAGGGTTAAAATAGGTAATTAGGGCTTAATTCTCTTCATTTTCACTTTGAGCCTATAGAAAATTCTTGCCTCTAGATTACGTGATTTGTCGATTGTTGAATAGCTATGGTAAGGATTCGAGGAGCCCCACATTGTGCAGATGCAGTTCATGAGTTCGAGCGGCCTACAAATGTTGGTGCCCCGGTATGTACTCTTTCCTTTCATGTTTTTTGACTTTCCATTTTTGATTAATTAATGAATGAAGTCATAGTAGTCGATAGCGGTAATCTTGTGTTTTTTTCGCTTTTGAATCATTTTTAGCACTTTTTCTATTTATAAATGAACCACACCTGATATTTTTGCTCGCACTTGCTTAACATGTTTTCTCTTGAGTTTAATTTTCACCTTTGTTTTCACATTTAATTGAAATTTTTTCTTTTGACTTTTTCCATTTAAAATAATCAATTTTGTGAAAAAGTTTCGCTTTTGCTACAATTGTTCGCTTTTTTTGTTTGTCCACTATGCAAGTCCAACTTAGTAAAATAAATTGCATATTTCAATTGATCAAGTAAACCATCTATTCAGGGAAGAGGATACCTATTCTTTACCATTATCTTGTTTAGGGCTCTATAGTCGATGCACATTCTCCATGACCCATCCTTCTTTGTTACCAACATAATTGGAGAACCACAAGGAGAGGTACTTGGGTGAATAACTCCTTTCTCAACCAACTCTTGAACCTACTTCTTGATTTCCTCATTCTACAAAACTGACAAATGGTACATGTTGATGTTTGGAAGAGCTACATCCTGTTGTAACTGGATTTCATGTTGTATCTCTCTCTTTGGTGGAAATCCATTGGGCTCTTGAAATAAATCATCATAGGTGGAAACTAATTTTACTAATTCAACTTTGTGCTTTGGATCACACCCTTTGAATGCCTTGAATTTTTCATCTTCTTTGGCATTTACAATCATCAATATGAAGTTTTTACTGTCATTGACTAACATCTTCATTTTTCTAGTATTTCCTAATGCTAGATTAGTCTTTGTCTTATGTGCATGTTCAATGTACTCTTTACCATCCTTAAAAAGGTGGACTTTTTTCTCCCTATAAAAGATTGTTTTTTGGTCATAAAGATAGGGACTCCCTAGTACAATGCCACAAATATCTAAAGGGACTAAATCAACTTTTACCTCATCTATGAATTTTACAGTGATTGCAAATATTAACTTACATTTCTTTGTCACTTGTAATTTTTCATCATTGCAAACCCATCCAAGTGGATACGGCTTTGGGTGAGGTGTTGTAGCCAAGTTGAGTTTCTTTACAACTTCAGATATTAAATTTAATTGGGATCTTGTATCAAATAAAGCATCAATATTTGTATGCTTTGTTACAACCCAAATATGGAATAACTCATTTTGATGCTTATCGATCTTAGATGAAGAAGATTATTTACTCATACTTGCATTTGTAAAACTTGTATTAGTAGAAAGAGATATACCTTTTTCCTTACCTTGGATCCTGGCAACGACAGTATTTGTCTCGTCCTTAGAGTAAGATCCAATATCCTATTGTACTACAGTATCAATATTTTGTTTTCCTTTGTTTCCTCCATACCTCTTCAACCTTAGTTCCAAATGCAACTTCCAACACTTTGAATCATCATGCCCCTCCTTCTTGCAATGGGAGCATGTGGGCTTATTACTCTTTTTCTTGATAGTAGTTGTCTTTTTCCCCTTTCCTCTACCCTTGGGTTTACCTTCAGGATTAGATGGCTTCTTGGAAAAAAAATTATTGGAATTACTCTTGCCTCTCAACTCCAAATGTGTGGCCCATACACACACTTCATTTACTAGAATTTAAAACCAAAATGGTATGTCTTATGTAAGAGTGAAGACCACCTATATACTTGAGCAATGTGTCCTAGGTGTATAATGGGACATTAAGTGTAATATCCCACTTCCTAAATTCATGAGTATAGTCTTGGATAGTTTGACCTTTAGCCTACCTAAAAGTTTGTTAGATCATAGTCAACTATTGCATATGGCCTAAGGGATAAAACTATTTCTTAAGGGAAACTATAAATTCCATCCAAGTTAAGTTGACAGTACCATGTTGAGAAATTTTGGCTTGAATTTTACTCTCCCGCTAGGTGAGATCGATTCCTCCCAACTGAAGAGTAGCTAATTGGATCTTAGAAGCATCATCTAAGAGACCTTGAATTCTACAATATAATTCTACATGTTGAACCCAATCATCTAGTTTCTCAGCATTCAACTCTCCACAATATTTTGGTAGTTCAAACTTTACATACAACATGATTACAAGCCTATGTGTACTCTTGAAAGGACTAGGAGAAGGAATAGAATTAGTAGGTGAAGATGGAGATGGGGGATTTTTTTGAGGTTCACCATCACCTCCTACTCTTTTCCCTTTATCCTTCCAATCTTCATGGTCCTCATGCTTTTCTCGCTTCGACAAACCTTCTTTTTCAAGCTTCTTCCATTCTTACCTCTCTTGAAAGAGAACTTCCACTTCATGTCAAGAAAGGATCATTGAAAATCTCTCTCGTCTAGCTCAGAGTATTTTTGTTCAATTTTCATCTCTTCCATCTTTGGTGGTGGAAAATTTCTTCGTTTATCAATATCAGGATCGATCACCGCAAGCGTGTCTTCACCTAGCTGGCTTCTAGATCGATTTAACCTTTGGAACATCCACTTATGAAAACACTTGTCCAACAAGGCTCTGATACCAACTTGATCCAAAAAATATCTATGACAATAGTTTCTTGAGTGAATGTTAAATTAAGTAAACGGAAATTTTCTTAAACTTAAATAAAAACATTTTAAAAGATATTTAATAAGTTGGAAATATCAATAAGAACATAGAAAGAAAGAAGAGAAAAGACCACAAATTGGTAATGGAGTTCACCCAAAATTTGGTTACATCTATGGGCCCCATTCTTCAATGAGTTGTTGATCCTTTATAATGATCCAATACTTAATTACATCAAAAGGCACCTTTCAATCTATAGCTAAGGCCTTTGCATAGTCTTCCCAATAGTAAATAAGTCTTCAACTATTTCCCCCTTCTTGCTTACAAGAATTTGGCTTCAAAAGCCTTTAAAAATCCCTAGTTATGAGAAAATACATCTTCAAATACAATTTTGTGCTATAATAATAGCATCCTTTGGGCTCTGGCCTAATGGTATGAATTTTACAATATTTATAGGATGTCTCGGGTTTGAACCCAAGCCCCTCTTTTTTCGGCCTTCATAGTTTAGCTATAATAAAAGTGATATGTTCTGATTTTATATCAAGGTAAGCATGTGTGGCGTAGTGTCAAATGACTAGTGGTTCGGATTTGGGGGGTTGATAGTTCAAACCGTCGGCCCTCTACTTTTGTTTAAAATAGGCTTAGTTTCATTTTAAATAGAATATACCACCCATGTTTGTTGCCAAACACACATGGCCCAATGATGGTTGGGAAGAAATATCGGTGGGATGTCGGCGGTTTGAACTGCCTGACCCCCAATATAGCAGTGTGAACATTTTAAATAGAACTAGGTGCATAATAACTTTGAGGAACCTACATGGTCTGATGGTTGAGAGGGAAAGTAGCAAAGGTTAGGGGTTTGACCCCCCCATCAACTGATTTTTTTTTAAAAACAAAACAAACCCACTTCAGAGCAATCGTAGGGTGTTGCAAGATGGTGTGTCTCTTGGTCTTCCTTCTTCAACATAGTGCTTGGGTTTGTGATATGGTTTAACGACCTCCTGTGGATCTTGTATAAATTTGGAAATTGTATCGGGAATTAATAGGTCGATCTTTTGGTGCAACGATAACCACCAATTCAATAATTGGTATCAGAGTCGAGGTCATAGGTTCAAACCCCTCGCTTGCGTGTGGGGGGATTGTTGCAACATGGTGGGTCCCTTGGTCTTCCTTGTTTAGTGCGATGCTTGGGTTTCTGACATGGCTTAACTGCCTCCTATGTATCTTGTATAAATCTAACGATTGTATTGGACATTAATAGGTCGATCTTTTGGTGGAACGACAACCACCAATGCAACAAGGGATGCCACATGGAACCCAACCATTGGTCCACATGGCACCATTTTATTCGACCACACCATGACATGTGGCACCATGCCATAGGTCCATGTCAACTATCTGCAATTCCTGCCATGTCACCGTGGTTGTAATTGTAGTGCCACATGTCTACCACATCATTATGCTAATTTCATCATTTGTATGGCCTAGTCAACATTTTCTTGGAAACTTTGACCGGCTATAACTTACACATATGAACTCCAATTGATGTGATTTAAGTGGCATTGGAATTGTCTCAATGAGCTCTTCGACATGGTTCCATTTTCTTCAGCATTTGGAACTATCAATTTTTTAGTGAAAATTATCCACCTGGATCAGACGTAATGAAGCCCAACAATTTTCCTAAAGTGACTTTGAAAACACATTTCTTGGGATTTAGCCTCAACTTGTATTGTTCTAGCATGTCAAATATTTTCTTCAGGATCTTCAGATGTTCTTCTCTAGTTTTAGATTTCCCTAATAAGTCATCAACATAATCTTCCATTATGATGTGGATAAAATCATGAAAGATGACTGTCATAACTCGTTGATAAGTTGCCCCCGCATTTTTTAGACCAAAACACATAACATTATAGAAAAAGGTGCCTCAAAGTGTAGTGAAAGTTATTTTATGTTTATCCTCGGGTGCAATTTTGATCTAATTGTATCTAGGAAAACCATCCATAAGGGATAGGATAGCATGTCCTACTATTATATCAACAAGCATGTTAATGTTCAACAATAGAAAATTTTCTTTCGGACAAGAATTATTAAGGTCTCTGAAATATGTACAAATGTGGATGCTCCTAGTTGGTTTAGCTATGGAGACAATGTTGGAAATTCAGTTTGAATAATCAATGGGTATGATAAACCCTACTGCTAGTAATTTTTCCGACTCAACTTTGATGAGGAGAGCAACTTGTGGATGCATTTTGTAGAGCTTTTTTTTTACTAGCTTGACATAAAGACGAACATCAAGGTGATGTATAACTAATTTTGGATCCATTCTAGTCATATCTGAATAGGTCCATGAAAAATTAATGATTCCTTCCTGAAGTAGATTAACAATTACAGAGTACTCTTCTTCAGTTGAGGCCTTAACTACATGCATGATCTTTGATTCAGCCTCTATTCCCAAATTCACCTCTTTTGCATCTTCGATTAGAATGGAAGACCATTCTAAGAAGTGAGTACCTATGAGAGAAAGATGAACATCCCCATCCTCTAATTCCTTAGGGAGGTTTTCATCAAAGGATACACCCTTTTTTTTTACTTTTGATGAGTCTAAAAGTGCCTCGAGGATATTTTCACTAGGAAACCCAAGGTAGGCACCATATTCTTCTTCTAATCCCCATAAAGTGTAAATATGCCTCTTCGTAAGGAAGGATGTCGATGGGTGTACTTCCTCATAGGTCTCAATATATTAGGTAAGGATGGCATATGGAAAGGATAATGGTGAATATGGAAGTGGATTAAAATAGGGAGGAGACATCCAAATCATCATAAGAGTATAATAGCTTCCTCCTCAGGGATGCCATCAAGGATACTGACTTTCACACTAACATTATTTGAAGCACTAAAGAATGCAATGGGTTGTTTTTGTGTCTTGTCATAACCAAGACCCAAGTGTTTTGGATGCACAAGTGTATCAATGGGCTTGTGCATTCCATATTCATCTACCCCTATTACTCCCCCTTGATAATTTTTTTTTTTTCCAATTTGGAAGCCTATCGATAGACTTCTTGGAAATACTAAATGAGAGGAGTTGAAGGATTAGGCTCTTCTCTATACACCCGTTGACTGATATCCCCATCAAGTTGATCTTGAAAGATCCCAATAGACTAGAAGGTAGTGGAACCCATGTTCTTGGAGCTCATTTTTTCGGTGATTGGTTCTCCTTGTTGTGGATACTCAGTAGGCCGGATATAAATTTGTGGAGAGGAGGGCATTGTGCCCACATTAAGTGCAGTGCACATCTCGTATTCTCCACAACCTTTGTCAATGATTTGGACCTTGGTAATGGTGGAATATAAAGTAGAGGATGGAGTGGATGAAGTGTTGGGATCACTGTGAGATTATGATGGAGTGGTATAAGAGGTTCCCACCTCAATTCCCAAGCAATGGAGAGAATGTGGGAAGGAAGCCTTAAGAGCATGAAAGTATTCAAAAGGATGTTGATCAATAGGAATGGTGACCTCAATTCTATTATGTGGGAATTTAAGGCATCAATGATACATGGAAGGAACAACATGCATAGCATGAATCCATGGTTGACCAAGAAGGAGGTTATATGGAAGGACTAGATCAAGGACATGACATGTTGTATAATGCATGGCCAGGCCAACCTGAATAGGAAGACAAATAGTGCATTTTGAATCTCGTTATGCATTGTCATAAGACTTGATGGTGATCACCTAATTATCTAGGTCAGCATGAGTATACCCCACATGTTTGATGAACTTTAGTGTACAGATTGAGGGCAGATCCATTATCTACCAATACTCATTTTACTTTGTTCTTAGTAAAAAGGACTTCTATATGGAGGGAACGGTTATGTCCGAGATCAATAGGTGGCATATCATTTTTACTGCATCCCAATTGATATGTAGATGATAGGTGTCCTACGAGAGCTTGGAATTGGGTAGGATTGATGTTGCTGGGTACATGGGTGTCCTGCAAAGATTTAGTGAGGATTTCCTAATGCGTCCGAGAAGACTTCAATAAATCTAGGATATATTTTTGGGTTGGAGTATTTCCTAGGTGATCAAGGATGTTATATTATGAGTATACAATATCTAGGATGACGTGGAGGGTTTTGGGATTGATATATGCATGTGATGTGTGGTGGAAACACACTAAGGGTCCTTTCCCTTTACAAAGATCATGGAAACATGTGGGTCAACATGTGTGAGACAACCAACTATATCATCATAATTAAATGGGACTTTATTATAACTAATGTTCTTGGTTTGGATTTTTTGATTATTTTTATAAGACCCATTGTTTACATTGGTAGAACTAGAACCCTAATTCTGCTTTGGGAAAGCATTTTGGAATATTTGTAATTGAGCATTAGATGATGTAGACTAGTTTCCCTCAACTATAATATCTCCTCGATCAATAAGATCCTAGATATAGCTCTTGAGACTCTGACACTTTTTGGTGGAATGACCTTTGATCTTATGGTAATCACAATATTCATTTTCCCATATCAATTCAGCTTTGGTTTTGACTCATCCAAAGGTTTGGTTATAGGATACACAACTGAATTAGTTTTCTAAAGACTACCTCTAATGGCTCCCCTAAGGGAGTGAATGTTTGTTTAACATTTCCTTGACCCAATTGATTGGACTGATTAGGAGGATGAGGTACCCCTTGTAGTACAAATACAACATTGGTCATGGGTTATTGGGGAGAGACTTGTCATTTAGAGGCATAAGGTACTTGAACATGTTTGGTATCAATGAAACCATCATTAACTGCATTTTTTTTCTTGTTCTAGTAGCGAGATTTATCACCAAATTGTTTATCTTTTTCTTCTTTAAAGATCTTGATAAGTCCTTTAGCAATAAGATCCTTCTCAATGGTGACCCCCTTTTCTATAACCTCAGCCAAGGTGGATATGCAATGGATGTGCAAGTTATAAAGGAATTCAAAATGTATTTTCAACAAAGATGCCCACCAATTCCTTATCAAGAAGGCTACACTTGAGATGATTGGCTAGGGCCTGCCACCTTTGCAAGTAGCTAGCAAATGTATTCCCATTATGTTGTTTGTTCTTCATAAGATCCATAGTATCTATGTCCTCCAAATTATAAGAAAAGTGAGTCACAAATTTTTTTGATAACTTAGAAAAGGTAAAGATTGACCCATGAGGGAGATTTAGAAACCATTCTAAAGCTTGTCCACTCAAACTGTGAGGGAACAAATGAAGAAGGTAATTATCATTGTACAAGGCCTCTTGAAAATGCATGTAAAATTCTTTCAAATGGTCTCATGGATCTCTCTTTCCCTTATATTTATCAAAATTTGGAATCTCAAAGTGTTTTGGAAAAGGAATAGTGGAGATTCATGGATTGAATAGATATGGAAAAATCTCCTCAAACTTGAAGGATTTCATAGAGGATGACGTGCCAGCTTGTAAATCTTTCAAGGTGGATTTCATTTCTTCCCACTCCTTATTAATAGGTGTGGATGAGGATGCACCCGTGGTATTGGAATGATCATAGGGAGCATATTGATAATGTGGTGGTGGTGGTGGAAGTGATTGATCGAAGGTGGGATTATCGTACGATGGATGAGGGTATGATGGTGCTTGTTGATATTGGCTAGTGTACATTTATTGTTGATTGGGTGGTGGTTGATGATAGTATGATGATGTCGGCTATTTTTGGGAAGGAGCTTGTGGGATACCACCATATGGTAGGGGATTTTGGTAAGTGGATGTATTGTATTGATAGTTATAGGTTGGATACTGTTGAGGGACATATGGTGGTGGTTATGGATTGGATTGTTGTTGGTATGTGTTGGATGTGAGTTGTTGAGGATTAATATAGGATGTGTATTGTTGGGTTTGGTGTTGGGAATGATGGTAATTGGGATTAATCATAGTGTATTGATTTCATAGGGTGTTAGGTAGTGGAGGTGGTTGACAATAAACCTATTGCTGAGGTGGCTCCACAAAGGGTGGAGGCTGATGATAGCAAGGAGAAAAGTAATGAGGAGGCGGATTGGAATATGTATGCAAAGGCTATGATTGATATTGATGTTGGTTTGTGGGATTACCTTGAGTTTGTGATGACTATTATTGAGTAATGGATTGTGTGGGTTGTTTTTGATAGGATGTTTGTGATTGGGGAACGAATCATGTTGATTGTTGTTTAGGAATGGATTGTGTGGATTGGTGTGGAGGAATGGATTGTGTGGATTTTTGTTGAGGAATGGATTGAGTGGATTGTTGATAAGGAAGTTGTTGTGGGATGGAATGGCCAAGATTAAATGATGATTTATTTTGTTTCAATGGTTGTGTTCGAATGAGAGGGACATGAGGGGGAGTAAATGCTAACAGATTCAACATGGTGCCCCATAACATTTCATGATGACTAATTTGATTGATATTGTGGGAGAGGTGGCATAGATGGAATGGATGTATGACCTCTTGGATTGTTGATTTTTAAGTGTTTCTCCCCTAATAGAAATCCAAATGGAGGAAGGTGGAATTTGATAACATACATCATTCCCAAATCTCAACTAATACCAGGTTCCTATGGTGTAACCTGAGGGGCCTGAGGGACGGACGGGTCTAGAAAAACCTGAGATATCTTAGGATCCTATGATTAAGAGGCATTCTTGTGCTAGCATATTGTGTCATATCAAATCTGGGTAGTGGTTTAGTGCCTCTCAAGAGTAATGAAGCAAGGATTTTATTGTATCACTCAGCGATCATACAATCAGTCATTTACACATTAATGGGATTGTTAAGATATTCCTCAACAGAGAACTTGAGTGTATTAACCATTCCTTCCTCTGGGAAAGTCAAGGATTAGATCCCAAGAATTTTTCTATATTGGACTATTGAGATCAACCATTAGTGGGTGGATTGGGAGGATAATGTGATTGATGAGTGTGTGAATGTTGTTGTTCCATTATCCTTTTAGCCTATGATTGAGTGGTAAAAGGCATGAAAGTGTGGATGATCAGATGACGAGGATGATATAAAGCATTGGGATGACGCTAAATGCTAATGATTGGATGATTGATAAAAGGATTACTAAGATGATTGATTGATTGATTAGATGACTAATTAGATGAATGATTGGATCAGATTGGATTGGATTGATTGATTAATGTAGGACCCCAAAATAGACTTGAGAGCTTGACTGGATAATGTTTGAATATAAGATCGTTACTTGAAATAGACTAATGATCTCAAGCAAACTTGATGATTATGATGATGATGACAATTGGATTAGATTGGGTATGATGATGCAAAAGGATGATTATGGCACCAATTTATCTCTAGATGGAAGCAAACTAATGAGGCTACAAGTGATTACTAAATTAGGATAGATTATGCCCCTAAGTGAGCGAGGATGGTCATGATATAGGCTAATTAAGTAGCCAAATTGGATAAAAATATCTCAAATAGACATCTAGGGGATTCAAATTGGATGTTTGATGACCAATATGATGATTAAGGATGACCTAAGATGAATCTATGTGATTGAATTGATTATTTGATGACTTTTGGAAAATTTAAATACACAAAAATGGTGATTACGAGAGATTGGAGGATGCTAAAAAATGTTTTGATTTCAAGATTGACATTGCAACAAAGTAGGATTTCACTGGTCAAGAGGATTTACTCAGGTTTTTCTATGGGAAGTGCAATCACCTTTGTATGTAACGGGATCACCCCTCTAGGTAATCACAGATTCGCCTCTATAGGAATCATAATTGCCTATCTAGGACTGATCGAGGGATGTATGGATCACAACTACGAATTCACCTATCAAATCTAGATCTACAAACAAATGAGAAAAATTTCCCCTGAGTAACACAAATTTTCCTATCTAAGGACCATTGTATGACAATGGACAGTGGAATCACCTATGAAGGATTGATTGTGTATGGACATAGAGCAACAAAATCTCCTATCTATGAAAACTTTGTATGAATGGGGAAGACATAATCGCCTATTGAGAGCTAACTGTACAACATAGGTGACACAAATGCCTATCTACATGTAATGTCCCCTTTTTGGCTTGTTCTTAGTTTTGGTAGATTAGCCTATTATTTGACCCTCATAGGCTAGTGTGGTGGGTTAGAGGGTCCAGTTTGGGCATTATGGAGCTCTTCAGGTGGCAATTGTAAGTGTTTATCTCCCCGTATCCTTCACATGTTCTGAGGCATTGATATTCAAGGGTTTTTGGTTCCATTTTGAGGGACTTACTATTTATAGTAAGTCAGTGGATGTTAGAGAGGGGCCCTTACTGTTTTTTAGTAAGGCAATTGGATGCACAGTGGATGCAGTGGGTTACCTCCTAGAGTAGACTGAATTGAATTATATGCATTATTGTGGAAGTTATGGCATTTTTATTATTATTAAATTTGTACTTTAATAATAATAATTAATTAATTAAAAAGTACACATCATTTAAATATTTAATTGACTTTATTATGAGGGGGTTATTTAATGAATTATGAAGTCAATTATTTAATGTGCATTTAAGTTATATTGGGGGCCCACTTTAAGAGATGATATATTAAATTCTTTTAAAGTATACTTTATTGTAAGTGATAAAGTGTTATTTAAAGGGAGATATAAGTGTTTAATAAAGTATACTTTATATTGTGCACCAAATGGAGGAAAAATTAAATGGAATTAAAGGGGAATTAAATGAGATGAATACAAATGTAAATTAAATATTATATAAAGGCTTTTGAAAAGGGATTTCATTCATTCTCAGATTCATTCAACATTTTGTCTATTCTGAAGAAGCTTTGGCTTTGAGGAAGAAACCTAGGGTTTCGTCATAAATTAAATCTTGGAGAACATAACCTCTCTTCAATTATGTTGGTGGCTTCATATGGAGGTCACAGTTGAGTCTTATTGGAGATTTGAGATTTTAGTTGATGTTCCTTTTTGTAGAGTTTTGATGGGTAATTAGTATTTTGTGGTTTCGGGGTAATTTCAGTGAGTTTCCATCAATTATGTGTTGCTAGATTTTTGTATTGCTGAATTAGAGTTTCATTCACAACAGAGAATCAAAGAAATTTTTCGTTCTGGGTATTTGATCATTCCATTCCTCACCCCAGGGCACCCCTATGCCTGCATTTTCATGGGTTTTGGTGAAGTATTCAATTTTATACACCAATTGCATAACAGTTAGTATTTGGAGAAAAATAGGGTTCTTATAGTGGTATCAGAGCGATTTCCTGCCATCCTATTGGGGTTTGAATTAAATATTCAGAGAGCTCACATTGCATCATTTGGGTGACCAACACTCATAAGTTTTAGTTATGGGTTACTACAGTATTGTAGGAAAATCCAAGGAAGATATTGAATAGGATGCCATCAAGATGAGGGAAAGTTATGAATGGGAAGCCCCTCAACTCTTTGAGGACTATCAGAGTTTTCTAGATAATTTTAAAGCACAATACTCTCTTAATAATTTTTTGAACTTTGTTGTCATCTTGAGGCCTGAAAATATTGGGTTGGTACAGTATATTAGGAGGGTGTATAAGGAGAAAATTTCATCTAAAGGGACAAAATTCAGTCATGGGCATAGTGTGAGTAGGTATGGTACAAAACTACTAAATCAGATGGTGAAGGTGGTTCTACATCTAAACTCAATGATCAGGTTACAGGAACTCCCATAATATGAAAAAATGAAATGAGAAGACAAGGTCTATGCTTCACTTGCAAAGGTTTTTAGGAGCCTAACCACCAATGCAGAGATAAGGAGGTAAAGAAGCTTGAGGAAGACCTCATTTTGATAGATGGATGCATTGAAGAAGAAGCCATGAAGGAGGTATATTTGGAGATGCACATGTTGCATGAAGATGTTGGGATTCATGAGTCACAACATTTGGAAGGACAAAGAGGATCCCATGATAAAGCCATTGAGATTAAGGAGACTTATACACATGTCGATTTACATTGCAACCATGGGACAAAAATTATGGCACATGATACACTTAGTTTTCCTTTGAAAACACCTCTTGAACCAACACTTGGCAATGGACAGTTAGCAAAGGATGAAGTTTTGGTTGAGTTCCTTGAGGACACTACAGATAAGTGTGATGTTGCTCCTAATTTTTTGTTTTATGACAATAGTCATAATGTCAAGCTTACTCATGAGATAGAATCCATTCCTCATGAGGATGATGGATGTGTGGAGTTCCCTAACATTGAAAATCAAGATTTGTGAGTTGAAAATGAATTATGTGATGAAGATTCAAGCCACAAGTATGATTTTGCGAATCAGACCCTAGAAAATGAATCAGAAAATTCACTTATTCGCGATGAGTCCCAGGATCATTCTTCAGGTGGACATGCAATTACTATGGAAGAAGAAGTGTGCAAATATATTGTCAAATCAACAACTTCTATTATGTCATTGGAGCCATCCCGTGTGGTACGTAATAGTAGTACCTTCATTGGGGAAGTGTGAGAGTTGATGGCTCACATGATGGTGTTAGTTTGTGTTCTATCTCTCTCAGTAGAGAGAAGGGGCAAGGAGAGAGAAGGAGGTTGTTCAGGAGGAGGAGAATGAGCCAATACATGAGTTTGATTCTCCTCATTACTCCTGGGATTTAGAGATGGATGATTCAGATCAACATGAAGTGGGTGTGTAGTTTTTGAATAATCCATTATTTGATTCTAAGGCAGAAATGGTTTATGATAATTCACTCTTTGAGTTAGATGTTGATCTCCCTCCTAACACTAGTTCAGAGAAGGGCGATAATCACAGTTTTTGGGATCTTTCCAGTGCATCGGGATTCCAAATAGGGCTCACAGAGGAGTTTTACAATGTGTACATGGTGAGGAGTGCTTACAGTTTTTCCTTTGATCCACATGTACATGATTTTTATTCAATGCACAATTTTTGTGTGCATGATGATTCTCTTTGCGTAGTCAAGGGAAGGAAATAATTTCTATGCTCAGAGTTACCATCTTTAGAAGTTGAGACTAGAGGTTGAAATTACTCAACTCAGTTGTTTACAGGGGATTACTTGTAGGATCAGAGGTTGGATTACCATTATGTTTGTGGGTACCTGACAGATTTTTCCACTTCTGGGTTTCATTGGGAGACAGGGCTTCCTAGAGGTTCTTGTGGCAGTGGGAATGATGGCTTGGTTATGCAGCACATCCATGGGAGTTTGGCAAAGGATAGAGAGAGATATTTTGTTGTAGATAATTTCATATATTCGTATCTCTTTATGATGGATGGATGTGAGGTTCGTTTGTAGTGGCATCCGGGCGGTGAAAGGGTTGCCACTATAGTTTGGATGGGTCCTGATGGGTTGCTTTACCATTTTCAACATGGTGAAGTTGAGATCAAATTTGTGTAGAGGAAGTTAGAGGATATCAGACATGGCAAACTTCCATTCTGGATTTGGGATCCAAGAAAATTTTGTGGGACACTCTTTTAGTGTGCTGAGGAATCCTTCGGGTGCATCAGGGTTCCAATCAGGTTTTACTGGGGAGTTTTGTTGTGTGTACATGATGTGGATGGCTTGCAGTTTCACTTTTGATCCTCATGTACATGATTTATTTCAGATGCACAATTCTAATGTGCATGTGTTGGAAAGTTTGTATGACATCTCAGCTTGTGTAGTTATGGGAAGAAAACTTTGTCAGCATTCAGAGTTGCTTCCTCTTGGGGTTTACACTCCTGCGACACCTAATGTTGAGGTTGACATGGTTCATCATGTTTTGTCAGTTGTTCAGTTTTTGGTGTTACAAGAGTTGGTTGATGATATGTGGGACATTACACAACACTTCCCTTGGGATCTAGGTAGAAAGGTGTTTTCTTGTAGTTGGGATTGCTTGGGGACAAGCAATTTCAGGGAGGGTGGACTGTAATGTTCACTTTTTGGCTTGTTCTTGGTTTTGGTACATTATCCTATTATTTGACCCTCATAGGCTAGTGTGGTGGATTAGAGGGTCCATTTTGGGCGTTATGGAGCTCTTCAAGTGGCAATTGTAAGTGTTTATCTCCCTAGAACCTTCATATGTTCTGAGGCATTGATATTCAGGGGTTTCTAGTTCCATTTTGAGGGACTTATTATTTATAGTAATTCAGTGGATGTTAGAGAGGGACCCTTACTATTTTTAGTCAGGTAGTTGGATGTGTAGTGGATGCAATGGGTTACCTCCTAGAGTAGACATAATTGAATTATATGCATTATTGTGGAAGTTATGGCATTTTTATTATTAAAGTTGTACTTTAATAATAGTAATTAATTAATTAAAAAGTGCACATCATTTAAATATTCAATTGACTTTATTATGAGGGGGATATTTAATGAATTATGAAGTCAATTATTTAATGTGCATTTAAGTTATATTGGGGGACCACTTTAAGAGATGATATATTAAATGCTTTTAAAGTATATTTTATTATAACTGATAAAGTGTTATTTAAAGGGAGATATAAGTGTTTAATAAAGTATACTTTATATTGTGCACCAAATGGAGGGATAAGTAAATAAAATTAAAGGGGAATTAAATGAGATGAAGCCAAATGCAAATTAAATATTATATAAAGGATTTTGAAAGGGATTTCATTCATTCTCAGATTCATTCAACATTTTGTCTATTCTGAAGAAGCTTTGGCTTTGAGGAAGAAACCTAGGGTTTCATTGTAAATTCAATCTTGGAGAATGTAGCCTCTCTTCGATTGTGCTAGTGGATTCACACGGAGGTCACATTTGAGCTTTACTGGAGAATAAATTCATAAGTTTTACCAAGGTTTTGAAGACTAAATCATTGTAAATCAGAAATACATAGTTTGTTGTTGTATTTATTGCTATGAGCTCTTTCTAGGCCGTACATTTCAACTAGAGGCCATATAGAATATTAGAGGGTTTAATTTTAGATAAATACAAGAGATTAAGGAGAAGCTTCAAATTATTTTATGAGCCTTTCAGATTATTTTATGAGCAATCATTTGGAGACGTTAAATGTTGAATATTATTTGCTAGTCAATACTTCCAAGCCGTACCATACACTTACATGTTGGGCCATACAGATTTGCAAGATAGGCATGGGAATTCCAGGACCAAGCACCTAGGGTTTAGTCTCTTACTCTACTCCATGAAGGGCGGTTTGATCATAGTATATGGCTTGATGATGTTTAAGGGTGGAGAACTTCCTAGCTGTTGATTGACATTGATTTTGGAGGAGATACTAGTTGTTATCATAATTTTCTAGATTTCTAGATTGCTTCTATAATGTTCAGGCATGCATTCAATGTGTTTACATCCCGGGTATGAAGTCTATTTATTTATCAAGCATTACTAAGAGTTGTAATGGATATTTTTATTAGTAAACCATTGTATGTAAAACTGATTTGAATAAATATCAAAAGGGTTTGCTACAATAGTTAGTTTGATTTGCATTAGTTGACAATGTCTTCCTTTGCATTTGCAATTCAACACCATCTTTTTCTTGGAATATAATTTTAAAAATCACAAAACAAGCACAAACTTGTAAATCACAAGCATAACCTATAGGAAAGAATTTGTGTTAGTAGGTGTCCACCTAGGGTGGGATACTACACTACATCACGGGATCACTTATTAGGGACTATGTATGAACACAAAGCAACAGAATCACTTATCAAGGTAGCAAAATCACCTATCTATGAAAACTCGGTATGGACGTGGGAAGACAGAGTTTCCTATCAAAGTTGGACTATACGGATAGTGGTCACACAAACACCTATCCTAGATACAAGATCACCTATCTAGGGAAGACTCTGTATGGCCACAGAGGCAGACTCGCCTATCAAATTTGGACTATACAGAAAGGGGAGCATAGATGCCCAACAAGGGCACGATATTGCCTAAAAAAGGGAAAGATGGGGGTATGGATAGGATCAATGGATATACCTCTCTAAGAAGCGTAATCTCCTATGTAATGAATGGTATGGACAGAAACAAGCAAATCCACCCCTGAGAGAAGAAGGATCGCCCAATAGAAGTTGACAAAGACAAATGGATCTACCCCTTGATGAAGTGTAATTTCCTATCAGATAAAATGACCAGACTAAGGACTGACATGGAATCACCCACTCGTGTGAGGGTAGGCTCACTTGTGTAGTAGGGGTGTGCATCTGCCTCTATAGGAAGCAGATTATCCTCCAAGTGATGGAAAGACTTGCAAAGAACTGAGAAAAATAAACAATAAAAAGACAGTAGGAAGGATAGACTCAAGACTCAAAATAGGCACTAGCATTGCACATGAAGACATGCCAAGCACTTGAACAAGCCTAGATTAGTAGTAAAGGATTTACAAACTCAATGTAACTCACACTAGGAATCTCCATCGACACAAGGGAAGGGACACCTCAAAGGACTGTGTACACTTTTGTCTTTATGAGAGCGGACAGCTAGGGGCCTCCTGGAATGGAAGGATAACCCAATCACCCTCTCCATGGAAAGGTACACATAGCTTATGCTAAGTCGGGGATTTATGTCTCATCTCAAGGGAACCAAATGGTGAGTGTAAAAATATTTGGGGCGCGATGTGCATCCACTACACTACATTAAGCTGTGACTGAACATTGGTCTTATCTAGGCTTAACAAGAAATTCAGGAGTCCCCTAAACATTAGGGGGTTGCATGAGGCATGTTCGTGAACACCAGTTTATCACAAGCGTGGGTCGATAACTTTTGGTAGAAAATCTCATACCAACCCTTCACACCTAACTAGGAATCATCCTAGTATATGTGCTCCTCTAGACATGATGCAAGTATATTGGGGTACAAATTTAGTTCTCTCCCCTTTGTATACCCCGCTGACTCATGTGCTTGAGTTCATCCCTTGGGGTAATGAAATCCCCATGTAGGCCTCCTAAAGTGCAGGAAATGCTAGGAATTTTTGATCCCCAGGCTCATACAAGGTGCAAGGGGAGAGTATACATGCAAGCTAGCACTCCTAGGTTAAAAAAACAAATAGACTTGGGTTTATCTATGTTTTCTGATCCCCAGGCTCACCAAATAGTGCAAGGGGGGATCATACATCAATAGGAGACCCCAAACACAACAAATAATTCTTCGACCCTTTAAGAAATTTAAGTGTGCCTAAATTAGCTAGGGAAAACAACCAAGCTAAGTATTTGACCATTCGTCTTGTAGGAAACAAATTAGTAATTTGACACCACTGATCTTCAACAAATGAGAAGCTACAAAAACTATTAGTTGCTTGCACACACACAAAAAAACAAGTTAGCAGGTCAATACCAAACCCAAAATCTAAAGAAATATTTTAATTGAAAGTTTAGGGTTTGGGTTTACCACAGAGTCACCTATCTTGAGAGAAGAATTTCCCCAATGAGAAGTCACACACTCACCTCTGTATGACATGGAATTGCATGTGAAGGTCTGAGCAAAATTGCTCATCCAAGTCACAAACTCACCTATGAAGAGACCGAACATGCAATCACCTGTGTGGATCTGGTGAGGAAGTGTCGAACATGCATCCACCTTTGTAGTGTGTAGAATCGCTCATGAAGTCCATGGAATCGCCTATTGGGAAAATTTGCCTCTGAAGCAAAAATTTTGAGCTTGCAAAAACTTAAACAATAGAAAATGTGAAAGATACCCATGACATGGGTCCCACCATGCATGCTAGAAATGTGTGCAGTATGTTTCCTACTTAACTATGCAAGTGCAAATCAAATGCAAAGAAGGAAATAATACAACACCTCAAGATTATCCTAGTTGAACCTTAGTAAGAAAAATAAGAAAATAAACATAAATTATACTTTTCCAAGATTGAAAAATTGGTTGGCCCTTTGCTGAGAAGATCTATATGCTCCTTTTGTGATGAAATGCTATGCAACCTACATGAACATGATCGGGATTAAATGATGAATGTAATAGAGGTGATTTTTATGAACTTGGATGCAAGATGACAGCTCTAAAATGTTGCAACAATGGTGGATTTGGATGCTTGAAGGCTAAGTGTGTGAATTGAATGTATAAGTGTTGTGAATGAGTGAAAATTGACTAAGTATTAGTCATTTTAGAGAAAAGGGAACGGATGGCTAGGATTAACCCTAGGTTTGGAGATCAATGGTTGAGATGTCTTGAGACATTTCAACACATGTGATGAGGACATGTGGCATCCTAGATGGAGGGCACAATATTATGTGGAGGTGAGATGTCATCCAAGTGGAGGTACTTTCAAGTACCTTGGGGGGAGCAAAAAGGATTGACTTATCTTATCCTTCCCCAAATGATGGAAGGATGTGACAAGTCAAAAATCCTTTTTGGGAAGAGTAGTTCCTAGGAAAAGGGGGAAGAGAATTTAAAATTTGATTTTAAATTCTCAAGGGACCCTGGACGAATAACTTGGAATTAAAAATTCCAACTAGGCAGATAGGGATAATAAATTGGAATTAAAAATTCCATGTGGGATCATGGGGGGAATAAAAGGAATTAAAAATTCCTGAAGAAAGGGAGATGTCCTCATCTTAATTGGAAATATTTTAAGAAGGTTGATTTGGGTACCATACCATAATAGACAATAGACCAAGATTAGGAATTAATTAATCATGATTCGTGGTTGTGCAAATAATTAGGTAGGTTAATGATGGGATTAGAGGAAAGTTGCACATTATGGAGGATGTGACACTAATCACAGTTAGTGGTGTGCACATCCTGATCATAGATTAATTAGATTAATCCAAATTACGGAATAATTATGGAGGATGTGACATTTGGAGAGCGAAATGAATTAAAAATTGATTTAATTCATGTGGACTAAAATGACCAAATTAAATAAATTGGTCTATTTATTTAATTTAGAGAGGAAAGGGGTGAAGTATTTAATTAAGTAGTTAAACACTTTAGGGAATTTTAGGAATAGGATAAATATTAATCAAATAATAAATTATTTAATTAATATGGATATGCAAGCGGGATAGGAGAATATAAGGATAAATTTGACCATATGGGAGTTGGCCAAATTTAGGTGCCTACACCTAAAATTTAGGAGGAATATGCAAGATACTTCCATGTTGGAGGGAAATAGTTTGAATTTGAATTGAGGAATATTCCATGGGAATATTCTTTTGCAAGTGGGAGAAATTGGAGGGATGAAAGAAATTAGTCAATTAAATAATTAGAATATTATTTAATTGTACAAGATGGAGGAATCAAAAGATTTAATTAAACAAATTTCTCACTTTTTTAAAAAGAGGGAATTAATGAGATTTTATTAAATAATTAAGATTATTTAATCAAATGAGAGGACTTAGGGAATTTAATCAAATAATTCACATTATTGAATTAAACAAGATGAAAATTAATATGGAAGAGGTGAATTAACCTAATAATGCCAATTTTTTATTAATAGAAGAAATTGGTGAATTTAATTAAATAATTAAGATTATTTAATTAAATAGTTGAAAAGGGTTAAATCAGGAAAAAAAAATGGTGTTAGTAATTGAGCTTGAATGTGTAATATCGATCAAGACAATTTTAAGTGTTTACAACTACATTAAAAGAGATGAAGAACATTTGGGCAAGTCTAATTGTAGATCTGATGAAGGTGTCTTTCTTGGGTATTCTATGACAAGTAAAGCATATAAATGTTATAAAAAGAAGCTAAAAAGGATTGTGGAAATTGAAAATGTAAGCTTTGATGAAACAATTTAGTCTACTAATACTTTGAAAGTGGAAGATGATGATGATCAAATCCACATAAATGATGAAGACTTAGAAGCTGACTCTGAGAATAATGTTACAAAGACTCTGATAAGGTATGTTCAGAAAAATCATTCTGAAGATCAGATTATAGGAAATAAGAATAGTGGAGTTCAGACCTAGAGAAGAATTGAGAGAATAAAAGAACAGGTACATTTTTCACTATTATCAAAGATTGAACCTAGTTCTTATAAATAGGCAAGAAAAGAGAAAGGATGGGTAGATACTATGAAGGAATATTTATCTCGGATAAAGAAAAATGAAACTTAGGAACTAGTTCCAAGACCTAAACGAAAGAATATCATTGGTAATAAGTTGGTCTAGAAAAGAATTGAATGAAGATGGAGAGGTGATCCAGAAACAAGGCCAAACTTGTGTGTAAAGGATATGCTCAGGTTGAAAGAATTGACTGTGGGGAGACATTTTCTCTAGTAGCAAGATTGGAATACTCCTCTAGTTTTAATGGGAAGTGTTGTCAATCAAGATTGCACCCTAGCTAAGATTGACTCAACTATCCTATTGAAACACATAAACACTCTCAGGTTGTGGGTGACCTATGGTGAGAATGAATCTCCAAAGCAGGTTGGTTCCCCTTGAAAATCACCTAAAATACAAAATTTTCTAAGGAAAAGGATTTAGAAAGATAATTGAAAATGAAAATCCTAAAATCCTAATGGGTGATGCACCAAAACTTTAACTTACTTTAATGACTTACTCACAATAAATTTCTCAAAACATTAACCTTCACAATCTCATCTAAAACATACAACTCAACAGTAATTTGTATGAAGGCTCGAACTGAACACAACACACAACCTAAATCATATGAAATTATTGCACACAGATTCAGAATAATGAGACATAACAAAGGACCTAATTCTTATGATCACAATGAAACATCAAATCAATACTATAAATATGAGACAAAATATGAGATAGGAATACTCTATTGTTTTATTAAAACTAAAGGAGTATGCACAAATGCAAATCTAAGTACAAATATCAAGCTTACAAATATTTTTTCAAGTGAGCAAGAAAGTAAGAAGCAAATATAAACTGAGAAAAACTATGTTTTTCTCTAACTTATAGCTCCAAAGTGCCTCCAATAGTGAGAATGGAAAAATCTCACTAAACTGCTCTCCAAAATAGAAACCTGAATGTCATTTTTGAGCTCAAGAGAAAAGCCTCAAAATCAGTGCCCAAACTGGATGGAAAAGATGGAAAGTTTCTATCTCAAGTGGGTCAACGCAAAAGACTCAAAAAATCTGGCTCAAACTGACTAAAAATTGAAATAGAAACTTTAGTTTGTTCAGTTTTTTCCCATTTTTCCCAAAAGACTTAAACTCAAATAGGAAATCTCTATCAACACTTAACTGCATTTTAAATAATGATTACTACGACAATTTATAACAACATTGCCTTAGTAATGTTTTACAATTCTTGCAGTTTCAATTTTAAAAAATAGGAGGGCTAAAAAGACTTGAGTCTTGACTCCATCTTGAGACTTTATCTTCTGATTTTTTGCAATAATACAAGGAAACTATTGATTTTGATAAAAAAATTCCACGTACATAGTATTAGACATTTTTTTTTTTCGAAAATTAGAAAACTAAGGCATTGAAGGCATTTGATTTTCCTAAAAATTAGAAAATAGTCAAGGCACAAGACCATAGGTTTTGCACAAATCTTCACCAAGTATAGAATATTCAAGCCCATTTGATTTTCTAATAAAATCATAAAAGAAGACAAAGGCATATAGACTTATGATTTTCTTTAAAAAAATCATAAAAAGAATAAAGGCACAAGGTAGCCTAGGTATTATATGCAAAGGAAAAAAATAAAATACCACAAGGTATTTGCAGGGCATTTTAATTTTAAAAAAATGTGACAAAAATAACAAGCTCGAAATAGGGAAATGTGAGAAACCCTAAAACAAAACTATCGATCCCCTAACTTTTCTCATTCATTTTGCACTTAGAAATTTTGAGTTCTAACTTTGCAAGGCTGCCATCATTAGGGTTTGATCCCTTGAGCTTTCTGAAGCTCAATCCCCCCATTTTTCTATTGATTCCAAGAGATTTGTATGGAGATTCGACAGAGGTAAGTCTTTTGTTTCAAATCTAAACATTGTCCTTCCATTTCAAAGCATTTTTGGCTTTCTTGGTTGCGGCCATGACTAAATTTCTGATGCATTTTCATGCTTTCACATTTTGTTGACTTCCTCATTTTTTTGAGGCCGATATTTGGAGAATTTATGAAGCTTTTATACCACAGGATTTGAATGTATTCCCCCATAGACAACTGAGGTGAGTCTCAAACTTTTCATTTCTTTCTTATACTTTGGTACTAGAATGCTTGATTTGAGCCTATTGAGTGCAAGAAATGATGAATTCTTTTTGTTTCTCTATACCTTTCGTATTCAAAATGCTTAAAGAGTTCCCTTATCTTTGTAAAATAAAGAGAACATTAGCATCCTCGTTGTTATTTTTGTTATTAATGCAGCTTCTCTGTATTTCAATAGCCACAACTGTATGTGCTAAGAGGCGTTCTGGGTGTTTGTTTAAGCTTGAATAAACTTAGATACTCCATTTTTCTATGTTTGTGACCTCTTTATGTTTGCAGAGAGAAGGGCTCGAAACCCTTGGCTGTAGCTTCACTGTCTTGAAAGCAAAGGGAAACCTCCTAGTTTGGCCTCACAACATAGACACATTTGTCTTAAAAAACCCTTGATACTCAAACTAGAATATGGGTTCCTTTCACATGCAGTCCATGACCTCTATTATACATTTTTTGTGAAAACAAAAGGGAAAATCTTCCATTTTGGGTTTGCTTCTTGAGACCCCACCCTCAGACCATGGTTCACCTTGGGTATTCATTCATTTCTTGTAGAAACCTTTGACATCTCAACATAGAAATCCGGGTTTCATTCCTTGTGTAAACCATGACCATATCTTAGCATTTGCATCGTCTGGGTTTGTTTATCCATGGTTGCAGAATACAAAGCTTGTATTTTATGGTTGCGGCCTTGCAAAATTTATGAGTTTGCACCTTTTTTGAAACCCCACCTTGAGACTGGTGTTCTTAAATTTTTTGAATGTGGTGTATAGGAGATGGCATTGTTTATCTTCTGAGGGAAATGAAAGCACCTCTTACACTATTATGGGTTTATCTCTCCTTCAACACCTTTCATGGCTGCCATTATATTTTTATTTCCATTCTATGTAGAAGCAAAATGGAATTCTTTTCTTTTCAACTTATTAACACCATCCCAAGCACTTGTCAACATTACACAAAGGTGAAATGTCAAACATCCATTCATTATGTTGCATGCTCATTTTACAATGCTTGAATCTAGAAAATGAAATGCATTTATAGGTGTCATGTGGGCTACATCATTGTGGGTTGTAGCTTATTTTACATTTTGAAATGATGCATGAAAATTGAATATTGTACTTTTATTTGCTTCAGAAATGGTGTTGTCCTCAAGCAAAAGTCATTGCTTATTCTTCAAGTTTTGGCACACAAATTCACAATGATTTTCCCATATTGCACATATTATTGAAGATGCATCATGGCTTTAACAGTTATATCTTGTTGTTGTTTGCTCATTCTTTTCATTTGACACCCTTTAATGAGTACTATCACCATCCCATACTTATCTTGCACAGTGGTAAAGTAGGCCTATTTTCTCTTTGCTTCTCAATACTTGTCACTTTCCTAAAGTCTTCCAATTGCTTCTTTCACTATGTCTACTTATGTAATGAATTTTGGGGCCCCTTTCACCTTAGCAATTTGTGAACGATGCACTCCTCTTTCCCCTTATATATAAGCACTATTTGTCATTTCCTTCTCACCTTTTTATGGTGGTACCTTCAATGTATATACTACAAACACATAAAAAGAAGAAAATATGATGTGAGGTAGCAATAAAAGATTATGAAACAAGATGAAACTTGATTGCAAACAAAACTTTCTTAATGAAGAAATGATACATTTAAATTATGTTATGCATTTTGTTTAAGCATTCAAATGAGTTCCTTGTTCATTAATTATTTTCACTTCATTTCACCTATGAATTGATTGTCATGAATGAGCAATGAGCTTGAGGCTCTTGCAGTCACTTTATGAGTTACCCCTTCAGCCGAAAATGTTTCTATTTGAGCATTATCAATATGTTCTTCCTATCTCATTCCCCTCTTGAAACTTAGGGGAAGCATGTTGGGCTCAACCCTTATGGGAGCCCATTTTTTCAACACATGCTATGATGTCTTCAGAAATGAATCAACAACATGATTTCTCCTATACCTGCACAGTGAACAAACATGTTAGATAAGAAAATAGTGAAGCTCAATACTCCTGTGATATTTTATTTTTCAAGCTCTCTTGCATACATCTGATGTTTGTTGATCTAATGCATCATAAAAAATGTGTTATATTTCTATTGATAGGGAAAATCAGAAGATTCATATCTGGAGCTCTAACAACTCTCTTATCATGATGCAGGTTGACTCAAAGATCAGGAGCGAGGAGGAGCTAGCAGCAATGAAGACCAACTCAAGAATTTAATTAGACAATGATGGATATGTCTTTTGTTATATGCTTCTTTTCATTATTTTATCTTCAGATGTATAGTACATCCTTCATGTTGCATTGGTTCAGCTACTCCCATAGCTTGTGTGGGACAATTGATTACTCCTTTCTTTCCAATGAATATAAATGCAACACTTATGCAATTATGTGTTTATCTTATCTACAAAATGAATGAAACATTGTATAATGAATGAAAGTATTGTAGAATTGAATGAAAGAAACTCTTATGTTCTTTATGTACTTTCCTTTATGCTACAAAATGTTGAACAAAAAAATATGAATTCAATCCCTTTTAAGCATCTTTAAATATGCAATGGTTAAGCATAGCAGAAATATGATGGAATCTTTTCACCTTGAAATAAAAATAAATTGCTTCAGCTCTGCCAAATTGAGTTGTAAGTGAAATTTTGGCAACATTTCTAGCGATTTCTGCTAAATGCTTTCCTGTTAAGTACATAGACTAGTTGTCTTAAATGATTCATTGGGAATGAAGTCAAATCTACCCCTTCTCAAACTTAGAAAACCATGAATCTAAACTGCAAACTACTCCAAATAGCAGCAAAAAAAAAAGAACCAAACTGAAAGCAATCTAAAAGGCCCTAGTGGCTAGAAAACATGTGCAACAACACTTAGGGAAAGAAAAAAATTGAAATAAATGTGCCTTAAGAACTTATTAGCAGAAAATACTAATATACTATGATACAAATGTAGAACTTATCTTTAGAGGAAATGTTTGAGGTGGATCCCATTAACTAGGATAGGAAGCACCTCTCCACTTAACTTGGAAAGCTGGAAGGCATTGTGCTCCTTCCACTCTGTGATCACATAGGGTCCATCCCAAATTGCATCAGACTTGGAATGTTTTCCAAGTTTTCTTTTGTGCTCATCCCATTTGAAAACTAGATCACCAACAATGAAATATCTTGGCCTTGCTCTTTTGTCAAAAGAATTATTCATCTAAGCTCGATGAATTTTAAGCTTTCTCAACACTTATCTTCTGGTTTCATCTAACTCCATTAGTTGTACAAGCCTTACTTCCATAGGCTACTCGTTTAACAACTCAAGTTCCTTAATGAAGTTCAAAATTGGTAATTCAACAAAAATGGGTAACTTTTCCTCCTTACCATAAGTGAGAACATAAGGAGAGCAACCAATAGCTCTCTTAGGAGTTATCCTATCATCCCAAAGGGCTAACTTCAACTTTTCATGTCATGTTCTCTAGTTGTCCTCAATGGTCTTCTTAATGATCTTAATCAGATTTTTATTGGTGGATTCTGCCTGTCCATTACCCTGTGGGTAATAATTAGATGAAGTATTCAGAAAAAATTATTCTTTACAGACCAGTCAAAAATCCTTAAGCCAATAAAGGCTAATCCATTGTCAGAAATAATAGAATCAGGAGTGCCAAATCTAGATACAAAATCTTTATAAAAATTCAAAACAGATATTTCATTTGCTTCCTTCAAAGAAACAACCTTAGTCCACTTAGTAAAATAATATTTTGTTGTTAGAATACATTTATGGAATGCACTTGAAGGCAAGTTAATAGGTCCAATGAAATCAAGACCCCACTTAGCAAAGGGCCACTCCACCTAAATGGGGTGTAAAGGCAAGGTTGCAAGCCTTTTCTTTCCTGCAAACAATGAACATTTTTCACACTTTCTAACCCAAGAAAATGCATCTTTGAATAAATTTGGCTAATAATAACCATCCCTCATAATTTTCAAGGCTGTGGTCCTTGCTACAAAATGTTCTCCTGAAGGCCCATTATGAAACTCTTCTAGTAGCTTATTTATTTGATATGGTTCAATACATCTTAGTAGAACACCATGAAAATATCTCCTATACAAAACACCATTAATAACAACATAGGGAATGGATTTTAGTATATAGTACCTTCTATTTTCCCTATCCAAACCTTCAGGGCAGTCACCAGTCCACAAATAGTGAATCATTTGTTGCACCTAGCTTGTAGTAGGAGTTGAACCAGTAGTTTGCTCCTCATTGTTGAGTACTGTTGCAACATTTTCACCCTCTTCTAAGCCGTTTTATGCATTTTCAGCAAGTTGTTCACACAAACCCTTGCCCCTAACAAGCTTAGCAACTGAATTTGATTGTTAGAGAGCATATTCCTGAACCTTTTAAGGCTTTTGACAACATCAAACACATGTTTTTCAACAAATGAATATTTTACCTTATAGTCATGCAATACTTGGTTGAAAAATGCCATGGGATGCTCCAAACCTTCATCATTCTACTGGTACAACATTGCTGAAATGGTGTCAACACCTCCAAAAGAATATAAAATTAAATCTCTATCATATTTAGGATTGATGAGAGTTGGGGTAGCTACAAGGGCTTCTTTTATCTGCTCAATGCTTCTATTACCCTCCTTAGTCCAACTAAAAGGTACATTTTTCTTAAGCATAGTTGTGAGAGGCTGCAATAATGTTGCAATATTGGGTATAAACATTCTCAAAAATTTAATCCTACCAAGAAAGCTTTGTAAGCCTTTCTTATTTGGTTGTAGGGCTAAATCTAGAATAACAGAAACTCTTTCTAGATCAATGGAGATACCATGTTTTGAGACAATGTGTCCAAGGAGCTTACCTTCATGGACAAAAAATATACACTTCTTTGGATTAATAGAAACCCAAAACTCTCTACATCTTTAAAAAATCTACCTCAAATGATCAAAATGTTCATTAGCATTCTTTGAGAAAACTGTAACATCATCTAGATACACCAAAACAATTTTGTTCATGAGGCCATGAAAGGCCATGTCCATTGCTCTCTAGAATGTTTCCCTTGCATTGGAAAAACTGAAAGGAATTTTTCTGTAATCCATGGTGCCCCACTTGGTTGTAAATGTTGTTTTATACTGATCCTCCTCCTTCACCAAAATCTAGTTATAGCCTAAGTATCTCCATTGAAGGAAGTGGATAGTGATCTTTGAGAGAGGCTTTATTCAAGTCATGGAAATCAACACAAAGCCTAATCTCACCATTTTTTTTCTAACTAGAACTAAGTTAGAAACCCAAGATGTATGCTTAATAGGAAAGATGATATTACTTTCTAAATTGTTCAATTCAACCTTCATAAGATGCTCAAGTTTAGGATTAAGAGGCCTTTGATTTTGCCTAACTGGTTTTGCATTGGGTTCTAGCTCAATGGTGTGTTGAGCTAGTTCAGGGTAAAAAACATTTAAATATTTATATTCCCAAGAGAAAACATCACTAAATTCTTGACATAACAAAATGAAACTTTTTTGTTCTTCCTTGGTACATACCTTTCCCAACTTGAGAAGATTACCCTTAAATATCTCAATTTCCTCATAGTGCTCTTGCTTAATAGCCATGCTGCATTTGTCTTTTCTCACTTGGTCATCTAAATTAAATACAAATTCCAATGTTACCAATCCTTAGGTAGCTTGTTTGACTTTAGTTGCACAATCTAATTGTCATACTACTGCTACCACTTTTGTTGGTTTTCAGCTGCAAACTTAGCTTCTGCAATCATAAAATTTATAATCTGATCATCACTATCAAAAACCTACCAACTCACATAACAAACTCATTTTCCAAACAGCCAAATGAAAATTTGTAATAGGAATCTATTGTTGTGTCATTTGAAGAATAATCCTTTTCCTTGCTTGAAGGAATGATGGAACACCTATTAGATTTTTGTTAGCCTATATATTTGAGGATGTAATCAAGAAAAATATAGAATATAATATAGAAGGAGAGAATTTAGTTTATTATTTTTAGTCACCTACAGCCATTGTTGAAGGCACCCATAGCAACTACTGTGCAGAAAGGTTTCTTTTCAACATTAACTGTGTTTTGTTTAAGTTATTGAATTTTAGTTATTCTTTCACACAATGATGATAGATTAAGATTTTCCCATGGTGCACATATAATGTAGACCCATCATAATTTTACAAACCTTGGTTGATAATTTAATGTAGGCTTGCAAGGTCAAGTGGACTGTTCAACTAGGTACACCCTTGAATTGTGTAATTTCACCAAGTCTACAACACATTAGTTAGACTCTACAGGGGTATATACCAAGTGACCTTATAAATTCTCAAAAGGAACCCACATTTAAGGCAACATCAAACCAATTACCTAGTAAGGAAGAAGTAATCTATAGACAACAAGAAGTGATGGATAGATCACACCAAAATCCTAAGGACATGGTCATAGAAGAAGTGGATAGTGAGGAAGAATTAGATGATGAAGAATTCTTTCAACACTCCAACAATCCCAATTTGCTTAGACTTATGGACAAACTCCTAAGAAAGGATCTAAATACCTACTTCTTGAAATTAGCACAAACTGGTGCTAAGTTACCTATAGACTTTAATGTGGAAGGTCTTAAAGATCCCCACCTCATTCCCTTAGGGGATAACTCAGTTGTGAGAGAAATACCCAAACCATTGGAGATTCCAAACATACCACCAATCTTCTCACAAGGAAATTATCAATCAACGGACAATCCTTTGTTTAGGAAACCATCCTAAATTGAACAAGCAATAGTGGCTCAACAACATCAAGGAGGTCCATCTCAATACATGCCCCAAACACTTCATATATTTACCCTTCCCAAAATGTATAAAATCAACAAGGGAAATTTTCACAACAATACCAACAACAAGGTGGGTCACATGGTACCCTTTCCAATCAACAACAACAAGGAGGTCCACATGGTCCCCTTCCCAATCAACAATGCCAACAACAAGGTGTGCCACAAGGTACCCTTTCCAATCAATAACAAAAAGTTGGGCCACATGGTCCCCTTCCCAATCAACAATACCAACAACAAGGTGTGCCACAGGGCACCCTTTCCAATCAACATCAACAATAAGGTGGGTCACATGGTCCCCTTCCCAATCAACAGTAACAACAACAAGGTGTGTCATAGGGTACCCTTTCCAATCAAAATCAACAACAAGGTGTGTCACATGGTCCCCTTTCCAATCAACAGTACCAACAACAAGGTGGGCCACATGGTCCCCTTCCCAATCAACATCAACAAGGTGCACCACATGGTACCCTTCCCAATCAACATCAACAAGGTGTGCCACATGGTACCCTTTCCAACTAGTAATACCATCAACAAGGTGTACCACCAATGCACTATCAGGGTAACCTTTAAAATAGTTCATCCCAACAACAAGGTGTGCCACATGGTACCCTTTCCAATCAATGGTCCCATCCACAAGGTGTACCGCCAATGCATTATCAAGGTAACCTTCAATACAATTCATCCCAACAACAAGGTGTATCGCTAATGCACTACTAGGGTGACCTTCAAAATAGTACATCCCGACAACAAAGTGTGTCACATGGTACCCTTTCCAATCAACAATCCTATCCACAAGGTGTACCGCCAATGCACTATTAGGGTAACCTTCAATAAAATTCATCCCAAAAACAAGGTGTACCACAAATGTACTACCAATGTAACCTTCAAAACAATTCATCCCAACAACAAGGTGTACTACCAACACACTACCAGGGTAACCTTCAAAAAATTCATCCCAACAACAAGGTGTACCACCAATGCACTACCAGGGTACCCTTTAGTAGAATCAACCACATCAAGGAGTACCACTAACACACTATCATGGTACCCCTCTTCAAAAAAATCAATAAGAATTTAACACTCCTTCCATACAAGGACCTAACCCTCCTTACTTTCAACAAGGACTTAGCAATCCTTACATTCAACAAGGACCTAACACTCCTTACATCAACAAGTACTTAATCCTCCTTTCGTACAACAAGGACGTAATCCTCCTTCCACCCAACATGGTTACAAGGGTCCTATAACTCCACAATACGCAACCTATGATCAAACAAACATGGTGCGACAACAAGGTTACTACACACAAGATCTACAAACAAATGTACCAAACATGGAGGTAGGAATGCAACTACAAGCCATGAATCAAAGGATATCAGACATGTAGATTGGAAAACCCAAGAAGACCTACACTCTATAGGATTTATGTCCATTTCCTTTTGATCGCTCCATTACAATGCTCCCCTTCCCTAAAAATTTTAAAACACCCAAGTTTGACAAGTGCAAGGGAAAGGGTGATCTAGTCGAACATGTGCAATATCTCTCAGTGGCCTGCATGGAAGTGCAAAACAATGATTCCTCTCTAATGAGACTTTTTTCATTTAGCGTTATTGGTTATGCTATGGAATGGTTCTCCCATCTACCACCAGGAATTAGGAGATTTGATGAGCTGACTAACAATTTTGTGAACCACTTCTCATTCAATATAGAATAGGATGTCACCATCACTAACCTCTACAAGATTAAATAGATTCAAGGAGAATCCTTTACATGCTACCTACAAATATGGAGACATAAATCTAGTAGATGCAAGTGGCCTATTCCTGATAAAAAACTGGTAGATATCTTTGTTTCCAATGTCCAAGCGGAAATTAATTACCAACTCACCATGTTGTGCCTAACTAACTTCAAAGAGACTATTGAAAAGTGACTACATATTGAAAGAGCTCTCATAGCAAGGGGAGTGATTAAGCTAAACAACCCAAGAGGCAATTCATCTAGTTCAAATAAGAAACCTAAGATTTGGGCCAAGAATAAAAATGTTACAAATGATGGAGTAGTTGATGTTAGAGTTGTATAGAATGTACAAAATCCCAATGTACATAAAAAAAAACCCCAAGTTGCACAAATGAGCTACGCTCCCAACAATGTAAAAAACAATCAACTTAGCTATCCCCAAAACAATCCAGTGCTTAACCAACAAACAAATCAGGGAGGACAACAAAGGCAATATGATCAACCAAGGAGGAAATTTACTACCTTAGGAGAACCACTTGAGACAATAATGCACAAGCTAGTTCAACAAAACCATCAAGGTCAACGATTGTCCAAACTATGAAGAGGAAAGTTTCAAAACACCATGGTACAATGAAAAGGACTTATATGAGTTCCACAAAATGAAAGAGCATATGATGAATAACTACATGAGACTCAAACATATAATACAATACTTGATCAACAAAGGAGAAGTGGGTATCGAACACCATCCTAGAAAAAAAGACCTCCAAATCTACACAAATCCAATTTTGAACCATGCTAAGAAGAATGACATAGGGAAAGACCAAGACTATCACAGTGCTAACTACACCTATGGTGACACCATCCTAAAAACCCTCTCATAATAAGATGACACTAGGGCCAATGTGTTAACTATATGAGGTAGGGACCTCAAATGTAACGTAACTATCCATTGAGAGAAATTCGCAATACAAGGAGCCCCACCTAAACCCACAACTAATTCATCCAATGACTATAGTATTGTGGAACAACTGAAGAATTATCTCACTTTGATCTCCATCCTAGAGCTATTGAAATTATCACCCACGCATAGAGAAATACTAGAGAAATCTTTGGAAACAGTGGTCCCTAATGACCTCAATCCTGATCAATTTCAAGCCATGGTTGGAAAGATCACATCCAATCATCATTTAGCCTTTTTTGAGAAAGACCTTCTGCATAAGTCATTCCACAACCAAGCCCTCTATATAGAGGTTGGTGTCCAAAAACATATGGTCAAAAGAGTATTATAGATAATGGTGCATGTTTAAACATCTGTACCTTGAAATTTGTTAAACAACTAGGGTATTCTAATGATTTAATTGACAAAGGAAAGAGCATTCCTATAAGGGCTTATGATGACCTAGAAAGAAATTCAGAAGGGACAATTAGGCTACCTGTACAGATAGGACCAAAAACAACATGTTAGGTACCGAACCTTGAGCTACCATATAACCTTCTTCTAGGATGCCCATGGATTCATGCATTACAAGCAGTTCCTTCGAAATTCCACTAGTGTCTAAAATTTCCTCACAAAGGAAAGGAGGTTAAATTATATGATGGTCCTGAACCCTTCTACTACTATGTGAAATTGGAGGAGAAATACAACAAATTTAGCATAGACCTAGTAATGATATATCATTTCACTCCTCATTTGTTGACCCATCAATACTACCATCAACCTCAGCTAAACCCTCATGAAATGAGAAACTGGAATCTGAGTCCAAGATTCAAATACTTGACAAAGGTAATGGGAACTATTATTTCAATCAATCTTTTTACATTGGAATGCTTCCCCCAACACCAAAGATTTATGGAGGGCCTAAGGAGATCAAACATGTTCAAGTAGTAAAAATGGTATCCAAACCCACGATATTTACCAAGTGGGGAGATATCAATGACGAGGAAATATTTAAAAAGGACCTTTCATCAATGATCTACAAAGAAGACCAAAAAGAACTAGAACAACTACAACCCCTTCTCATTGATCCTAGCAATAAACGGTATCAGCTAGCTAAACAAATGGGATACACTAGAAAAGGTGATCGTGGGTGACATAAACAAGGCAAATGGGAACCTATTATAGTGGAACAAAAAAAGAACATGGGACTAGGCTATGATTCAATAGATGTGGTGACTCCAAATAGTAGACATGCCTCTTGTAAGAAAGGAGCTCCTTCTACTAACGTTAATACATTGGATATCTACCATCTTATGGAAAACGATCTACCCATTAAGGATTTATTTGAAAGATTTAGCATAAGTATATTCCCTATCCAACTTAACAAACCTATATTCAAAGACTGTACTTATGAAATAGACTTTAATGAGTATGAATTGGATTCTTCTTCTTTTGTCACCTCTAGTGAAAATGACCTAGATACCCAATGGGAGAATGATGCTAGAGCCATATTGACCATTTCCACAACTTTCATAAGCTTTACAAATAATGATGACAACCTACCCCTTTTCTACTCACAGCTAATATATTGGGACCAACAACACCATACGTTTGTTTTGGATCAATTCCAAAATGATGAAGAAATTGCAGAGTTTATGGGACTTCGAACTAATATACCATCAGGAGATCACAAAGTAGGGTTTGTCATGGAAATTGAATAAGAAGAATATTTCGGTGGGGAGATTGTGTCCTCCTGCCACAAAATTGAAAAAGGCAATGTAAGAATCAAAGTGAGACACCCTAGGGAAAACCGCGATGTGGCTCTATCGAATCCTAAAAAGAGAAAAATAAAGGATGAATCTAAGGGTGAAAACCTCTCTAAGGCACACAAGGAGGGAGGATTCAATCTCCCTATTTCTGAATATCAAGTGAAGTCAACACTCCTAGTTGAAGAAGTGGAAGCTAGATAAATGTTGGCACAACAGAAGCACCTAAGATCGCATATCATGCAACGTCACTTGATCCTGAAGAAAAAGTGAACTTCTTAGCATTCATCAATGAAAGGAAGATAAAATTTACATGGACATATGCAGACATTCCAGGGCTATATCCAATATTGGTCATACACCATCTAGATGTATTTCTAGGAGCTAAACCCATCAAGTAGAAGCTAAGAAAGATGTATCCCCAGATTTCACTTTTGGTAAAGGTAGAATTGAAGAAACTACTAGATGTAGGATTTATCAGATCAATTGATTATCCAGAATGGATATCGAATCTAGTACCAGTATCAAATTCCATTGGGGGAATAAGAATATGCACGGGCTTCAGAGATCTAAACAAATCTTTTCTAGAGGATGACTTCCCTCTTCCAAGCATTGATATGATTATAGATCTAACAACAGGACATGAAATGTTGTCACTAATGGATAGCTTCTCTGACTATAATCAAATAAAGATATCTCCTTATGATACAAATAAAACTACATTCACTTGTGCATGGGGGACCTTCTTCTAGAATGTCATGCCATTCGGTTTAAAGAATGCAGGAGCAACCTATCAATTCGTAATGACTACAATATTTCATGATATGTTGCATACAATTATGGAAGACTATGTAGATGAAATACTAGCAAATTTAATTAAAAGAGAAGACCACTTGGCCAATCTTGCAAAGGTGTTTGAAAAAATCAAACAGTATAACTTGAGGCTTAATCCAAAAAAGTGTGTATTCAGAGTAACATCTGGAAAGCTACTAGGATACATAGTATCGAGAAGAGGCATCGAAGTATATCCTGAAAAAGTCAAAGCCATATTAGAAATGCCTCCTCCAAAGACCTTGAAGAAGTGTAGAAATTACAGGGGAAACTACAATCCATCAAGTGATTCATTGCATAATTGGAAAACAAGTTTCACCCCTTTACCCATCTCCTACACAAAGAAATAACATTCAAGTGGGATGGTAGATGTGATCAAGCATTTCAGCAATTCAAAAAGTATCTACTCACTCCTCTAGTACTCATGCCCCCTATTCTAGAAAAAGCAATGATACTCTATGTGTCTACAATGCAAGTAGCATTAGGAGCTCTCCTAGCACAACTAGATGATAATAACAAAGAAAGAGCCTTCTACTACATTAGTTGAACACTAGTTGGCTACGAATTGAACTATTCACCCATAGAAAGAGCATGTCTCTATATCATATTCATGGAATAAAAGTTGAGGCACTATATCTTTAATAGACAAGTAAAGCTAATCTCAAAAGTAGATCCACTAAAGTACCTATTAGCAAAAGTATCTCTAACAGGCAGGATTGCTAAATGGGTGATGATTCTGAGTGAGTTTGACATAGAGTATGTAGATAGGAGAGCCATCAAAGGATAGATCATAGCAGACCAACTAGCTTAAGCACTAATGGAATATCACCAGCCTCTCATAATAGACTTCCCAGATGAAAGCATATTGCTAACATAACATACAAGTTGTTGGACCTTGTATTTTGATGGGTCCCACACTCAACATGGCTCAGGAGCGGGTATATTATTTCTCACGCCACATGGATATAATATACCTAAGGATTACATAATTTTTTCCCCATGGAAAAATAAAATTTGGAGTATGAAGCATTAATCACAAGACTAAAAATGGCTATCGAATGAAGGATTAAAGAACTGCAAGTTTACGAAGATTCTCAACTAGTAATCAGGAAACTAAATGATGAGTATCAAACAAAGGATGACAAGCTATTGCCATATAAAAGGATGGTGGATAGATTCAAACAATATTTTATCACCATCACCTTTGAACAAGTTCCCTAGATCAACAACAAAGCAGTCAATGCAATGGAAACGATAGGTTCACTTCTTGATATTCAACAAAACATCTCTAAATATGAATTCTTTGTGGAGCAACTGCTCATACTGGCGTTCAATATCCTAGAATTAGAACTAGTGTGTATTGTTTTTGGTCCCAATTTTCCATGGTACCATGATACATCTGACTATATCCAACATGGTATCATACCCCCTCACTTGACAACCACCCAAAAGAAAACATTTGTCTGTAGGACTTCCTAATTTACAATACTAAGAGATACCTTATATCGCCAAAGTTTAGATGTTACTTTAATCTAATCATGTCTTGACATAGAGGAAGTGAAAAATACATTACAAGAGGTACACAAAGGTGTTTGTGGGTCCCACTCTAGTGGACCTAACCTAGCATAAAATTTACTAAGAACAGGATACTATTGGCCCTCTATGGAGCGAGAAGCTATTGCCTACACCAAAAAATGTCACCAATGTTAGCAGCGTAGTGACCTCATTCATGCACCAACACAAGAACTAAGACCTATCATGACACCATGGCCTTTTTCACAGTTGGGATTAGACTTGGTAGGTAAGATCTCTCCCACTTCCTCAAATGGACATAAGTTCATTATTATTGCAACTAAATAATTCATGAAGTGGATAGAAGTGATTTCATTAACCTACATCACCAGTGAACATCTATCAAAGTTCATCTTGAATTATCTAATATGTCAATATGGAATTCCCCAAACCATCATAACGGACAATGGGATCCCATTCAAAAACCAACATGTCAAAGAGCTTTATTCCAAGTTCTCTATCTAGCATAGATTCTCCACAACCTACTACCCCCAAGGAAATGGTCATGCCAAAGCATCTAACAAAACCATCCTAAAGATACTAAAAAAGACTATTAATGACATCGGTTGTGATTGCCATCTAAAACTGAACCCAACCTTATTGGCTTAAGAACTAGTATCCATACACCTACAAGTGCCACACCATTTTCCTTGGTCTACAGTTCTAAAGTTGTCTTACCCATCGAAGTCAAAAATCTCTTCATTGTGAATCTCACTAAAAGGCATGGTTAGCAATGAAGAGTATCAGGTGTCCAAATGAAATGATTTGGAACTCCTAGATGAAAGGAATTTGAGTGCATTAAACCATCTTTAGGTTTATCAAAATTGGCTCAAACAATGCTACAATAAAAATATCATAAATAGAAACTTTCAGACTGGTGACTTAGTACTCAAAGAAAATCAGAAGGTACAGCTAAATCAAGATGGTAAAGGTAAGTTTAAACCCAAAGAGTTAGGCCCATTCATCATCACAACAAGTTATGACTCTGAAGCCTATAAATTGGCTACTCTTGAAGGGGAACCTTTAGTCGAACCATTGAATAGAAGCCATCTCAAGAATTTCTACACATGAAGCATGTCAGAATACCCGAAGAAAAAGGGTAAAAATCCAAAAAAATAAAAAAGATCAAAAAAGAAAAAAAATGAAAAAGAAAGAAATAGTAAAGAGAAATAAAATGTTCTTTAAGTTAAAAACATTTTTTGGTGCTTCTAGAATAGGTACCATAGTGAAAACCTGGCAAACAGGTGCTTCATTTGAATAAGACTTGCATCATTATCTATCAATGATATCTAAGGCATCCACCCATTGATCGCATAATAAAACATGTGTCCAACAATGGCTTGATGGTTTATTCAGTATTGAACCTTGTTGCACCATCAACATTTGTATCTCCTAATGAAGGTAGTCTTGTCTCGAGGGGGTAACTTCTTGAAACTGGTCATGAATTAGATCCTTGTACGTCCCATTATGGTCAAAAATATAAAAATAAAAAACATCCAGAAAAATATCAAAATAAAAAAAATGAAAAAAAAAACAAAATCAAAACAAAGTCATAAAATATCAAAATCAAAAACATCAAGAAAACTATCAAAATAAAAAACAACAAAAAACAAAGTCGTAAAACATCAAAAGCCCAAAAACATGTTATGCTTTTGAGTCACATAAGTTGAACTACGTGGTCTCTGTGTGTACAATGTAGGCAAGGCTTATCAGCCCTCGAGGCCTTAGGTTAGTCCCCTTAGGTGTCTATCATTCTTTATTTTAACTTAGTAAAAAACATAGAAAATTCAAAAATATTTGAAACATTCAAAATATAAAAAACATTCAAGACATTCAAAATCCAAAATCATTTAGAAAATTCAAAATTCAAAAACATTCACAAAACAAAAAAGATCAAAAACATGTTCTTACCAAACCAAGTGAACTAAAAGCCTCTACGTGTACAACATAGGCAAGGCTTATCTTTGATGAGCCCCGAGGACCTAGGTTAGTCCCCTGAAAACAACAAAAACAACATCATATAAACTCAGAAAACCTAAAAAATTCCTACCTCCATCATCACCAAATGTAATAAACTTTTCATCCATAATAAATAAATCATCACAATCACCCTTTTACAATGCAAACAAACAAACAAAGCAAACTTCAAAATCTATAACTTTCAAGCAAACAATAAAAAATATTTGATTACAAACAAACAAAAAAAATGACAAAGTGTTAACTTCCTATCTTTTGACAATTCACCAACAACATCTTGAGATATGTCTGAACATATTTGTTCCTATGATAGACATGATCAACACCGGATAATAGCCCGAAACCTCAAAACAGATATGGCAAGTGATACTACAACATTGTTTTATCTTTTTATAGTATTATCTTTCTGATTTATTTTATTGACTCGTTCCCAAGATCTCTTAAGAATGTCCATAAGGATTAGAGAAGAAGGAATGGGGGAAATTGAGTGTCATTTTGGTTTTTTGTTTGTATGATGTTTTTGTGATACTACCATGGCAAACAATTGCTTTTTTTGGTGTATGGAAGTTGTTTTGAGATAATTTGTGTAGTGGTTGCATGTTAGGTATTTCATACCTCTTTGTGTAACTGCTCCAAATTTTTTTTAACACAAATCACCCATATATCCTATCAAATTTTTCGTATATCTAGTATGAGAAAAAATATTCTTTGTATGCTGAGTCAAATTCCACACAATGGATACAAAGCCACCTTGGTTATTAATACCCTAGTGCACCGTATTTTTTTCTACATCAAAAAGGATTGTTAAAGATACGAACCTCTATTCAAAGAAAAAGAAACTCATCAATAAATAACACCATCAAATTTCTATCTATCATCAAATAATTCTTCTAACTAACAACATCCATCCTCCATCAAAATATCATTAGTACCACATTTATCCTACATCCACAATGTCATCAATACATGTCATGATGATAATAAAGCAATAAAAACATCATGTATCATGTATATTCAACATCCATCATATATCAGCATTCATCATATACATAATAAAGCATCATATATCATAGCATATGATCATCCATCTATCCACATCATATTCATACATCAGAAAAGTACAAAAAATATGTATAAGCATACATCATCATCCATAATCATTACATAACACATAATGAAGTAGAATCAAAACATGTATAACTCGTATATATCATCATCAAAAATGATAATTTTAGATACATCAAATAAACATGTGTGATATCATAATACAAAAAATACATATATATGAGGCCTCAACTGGGATGATGAATATATATACAAATTATTTCTACAATGAAAGTCTTTGAACAATAAACAATATAAAGATCAAGTATAAATAACTACTGCCTGGTCGGAGGTGGAGATCTCTAATGGCCATGGCTCTGGTGTAGAGAAGGTTGTGGCATAACTAGTGGCTGGTTTGGTTGTCTAACTAACTGATCATCGAAATTTGATCATCAAAATTAGCTGCAACAGTGGCTATGCTAGTCTCACCAAACCTGGGGTGTCTCTGTGCTATAGGAATGGAAACCTCATATAGTGTCTAATAGTAGGTTCCTCTCTCATGTACTAATCCTACTATGATCTGATACCATCATGCTCTGCTCTGAGGGTATCCCTCTCAGTTGTAATCACCTGTACCTATGCCTCAACAACAAGATGATTCCAAATCTTTGTATCCTATTGCTACCTAAAACCATCTTGCTCCTACCTCACAGTATCCATCTTCGCCATCAAAGTAATAACCTGATCCTCTATGGCCTATCATCACACTACCTCTACATCTTTGGAAGTTGTCATCTATACTAACTGCACTACTCCATCTCCAGGTGGTGGAGGACTCAGAACCTTTCCCTGGTCTTACTACATATGATCATCATGACCGTCATGTTGTTTGTCCTATCTGGCTCTATCCAACTGCTCAACAACAATATAAGTGTGTTTTCTCTCACCATGGTGACCAATAATCCTTGTTGTCCCAATGGCCACCACACTAGTAGGATCGGTAAACCTTAAGGGAAACTAACGAGCCCACCACTAATCAAAATATGGGGTAGTCCTAGGATCTTCTAAACCAACAAGCCATCCCCATCCAAATGGCACAAGTGCTCTAAAATATGCAACAACAACATCATGATTGGCTTGTAAACCCTATACTTGCTCCTCTCTAGTGGTCCTATTGAAATGAGCCTCATAGGAATCTGCGAATTGACCCTATCTCTCACCGAACTAGTGACAAACATGATTAGGAAGATATCTCTCTAACAAAGAATGAACGCGACCAATAAGCCACTGAGTCTATCTACAATATGGCAGCTGCTCTTGATCATCATGCAATGCCTTGCAATCTAAATATGGCCTCCACATGAAACCAGGAATATCATCTATAACACGACACCAGTAAGGAAGTTTTCCAGGACAAGTGTAATACAGAAATTCACCATACTTATATGAATATAGATCCT
Organism: Sequoia sempervirens; assembly: GCA_007258455.2. Classification (NCBI taxonomy): domain Eukaryota; kingdom Viridiplantae; phylum Streptophyta; class Pinopsida; order Cupressales; family Cupressaceae; genus Sequoia; species Sequoia sempervirens. The sequence goes on along the minus strand of VDFB02000017.1, from coordinate 88,916,282 downwards.
TAGGATCTCGATCCAATATTCCATTAGGTCTGGTAGCTAGGATGTGCTCCCATGCCCATACATGAAGTAAAATCACACCAATAGAAATGGATCTACCTCCTCGATACGTAACCTCATGCATATCTCTGTATAAATGCACAAGAAGACATGGGCCCCATGCATATCTAGTGTCATGCTCAAACATCTGTTCAATGCATATGCCCCACCCAATAGGAAACTACCTACCTCATTGATTAGGGATGACGAGCCTCAAAACCAAAGCACATAGAACAAGTGAAACTAGATCTGCACTGCCCGCAAATGGAAACAAGACTATCTCTACCTCCCAAACCTGAAGATGCCTCACACCAAGTACTTGGCACATAGCATGTGTACCCTGTCGTACGAAATAGGTCACAATCTCTCCATGAATAGGTACATGAAGAATCCTCCACACATCTTCCAAGGTGATGGTGGCCTCCCCAGTAGGTAAGTGAAAAGATGATGTCTTTAAGTGCCACCTCTCCATAAGAGTAGTCATCATCGATCGATGGCATCTGGTAGTCGGCATGTAACATATGTGTCACAGCCCCACAGTATCTAGAACATCTCGCTCCAGCTCGTGGAATCCAATGATCAAATCAAACAGCTCTCATGATCGTCGCTCCCTCAACATAAGCAAATTGAGAACCGCCTACAACCATTCAACCCATGACATTAAAAATTTGATGTGAAAACATGACATGAACCTATGACAACGAACAAACTAGCTTAAAATTCTAGAAATAGAAAAAGCGAAAACTTTTTGTCAAAAGTGGTTATTTTTTTTGCAAAAGCGTTAAAAAAAGTCAGAAGCAGTTATTGTTTTATTGAAAGCAACAAAGAAAATCAAAAGTGGTTTTTCATCAAATAAGAATTGTAGATAATGATATATGGAAAATTGCATTTAAGAAAAAGCAGGGATTGTATGAGTGGTTTGTCATTCTCTTTTGGCTCTACAATGCACCATATGCCTTTATGAGAGTCATGAATGATGTCTTCTGACCATTCATAGATGATTTTTTCATAGTTTATTTCGATGATATACTTGAATTTATTCAGACTTGGGAAGAGCATGTAGAGCATGTGAGAAAATTACTAGATGTATTGATGAAAGAAAAAATGTATATAAAGATGTCAAAATGTGAATTTTCTAAGACATCATTAGTGTACTTAGGCTATATTGTAGGAGTTAACTTGAAAGTGGATCTTGCAAAGGTCGAAGTCATTGTAAACCGACCAAAGCCAAGTATAGTTACAGAAGTCAGAATGTTTTTTAAGTGCAATATAGAATTGGAGGAAGTTCATAGCTAACTTCTCCTATATAGCATCTCCATTGCACACACTAACAAGTGTAAAGAAATATTTCTAGGGGGGAGGTCTATAGAAAAAGGCCTTCAATAATTTAAAGGAAAAGATAAGCACTACAGTAGTTCTAGCTCTATTGGATTTACAACAACCATTCAAAATTGAAACAGATTCTAGTGGGTTTTCCATGGGGGTAGTACTCATGTAAGGAGGTAAACCTATTTTATTTCATTTTGAAACTTTCACAACTGCGGTAAGTAACTATCCCACATATGATAAAGAACTATTTGCACTAGTACAAAGTGTAAAGAAGTGAAACACTACCTAATGGGTAAGGAAACAATAATACACACAAATCATCAACCACTTCAATATTTGCACTCACAATCTAAATTACAATAAAGCAGGCACTTTAGGTGGATGGGTTTTCTATAACAATTTCATTTGGTTATAAGGTATAAGAAATGGGTTCAAAACAAAGTAGTGGATATGTTATCTAGGCCTCCTACCACAAATGTTATCATTTTTTTTCAAAGTAGTTCAATGGCACATGAAATTTATCAAGAAAAATATAATAAGGACAAAGACTTTAAGGATATATGAAACATTAATTCAAGGAAAACATGTAGAAGAGAGAAACTACTATGTGCAAGAAAAATTACTGTATCACTTAGGGAGGTTGTGTATTCCACAAGATGAACAAGCATAGGTAATTAGAGAATCACAAACATCATTAATTTTTGGACACTTTGGGGTAAGCAAAATAATGTCACAACTATATAAATATTGTTATTGGCCTCATATGCAAGAAACTATATCTAAGTGCATTAGAGGATGTGTAATGTGTGCAACAAGCAAGCCTAAAAATAGGAATTTGGGATTGTATACACCTCTACTTGTACCATCCTTTCCATGGGAGAGTATCTCAATGGATTTTGTCAGGGGACTACCAATGTCTAGGAAAGGGCATGATTATCTATTTGTTAATGGATAGGTTTAGAAAAATGTACATTTTGATGCCTTGTAAAAAACAAGTCACAACTGAACTGATAGCACACTTGTACTTCCAATTTGTATGGGTTCATTTTGGGCTTCCAAATTCTATTATATCGAATCGAGATTCTTGATTGTTTATGGAATTTTAGTTAGTATTATAGGAGCTTATGGACACAATACGAAAGAAGAGAACAACATTCCATTTGCAGATAGATGGATAGACATAAATATTCAATAGAACAGTGGTTCATCTTCTTAGAGGTTACTGCAGTAAACATCCTAAGTTGTGGGATGAAAGTTTACAATATGTGCAACATGCTTACAACCATGCAACACACTCTTCTACTCAAGGTATCCTTTTGAGACTTGTTTTAGTTATCTTCCAAGGACACCAATGGATTTTTCTATTGGGAAGCAAGATGTTAAAGATGGACATCATGATGCAGACAAGGCCTTGAAGTTCATCCAAAAGATCCAAGTAGTCCATTAGGTAGTTGAAGCATTGCTGGAGAAGAGCCAAACAAAGTAAAAAGCCTGACATGATAAGCATTGCGTTGATCATCAATTTTAGGTTGGTGATAGAGTTTGGTAACACATCAACAAGGAAAGAATGCAAGGTGAAGGTAAGAAGCTCAAGTTGATTAGGTATGGACCCTTTGAGATTCAAGAAAAGATCAGTACAAATGCTTTTTGCCTAAATTTACCTCCTTATATGCATATTTACTCAATTGTTAATGTAGAGAATTTGAAATTGTATGAACCTCCTATGATACTGGATGAGGAGGTTGATGTTCAAATTCCTTTTTTTGATGATCTATCACCTGGGTATATGAATGAGTTGTAGGAAGATGTAATGTTGGAAGAAATGTTAGAACTTCATGAAGAGGTGTTGTTGAGTACCTTAGAGTGGGATTGAAAGAGATGAATCCTAGCAAAGAAAGATGGATGGAGGTTGTAAAAGTGAGGGAGTTGTATCCTCACTTACTTTCTATGTAGTCAGGCTTTTAGAGGTCCAAAAGCTCTCCAGTGGGGAGGCTTGATCCAGGTGGATATTTTCCACCAAAAAATTCATAGTTCTAAATTCTAAAGAAAATGGCATCATGTTAACGAGCTCGTTGAGACGATTCCAATGTCACTTGAATTGCGTCAATCGGAGTCCATATGTGCAAGTTATGGCTAGTCAAATTTTCCAAGAAAAAATTGACTAGGTTGTATGGATGATGACGTTAGCATAATGACATGGTAGAAACATGGCAGTGTAGCTGGTAGGTACAGTGATGTGGCAGGAATTATAGATAGATGTCATGGACCTATGGCATGGTGCCACATGTCATGGTGTGGTCGAATAAAATGGTGCCATGTAGACTAATGCTCGGGTGCCATGTGGTACCCTTGCGGTTGCTTCAAAGCAGGTTTGTTTTATTTGTTAAAAAAATTGGTTGATGGGGGGGTCAAACCCCTAACCTCCCACTTGCTACTTTCCCTCTCAACCATCAGACCATGTGGGTTCCTTAGAGTTATTATGTGCCCAGTTCTACTTAAAATGTTCACAATGCTATATTGGGGGTCAGGAAGTTTGAATTGTTGACCTCCCACGGAGATTTCCTCCCGACCACCATTAGGCCATGCATGTTTGGCAGAAAACATGGGTGTTATATTCTACTAAACTATGAAACTAATCCTATTTTAAGAAAAAGTGGAGGGTCAACGGTTTGAACTGTCAACCCCCCAAATCCGAACCACTAGTCATTGTCCACTACGCCACATGCACCTACCTCAATATAGAATGAGGATAGATCTCTTTTGTTATAGCTAAACTATGAGGGCCAAAAAAGAGGGGCCCAGGTTTGAACCCGATCCCTCCTATAAATATTATAAAATTCTTACCATTAGGCCAGAGCCCGAAGGATGCTATTATTATAGCATAGAATTGTATTTGAAGTTGTATTTTCTCATAGCTAGGGATTTTTAAAGGATTTTGAAGATAAGTTCTTGTAAGCAAGAAGGGGGAAATACTTGACTTGACTTTTGTACTATTGAGAAGATTATGTAAAGGCCTTAGCTACAGATTGAAAGGTTCCTTTTGATTTAATTAAGCATTGAAGAATTATAAAGGATTGACAACTCATTGGAGAGTGGCCCCGAAGACGTAGCCCAATTTTGGGTGAACTCCATTACCAATTTGTGGTCTTTTGTCTTCTCTCTTTCTATGTTCTTATTCATACTTCTGGTTTATTAAATATATTTTAAAAGGTTTCTATTTAAGTTTAAGACAATTTTCCTTTACCTAATTTAACATTCACTCAAGTAACTATTGTCATAGATCTTTTTTCGATCAATGTCTAGAAGGGGTATAGAAGTTGATCCTACTAAGGTCAAAGCTATTATGGAAATACCCTCACCTAAAAATTTGAAATAGTTGAGGAGCCTACAAGGTAAATTGCAATCAATTTGATGCTTCATAGCTCAACATGCAGATAAATTTCATCCCTTTTACACATCTTTTGTGATAATATATTGTCTTCAAATGGAATCTAGAGTGTTAGCAAGGATTTGATAAAATCAAGGAATATCTTGCCAACCCTCCTATTTTGATGCCTCCAATACTAAGAAAATATTTATTTCTTTATATTCTATTACAATGGTTGCACTAGGGGAAATTTTAGCATAGCATGACACAATGGGAAGGAAGGATAAATTTATTACATTAGTCACACATCAGTGGAGTATGAACTCAATTATACCCATGTGGAAAAAGTCTACTTTGTATTTGTTTTTAGCTCTCAAAAGCTTCACCACTACATACTTAGTCATTTGATATTTAATTTTATTTCCAAGGTCGATCCACTCAAGTACCTGTTATCTAGGACATCATTGACATGGCACATGGCTAACTGGGTTATGTTGCTCAATGATTTTGATATTGAGTATGTAGACCGCAAAGTAATCAAAGGAAAAATCATCGTGGATCAATTGGTTGATGCTCCTTTAGTGGATGCATATCATTTAGTGGTTGAGTTTCCAAATGAATCGGTGTTCACCATTTCAAAAGAAGGTACATGGAAAATTTATTTCGATGGGTTCTACACACAGGATCGAGTTGGTGCTGATATACTTTTTATCACTCCCCAAAGTGATTATATCCTCATCATTGAGATTGGTGTTTCCATGCATGAATAACATTGTTGAGTGTGGATCTTTAATCACTAGTCTCCGAATTGCAATTCAGTGGAACATCACCCATCTTTGTGTCTATGGAGAATCATAACTTATAATTAAATAAGTCAATGATGAGTTCCAAACAAAGGATGATAAGATTATTTCATACAAATGCATGGTGGATGAATTTAAGAGATGTTTTAGTCATATCCAGTTTGAACAGGTTCCTAGCTTATAAAATAAGGCTACAAATGCAATGGCTAGCATAGGCTCTCTCATTGACATGCCTCATGATCGTACTGATTGTGGGTTTCTAGTTGAAAAATTATTGGTCCCCGCATATGACATCCTGAATATAGAAATGGTGTGCAAAATCATAGGTCCTCAATTTGCATGGTATCATGATATTTACACCTACCTTCATGAAAACATCCTTCCACCCAATCTAAACCATAACCAATGCAAATCCTTCATCCACCAAGCATCTTGTTACACTATCCTAGGAGAAACTCTTTACCGTAGAGGGTATGATAGAGATCTTCTTCAATGTTTGAATGAACCAATATCCAAAAGAGCATTAAGTGAAGTACATGGCAGCGTTTGCAGGATACATACTAATGCAATGGCATTAGAAAATAAGCTTCTTCAAATTGGGCATTATTGGCTGACTATGGAACATGATGCCTATGAATTTTTCAAGAAGTGTGTACCATGTCAACAACATGTGGATTTAATTCATTCCCCTACATAGGATTTGCAATCAATCACAACATCGTGGCCTTTCTCATAATGGGGTCTAGACTTACTCGAGAAGATATCCCATACATCCTCAAATGGCCATACCTTCATCATCACTACAACCGAATACTTCACTAAATGGGTGGAAGTAATTCCACTCTCCCTCATTACTGGCACCCAAATATCAAATTTATCCTAACTATATTCTCTACAGATATGGTATCTCATCCACCATCATCACTGATAATGATGAAACTTTAAAAACCAACATGTAAGACAACTATGTGAGACTTTCCATATCCAACATTGATGGTCCACGCCCTATTACCCTCAAGGTAATGGCTAGGTTGAAGCAACCAAACACTAATCAAAATCCTAAAGAAAGTTGTAAATAACAATAGTTGATATTGGAATCTCCACCTCAATCTCACCCTTTGGGCCTATCACATATCCATTCGTACCCCCATAGGCACCACACTATACTCAGTCATATATGGCATTGATGCAATCTTTCCAATTGAATTAAAAATCCCCTCACTTTGTATCTCTTTGAAGAACTTGATTAATGATGAGGAGTACCGAGTTGTACACCTCAGTCAATTAGAACTTCTTGATGAGAAGCATATCAACACTTATAATCACTTATAGGATTACCAACATTGGCTCAAAAGAAGCTATAACAAGAAGGTCTGACCTCATCAGTTTTAGACTAGTGATCTCGTACTCAAGAAAAATCAACATACCCAACAAGATCGAGAGAAGAAAGGGAAGTTTGAAGCTAATGGGTTAGGTCCATATGTTATTATGGCTAACTATGGTTCTGAAGCATATCAGCTTGCCACACCCAAGGGTGAACCCTTGGAAGAACCCAATAATATTGTGCACCTAAAGCGGGTTTACACCTAAGTCAATTGGGTTACCCCACCTAGAAAATACCAAAAAACTCAGAAAAAAGAAAAAAAAAAAAAGATGTCAATAGTAAAGAGAAATAAATCATCCTATGGTGAAAACCACCTTTAGTGGCACCTTGGATAAGTATGTTTGGTGAAAACCTAGCAATAGGCACCATTCATAGAGGGCCTAATTATTATCTACTTTGCATTCCATTTTCCTATATTCTTATGTATCCACCCATCCCATCTACACATCCTATCCATCCTATCACCTATCACATGGTATATTTTTATTGAGCATTAGACGGTTTAAATTTATTATCCTAAGTCTTGAGCTTCTCCCACTTATTGGTGGTGAGCTTCTATGAGTCTTATTGGGTATCCTGATTTTATGTTCTTATACTATTTGGGCTTTGGTTGACTATCATCACTTGTATATAATGTCCTATTAGTCAGTCTCTCATCCTCATCTAGGATCCATCCTTGTGTCTTTTATCATTAGGTCCCATCTTTTTTCCTTTATCTTTTTTTAGGTCTTTTTATCAAACTACATTGCCTCTGCACTTTCACGTAGGCAAGGCCATCTTTGATGAGCCCCCAAGGATTTAGTCTATCCTTTTGATTCAGTCCTCATTGTTCATCTATCTTTCATCCATCATTAGTCTTTTGTCCTTTTATCAAACTACGTTACCTCTATGCTTTCATGTAGGCAAGGCCATCTTTGATGAGCTCTCAAGGATTTAGTCTGTCCTTTTGAGTTTGTCTTCATCGTTCATCTATCTTTCATCAATCGTCAATATTTGGTCCTTTTATCGCACTATGTTGCCTCTACTCTTTCACATAGGAAATTCCATCGTTGATGAGCCCCCAAGGCCTAGGTCTATCTTTTAGGGTGTCTTCGCATCTATCGTGTCATCAAGAGTGTCCCTATCTTGCTGGAATTAACCAACAAAATCCACTAGTTCTTGGACATTTCGATCTATTTCAATTATCTCACATCATGTTGATCCTCTAATCCATCCCATCCATCTTTGGTCTTAGCAATATATATCTTTCCTCACATCCGACCGTGTCAATCTCATCCACCTATCGTACTCATGGAAAATGATATTTGAGATTTATTGTGATTTCTTGCTGCTTTTGCATTTTTTAATCTTTTGAGCTTCCTATTATATCTACTCAAGGTTGGCACGATCCATCATATCATGGTGCACTTTGACTGGCAGAAATAGGGGCATATCTTGGTTCATTGGTGTGATCATGTTTTCTTGGTTGTCCCACGTGGTACCCATCAGGATCCTGGTGGGCCTATGTTACATTGGGGCATCCTTTATGCTTGTGGTTTTTTCTAGCATCGAACCTATCAAAGCCCTTGCGACTTTGGGATGTGAGATTTACCTTCTTGTTTGTTATGTCAATCCTTTATGTGGAATACTAATTTTCCTTGGTTCCTTATACCTTGGCACTTGGTATCCTACACTATATCAAAATCCAATGCTCCTAGTGTGATAGCATAGCATTACACTACATTTCATTCATCATCCTATTGCATTTTCCCAATTCATACACCCAGCCTATAATCCTTAACTTTTGGTTGTTCAAATTATTCCCCCCACCTATTCTTCCTAATAGGATTCATTCAATTTTGATAGATGTACTACACTCACTATCGTTGCATTGTCCATCCATGTCATATTGCATTATCATTTTAATATTCAATTAAGTTGTTTAGGATAATATAGATGTGTTATTCTAAGCATCTTAATCCATTTCATATTGCATTATCATTTTTATAATCAATTAAGTTATTTAGGATAGTATAAATGTGTTATTCTAAGCATCTTAATCCATTTCATATTGCATTATCATTTTCATAATCAATTAAGTTTTTTAGGATAATATAGATGTGTTATTCTAAGCATCTTAATCCATTTCATATTGTTGTATAGGAGCGAATTTGTACCCTTTATGAAAATTCCTCTTTTTCCCTTCCTCACTTTAGAAAACCAAATTCGAAGGCTAAATTCCACATAAGCCTGATGCCTTTGTTCCACTTGGCGTCTATTTTTTGTGTCGATAGAGGAATAACTATCAGAGATTCTGACACGATGCGCTTACATCCCTAGCAGATTCTTGTGTCTCGAGCCTACAGAGGCGTTACACTTCCCATTGAAGGTTTATTTGTAATGCACCCTTCGACTAACCAACCCAAATATGGCAATTTTCTTCATTCTCTCCTTAAATCCACTTCTTCTTCATGCAATTCATCTTCTTCACAAGCCTACACAATTTCTTCAACCATTCTCCAAGCATTCTAGCATTCACTTTCAGCCTTCAAGCAACACCTTGCACTCCATAGCAGCAACAACAACACTTCACCAACTCTATAGAGCAAGTGTGGAACCAACACCATTGCAGCAGAGGCTTGAGTCCTCTCATTTTCTCCTTCATTAGCTAGTGAGCTCTTGGTGGAGGTGGTAAGCTTTCTACTTCTCTCTTCTATGATTTGGTTGAGTAGCATAACACTGTTTTGTAGTGCTTTTGTGTTCTTTACTTCATTTCCTTCTTTATCAAATATTTCTCCATTGTTGCAAACTTGGTTGTCCGTGGAGGTGGAAACACCAAAATGGGGGTCTGACTAAGGCAGGCCCCTCTACAGCCACCCAACAATTTTCCTCTCTCTTGTGTGTAGGTGGAAGTATTCTTGGAGCTAGTTGGAAAACGAGTAACTTTGTGAGATGATGCTTGCCACCCTAACTGTTATATATTTAATTTATCATATTTGTGCATATCTTGCCTACTTCGTATCTTTGTTTTGGCCCTTTCAAAGTAATTAGATAGGCCGTTAGTCCATTTTCTAGTGTTCAACCTTGTCTTTTTAGTCCTCTAGTCGTACAGATGCCAATGCACCTAAGAGATGCTAGCGCATTGCACTGTCGTCCTGGAACCACACTTTCATCCTCAGGTAGAGAGCTTTCTAAGGCATAGTGTTGAACCCAAAAACTAGCTCACCTACCCCATTTTGGATTTTGGGTCTACAGAGTGATTGAAGGATCTTATAGTCCTCATCATTCTCATCCTGCATCTCCTAACACCCCTTTAAGCTAAGGTAAGTTAGGGCAGTCTTCAACTCTTGGCTCTCTGTGACCTGGGGCCTTGAACATGGTTGATCCCCCTCTCTTACATTTTTGGTGAACCCAACGTGAACCAACATCTATTCATCCATTGTTGTTGAAGCTTTTCCCTTATACCTTGTGATTGTTGTGCCCCTGAGTGTTGTGAAGGTTTATGAGCATCACAACCAAGTGCACAACCTCCAGGTATATTGTTAGGAGAAGTATACAACACCTTCTGATGGAAAGGATGAAGGTCACTACTGACCTTTCTCTACGGGCCATTTCTCTGGTCCCGCCGTTAGTCTAGCCGCGTAGGAGCAGTTGTCAAGGGCTGAGATAGGATTCTCTAATGAGACTGATCATGTCCCCGCTCCTCCTACGTCTCCTACACCATCATTAGTACATGAGCATGAGGTTGTTAACATACCTATAGAATACATTTCTTCCCTCAGCAAAGGGTTGGGTGACTTGGAACATCACTTGGAAAGAGACCCAAAGTTGGCTAGGGCCGCTCAGGTTATCAACTAACTAAAGTATATGGTAGGAAAAGACCGAACATGCATAGAACTCCTGGCTAGTCTCTCTAGTCTAACTGATGCATGTGCTCCTCCAAGCAATCCTAATATTATATGAGGAGCCACTTTTGAAGATCACAAGACACAACTAGGATTTTTGATGCCTCCTATGTCTATATACATGATCGATACCATGCCCTCAATGAACATACCTCTGACTCTAAGGGACCCAACACTATCAAAGTGAAAAATATCCCCTTGGGTTTCAGCTTCACCCCTCCTGTCACCTCTAGTGGTGGAGGCTTTGGTAGTGGCGATGGCTTTGGTAGTGGGGGTGGTGCTAGTGGAAGTCATTCCAGTGGAGGTCATGGTGGTGGCTTTGGAAGTGGAGGTGGCTATGGCAGAGGCCCTACTAGTGGCGGTGGCTCCAGTAGCAGTTCTGGTAGAGGCCCTACTAGTGGCGGTAGTGGTTCTAGCGGCGGTCATACTGGTGGCCTGGATCTGGAGGAGGTTCCTCTGGCCCTCTATCTTCTAAGGACCCTATTCTGAATATTCTTCTTCACAATATGGGTAAGATGCAAAGCCAGTTATTGAGTCTCTCCCAATCCTTTTCCCAACCTATCTTCCAACCCTTCTTCCGACATAGCCCATTGTCAGTCATGATTTTAAACACTCCCTTCCCTCAGGGAATGATGATTCCTAAATTTGAGAAATAAGGCGGCAAAGGGGACCCACAAACACATGTGTCTGCCTCTAACACTTTGTGCACAAACTTCTTCCATCATGTTGCATTGATGGCCAAACTATTTCCTCGATCTCTCAAGGATACAACACTTAAATGGTACTGTTCCTTGCCTGATAATTCTATTTTCTCATTTGATCAACTTGTAAACTAGTTCCTATGAAAATTCCAAGCTAACATCAGGTTGAACATGACCTTTTCGGATCTCATTTGGTGTAAACAAGGTGATAACAAAAATATTACTAATTTCATAGTACAATATCAAGTGCTTTTCTCATAAATCTCATATCTACTGCCCGATTCTAACGTGTAGAAGGTATTCATAGGGAACTTACAAAGGTCCTAGAAAGAGAAGTTTTCCCTTATAAAATACCCTTATTTTGTGCATTTCTGTGCATCCCTATGAGAGTATCAACAAATGGTAGTTTAGTTTGGGGTACCCTCCTCATACTCCCGTTCTGAAGGAAAGTCCATTGTATCGATCTCTGGGAAAGGTAAAGTTGTTGCAAATGTAGTAGCCGCTATAGATGACAATGGCCTCAGATGCAACCAAAATTTCACAAAGTTATCAGAATCTTATTCCCCCATCTTTCAAAATTTGTTGAAGGATAAGATCGTAACCTTTCCAAAACCTAAACCTCTTAAGGAACCATACCCTAGCTAGTATGATGCAAGTACCTACTATCAGTACTGTCAAGTTAATAGACATGATACCAAACATTGTATGTGCCTGCATCATGAGATAAAAGACTGCATCTCGATGGTACTATTCATCTCGATGGAAGTAAACAAAATGCAAACAAATCGGTGGTGAAAGTGAATAGTGAACTGCAGATATACACTAACCCATTTCCGTCACATTCTGCTAACATGATTGTCGATCCCTCTAATAATATCACTCAACTCAAGGTGTATGTTAACATGGTCACAATTACTTCTACCGCACAGCTTGTGACTGGTTCACTGGATGTGACATTCACTTCATAGGACTTACCCTTAAATAACAAGCCCTCACCTCTCTACATTCCTGCTCGCCTTAATGGTAACATTGTGATAGGAGTCCTAGTAGACCCCGTGAGTCAAGTGAATGTTATTACAAAAGAGATGTTGTGGCTTAACTCATTACATAGAAAAGAATATGAAGAAATAAAATCTACCATCCATACACACAATGATTTTTGTCTGAAACCTTATGGATCAATAACTCTGTCCATCCTAGTTGGACCTAGAGTTGTTGACACAGTTTTCGATGTCATTCCAGAATTGGATTTTTTCAGAATGAAGGTAGGCATACCTTGGCTAGCTTCCATGAATGGAATTTCCTCTATTATTCATAAATGTCTAAAGTTCTCTCATGAAGGTGTCGTGCATGTAGTGCATGACACTGGATACAAGCCTTTGGTGTCCCATGGGGGATATTTTCTAGACTAGTTTTGGCCTACCCCAGTTGGTCTGCTTCCTTCAAGAATGGACCTACTTTACAAGAACCACATAAAGTACAAGACCGGGGGAAAGGGACAGCCAAAATTGGCTCTTCCTGTAACACAGCAGCGAACTGCCTCTTCTTCCCGAAAAGGGAAGGAGAAGGTTGCCTCTCCTCAAGATGACTCGTCTACTCCCTTCTCTTGGAAGGAGTATTGGATGAGCAATCCTAGATTTACTTGTTGAGTCTGATGCTCCCTCCTTGGCATAGACCCAAGATCAAGATATCGTACCTCCCTACTAAACTACCTGGACCTTGGTACTACCTGTATGGTAGAGGAAAAGGTGCCTGTGGAGATTCCTCTTTGTCTCGACCTCTGCAGCCTCCTACCGCCCCTGCTCCCAAAGTAGTAAATAAGAAGAGGCCTATTGGTGAGGCACTTAAGTTGACTCCCCCCACTACTTCTTAACTTGCTCCTTTTGCTCCCATTCAGGAGTCTATTCCTCAACCAAAAACTACTATAGTGGACACTCCCATGACTGAGTAGGAGAATTTCGTTCCTTTGCAATCTCCGTCCTCTAGTTCAAAGAGTCAAATAAATTGCTTTGCATGCAAGCACAAGTGCCAGTGAAAGGCTCTCATGGATGAGTAGGCCACATTACAGAGGAAGGAAGAGGAGACGACCGCCCCTATATCAAGGCCTCCCACTATGTCCTCCTCTCTCCTCTCCTCTGCTTTCATCCAAACCAACTCTATATTTCTTCTAGCTTCCACTGCGAATGCGAATGAGCCTAACCCCAAAAAGGTGCAGGCGTTCATCGCTCCTTTGGTGGAGCCACCATTACTGATGTTCGTTCTGGATATCCCGCCTTTCCCGAAACCCATAGATATGAAAAAAACACTTCTTGCCTCGTCTGTGGGGGGTTCACCTCCTTCAACGAAGCAAAATGTAGAGAGTGGTCCTTCTAGCAATGGAGGATGTAAGAGGAGCCCACCTTCTTTGAAAGGTGGTCCTGTGCTGACTTGTTTTTTCCTAGTGATGGAACCAATCCCGGCTTCTCCTGAGTTCGTCACCACTCCCAAATCACTTGGTGAGCCTAGCAGTGAATCTCGGGAGCAACCTTCTCTGTCCATTGAGGTAAGACATGGCACTCCTATAAAGTGCATGCTTAAATATTTGGATGAGGTTTCGGCCTTGTCGGTGATCTTCACAAAATCGCTGACCTTAGCTCCACAATAGCTCGAAGAGGACCTTGCGGGGCACTCTTCCTTAGCCCCTTTTGCAGGAGGGTCAAACACTCCTCCTCTTAATATTCCACCACTATAGGCTCATCCTCCTTCCCCCTACGATGATCTAGAGAGGGAAGCAAATGACCTCTTGATCGATCAGTGTTAGGGGGAGGCCCCTTCTTTATCTTTAGATTAGATGTGTGTGTGTGTGTTGTGGTGTATTCCCCCATGATCATGCTATGTGTGCCTGAATGACCCTCGTCACCCCTATTGGTGCTTGGATACAGGCATGGTTTTTGTGTTGTAAACCTTCTTTTATTTGTATCATCATTCTTCCATGTTTGTGACTTGATTTTTGACAAATTGGGGATGATGAAAAAAGTTGGGGGCATTTAGGATTCCCTTCCATGTTGACCGAATTTTTTATTTTTACTTTGTCTTCTCGTGCATTCTTCACATGGTCTGATATAGTAGGGGGTTGATGACAGTTCATATATATATATATATATATGAGTAGTTTTGACCCCAAAATATCAAGCTACCCCTGTGCCCTTTGTTTTTGTTTTCTTTCCTTTTTTGTTTTTCCTTTATATTTCTCTCTTCTTTGCTTGATTTTTTCCTCTCATGTGTGACAATGTCACTTCTTCAACACTTTGATTTTCAGAAAATGCATTCGTTGCCAAAGAATCTTTTCTCGAGAATCTTCACAAACTTCTTTTCAAGAATCACATTCTCGACATGAAACCCTAATGGAACATGTTTCCTTCATCATGGGTTCACAAAGAAAGAACTTGAGAACCTTCCTCCGAAGTGGGAACAACTTTGATCTTCCCCTTGTGTGGGGACATATTCTTCCTTTCAAATTCCTTGATGAAGTGAACATCTTTCAAAAGGATTCCTTGATGATGAATCCTTTCAAGAAAGAAAACACCTACTTTCAGACAGTGCGTCCCCTGATTGGACCCCTTCTTCACATCAAGGTTCCTGAGGGACCCCTTTGAAAGTTTTCCAATTTTTTGATGGTCTGTGTGACTATCTACTTACTTGCTTGCGTGGCCACTTTTTGACATGTTTTATCTGTGGGTAAACATGTCATTTTACAGGTGTGCCTGTGAAGCTGCTTTTTGACTTTGCAGAGTCCACTTTCCTTAGATTTCCTCCGTGTGAGAGATCCTGGGGGATACCCCCCTGTAGGTCTGCAGGCCTGTAGGGTGCTTCCTTTGAGCTTTGTCCATGTGAGAGATCTTGGGGGTGGCTCCCCTGCAAGTCTACGGGTCTGTAGGGAACTTTTTCTTGGGTTTCCTTCATATGAGAGATCATGAAGGACACCTTCCCTGTAGGTATTTGGATCTATAGGGAACTTTCCCAACTTCCTCCATGTGAGAGATCTTGGGAGGCGCTTCCTTGTAGGCTAGTAAGGCACTTTTCTGGGTATCGTCCATGTGAGATATCTTGGGGGACACCTTCCTTGTAGGTTTACATGCTTGTGAGGCACTTACTTCTCAGGTATTCCTTCATGTGAGAGATCTTGGGGGTTGCCTCCTGGGTATGTGTAGGATCATCATGGAAAAAACAAGGCCTTAATGGCAAAAAATTCAGAAAAATCAGAGTTAGGCAACTTGACGTAAAAAAATTGAATAAGTTACCTATATTATTTCAAAAATATGTAAGAATAGAATCTATAGAAAATTGAATGTAGTTTCTAAACTACTAGGTTTATTTAAAAAATAAATAAATCTATTTGGTGAAAATTTGAAATTTCAATGCAGTAGTATTTAAATTTCAGGAAAAAAATAAGAAGTAGGTGTCTGTTTGACCACCCTAACCATAATAAAATGATAATTTTTTTTTATAAGAATTTAGATATAAGTAGAGGACTCATGTCTGAATGTGATGCATCTTTTTTTGTAATTTTTTTCCAAGTAAATAATTAATTATGATTTTTTATTACAACTTTTTAGAAATATAAAAACTCGTATGCCTAACCACCTTAACTTGGTCAAAAATTCATGAAATTAATTAATTTTTTTTTTAATCCTATAGTATGCAAAGCATAGAATGTGACGCATGTTTTGGATTCAAAAAATGTGATACCGTTTGAAAGCTATAAATGTTTTTAAATCAGCCTATCAATCAGGACTTTAGTCGTAATTTAAATAGAAAATGAATAATAATTATTTATTAAATTCAAAGTAAAGTATAATTTATATTGGTAGAAAGCTGAGAATCTCCTTTAAAAACCCTTTTCGTTTCATCAATTTTGGGATAAAAAAAGTCATCAGCCACATACCCTACGCATACCCATCATATCGCCACTTACCCTCCTTGCAGGTCCAAAGCCTGTAAGATGCTTTCATTCTTCAGCTTAATAGTTTTGTGGGGCTATAAAGTCCTTTTCTTGTCCTACACTCTCAAGTTTTCCAGATCGCAGTCTGCTTCCTCAATGGTTTAGGTATATATCTCTAACTCTACTACTTCCTCGATCTACTTTACTGAAGCACTCATCAGTATTCGTACTCGCTAAAGTTGGGGAAAAATGAATAGGAGCGAATTTGCACCCCTTATGCAAATTCCCCTTTTTCCCTTCCTCACTTCAGAAAACCAAATTCGAAGGCTAAATTCCACACAAGCCTGTTGCCTTCGTTCCACTTGGCGTTCATTTTATGTGTCAGCAGAGGAATAACTATCGTGGATGCCTGCACGATGCATAGACATTTGTGTGGTATGCTTACGTCCCTGGCAGATTCCTGCGTCTAGAGCCTGTAGAGGCATTAAAATTCCATTGGAGGTCAATTTTTAATGCACCCTTCGACTAACGAACCTGAATATGGTCATTTTCTTCATTCTCTCCTTCATGCATTTCATCTTCTTCACAAGCCTACACAATTTCTTCATGTATTCTAGCATTCACTTTTAGCCTTCAAGCAACAACTTGCACTCCATAGTAGCAACAACAACACTCTGTCAACTCCATAAAGCAAGTGTGGAACCAACACAGTTGTAGCAGAGGCTTAAGTCCTCTCATTTTCTCCTCCGTTAGCTAGTGAGCTCTTGGTGGAGGTGTTAAGCTTTCTACTTCTCTCCTCTACGATTTGGTTGAGTAGCATAACACTATTTTGTAGTGCTTTTGTGTTCTTTACCTCATTTCCTTATTTATCAAATATTTCTCGATTGTTGCAAACTTGGTTGTCCATTGAGGTGGAAACACCAAAAAGGGGGTCTAACTAAGGTAGGCCCCTCTACAACCACCCAGCAATTTTCCTTTCTCTTGTGTGTAGTTGGAAGTATTCTTGGAGCTAGTTGGTGAACGAGTACCTTTGTGAGATCATTCTTTCCAGCCTAACTCTTATATATCTACTTTATCATATTCGTTCATATCTTGCATACTTCATAGCTTTGTTTTGGCCCTTTGGAAGTAATTAGCTAGGCTGTTAGTCCTTTTTCTAGTGTTCAAGCTTGTCTTTTTAGTCCTCTAGTCATACAAATTCCAACGCACTTGAGAGACGCCAGTGTGCCGCGCTATTGTCCCAGAACCGTGCTTTCATCCTCAGCTAGAGAGCTTTTTGAGGCACAGTGTTGAACCTAAAAACTGGCTCGCCTATCCCCATTCTGGATTTTGGGTTTGTAGAGTGATTGAAGGACCTTATAGTCCTCATCATTCTCATCCCGCATCTCCTAACACCCCTTTAAGCTGAGGTAAGTTAGGACAACCTTCCGCTCTTGGCTCTCCATGACTTGGGGCCTTGAACATGGTTGGTCCCCCTCTCTTACAATTGCATTATCATTTTCATAATCAATTAAGTTATTTAGGATAATATAGATGTGTTATTCTAAGCATCTTAATCTATTTCATATTGCATTATCATTTTCATAATCAATTAAGTTGTTTAGGATAATATAGATGTGTTATTATAAGCATCTTAATCCATTTCATATTGCATTACCATTATCATTTGAGTTGTTTAAGATAATATAGATTTGTTATTTTAAGCATCTTAATCCATTCACATTGTCACATCTCATTATCATTTAGTGTATTAGGAACATCAGATATATATCTCATTTTGCATCACATATACATAGAATAAAATCCACATAGTACTAATAAATCACATTAAATCACATCACACATAATTTTCTTACGCATGTGTCGTCACATCCTACATCACATAGTGTTAGTATCACATCATTTATCATCATCATAAACATAATGCATCACAAACATGTTAGTCATGTAGATAATAATTGTCATGCATACATATACATCACATATCATAATCATAATCATACATCCATAATGCACATAAACATCACATGAGCATTACATAATGTGCCACCCTAATCATCCATCTCATATATATCATAATAATTTCCATCAATTTCCATGAAATAATAAAAGTATATGTACACAAGAGTATAATATGAGTATGAAAAGATACATCATGTGTGTTGGCTAATAAATTGGGCACCTTAAGATATCACAATTCCATGTCAAAAAGGTGCCAAAATAAACCAAACAAATATGAATATTAACCTTTAAACAAAGACAAATATCCTTTGAATTTTGTTGAGGTACAACTCCCTCACAAGATTTTCAATGAATTTAAATGCTAAAATCAAATATCATGTATGCTTTTAACCAGAAAGTAGTAAAGGCAAACCCAATATCAGGAAAATTCCTAAATATCATACGCAAGATCCAACAAGTAAGAAGAATTGGTACAAAGACCAATTTTAACTAAAATATTCAGGAATTAAAACATACACCCAATAACATCTAAGAAATGAAATTGATTATGAAGTAAACTGCATCACTTACACAAAGATAAGATATTGCATTAAGATTTTCTCAAACACAAAGATTCAAGAACCCAGACCAACTTCACAAACTAAATGGAGGAAGAAAAACAATAATTTCATGCACAACAAAATATCATATTGAGAAGTTCAAAGAGTGTCTAGAGAGAGAGATCACATAGAAAAATAGATACAAATAAATAGTCAGAGGAGGAACTTCCTCTTCATTATCCATAACCGACCAGAATTCAAAAAGTCAACAAATAAAATAAAAGCAATTGAGCCATCATGATGGCGTCGCTTCGTTTCCATCTTTCGAAGTCACCAAGGGTCTTTTTTGGAAGGCTTGAAAAGCCTTGAGGATATGTAACATTTCTTTATGTTGAGGAATGATCATATTTGTCATTCATACCCTCC
This sequence comes from Sequoia sempervirens, assembly GCA_007258455.2. NCBI lineage: Eukaryota > Viridiplantae > Streptophyta > Pinopsida > Cupressales > Cupressaceae > Sequoia > Sequoia sempervirens. Next base: position 88,896,930 of record VDFB02000017.1, on the reverse strand, counting down.
ATGACAATTGATTATCTTCAACTGCCTCAATACATTGTTCCAAGGATTTCATATGATCGATTGCTTGAGATGTGACCAAGTGTAGATCGCTAAGCTTCTTCAAATATTCGGCGTCAAATGAAGGTGAATCAAGTGTACCCTCAACTATTTTATGGAAACTATCTATCAGACCTTTGATATTTGTATCATATTTAATCTCACCTTTGTCTCGTTGTAACCCGAGAGAAACCAAAGTACCCTATGCTTCTTATGAAATGGCGGTGCTTTCATCCACAATTTCCCTTGGATTTTGTAAGCTTTGTCTAGCAACCTACAATTTCCATTCTACACCCTTGCTCCATACTACACAACAATTGTCTGAAGCATTAGGTATAATATGCTCTATGACCAACTTCTCCATATGCCAGCTTAACATTAATTTCAGTTGATTTTGATAATTGTTCCACAACTTTTCTTCTTTTTCAATTGCAACAATATCCGCCACCAAAGTAGTTTTCCAAGCACTTACTTTCTGGAGACATTTCATAGACTCATAAATAACAAGACTCCCCTCCCTAGACAAACACTCCATTCCTTCACAACCTTGCTTAGAGTTTAACTATTTTTTTATTTTGGTCGCAGCTTCTTTTCCAATCATGGTTAAGGATTCAACAGAGGAACTCACATGAGATAGAGGTTGAGGGATGAGCTCAAAAATAGACCTTAGACATTCAGTTAAATCCCGGACTTGAGCTTTTAGTTCATCTTTACTTTCGTTATCCTTTTTTGACCTTTCAACCATTTTGGCTGCAAACACCTAAAAGATTTGAACATCTCCCTCTTTGGTAGGGGGGCCAAGATATATCCTATTAACCTCAAAGTCACCTCCTATTACCTGAGTGACATCCTTTTGTGTCAAAGGATGCACAATCTCAACTTGGAGGCTCCCTGATTTTGTGTCATCCACCAATCTTGCAGTAGTTTTCAATTTCTTCACCTTTGGGATTGGGGTTCTCTATAGTAATTGACCTACCATATCTTGTTTAGGAACACTAATTTGTACAACTTCCCTTTTCCTAGACAAAGTATCCTCCAACCAAGCTGGAGTAACTAGGACATTAACTACTTTTAAAGCTGAAGACCCAAACGAAGTTCTAGCAACAAGAGTGGTGTACATTATAGATGAAACAACTTGTGACCTCTATGCTACACTCACTTCCCTAATAGATGATTCATCCTAAGAGGGAGAGGAGTTGATATTTAAAGTTTCCAAACCCTCTTCTTCCTCCTCTCCTTCATTCACTTTTTCCAAAGTTGGCGGGTTAAGAATATCCTCCCCACAAGTTTGTGAAAACACTTTTTTGTCTTTTGGATCTTCACCACCATCTCCTTGAGCCCCTAATTGTAATGACTCAGAGGCATCACTAGTTAATATCCCCCTTGTAGAAGCTTGGGAAGTGCCCTCGATAGGTCGTGACTCCTTAGATCTAGTGTGAGGACAATATTGTCTTGTTCTTTCTTATTCATCCACTCTTGTGTTCTAGTTAAGACCTCAACAGTCCTTGCTTTAATACTCTATTTCTCCCTACTGCTCTAGTACATGGCAGGAATAGGTCAATTTTCTATTAACTCAGTATAGACTGGTTCTACCATGTTAGACCCATCCTCCACAATGCCCTGTATATCCCATTTTAATTCATAGATGATAATTTGTTCCATTGACAACATCATCCAACTCCTTTTCCCGACTTCATACTCATCAAAATACTCAGCCTAAAAATCCTCAAGGCTAGGCTGATGAAAGAAATTAGGGCTTAGTTTCAAATTATTCTTGATATAATCCTTTGAATCAAAAGGAAATTGTTCCTCATATGAGAGCATATTATACTTAGACAATTCCTTCTCAATATTTAGGGCATCATACATAGATTGAAAACTATAAAAACAAAAACCAATGGGAAAGTGAACTATTTATCTTTTCCAGCCTTGGCACAACTTGTTTACATATGCCAATTGCCTACTTACTTCAATGATCATCCACTTATCCTCAGAGTATTTAGGAATTTTGATCAGAAATCTAGCATATCCACCAACCCTTATGTAAGAGAATCTCTGAAATTGAATGAAATGACTTCCATAGAAGTCTACAAATTGCATTGCTTTAGGTGATAACCGCATTCCAAGACATCCCTGTAATTCCCTGACCATCCTCATAGTGAAAGTATTAGTTACTCTCCTAAAATATTGAAAGATCTTATGAACCTGAAGCTTATCAAAATAATCATAAATGGGTACTTTCTCTGAAGGTAAGTCACTTGGTCTTAATCCAAGCCAGGGTCTTGTGCTAGTGTGGTGTATATGAAATATGAAGACATGTAGAAGAACCTGTTGAGGGTAAAGAAGGTCATCAACTCATGTAGGAAATCAATGATAATTTCTGCCCAATCCAGAAATTGTTCTCCACCTAACATAGTTTGGATGAAAAAATACATCCATTCCTCAAATCCATGAATGTCTTCACTTCCTATTACCCTATGTAATAACACTACAATTTCGGCAACTTCTTGTTGGAATATTTTCCTCAATCCATACTGACATGTAACTCCTAGAGGGAAAAGTCACTGTGACATTAATCATGTCTGGCCAACTAGCTGTTATGAATCTTGTTGAAATGCCATAGTCGCTGTGACTTGGTTTCAGTCTTGCCGAATGAACTATCGCTATGACAAGAAGCATTCACTGTGACCTTTTGTCAAATGGAGACCTCTAGTGGACAATATGTTCTTATCAGGCTTCAGGGTGACTTGATCGTTCGGTAAGAAGTCCCAGTGACTGGTAAAAGTCTCACCGATAGCATATGGCTATCGGGGTAATGCAAGGGTCTCAGGGAGAAGTCTCAGCGATGAAGAAAGGTCTCGCAGACAGGAGTTTTCACTTGGTGCCTTCACGGTGACAAAAGACTTCGATGTGAAGTCTTGGCGACCGATGGAGTGTCTCGCCGATAGTCTTTGGTAAGACATGAGTGCTTGGTGAAAGGTCTCGGCGAAGGTCAAATGTCTTGCCAACTTGGTAAGACTTGGTTGCTCAGTGTAAGGTCTCGGTGAAAGACATAAGTCTTGCTGACTGGTGATTGGAGCGCTCGGTGTGACTTAGGACCTCGGTATGAAGTCCTGTTGAAAGTGATGAGTCTCGCCAACTAGTGGATGCTTCAGAACAACATGAAGACTCGGTGGGAGGTCTTGGCGAGAGCGAATGTCTTATCGACTGTCAGGTGCTTCAGTGAAACTTGGGGAGACCCGGCAAAACCTCTTGGCAAATGGAAAGTCTTGCCGATGGCAAAGTTGAAGTCATTGTGACTTGTGAGCATCGGTATGAGTCTTTCCGATCAGAAATATCTTGCTGATAGGAATGCATTGGATGTCAGCGGTTTCGATATGACTCATGGCATTCGTTATATCATCTTGCAGACTGTTGGGACTTATGCCGATATCGATATGAAGACTTTGTGGCATCAGAGAGACACTGTTAGTGTCTCACCGTTATGCCAACAAAGTTGAACTCCCTTGACCAAATTGACCATCCTATGTGGAGCCTCGTGGACCAATTAGAGGAAGTGAATTTCAAATGGATGGGAGTTAGATTTTTGCAACTATTGCGACGCTGGAGCTGAACAACATGCAGGGAAAAATCAATTGCTCAAGAGGAAACTTTCTATGATGGGGCAATGGTGGATAAGGATGAACAAAAGATAAAAATTAGAATGTGATAAGATTTAAGTGATCGATTCTGAGTTTCGAAATCATCAGATTTTTGAGAGCATTTCTGTAACTGGATGAATAATGAATGATGCTACTATGAACCAATACCAAAGAGTTGTACCTCTGATTTGTATGTAATTTTTTGTTACTGTAATACAAAGAGATTCAACTTGGTGTGGTGGGTTTTTTCCTGAAAGGGTTTCCCATGTAAATTTGTTGTTCATTGTCTTTGAGTATCTTCTCTGTTTCTGTAAATCTTTCATGTGTGTCTTAATTAGATTGTAATTTGAAAATTAAAAGTATTGTATGCATTCTTTCCTGTGGTTTTGACGTTAGGAAATTTTCTTCCGTACCTCTGCTTTCCTTACAAGTGGTATCAGAGCCTGACCAGTTGTGTTATCCTTGTGAGTGGGTTGGGTTTTTTGTGTCAATTCTTTTTCAGTGGGAGTTTTGTAGAGGTCTGATAGTTTAATTACAAATTAAGATGGCAAGCACATCCGGAAAGATGGATATAGAGAAATTCAATGGTAGCAATTTTGAGTTGTGGAAACTTAAAATGGAAGATCTGTTAGTGGACCAAGATCTTTGGAATGTTGTGTCTGGAACAATGCCTCAAGGCATGAAGCAAGAGGACTGGGATCTTGTAGATAGAAAGTCTAAGGGGTTGATAAGGCTCTGTTTGGTAGACTCTGTTCTTTTGAACATGCATGAAGAAAAGACTGCATCTTCCTTGTGGAAAAGACTGGCATCTATTTATCAAGGAAAGTCCTTGGTGAACAAAATGTTCTTGAGGAAGAAGCTGTACTCTTTCAGAATGTAGGAGGGAGGATCAATTTCTGATCATTTGAATGCATTCAATATGTTGATTACTCAGTTAACATCTGTTGGTGTGAAGATTGAAGATGAAGATCATTGTATGATGTTGCTATGTTCTTTGCCAGATTCTTGGGATCATCTGGTGATGGCTATTGGGAGTATGACATCCACTTTCAAGATGGAAGATGTTGCTTCTTTATTGTTGGAAGAAATGAGAAGAAAATCTTTTGAGATGGCAAAGGAGGCTCTGGCTGTTACAAGAAGATTGAAGGAGAAAGGCAAGAAGAAGGACAAGAAATCCAAATCAAAATTAGGAGGGAAATCAAAGTCTCCTGGAAAGAAGTCCAAGGTGAAATGCTAGAATTGTGGGCAACCTGGTCATGTCTGAAGGGATTGAAAGGAGGAGAAAAAGAAGAAGAAGAAAACCTCTTATGATAATGATTCTTTTCAGAGTGATGCAGACGCCTTCATTGCAGCTTTGGCTATGCGGGCATCTGATGATTTCTGGCTGATTGATTTTGGAGCATCTTTCCACATGACATCTCATAGAGACTGGTTCATGAAGTATGAAGAATACAATGGTGGAAAGGTGTACTTGGCAAGTGATTTATCTTTGGAAATTGTTGGCTGTGGAAGAGTCAGAATTCAATTCCCTGATGGAAGAGTGAAGGGAATCAATGATGTGATGCATATACCAAGTTTGGCTCATAATTTACTTTTTGTAAGCAAGTTGAATGATATTGGGGTGCATGTCACGTTCTCTGGAAATGGCTGCAAGATGACTAGAGGCTCTATGGTGCTAGCAAGGGGTGCTTGTATTGGTACCTTGTACAAGCTAGATGCACAAGCTATTCAATGCAATAGTGTCTCTGCGAAGTCACAGGAAGCTACTCATGGAGGAAAAGAGGGAAACATTCCTGATGGTGTAAACTCCATGGAGGTTAAACTTCTAGTAGAAAAGACAATGCTCTGGCATCATAGGCTAGGCCACATTGGTGAGAAAGGTTTAAAAACCTTGAAAAATAAAAACCTGGTAGAAGGGCTTGAAGATTGTAACCTTGAGTTCAAATTTTGTGAACATTGAATATATGGTAAATAGCACCGTGTTTCGTTTTATTCCAATCCTCACAAATCTTCTGGTTTGCTTGATTATATACATTTTGATGTGTTTGGTCCAATGAATGTTTCTTCTTTATCTAAATCAAAATACTATGTGTTGTTTATTGATGATTACTTAAGAAGAAAATTTGTATATTTTTTGAAAAGTAAATCAGAAGTGTTCAGTCGGTTTAAGGAATTTGAAAACCTTGTTGAAAATTAGACTGGTAGGAAAATAAAATGCTTAAGGACTGACACTGGCGGTGAGTTTTGTTTAGATGAATTCTAAAGGTACTATACAGATCATGGGATTAAAAGAAACAAGACTACACCTTAAACTCCATAGCAAAATGGAGTTGTTGAAAGGTTCAACAGGACAGTAATGGAAAGAGCACGAAGTATGTTGAGCAGTGCTCGCTTGGAGGAGAAGTTCTGGGCTGAAGCAGTCTCTACAACATGTTACTTGTTAAATCGTTCTCCTAACTCTACTCTTGTTAAGAAGATTCCTTTGGAAGCATGGTCTGGAAAGAAGCCCTCTCTAAGACATATTTGTGTCTTTAGCTGTGAGGCATATGAATATGTGCCATTTGAAAAAAGATCTAAGTTGGAAAACAAAGCTGTAAAGTGTATTTTTATTTGCTATAGTGTTGGCATAAAAGGATACAAGATTTGGAATTCTGAAACTGAGAAGGTTTTGTACAGCAGAAGCATTATCTTTCATGATCTAAAGCCTTCTACATTGGATCTGCAGTCAGAGAAGAAATCAAAAAATGAAAAGGATGTAGCAGAAATTCCTTTGACACCAGATCAAGAGGAATTGAAAAACCAAAATGTACCTGACACTGAGGAGAGCTCAAATAGCTCTGAAAGTTCTAAAGAAGATGAAGAACCACCTCAACCTCAGCCTGTGAGGAGGTCAACTCATGAAAGAAAGCAACCTGATAGGTATGGGTTTTATTTAATAGAGTCTACTTGTGCCTATGCTTTAATTTCTAGCACTGATGAACCTAGAACTGTGAAAGAGGCATTTAAAAAGTCTGATTCAAACTCTTGGTTGGAAGCCATGAATGAAGAAATGGCATCATTAGAAAATAATGATACCTCGAGTTTGGTTCCATTGCCTAAAGGCAGAAAAGCTGTGGGTTGCAAATGGGTGTTGTTAGCTCTCAAAAACGCAGGCTGAAAGCCACAAGAGGCTGCCAATCTCTTGATACATTTCAGGGTAACAAACAAGGTCAAGAGAACTCAACCTTCTACTCTTAAGGTGCTGCTAGACCCAGGCAGGTATACCTTTTTGGATTGAGCAGACTAGTCTGACGATTATCTTTCATGCAATAATTTGTCCACAATGGCAGATGGAAGTGAACAATATTCTAAATCTGAAACCTAAAATGCTTAATCAATAGATATAAAGAAGCAGAAAGAAATCAAATGATAAAATGCAGAGACCAGTGCCTTGTTGGGTATGCGGAGTCAAATGAGATCAAGATGAGCAACACTTCTCTAAAGAAAACTCAAATTATCTGGCATAGATTATGTTCACAACTTATGTAAACATGCAAGAATATGATTACTAAGCTCTACTTGAACAATCCAAATGAATCTTTCAGACCACTGTGATCAATTAAAAGGATTTAATCTTTGCTTGAAAGAACCAGTCAATTAATCACACAAATACAACAAATGCGTACTGATGAATTGAGTATAAACTTGTTATATCAATTTAAATAGACAGAAAGAATCCATCTTGGAGACAACTTAGCAATACTTTCATTAGATTCAACAAATAATTGACACCAGAGAAATGCAGCAACATCAACTGAATTTCATAAATACCTCTATTCTAAAATCATGCAACAATAGTCTTTGATCTGAATTTTACTCTACTGTATCTACTTGCTGTGTATCAAAATCTAATAGTTCATCATCATCCTTTTACAATTACAAAATGCCCATTTATATCCCAACATGAGAAAATAAATCATATTGAAATATCATGTCAGCCCTCCATAGAATTCGAGCTCCAAACAAGTCGGCCTACAATAGTTATATGAATTCACATGTCGGCCATAGGATTTGTATTTCTGTTGTTCACCTGTGAAACAGTCAGCGAAACAACACAACAGCTATGCCGAAGGCAATTCACTCGTTAATCACTTCCCCTACTCTTTCTATTTCACCATGACCACATCCATCGGGGAGATATCCTGTAGATCACTTTATGTTTCCCCGAGAGCACTTTTACCATTTGCATGTCACTGTGACATATCGCTCTCGGGAAGACCTCTTGTAGATTACTTTGTTATACCGAAAGTCATCGTTCATTCTGAGTCACCGAGACAAATCAATCATCATGCCGACAAAGTCCTTCACTATTTTCCATCGGCGAGACCGAAGGTCACTCGTTGGGACCTCCTATCGAAAACCCCATCTCACCAATATCGCATCCTTTAATCCTTAGGTCACCAATACAAAGCCAACATCTCGCCGAAAGTCACTCATAAGACTTATCGGCAAGACCCGACGGGTTCGCCAAGACCATACACCGAGCAGATAAGTCACATCAAGCAGCATCTTTTTTTATATTCATCCTTGCCAAGACATCCAGATTTTCTGACCGACTGAGTTCACGTGAGTATTATCGGCGAGACAAATCAATGTCGGGAAGACCTCACAGAGATTGAATTGTGTTATACCGAAGCACCCCGAGCACCGTCTATCACCAAGAGAAAGTGAAACTCACACCGAAAAAATTCCACCCTAAGTTCCATCGGTGAGACCCATATGTATTTGCTAAGACTTACTCCGAAGTTATCCTAGTCTCACCGAAACACCCCATGATAGAAACTCCATGTGCAAAGTCGGCGAGACCGAAGGTCACTCGCCGAGACCTTATATCGATAGCATTATCTCTCACCGAAAATCATTTGAAAGAAATATTTTGTGCTTCGTCAGTGAGACAAAATATACTCGCTAAGACCTCCTATCGCAAACCTCAACTCCTACCAATGCATTCTTTTCACAAGTCAGCGAGACACCACGGGAGCGATATGACATTTCATCAAAGCCCTGAACCTATGCCAAAAAGTTCACTCGTCTCATCGATCGGCAAGACAAGGGAGTATCGTCGTGATATTACAACGCAAGAAGACCTCTCATCGAAAGCAACTCGATAGAAACCTCATGTGTAGTGTCGGTGAGACCGAAGGTCACTCGCCGTGACCAATATCGATGAAAGATCTTACACCGAAAAGTTCACCCTCGGTCGCTGAAACAACACGAATGTCATGCTGATAGCCACCCATAGGTAAATGCCAGTCGCTGCAATAATGAAAAAGTCCCACCGATTACCTACAGCAAACAGACAAGCAACATAGGTCGAGGAGTCCTAGACAGACCTATGCCGAAATGGACCACAATATGAAAATGCATAACACGAAGGATTCAAAGGGACAATAGGGAAAAAATGTGCACAAGGTAAGGCTAATCTAGAAATCAATGAGTAAAACCAACATGCGAAAACATCAGATTTTATAGCTCCAATAGGTGTTTAAAAAGAAAATTGGTCTGGATGACAATGTAGAAAAATATAAAGCAAGGCTGGTTGCAAGAGGTTATTCCTAGGTAGAGGGAATTGATTATGGAGAAATATTTTCTCCTGTAGCTAAGCTGACATCTATTAGATTTATTTTGTCACTTGCATCAATGTATGACTTAGAGATTGAACAGATGGATGTGAAGACATCATTTCTTCATGGTGATCTTGAAGAATAAATTTATATGTCCCAGCCGGAGCACTTTGTAGAAAAAGGTAAAGAACGACTGGTTTGCAAGTTGAAGAAATCTATGTATGGGTTAAAACAGTCTCCTAGAATGTGGTACCAAAAATTTGACACTTTTGTTTTGTCATTGGGATTTGTAAGATCAAAATGTGATCATTGTGTCTATTATAAAGCTGAAAGTGATCAAGTCCTTATTATTGCTCTCTATGTTGATGACATGTTGTTCATAGGCAATAGTAAGCTAATGATTTCTGATCTTAAGTCTCAATTGTCTACAAAGTTTGAAATGAAAGATCTTGGTGCAGCAGGGTATATTCTAGGAATGGAAATAACCAGGGACAGGAAGAATAGAAAACTTTGGCTCAGTCAGAGTAAGTATATCAAGACTGTTCTAGAGAGATTTTGCATGACTATTGCAAGCAGCTAGTTGGCCCAGTTATGCATGGAATGAAGCTATCTGTTGAGGATTGTTCAAAATATCCTACTGAGATGGAGGACATGACCAATGTGTCGTATGCTAGTGCGGTTGGCAGCCTTATGTATGCAATGGTCTATACAAGGCCATACATTGCCCAAGCAATGGGAGTTCTTAGTCGTTTTATGGCTAATCCTGGAAGGACACATTGGGATGCTGTGAAGAGAGTGTTTAGATATCTGAAGGGAACTTCAGACTTTTCTTTGTGTTACCATGGTAACTTGGTTGAATCACAAAGACTCTCAACATTCAAGGTTATGTGGATTTTGATTGGGTAGGGGACATTGACAGCAGAAGATCCACTAGTGGATATGTTTTCATGATGAATGGTGGTGCGAGTGAGTTGGATGAGCAAGCGGTAGGCTGTAGTCGCTTTGTCCACTACAGAGGAAGAATACATGGCAGCTACACATGCCTGTAAAGAAGCAATCTGGTTAAAACATTTGTGTTCTAACATTGGTTTTGATGCAGGAAAAATTAAAATTTACTGTGACAGTCAGAGTGCTATATGTTTGGCAAAAAATCCTACTTTCCATGCCAGGACGATACATATAGATGTACAGTATCATTTTGTATGGGAATGGTGGAGGATGGGAAGGTCTCTTTGGAGAAAGTGGATACTCTGGAGAATGTTGCAGATGCATTGATGAAGCCAGTGAGCACAGACAAGGTCAGATGGTGTGCCAGTTCGATGGGCCTCTTGGCCCATGAATTTCAGTAGTTTTATTATGCTCTGGAGTTTTCAATAAGTTCTTCATCAAGTGGGAGATTGTTTGAATATTTTCCTCAATCCATACTAACATGTAACTCCTAGAGGGAAAAGTCATTGTGACATTAATCATGTCTGGCCGAATAGCTGTTACAAATCTTGTTGAAATGCCATAGTCATTGTAACTTGGTTTCGGTCTTGCCGAATGAACTATCACTGTGACAAGAAGCATTCATTGTGACCTTTTGTCAAATGGAGACCTTTGGAAGATAGTATGTTCTTATTGGGCTTCGGGGTGACTTGATCACTCGGTAAGAAGTACCAGCGACTGGTAAAAGTCTCACCAATAGCATATGGCTATCGAGGTAACACAAGGGTCTCAGGGGGAAGTCTCAGTCATGAAGAAAGGTCTCGCTAATGGGAGTTTTCACTTGGTGCCTTCGCGGTGACAAAAGACTTCGATGTGAAGTCTTGGTGACTGATGGAGTATCTCGTTGATAGTCTTTAGTAAGACATGAGTGGTCAGTGAAAGGTATCAGCGAAGGTCAAATGTCTTGCTGACTTGGTAAGACTTGGTTGCTCAGTGTAAGGTCTCGATGAAAGACACAAGTCTTGCCGACTAGTGATTGGAGCGCTCGGTGTGACTTAAGACCTCAGTATGAAGTCCTAATGAAAGCAATGAGTCTCGCCAACTGGTGGATGCTTTGGAACAACATGAAGACTCGGTGGGAGGTCTTGGTGAGAGAGAATGTCTTGCCAACTGTTAGGTGTTTCGGTGAAACTTGGGGAGACTTGGCGAAACCTCTTGGTGAATGGAAATTCTTGCCGATGGAAAAGTTGAAGTCGTTGTGACTTGTGAGCATCGGTATGAGTCTTTCCAATGAGAAATCTCTTGTTGATAGGAATGCATTGGATGTTGGCGATTTTGGTATGACTCATGGTGTTCATTATATCATCTTACAGACTATTGGGACTTACGCCGATATTGATATGAAGACTTTGTGGCATTGGGGAGACACTGTTAATGTCTCACCGATATGCCAACAAAGTTGAACGCCCTTGACCAAATTGACCATCCTATGTGGAGCCTCATGGACCAATCAGAGGAAGCGAATTTCAAATGGATGGCAGTTAGATTTTTGCAACTGTTGCGACGCTGGATGTTATGAAATAACTTGCACAATAGAAGAATATGATAGGAAATATGCTGCAAATACTTGATAATAACTGAGAATAATAAGCCACTTCGAGGGGGAAAACCTCCAAATATCTCTAATGAGAACACACTTCACAACTTGATGATGAAATAAGACTCACAACCTCCTATATATACCTATTTATGCCAAGGATATCACCTAGGCCGACTTAGACACACCTATATAAGACTTAGGCCGACCTAAACAACTAAATAACAATATACTAATGATAATATGACTTAATAGAGAGTTAAGATAGCCACAAGCCGACTATTCATAACCCGATGTACAATAATATTAAGGGTGTAGCATGCCCCCTTCTTCAAAGAAGCATTTTCCTCAATGCTAATCAAGTTTGGAAACTTTTGAATGAACTCCTCGTCTTCCCATGTGGCATCTTCAACTGGTAACTTCTTCCATTGGATGAGATACTCAGTGATAGTTCTATTCCTCAGCTTCTTTGTGCGTGTTTGACAAATGCACTATGGTTCCAAAATGATTCTTCCTTCTTCATCCAGCTTAGGAAGTGTTGTTTGAGTGGGAATATTATGCCCAATTACCTTCTTCAAACAGAAACATGAAAAACTGGATGTATCTTTGTTGTTGGTGGCAACTCAAGCTTGTAGGCAACACTACCGATCTTCTGCATGATTTGGTATGGACCATAATACTTTGGAGACAACTTATTATTCTTTCTTTGCTGCTTTAGTGAGATTTTCTTATAAGGCTGCAATCAAAGAAGACCCAATCCCCAACTTCAAAACTTCTTTCACTACGATGTTGGTCTGCCTGTTGTTTCATTCGATTTTGTGCCATGGCTAAATTCTCTTTGAGTCCTGAAAGTACTTGTTGTTGATGAAGCAAGTGGTCTTCTATTGCCTAAACTCTTGGGGACACCTTAATTGAAGATGTGATGGAAGGAGGATGATATCCATAAAGTGCCAAAAATGGAGACATTTTTGATGAGCTATGAAAAGAAGTGTTATACCACCATTCTACAAGTGGTAGCCAATCTACCCACTAAGAATTTTTCTCTGAAGTGAAACAACTTAGATATCCTTCCAAACACTTATTAACAACCTTCGTTTGCCTATCTGATTGAGGGTGGTATGAAGAGCTAAGAGCCAATTGAGTACCCAAACATGAGAATAAATCTTTCCAAAAGTGACTAGTGAAGATAGGATCACGATCACTAATAATAACTTTAGGTGTACCATGTAGCTTTTGGATATTCTCCAAAAAAGCTTTAGCCACTGCACTTGCTGTAAAAGGATGTGCTAATGCAATGAAATGTGCATATTTAGTGAGCCAATCAACTACCACCATGATGACATTATGACCTTTAGATTTGGGAAGCCCTGTGATGAAGTCCATGGATACCTCTTCCCAACGCTGGCTAGGAATAGATAAGGGTTGCAAGAGACCTGGTGTCTTAATTGTCTCCCCTTTATGCCTTTGACACACCAAACATTCAGCCACAAATTTTTGAACATCACCCTTTAGCCCCTCCCAAAAGAAATCTTGCTTGACTCAATGATATGTCTTCAAAAATCCTGAATGACCACCCACTGGAGACTCATGCAACTCTGTGAGAATCTTGATTTTAAGGTTGGAATTCTTGTAGAGATACAAACGCTCTTTATACCAAAGAGTATCTCCCTTCCAACAAAACTTATCTGAACTACTAGGATCACTTTTTAATTGCTTGATGAGATTACTTGTCGCAACATCATTTTGCCACTCAGCTTTGGCTTCCTCCACCCAATTTGCTTGTAATAGTGAAAGGGCACACAATAAGGCTTCATCTTTCTCATCCTTCCTTGACAGTGCATCCGTGACAATATTTTCTTTCCCTTTCTTATGTACAATCTCAAAGTCATATCCTAACATCTTAGTGACCCATTTTTGTTGCTCTTCAGAAGATAGTCGTTGTTCCAAAAAATATTTTAGGCTATCATGATCTGTCTTAACCTTGAAATGTCTACCCAATAGATAAGGCCGCCATTGTTTCACTGCATGGAGTATTGCTAGCATCTCCTTCTCATAAATAGGTTTTAGTTTATTCTTACCTTTTAATTGACGACTCTGAAAAGCAATTGGTTGACCTTCTTGCATGAGCACTACTCCTATCCCATTTCTAGAAGCATCACATTCCACAATGAATTCCTTGGTGAAGTCAGGAGTGGCAAGTACTGGAGTTTACACATAGCCTCCTTCAATCTCTCAAATGTTGTATTGGCAGACTCATTCCAATGAAAAGAATCCTTCTTCAATAGAGTGGTGAGAGGTGCTTCTATACTACCATAATTCTTCACAAATCTTCTATAGTACCCTATCAATCCCAAGAATCCTCTCAGTTTCTTAATGGTTTTTGGAATAGGCCATTCCATGATAGCCTTAATTTTGTTAGGGTCCACCTTTACTCCTTCATGTGAAACTATGTGTTCCAAATACTCCACCTCTGTAAGACCAAAAGCACACTTGGATGGCTTAGCATAGAGTTTATGATCTTCAAGTATTTGTAATGCTTGGTCCACATGTTGCAAATGTTCTTCCCAAGTCTTGCTATAAATTAATATATCATCAAAGAATACTAACACAAACTTTCTCAAGAACTTCTTAAAAATGGAATTCATAAAACTTTGGAATGTAGATGGTGCATTGGTAAGACCAAATGGCATCACCAAAAATTCATAATGACCCTCATGGGTCTAAAATCCTGTCTTACATATATCTTCCTCCTTAATCTGAATTTGCTGATAACCAGATCTAAGATCTAACTTGGTAAAAAAAATAGCTCCATTTAATTCATCTAGCAAATCATCAATGACTGGAATTGGAAACTTATCTTTAATGGTGTACATGTTGAGCACTCTATAATCTGGACACATGCGCCAAGTATCATCCTTTTTACGTACCATCACCACAGGCGAGGAGTAAGCACTTTGGCTATGCCTGATGATTCCTGCCTCTAGCATCTCTTCAACAATATTTTCTATCTCACTCTTTTGTATGTGTGGATACCTGTAAGGCCTGATGTTTGGTGGTTGGCTCCCGGGACTAACTGTATGGCATGATCATGATCCCTCTTAGGAGGAAGTCCTTTAGGCATATCTCCAAGAACAACTGAGTGACGATCAATTATAGCTTGCAAATCTGGATGAGTAGGAGTATTAGATTGAGAGACTTCTAATGAACATAGTTGGGCCACAAATCCATCCACTCCTTTCTTAAGCAACTTTTGCATTTGATGAGAGCTTACCATTTGTGGAGATTTTTCCTTCAACCCCCTTAGCTCTACTAGCCTTCCTTTTGATTGAAATCTCATGAATAGTTCTTGGAAGTTCATCTCAATTGTTCCTAATGTAGTAAGCCATTGTACTCCCAAAACAATATCTGCTGCACCCATGGATATCGCATACATTGGGGTATCAAGTTGATAATATCCCATGGATAATTTAATGCTATGACACTTCCTTGAACAACTAATTGTACCACCATCTACAATCAAAACTTGAAACTCTGGAGCTGGATATATGAAACAATTTAGACGAGTAGCTAACTTTTTGTTGATGAAATTATGAGTACTACCTTAGTCGATCAACATTGTTACCTTCTGCTTCTTTAGGAACCCCACCACCTTGAGAGTTTGTGGAGCATTGAAACCTGAGAGTGCATGACAAGAAGTGATTATTTGAGAATCATGTGATTCCTCATTTGACTCCCTTTCATCTTCTAGTATGGGTTCCTCCTCTTCTTCCTCATTGGGACCTTCAATATAAAACAATTTCTTTTCACTACATTTATGTCCTCGACTGTATTTGCTATCACAATTGAAACACAAGCCTTTTTCTCTTTTCTCCTCAATTTTTTGTGGAGTCAACTTAGTAGGTTGTGTTGAATATCCTTTCTCTCTTGTCACATTAGCCCCTTGCTTCTTAGGAACCAAATACTTCTCCTCTACCCTGCGTGCAAAGATAAAAGACTTGTTTATGGAACTAGGGCTAAACATGCATACCTCATGTTGAATGTGATCCTTGAGATCACCCAAGAATAAGTCATTCAATTTTTCCTCCGTAATTGTATCCACCCTTAAGGATAGATTTTGGAATTGCTGAATATAATCCTTAACTGATCCTGTTTGTTGAAGTTTAGCTAGCTGGCTGAAGAAGTTGTCTGTGATGCTATTGCTATATTGTGCTTGGAGTTCCTTTGTAAAAATTGACCATGAGATGGTGAGGCCCTTTTTACTTCGATGAGTGCAAAGCCAACGATACAAAATGAATTTATCTGGTTCTAGATATAAGGAAGCCATCGTGACCTTTTGTCCATTTGGGATTTGGTGTACTTCAAAAAAATTCTCCATTTGGTTTATCCATGTTAGAGGATCCTTACCATCGAACTTGCGCATATCCACCTTTGGAAATAAATTCCTAGATCCCAGAGGAGTACTAAAGCTTGTGTTAGTAGTAGTTGACCTAGAATTTTCACCTTGGCCGCTTGAGAACTCCTTTCTTGATTCAGCCATGTAGGTGCTTAACATGTTTCGTATGTCCGATATATCTCCTCTTAGGTCACACATATCCATCTTAATTGAGGAAATTTCTTCCTTGACCTTATTGATTTCCTCATTATGAGTAATATCCTTGATTGTTTCACCATCCTTATCAGGAGTCTTCCCCGGAGCGACAACATTTTTTTTACCCCTTGTTGCAAGCCCCGTCATGATCGAAACCACTAATGTTGAAATAAATCACACAAATGAAACTTAAATTATCTCAAATTTTTACTGTAATCTCCTTTATTTTTTCTTCAAAAACCCAATAAAAATCAGACTCCAATTCAACAAGATGTGCGAGATATGTAGATTCCAAAAAAATAGTGTAGAAACCCTAATTCTGCAATAATTCACTTAATTCTGCTCCAATTCTTCTGAAATCTAGACTGTAGCTTCTTCAATATGTTCTTCAAAAACCCTTTAAAAATTAGAAATTTTTTTTCCAAAATTTGAAAGATATGCTCTTCCCAAAATCGCCTCTAAAATTGAGAAAAACCTTGCCTCTATGGTGCCAAGATCATGCTCTGATACCACTTGTTATGAAATAACTTGCACAATAGAAGAATATGATAGGAAATATGCTGCAAATTCTTGATAATAACTGAGAATAACAAGCCAATTCAAGAGGGAGAACCTCCAAATATCTCTAATGAGAACACACTTCACAAATTGATGATGAAATAAGACTCACAACCTCCTATATATACCTATTTATGCCAAGGATATCACCTAGGCCGACTTAGACACACCTATATAAGACTTAGGCCGACTTGAACAACTAAATAACAATATACTAATGATAATATGACTTAATAGAGAGTTAAGATAGCCACAAGCCGACTATTCATAACTTGATGTACAATAATATTAAGGGCATAGCACTAGAGCTGAACAACATGCAGGGAAAAATCAATTGATCGAGAGGAAACTTTCTATGATGGGGCAATGGTAGATAAGGATGAACAGAAGATAAAAATCAGAATGTGATAATATTTAAGTGATCGATTCTGAGTTTTGAAATCATCATATTGTTGAGAGCATTTATGTAACTGGATGAACAGTGAATGATGCTACTGTGAACTAATACCAAAGAGTTGTATCTCTGATTTGTATGTAATTTGTTGTTACTATAATACAAAGAGTTACAGCTTGGTGTGGTGGGTTTTTTCCTGAAAGGGTTTCCCATGTAAATCTGTTGTTCATTGTCTTTGAGTATCTTCTCTATTTCTGTAAATCTTTCATGTGTGTCTTAATTAGATTATAATTTGAAAATTAAAAGTACTGTATGCATTCTTCCCTGTGGTTTTGACATTAGGAAAGTTGCTTCCGCACCTCTGCTTTCCTTACACTTCTTGCACAAAATGAGTTCTTTGCAACTTCCAAGGAAATTGAGACTTACCCCTTTTAGGCTTGGCCAACCAATTTTTTGCCATCTCACTCCTGTAGACCCCTTTCTTTGCAGAAAATTCAATTTGAGAGTTTTTCATATTCATAGGTGAATACTCATCTTTTTCTGGGATTCTTAGGCAAGACACAAAGGTGGACCTCTGGAATTTCATAACTATTTGATTATGTTCTATGCTAACCTCTCATGTTTGTGAATTATAATGCCTAATGTATTCCAAGATTAGTTCAGGGCATTGCACTGCTAAAGGAAATGCAACAGCTTCGACTAACCCACTATCAATTATTTGCTTAGTGATGGATGGCGGATTGGGTTTATAGAATTTACTTCTTATTTCATCCAAACTCATAGGCCCTAGACGGGTATCTCTAATTTTTGGTCCCTCGTAAGTTAGCCCAGAAACATACTCATAACCCATATACTTAATCCTTGCCATGAACAAGAGTTTATAGCTCAAGCAATAAACAATCTTCTGAAATGTAGACATAAATATTCCAAGAAAGCAAGTTGAAACAAGTGGATACTATAAATACCTTCAATGGAGAATTTTGCAGCTAGAATTCCACATCTCGTCCAAGTCATCCTTGAGGAACTTTGTTACAATGAAAATGTTTTTCTAGCACTTGAAACTTTCTTAAAACTTCATGAAAAAATATGAGGGTAGACGAGCATTTAAGATCTTTAGTTTCTCCATGACACGTGGTAGCTATCACTTCACTATTTTCATCACAAACATCTTTGAAAATTTAAAAGTAAATGTCTATAAGCAGTAAAGTGGAGAGTTCAATGAACTATATAAATGTGTGCCTAAGTTTGACTATCATGTCAAGATGTCGCTTAAATAACAATTATCACATAGGTGGGAAAGAAATTTTTTGACGAACTATAGAATGCATCAATCGAATGAGAAAACACTGAAACTTGATAGAAAACAAGCTCAAGTGGTAAAGTGGGGAGTTCAATGAACTACATAAAATACCACCCAAGTTTTCATGACTAAAGAAAACACCGCCTAAGTAGGATTGAGTCGTTTATAAGTTGGTAGATAGCTTTTCATGGAGCAAAGAAAAACTATAGGGTAATAGTGGCTTTGATTAGTGATGAAGATTGACTAGAATGAAGTAATGAACCCAAAACCAGATTAGTATTATCAATTCCTTATCCATTGGGCAATAGAGTCGATAAAGTGAATAACACTCTCAAGCACTTAGGAAAAAAACCAAAATAAAACAATAACCCTAAACTATGTACAAAAAGGGCCACGAGGTTGATCAAAGCTTATAAAGTTTCAGATCCTTCCCATTATAGGGAATATGCAAGGGAGTCCGATTAGGATATGCGAGACAAAAAATTATTAGGCTCGTACTCATGATTTATTTTAAAAGGACCAATCCAGAGCGCGTCAAACTTCTTATGGGTGCCTTTAGGCTCTCTACGTTTGCCCCATAATAAAACTGAATCTCCAACCATAAATTTCTCAATCTTGCTTTCTTATCAAAGATCTTCTTGACCTTTTTTTGATGTATGGTTATATTATCAACCATCTCTTCCCGTTGTTCTTGAATCTTATTCAAATATAAAATCCTTCTCTCCAAGGCATCACTGAATTCAAAATCCTCAATAGAAGTTTGTAATTTGCAAACTGATAATTCCCATGAAAGAGGAAGTGCACTTTCTACCCCATATACTAGCTAGAAAGGGATCATCCCAATGGCCTTCTTAGGATTCATCCGGTTCACCCATAGAGCTTCATATAGCCTTTTATGCCAATCTTTCTAGTTTTCATCAACCAATTTCTTGATGATGCTTATCAAATTCTTGTTGTTGGACTCTACCTGACCATTCCCCTAAGGATAATAGTTAGCCAAATGAGATAGGGAGATTTCATAATCATATTAGAAAATTGAAATCTCATTAGAGGAAAAACTAGTTGCATTGTCAACAACTAGCTTGTGTGGAACTCCATACCTAACCAGAATATTTTCTTTAATAAAATTTTAGACCACTTCAGAACTGGTTCTCTTAATTGGGATCACTTCACCCACTTGGTGAAGTAATCAGTGGCTATGATAATGTGAGTATGACCTCCACTAGACCGTGGGCTAATTGGGCCTATGAAATTGAGACCCCATTGTTGAAATGGTCCATCGATAACTACATGATTAAGTGGTAAGGATGCCAAATGAGGTCTTCCCACAAACAAATTGCATTTTTTGCACTTGGCCACCCAATGATAAGTTTCTTTGAACATCCCAAGCTAGAAATAACCATGTATTATAATTTTGAAAGAAATCACGGTGGAAGAGAAATGGCCTCCACAGGCCTCATTGTGGAAAATAGTAAGCAGACGCTCTTGTTGATCTTTATCTATGCACTTCAATAACGTCCCATCTATGCCACATTTTTATAAGGTGTCACCCCAAATAACATACTTAGTTGCTTTCAACTTTAAATTTATTTTCTTCTTACCTGAGAGGTGCTTAGGGGATTGTCCATAAGTGAGACAATAGGCTATATTAGAAAACCATTCATCTTGTAAACTGACAGTTAAAACCAATGGTAAATCTTCATCTTCTTCTACTTCCTTCAGGCTTTCCACCATCAATTTATAGAGTCCTCTTCCTCTGACTAATTTTTTAGGCTTCAAGTCTAAGTCATACTCTTTCACCTTTGCTATCTAGGCACCCCTCCTGTTACAATCAATATCCTATTGAGTCAATATGCTCTTAATAGTAGGATTTGGCACATATACCATTGAGTGTGAGTGCAAGATATAGAAGAAGAATTTCTTAACTACCTAACCACTACAAATGTGTGTTTCTCAATTTGAGAATAATTTAACTCAAGTTTCTTTAACATATTTCTCATAAAGGGAATAGGTGTCTTGATTTTATCCTTATTTTCTTGTAGCAGTATGACAGATGTAGTATGCTTAGAAGCATAGAAATAGATGATGAAGTCTTTCTTAAAGTTAGGATTGACTAGTATAGTAGCTTGGGCAATTGCTTCCTTGATATTTTTGAATGCCTTCTTCCCAGCCTCATTCCATTTAAAATCCTATTTTTCCTTCATCATATCCACAATATGCTTAGTGATTTCAAAAAAATCTAGAACAAATTTCCTCAAGAAATTTACCTGGCCAAAAAAAGACTTTACACTAGTCTAGTTTGAAGGAAGGCTTAATTGTAAGATAGGCTTTACTCTATCTGGGTCTATTGTAATACCCTCCCTAGACACAATGTGACCCAAAATTTTACCCCTAGTGACAGTAAAAACAAACTTCTTAGGGTTAAGAGAGATACTTATTCTTTACATCTTTGTAAAACTTGTTCCAGATCCTATAGGTGATCTATTCTTTTCTTGGAGAACACTATTAAATCATCAAGATAAATGACTATAATCTTATTCTGGAGGTCACCAAAAGACATATCCATAGCCTGCTGAAATTTTCTCCTATGTTAATGAGTCTAAATGGCATTCGATTGTAAGCGAAGGTTCCCCAAGGCATGGTGAATGTCATTTTATGTTGATCCTCTTCCGCCACGCTGATCTAATTATAACTAGAGAAACCGCCCAACATGGACATCATTTCTAAGCCAGTGATTGCTTATAAGATATGTTCCATATTAGGAAGAGGATAATTATCTTTTAATGATGCTTGATGCAGATTCCTGAAATCAACACATATCTGAATTTCCCCATTTTTCTTGCGAACTGGCACAATGTTCACCACCCAGGTAGAATGATATATGAGATATATAATCTATGCTTTCAAAATCATTTCAATCTCTTTAAAAATTGCATCAGTCACCTTGGGGTTATAGTTTCTTTTTTTTGGTCTGAAAGCAACCTTTCCTTCTTTAATCAACATGGCTATCAATTTTTCTTTCTCCTCTAGAGAGTAGCATTTTTCTATGTAAACCATTTTTGGGGAATCAAGGTCTTCAATATTAACTACCTCAAATTCATCAGAGTGTCCAAAAAATTTGCTCATTTTCTATTTTACAGAGTGGTCATGGTGAACAAATAAGTCCTCAAGACAAAATATCCCTTTAGGTATTTTATTGCCCTTTAGGTGAATGATTTCATCTCGGAGACCACCCATCCTACTAGAACAATTTTTTTTACATTGATTATCACTTCCTTCAAAGAATACTTGAGTAAAAGCCTCAAAATTTTCTAAGATAGCCTGAATTTGTTTATCATCCTCAAAGACTTGCCAATGATTAACGTTGTCGAGAACATTGGGTTGATAAATCAACTCAATCCTATAGGATTTATTTTTCAATTCTAGGTGTGGAAGGAACAAAGAGGAAGAGACTGCTAGTGAATCAACCTTCGCGTTAAATTCCTTGGGAATGGCTTCTATTGAGAGAGCAACGAAACCTTCAATGGAAGTCTAGACTCAATTCTGATAGTGCTTCAACCTTTCATTCTTAATAGTGAAAATATTTCGTACCTATTTAACAATTATCTCTACATCTCCCAAAACCTTAAGCATCTTTATTCCCATACCTCTAACTTCGATT
The DNA here is from genome assembly GCA_007258455.2 of Sequoia sempervirens. Classification (NCBI taxonomy): domain Eukaryota; kingdom Viridiplantae; phylum Streptophyta; class Pinopsida; order Cupressales; family Cupressaceae; genus Sequoia; species Sequoia sempervirens. Next base: position 88,874,625 of record VDFB02000017.1, on the reverse strand, counting down.
AACCCTAAAAAAAGGGCTTCATATTCAACAGTATTATTTGTATTTTCAAATTTTAGCTTATAAGCGAAAGTAAATTGCTCACTAGAAGGAGAAGTATGACCCCTACTCCTGACCCAACATGGGAATAGCTTCCATCAAATTCCATTGTCCAAAGCTTGGGTTCTGAGTCTAGAATATGTACATCATCCCCCTTTTCTTCTCTTGAGAAAAGCATATAGTTCCCAAACTCATTTTCTTCATACAATATTGTGCTTTAGGATCTTCAGACTTGAGCACAATTATCTTGGATTTTGACTCAGGCTCCAAGTGCACTTTCTCCTTACCGATAGGTATAATGGCATCTGAATAGTCCAATTGTATGTCTCCTCCCAAGTCTTTGCAAAAACTCCTACTTAGAAGTATACCATAACTAGCAGGAATGTTTGTGACCAATATGGTGAGTTTGAGTCACTTGTTTGGATAAGCTGCCAGTGTGACTTGAGCATCTTTATTTTTTCTAAGGTAACTTACTTGGAATCCATTAAATAACACTTTCCAAATGTCTTAGTCATTTATGTCTTAGTCATTTCTAGCTTTAAGGCTTTGGCAATTTGTGCGGGCATGACATTGTCGGAAGTGCCTAAGTCGATGATGCAATTGTTAACTCTGAACCCATTCACAAATAACGATACATAGAAAGGGTGAGGTTTTGCTTCAGAGGTGGATGGTGAGAGTGTGTTACCACTAGATACAACATTAGCAGTTGAATCTTGGGGGTTGATCATTGCTTTATCTAGGCCTGCATGTGATTTAGAATGTCCTAGCCTAACATATTCAATTAACATGTCTAACTCCTTAGGATTCATCTTTAAATATTCTGCTTGAGATATCTGAACTTTAGTTTTTTTACAAAATTCTACAATATCAAAATCCCCTTCTTGACCTTCCAGGGGTGATACGACCAGATTTTTAGGAGATCTATTAACCGCACTTTGTGAGATGTTATCACTCTTGGAAGTTGCACTAACTTTTGTAAGTAAAACCTTAGGGGAATTTGGAGTAACTTTTTTATTGTGGTGTTGTTGGCTTCAGGTAATAGTAGCATAGGTAACATCATCCAAAGTGATGTAAACATCTCCTCCTCTATCATCATCAGGTTCAAATTCTAAGTATCCATCTGTAGAGTCGCCATATTGATTAGATGAAGTACCTTCCTCTGTGATTTCTTCAATAACCTCTTTGGTAGTGGTTAATTGCATAAATCTCTTCATTTCAGGGCAGTTGGTACCATTTTGATCAGATGTGAGGTGAAAGACACACATGATCTTTTTATTGTTTGTAGGAGGAGGAACTTCAATTGCTAGCCTCTATTGAGTTGGAAGCAAAGGCAGTGTCTTATTTCCTGGTTGAAAATTCACTCCTAGAGATATCTTGATAAGGTTGGTTTCCTTTTGGCATCTGCCTTTTGAGAGAAATTACATCATTATCCAATATTTGGATCATAGGATAAGAGGAATTAGTAGGAATTGCTCTATTCATATGCAATTCTCTTTTCCATTTCCCTACTAAAATAAAATCGTCCTCTAATTCAACAACCAATGACTGTGTAGCCTCCAGAGTATTCACTGGTTGCCTCTTTAAGAGAAGGCCAATATTTGGGTGTTGCACGTTGATGAAGAATTTTTTTTTCATTTCCAAAGAGGGTATCTTAGTGACAATAATTCAACTCACTATCTCGTTAAACTTGGCAACAAAGTATCTCATAGACTCATTCGCTTCTTTCTTCATTTAAGTAACTTGTGCTATTAAAGTTAGGTCATCATCTATGCTTTTGAATCTCACTTCAAACTTGCTATGCATTGTGGCTCAATTAGTAATACGTCTGCGAGGCAACTGATAAAACCATTGTGTTGTTACATCAACTAAAGACTAAGAACAATCTGACCACTACATCTTCTTCTTGTATTGCAAGCACGCCGCATGTGGTGAAGAAAGCATCAATGTGTTATTCTGGGGAAATATTTCCATCTCCTCAAAATTTAGGTAAATTCTTATGAGAACCCTTGGGTAAATCATGCAAGTTATTTCCCAACTGCAAGTGACCAATAGCGGTTCCCCAAGGAATGGATGGTTGATCAGCCATATTAAGGGGAAAATTAATTACAATTGGTAAAACAATTTTGTGCAAAATGAGTGCTTGGGAGATGGAGTGATTTACAAGTGTTCTAGTAGGTTAGGTAAGTCTTCTTCTAGCCCCAACCCTCTACCTTGAGGGAATGATATAGGAAAAATTATTTATTTGTAGGGTTTCAAAAATAGGATAAAAAGCTCCCCTACTTCTTTCCCCTCTAGTAAATCTATGAGAATCCAAGATTAATTAAATTACCCATCAAGTATGCCCAGACAAGATAACCCAGAACTATACAATTCATTTCCCTAGAAGAGTCACCAAAAAATTGTTGGCTAACAGATTGGGCACATTTAAATATCACAATTCCACGTCTAAAAGATAACAAAATGAACCAAATAGCTTTGAATATTAACCTTTAAACAAAGACAAATATCTTTTGAATTTTGTCAAGGTACAACTCCCTCACAATATTTTCAATGAATTTAAATGATAAAATCAAATATCATGTATGATTTTAACTAGAAAGTAGTAAAGGAAAACCCAATATCAGGAAAATTCCTAAATATCAAATGGAAGATCCAGAAAGTAAGAAGAATTGGCATTTTAACCAATTTTAGCTAAAATATTCAGGAATTAAAACATACACCCAATACCATCTGATAAATGAAATTGATTATGAAGAAAACTGCATCACTTACACAAAAATAAGATATTGCATTAAGACATTCTCAAACACAAAGATTCAAGAACCTAGATCAACTTCACAAACTGAATGCACAAAGACAAACAATAATTTCATTCATAGAAAAATATCGTATTAAGCAGTTCAAAGAGTGTCTAGAGAGAGAGATCACATATGAAAATAGATACAAATAAATAGGTAAAGGAGGAACTTCCTTTTCGTTTCCCATAACCGACCAAAATTCAAAAAGGAAACAAATAAAATAAAATCAACTAAGCCGTCACAATGGCGTCGCTTCGTTTCCAACTTTCAGAGACAACACATGTCTTTTTCGCAAAGCTTGAAAATCCTTGAGGATATGTAACAATTATTTATAATGAGGAATGATCACATTTGTCATTCGTACCCTCCATGACAATTGATTATCTTAAATCATCTCAATATGTTGCTCACAGGCTTTCATATGATTGATTGCTTGAGATGTGACCAAGTGTATATCTCTAAGCTTCTTTAGATGTTTGGCATTGAATGGAAGTAAATCAAGTGTACCCTCAACTATTTTCTACAAACCATCTATTAGACCTTTGATAACTGTATCATCTTTAATCTCACCTTTGTCTTGTTGTAACCCAAGAGCAACCAAAGTACCCCGTGCTTCCTCTGAAATGGCGGTGCATTCATCCATAATTTCCCTTAGCTTTTGTAAGCTTTGTCTAGCAACCTGCAATTTCCATTCTACAAGCTTACTCCATACTACACAATGATTGTCTGAAGCATTAGGTATAATTTTCTCTGTGACCAGCTTCTCCATATCCTAGCTTAACATTAATTTCAGTTCATTTTGATAATTGTTCCACAACTTTTCTTCTTTTTCAATTGTGAAATCTCCACCACCAAAGTAGTTTTCCAAGCACTTACTTTTTGGATACATTTCATAGACTCAAAAATAACAAGACTCCCCTTCTTAGACAAATACTCACTCCATTCCTTCACAACCTTGCTTAGAGTTTGACTACTTTTTATTTTGGTCACAACTTCTTTTCCAATCATGGTTAAGGATTCAATAGAGGAACTCACCTAAGATAGAGGTTGAGGGACAAGCTCAAAAATAGACCTTAGACATTTAGTTAAATCCTGGACCTGAGATTTTAGTCCATCTTTACTTTCTTTATCCTTTTTTGACCTTTCAACCATTCTGGCTACAGATACCTGAAAGATTTAAACGTCTCCCTCTCTAGTAGGGGGGCAATATCTATCCTATTAACCTCAAAGTCACCTCCTGTTACCTAAGTGATGTCCTTTTGTGTCGAAGAATGCATAATCTCAACTTGGAGGCTCCCTGATTCTATGTCACACACCAATCTTACAGTAGTTTTCAATTTCTTCGCCTTTGGGATTGGGGTTCTCTATAGTAATTTACATATCATATCTTATTTTGGCACACTAAGTTGTAAAACTTTCCTTTTCCTGGACAAAGTATCCTTTAACCAAGATGGAGTAACTAGGACATTAACTACTTTTAAAGTTGAAGACCCAAAAAAATTTATAGCAATGGGAGGGGTGTCCACTATAGATGAAACAAAATGTGACCTATGTGGTACACTCACTTCCCTAATAGGTGATTCATCCTAAGAGGGAAAGGATTTGATATTTAAAGTTTCCAAACCCTCTTCTTCCTCCTCTCCTTCATTCTCTTTTACCAAAGTTGGTAGGTTAAGAATATCCTCCCCAAAATTTTGTGAAAACACTTTTTTGTCTGGTGGATCTTTGCCACCATCTCCTTGAGCCATTGATGGTAATGACTGAGAGGAATTACCAGTTAATTTCCCACTTGCAAAAGCTTGGGAAGTTCCCTCGATAGGTTGTGACTCCTTAGATCTGGTGTGAGGATAGGACTATTTTGTTCTTTTCTTAGTCATCACCTCTCATGTTATATTCAATACAATGACAGTCCTTGCTTCAATAGTCTCTTTCTCTCTCCCACTCCAATCCATGGTAGGGATAGACCAGTTTTCTATTAACTCAATATAGACTAGGTCTACCATGTCAAATCCATCCTTCACAATGCTCTGTAGATCCCATTTTAAGTCATAGATGATAATATGTTCCACTAACAACATCATCCAACTCCTTTTCTTGACTTCGTACTCATCAAAAGAGATAACACAAAAATCCTCAAGGCTAGGCCGATAAAAGAAATTAGGGCTTAGTTTCAAATTATTCTTGATATAATCCTTTAAATCAAAAGGAAATCATTTCTCATATGAGGAAATCATTTCTCATATGAGAGAATATTATACTTAGACAATTCCTTCTCAATATTTAGGGCATCATACATAGATTGACAACTATAAGAACCAAAACCAATGGGAAAGTGAATTGTTGATCTTTTTCTGCCTTGTCACAACCTATTTACATCAGCCAACTACCTGCTTACTTCAATGATCACCCACTTATCCTCAGGGTATTTAGGCAATTTGATTAGAAATCTAACATATCCACCAACCCTTATGTAAGATAATTTCTGAAATTGAATGAAATGACTACCATAGAGGTCTATAAATTGTATTACTTCAGGTGACAACTACATTGCAGGATGTTCTTGTAATTCCCTAACCATCTTCATAGTGAAAGTATCAGTTACTCTCCTGAAATATTGAAAGCTCTTATGAAGTGGAAGCTTATCAAAATAATCATAAATGGGTACTTTCTCTGGAGGTCAGTCACTTGGTCTTAATCTAGGCTAGGGTCTTGTGCTAGCGATGGCGTATATCAAATATGAAGACATGTAGAAGAACCTATTGAGGGTAAAGAAGGTCATCAACTCATACAGGCAATCGATGATAATTTTGGTCCAATCTAGAAATTGATCTCTACATAACATAGTTTAGATGAAGAAGTACATCGATTCCTCAAATCCATGAACGTCTTCATTTCCATTTACCCTATGTAATAACACTACAATGTTGGCCACTTCTTCCACAAAATGAGTTCAGTACAACTTTCGTAGCAATTGAGATTTACCCCTTTTAGGCTTGGCCAACCAATTTTTTTCCATCTCATTCCTATAGACCCCTTTCTTTGTAGAAAATTTCATTTGAGAGTTTGTCATATTCATAGGTGAATACTCATCTTTTTCTAGGATTCTTAGGCAAGACATGCAGGTGGACCTCTAAACTTTCAAAACTAGTCTATTATATTTTGTCCTAACCTCTCATGTTTTTGAATTATAGTGCCTAATGCATTCTAAGATGATTTTGGGGCATTGCAATGCTAAAGGAAATGCAGCAGTTTTGACTAACTCGCTATCAATTATTCGTTCAGTGATGGGTGGCGTATTTGGTAAATATTGAATTTACTTCTTATTTCATCCAAACTCACAGGCCCTAGATGGGTATCTCCAATTTTTGGTCCCTCATAAGTTAACTCAGACACATATTCATAACCCATATACTTAACCCTTTCCATGAATGAGAGTTTATAGCTCAAGAAATAGACAACCTTCTGAAATGTAGACATAAATTTTCTAGGAAAACAAGATGAAACAAGTGGATACTATAAATGCCTTCAATCATGAATTTTGTAGCTAGAATTCCATGTCTCGTTCGACTCATCCTCGAAGAACCTTGTTACAATGAGAATGTTTTTCTAGCACTTGAAAATTTCTTAAAACTTTGCGAAAAAACATGAGGGTAGATGAGCATTTAATATCTTTAATTTCTCCACGACTCATGGTAGCTAACACTTCACTGTTTTCATCACAAAGATCTTTCAAAATTTGAAAGTAAATGTCTATAAGCGGTAAAGTGGAGAGTTCAATGAACTATATAAAGGTGCACCTGAGTTTGAATATCATGTCAAGATGCACCTTAAATAACAACTATCACGTAGGTGGGAAAGAAAAAGTTTGATGAACTATAGAAGGCACCACCCAAATGAGAAAACACAGAAACTTGATAGTAAACAAGCTCAAGCGGTGAAGAGAGGAGTTCAATGAACTACATAAAACACCACCCAAGTTAGCATGAATAAAGAAAACACCACCTAAGTAGGACTAATTCGTTTATAAGTTGGTAGATAGATTGTCATGGAGCAAGGAAAAATTATAGGGTAACAATGTGTAATGAATTAGTATGAATAGAAAGTATCATTGAATCAATCTGCCAAAATTTGTACATGAACTCTGTATATGAACATCATATCCACCTGTATGTCTGTCAAAATTGTACCCCCAATCCCTCATGTCTCGTCAACCATTGCTATCTGCATCAAAACACCGGGGTGACTTTGGTGCTCCTCCTACTCCTCCCCCTCCCAATGGCCCCATCTATCCACTCAATGCCTCTAATCCACCAGAATGTGTGGGTCATGATCTCTACTACCCCCACTCCTATTGTACATTTGGGAATATGATGATGCCCTCTATGTTGGATCTAGGATTATGACATAATATAGGCCCATATAATATCCCACATTATGGGTGGAATCATCAGATTATGCTCTCGACGCTTGAGCTGCATTCCTCTCTCACCGGTATATGTCCCTCTATGCCTGTAACCTTCCCTCGTCCTACTTCCAAGCAACCTGTGCAAGTATCATCCTTGCTAGCTCACTCTTTTCCTACTTCACCCTACTCTCTGCTGCCTCCTCCCATCTCTTTACCTCCTTTTCCCATCTATCTACCTCCTCTATTTGTTCCTGGAGACCCATGAACACCTCATCTGTCTAGTCCACTAGCCATTGCACCATGTCTCTCTACTATGTCATATCTCCAAATCTCTCTTATAACCTTGCAAAATCTCCTTGCAACCTATCCCTTTCCTCCATACAATTTGATCCTTGATCAAATCATCAAGAGCATGCTTCTAGAAGGAAATGCTCCAAACCTCTGCATAATGTCTCATCCCTCGGTACTCAAATGCAATCAGGAGGTTAGCTCCTCTCTCTTCTGCTCACACTATATCTGGTCGAGTAATCCAGATATGCTTCCAAGCCCACACCTATAGAAGTGTCACATGTGTGATACTAGTTGCTCATCTGTAGCATACCACATGTATATCTCTATATAACTGTTCTAGGATGCACATCCGCATGCATACACCCCTCTCCTCCTCTCAACTATATGTTGAATAACCTCAATCAACTTGAGGTTGAAAAACTAGCAGCTCCTATTTGGGAGGAGGATCTCATTGATCAATCCACACAAGTACAATGGAAATGGTGGAACTATCCCAATACAAGCATCTATGTTGAATCCCTTCCCCTTATAGGGGAGGTCTGTAGTCCCAAATACCACCCATATAATTTACTCTATTGGCTTCCTAGTCACCCCACTCACAAGATGTCCTCTGATAGGTAATCGAAGGATCCTCCATACTTCCTCCAAAGTGCCCCATCAGGAGGAGGAAGGTGCAAGTCTTAGACATCCATCACTCAATCAATGTCATTAGTAGAGGTCAACATGATCGAATAGTTAGGAATAAAGGCATATGCAAAAGCCTCACCCTATCTAGGGTGCCATAATCCTTGTTCGTGAATCCCTCTATGGTCAAGATGGTTGAATAACGCTCCCTCATCTGCAAGCTGCCTATCCCCTACATCCATGCAATGCCATTCGCCAGATCTTCTTCCAAACTTTGTCTTTTACTTCCTAAACCCCATTTTTGTGTCTTTTCCCTTGTGACATCCACAATCACCTATCCCCACTTCCACGCACTCACCTCTATGTGAGGTGTGTTCACCCCTCTCCCCCCTTTGACATATTTTCCCTTCAATAGGCACGTTCACCCCTGTAGTAGTGGGTTCACCCTTTTTTCCTTCAAGGGAAATTTTGCAATCGCCTATTCCCTTTAGGGGAGATTTTTGTAACCACCTATTCCCTTTAAGGGCAATTCTACAATTGTCCTTCCTTCTTTAGGGTGATTTCACAATCGCCCCTCCCATCGCTCGCTTTCCCATGTGCTTCAAGGGTGAATGCACGACCTAGGAAAGGCGGGTTTTCCTCCACATGGACAAATCTATTTCCTCTATCCTGTCCCCCTATACAAAAATTAAAAAAACACATGCAAATTCAAATGAAAAGGTCCAATTTTTAAGGTTTACCTAATGGGGAATGATACCCTCTTGGTAGTACTCTCGAACCACATCCAAGAGATGCATGATGTCTCCTCGATGTGCCATTTCACTCTCCAACTCATCCAATCACACGTGTGCACAAAAGTCAAAAGTGAATAGTAATTTTCTAAATTACTATTTATACATACCTTTTTATCCCCTACTGAACCCCCATTTTAAACCTTTTTAACCTAATTTCTTCATTTGTCCACCATTTTCACCATGTTTGTCCATTTTCCTTTGCTCAAAAAGTTGTTTTTCACCATTTTTCATCGTCGTCCTCATGGTACCATACTTTTCTTCCTGTCGAGATGTCACTTGAGGGCCCTTTTCCCTTGTCCACCCTCTCAAGGGGGAATAACCCTTCATATTTTCTTTCATTTCCCTCCCCATCATTTTTCCTATCATACCAGGGCATCCTGTAGTCTTTTTCTTCCATTGAGTCATCTATATTTTGTTTTTCTTCGAAACATTGTTATTTTAATGACATTTCAAATAGATGCAAAATGTAGACACCTAAATTTGGCCACTCCTATATGGTCAAATTTATCCTTATATTCTTCTATCCTGCCTGCATATCCATATTAATTAAATAATTCATTATTTTATTAATATTTATCCTATTCCTAGTATTCCCTAAAATGTTTAACTACTTAGTTAAATACTTTACCTCTTTCCTCTCTAAATTAAATAAATAGACTAATTTATTTAATTTGGTCATTTTTTCCACATGAATTAAATCAATTTTTAATTCATTTCTCTCTCCAAATGTCACATCCTCCATAATGTGCAAGTCTCCTCCAATCCCATCATTAACTTGCCTAATTATTTACACAACCACTAATCATGATTAATTAATTCTTAACCTTGGTCTATTGCCTATTATGGTATGGTACCCAAGTCAACCTTGAAATATTTCCAATTAAGGTGAGGACATCTCCCTTTCTCAAGGAATCTTTAATTACTTTTATTCCCCCCATGAGCCCACATGGAATTTTTAATTGCATTTTATCATCCCTATGTGCCTAGTCAGAATTTTTAATTCCAAGTTATTCATCCAAGGTCTCTTGAGAATTTAAAATCAAATTTTAAATTCTCTTCCCCCTTTTCCTAGGAACTACTCTTCCCAAAAAGGATTGTTGACTTGTCATATCCTTCCATCATTTGGGGAAGGATAAGACAAATCAATACTTTTTTCTCCCCCCAAGGTGCTTGAAAGTACCCCCACATGGATGACATATCACCTCCACTTGATCTTGTCCCCTCCATCTAGGATAACACATGTCCTCATCACATGTGTTGAGATGTATCAAGACATCTCAACCATTAATCTCCAAACCTAAGATTGATCCTAACCATCCATTCCCTTTTCACCAAAATGACTAATACTTAGTCAGTTTTCACTCATTCACAAAACTTATGCATTCAACTCACACACTTAGCCTTCAAGCATTCATATACACCATTGTTGTAGTATTTTAGAGCTTTCATCTTACATCCAAGTTCATAAAAATCACCTCCATTGCATTCATCATGCAATCCCAATCATGTTCATGTAGGTTGCATAGCATTTGATCACACAAGGAGCATAAAAATCAACTCAACAAAGGGCCAACCTATTCATCAATTTTGGCAAGGTATAATTTATGTTTTTTTTCTTATTTCTTCTTGCTAAGGTTCAACTAGGCTAATCTTGAAGTGTTGTAATGTTTCCTTCTTTGCATTTGATTTTTACTTGCATAGTTAAGTAGGAAAAACACTCCACACATTAGGATTTGTTTTTCTTCAAACCAATTTCATCCATTGATTAATTGTAACAATCCATGTGATTATGCAATCTCCTCCATGGATTGAATCCTTGATCCATGCCAATTCTTCTCATCAATTTACATCCATTGATTAATCAAATTGATATTGACCATTTATTCAATCAAAATTCTTATAAATAGCCTTCATTTCATGAGTAATTCATCCACATTCATTAAGAGCAATTAGAAAATAACAAATTTTAGAGAATTTATTGAGAACATGTAGCAATTTAGCATTCAATTTTAGGTATTTTCTCCATTGGAGCATCATCAAAATATTTTTTCAATCAATGGGATTAGGAAAGAGTTGACATTCCACATCAATTCAGAACCAATCCTCTAATGGGATTAGGTCTGCATTGGTTAATTAGTTTCCTTTATCAAATTTGAGTTTATTTCATGTTTTCATGGCTTCTAGTTAATTCATTTCAAAGATTTCATTGGGAATGTGGTTTGATTTTTTCAATTTTGCATAATTGAATTGTATTTGATCTAATTCATAATCATGTTCACATATTTGGCATGCCTGGTGGGACCTAATCCATCTTTCTAATCAAATTTTCTTGAGAATTTCTTATTTTTCAAGAATCTGAGGTAGGGCGGCACACTTGTTCCAAGATAGAGTGACACACTTGTTGCATTGGACAACACTTTATGCATTGGAGTGCATTTTTTTTAGTAGAGTGATGCACTTGTTTTCTAACACATTTGTCTTTTTTGGTTTTTGATAGGTCAACACACTTGTGAAACTCTGATGCACTTCTTAGCAGAACTCCAACACATTTGTCTGACAAAGTGGCACACATGTAGGAAGTCTGGAGAGGTAAAAAATTTAAATTCAATCTAAATTTTTAATTGATTTCTAAACCTAATTATTTTATGATTTGTGTTTATTGGCTTTAGTACTAACAACTTGCAAGTTTGAATTAGAGCATGAAAGCATGGAGTGAAGCAAAAGTGTTCATTAACACTTATCTTTTCTAAATTTCCAAATTATTTCTAAATACTTGTGAAAAGGATAACCTAAGAACCTTTTATTTCACGCTTTAGCTAAGTTTAAAATCAATTCACACTTCAAATTTGGTTTAACAATAAACAATCTATCTTGCATTTTCAAGTTGGATTAAAATTGAACCAAACATCATTTTCCCTTGGGTTTAAAATTGAACAAGACAAATTCACAACCAATTTTGGTGCTTAAAATGAACATAACATTTATCTTTAGTGCACTAAAATGAACCATTTTCTACTTTTCTTGCTATGATTGGTAAACTTTTAGTGTGTATCCTCTCCCCTTTCCCTTCATACAATATTGGGTGAAGAGAAACACTCTTAGTTTACACCTTTTTGAGTCACCCAAGTCTTGCTATGTATCCTCTCCCCTTGCACTTCATGCGATATTGGGTGAAGAGAAATATAATTCCTTTTTCTTTTACTAGATAGGGCCTCCCTTGAGATACATCTCACAATGGAGAACTCAAGGTGACATTCAAGGAGGTTTATTGAAGGCTATATAAAGTATGTGAAAATGAAAGTAAGTAGCATAAATATGTGGATGTTATACCTTGCGGGCCTACTCTCATGTGAATGAATGGGCCGCTTAGGGGAAGATAAAGTCTTTTTTGTCTCCCATCTAAAGTATACATATGGTGTTCATGATGTCATTAAAAACCTTTGTATCTAGAGGCCATCCAAGTTTTCTAAAATGATTCTTCAAAGTAGTGCATGAGAATAGCATCGTTTTGAGGAGTTACTTACCATGTCTATTTTATGGTTGAGGCATAAGGCTTAAGAGTTCATTCTCTTTTAAAAATATAGGCGTATCAAGGTGGTACATGACCTTGGTATATCCTATTCAACCCATCCATAAATTTAGATTATATCACTCTTTCAGAGGTGAGGTAAGCCTACTACGAAGAAATGTACCTTTACTCTAGATTATCATTGACTGATTTTGTTTGGGCTAAGCTAGTGAACCTTATGAAAGAAGGTTTGTGAAATATCCCCCTTACACATTGAGTTGGTAAACACATTGCTTGACATTTAAACCCAAAAACAAACATCAACATTGTCACAAAATTTTAAACCCTTTGAATATAATGGAGTACACTTGAAGAACACTATACTACTACATGTCCTTAAGAATATCTTGTTCTTATTAAAACAATATCTTAGTGGCTTCCTAGTATTTGGGTTCATATCTCTGCTCATTATTTCAAAGTAAACCTAGGGGACAATGACTTTAGCATCTTAATATTTCACAAAATTTGACCTTTGTGGAAAATCATTTGCTTGGTTGTAGACATTTTAGATTCAAACATAATCAAGATATCCATGTGGTAAAAAAATTCACATTAATAAAATTTTAAGAATTGAACCACAAATCAGGTATACCTTAGTCCTATTTTCAAAACATTTTGGTTACAATAACAAAAGTAAATAAGGAAATGCATGCGTAAAGTTTTTTTTATTAAAATAATTTTGTGTATATCACACCTTCAAACATCATACCAAATTTCCTTCATAAAAAAATAATTGGTATTTTAGGTTTAAACACTCAAATTAAAATGCATGTATTTCAACATCTTGATCTTGTCACAAGTCCCTCCTAGGTCAAACATTATTATCAAACATTAGCCAACACATTTACATCAACCATATCATCTCACCAACAACTTTAAATTTTGGAAAAAAAAATATCCTAGACCAAAGTTTTCATCAAAACATCATTTAACATAACTACATGTTTGGAAACACATCCCTTTTCACACATATAGTTGGATCAGCACACATCCTTTTGAAAAATTTTATCCTAAAGTCACAAGTCTACCTCTAGGATTTACAATTTAATTAGCATCCTCATCACAAACACATATCAAAACCTAAGTCTATTTTTTTCCAAAATTGAGAGTTCCTTATCATCCACATCACTCATCTCTTAATCATTCATAACATCATTGGTCCTAAATCGCTTAGAGTTCACTTTTAGAAAAAATTGAATCAACTCAAAAGTTTCAACAATACAAATCCCATCACAATACTCCAAAAGTTGATCCAAGTTTTACGATAACAACAAGGTCAAAACACAAGAGAGAGATGGAACAAAACCAAAATTTACCTACCATGATTGATATGAACCCACAAAAACTTTCAAGGAAAGAATTTGATCTTGTAGGTTTCACAACTCCATCATAAAATCCACCTCAAGCTTCATAATAAGTGGGGTACCAAGTAGAGAATGTTACCAATAATCCCAATGAACTTACCACAGATGAACTAAATTAGTTGCAACAAGATCCTAAGACTCACCATCTTATCAACACCATGATGAAATTGAATCCAACCCAATACATGTTAGCCTTGGAAAAAGAAGGAGCTAAACTCCCTTCCACATTTAATTTGAATACACTAAGATAAAAACCTTTGGTAAATGTTGCATCCATACCTCAAACATCTAGCACACAAACCTTGGTCCAAAATGTCATCCAATCCATCACACAACCATCCTAATCACATTTACCAAGTCAACCTTTAACTTCTAGGATGGTTTCATCTAGTCTTGCAACTCAACAAGGAACTCAACTTTGTAACACTCAAAGTCTAGGGAACAACACAAATATGGGTACTCAAAACACAAGCATCCCCCAAAACATCTCCATTCCACAACAACCTCAACATACAAACATGCCACTTACATCACATATTCACAACAAAAACATGGCACCAACATTTTGTGCACAACCATATTCTTCAATCACAACAAATACCCAAAATGTTTAAACCAATGTCCCTAGTGTCCAACAACCCCAAGTAAAAATGAACACAACATTGCAAGTTCAATCATCAACATTACAAGGTAAATCATCACAAAACCATCTGATTGATCCCAAAAATCAAATGTTTCCACAACAAGTGCCTCAACATCAAGGAAATTCCATTGACCCAAAATCAAATCAATAAGGTAATCTTCCAAATCAGTTGGTCCCAAATTAAGATTTGCCACTAACATCACAACACCAAGTGGTACCATATCAAGTATCCCAACCTTTGGTTCAACATCAAGGAATCCCTCAAATAATGTTGAATCAAATGTGTCCTCAAACTTATATTCCTCCATCAAAATCCCAAATTTTGCAAGGGCTTATTGCACAAAAAAATCAAGGACAATTTTCACAACAAACTCAACATGTACCAAATCAAAATCAAGGGTCCAAAAATAATTTTTTTGTCTCACATCAATACCAAAATGAGCTCAATCCTCCATCACAAGCTACACACAACATGATTCCCCAAAATCCACCACTTATATCACAAAATCAAAACATCATGTTAATCCAATACATTCAATCAAGCCAATATGTCCCAAATCAAAACACCATTCCATCACCTCAAGGACAAAATATGTTGGGTAATCAAAAATCTATTGTGTATCAACAAGCATGATCCCAATTGCAAGCACAATAAGCTCAAAAAGAACAAAAATCCCAATTACAAGCTCAACAAGACTTGCAAGCACAACAATTACAAGCACAAAAACAATATGCCCAACAAAAAAAATTGCTTGTACAACAACAAGAAGGCTTGTATTATAACCAACAAAAACCATACATAAATTCACAAAAAAAATTCTTGAACCAAAATTCACAAGGAGCATACAACACACCACCATTATCACCATTTAATCCACAATATGAAAAAAACCCATCATACACACCATATAACACATTCAACACAAACACACCCCCTTACCAAAATCCCACATACAATTCATCTACCATTCCTTAATACATGTATGCTCCACCACCAAAAAATCCTCAAAATGATCTCTCTTCTCAAATTAGAATGCTCATTAAACAAATTAAAGATATCCAAGCTAGGAAAATGAAGAAATCATATGTCTCACGAGACTTGTGTCCATATCCTTTTGATCGTAACATTGCAATGATACCATTCTTGCTAGGATTTGAAATCCCAAAATTTGATAAATACAAAGGGTGTAGAAATCCAGAAGATCACATTAAGGAATTTTATGTGGCATGTATGGAAGTAGCATACAATGAATCCTATTTGATGTGTCTTTTCCCACGTAGTTTTGGAGGCCAAGCCATAAAATAGTTCTCACATCTACCTCCTAGAATCCAAAATTTTCAAGAAATAATAGATTGGTTTGTAGATTACTTCTCCTACAACCTTGATATGGACGTAAGTTTGGAAGAACTTTATACCCTTAAATAGAAAAGGGGTGAATCATTTGCAATTTTTTTGCAATGATGGAGGCATAGAGCTAGTAAGTGCAAATGGAAAATTCCCAAAAAGCAACAGATAAAGA
Source organism: Sequoia sempervirens (assembly GCA_007258455.2). NCBI lineage: Eukaryota > Viridiplantae > Streptophyta > Pinopsida > Cupressales > Cupressaceae > Sequoia > Sequoia sempervirens. The sequence goes on along the minus strand of VDFB02000017.1, from coordinate 88,858,582 downwards.
TCATTATTGCCAACATAGAAACAAACTTATCCTTCCAACTAAAAATGAAATGTGTCTCAACATACGAAGAACTCATCCCTAAAGGCCTTAACATTGAAAGATCCCTCATTGCACAAGGAGAAATGCAAGCCTACAAAGATAACTGTCAATCATCTAGTTCCAATGATAAACCTTGTATATGGGCCAAAAACAAGAATACTACTAATGATCGTGTAGTTGACGCGAAAGTGGTGTTAAATGCTCCAAAATATAAAAACACATAATAAAATACACGAAAAAACACACAACTAAACATGTAGCCATAAAACGACCAACAAACGATCAACAATGCGAACACTCAAAGAGGACCACCACCTCAAAATATTTACCCACAGAGATGCAAGTACACACCTTTGGGGGAACCTGTTGAAGTGGTCATGCAAAAAATAGTGCAATCCAACCTCATCACGCTCCCTAATTATCAAAATTACCAAGAGCTTCAAGTCAAACTACCAATTATAGAGAGGATGATCTTTGCAATTTTCACAAAATCAAGGCACACAAGACATCAAGTTGCATAAAATTGAAAAATGTCATTCAAGACCTTACCGACATCGGAGATGTAACTATGGATCAACAATCGAGGAATCAAGACCTTAAAATATACAAGAACCAAATGTCGGACCATAGCAAGGGAAATGGCAATGGAAAATGGAAGGATTACCTCAACGTGGGTCATGTTTACAACAATGTGGTAACATCTTGTGATCATTTTATATCTATTATCACAATTAAAGTACCTAGTGCAGAGTGTGGAGTCACCACATGCAGAGGAAAATTCACCATCCAAGGAGAACCATTCAAACCTAGGGCACCACCCCCACTACCAATGTACAATCTTAATTATTATAGCCTCTTGGACCAATTGAGAAAGACACCCACCCAAATCTCCATCCTAGAGTTATTGAAAATATCTTGTGCACATAGAGATATCCTAGAAAAGGCTTTGAAATCATCATGGTTAAATATCTACCCTTATTTGATGCAGAGAAAAGAAAAACTAAACACATCACAAATAGGGTTCCAATCCAAATGGCTAAAATGTGCATTCTTGTTCATTCTTGACAACTTGCTCTTAAAACCTAGAACATGGGGGCAGCAATTTGGGTTTTTTGGTCATAAATGTCATTGTAGACCTCCTATTAAAAATTTAAGACCTGTTTTGAATACCCTTTTGGCTCTTACTACACATATTTGAAAATGGGATAGGGTTATTATTGTCAATTAGATTTGCACCTTGCTGAATACAAGATTCAACAATCTACTGAAACATGGAAACCTTCTTCAGATGTGGGTGATTTGAACGAAGAAGGAATCTCCAGAGTGAGCTGGTTCTCCGAATGATGAATATAATTCTAAGTATTTCTGGGAAAAGGGATAAAAGGATAACTTGAAAATAAAGCCTATGACTAGCAGATGATTCACCAAACTTATGAAGATTCAGACTTAACCATTCATAACAGTTTCTCTCTCACAGTAATCCTCACAATCTCATTAGCACATACTTCATCAGTGATTTGCATGAAGACCTGGAAAACTAAACACAACATGCAACCTAAAACATGTAATTTTGAATGAAGGTTACAATAGCAAGACATATAAGGATTCAAGTTTGAAAACACAGATACATCAGATTGCCATTACAAAAATTGAGACAAAAAATAAGGAGAAATCTGCTACTCTTTTAAAACTGAAAGAGTATTTGTCTGAACTAAGTACAACTGAGTTTACAAGCTCCAGAATGCTAAGAGCAAGAAACTGTATCTTGAACTGGGAACTAGAAAAAGACTAAGTCTTTTCAAAATATATCTCTCAAGAAACCCTAATCCGAGCTCACAAAGAAGCTCAAGGAAAAAAGCTTCAAACTGTCTCAAAAGACTGCATAAAAGCAGAAAAAAGCACACTGCTTTTATGATCAAACTGTAAAGCCTCTAAAAATAGGCTGAATCTGCTTTAAAAGCTAGAAAAACACCTTATCTCTCCAAGATGAAACTCAAATCCAACCAAGAGCAAAGTCAATACAATTTGCTAAAAATAGCAACAAATCATAAAACAATTTATAAAAGATTGCTTTATACTTTTGCTTTACATCATTGCAGATCTTATAATTTGTCTATTTTTTGCAATTAAAGATTGCAAAATATTTTGCAAAAAGAATTACATCCTTATTTCACCAATACAATGCTTGATTTTTTCTTTAAAAAATCATAAAAATGTCAATAGAAATATTGTTCTCTCACTACTCTAATTGATTTCTCAAAAATAAATTGAAAATAAAAATCCCTAAGTGTCAAATGATTCACCCTTAGGTCATAAGATATTTACCATTTATATTTTAATTGACCTCCTTCACAATCCATAACATAATCCTAAAGTATCGATACTCTACATTTCTCTTAAGGCAAAAATGAATGTTAAATGTATAAGCACCAACCCTATGAACTTAGACACATTGACCTAGGCACATGAGAATTCGGCCACCAAAACATTAGGCTTCAGATTTTAAATTCATAATGCAAGGTAACCCTAATTTCGAATTCCTCCACATGCTATTGTCAAATCTGAATATTCCAAATAATCATAATATTCGACTTAGCTCAAATTAGGGCATGAGACAAAAGAAGTCAAACCATAAAAAAAATGATTTCATTTCTTCAATCATCACCTTGGAAAAAACTTGCTCTGCTTGAGAAAGCACACCGCCACCATGATTGAGCTTAGTCCTTACCTCACATGCTCATGAATCTTCACTCTTGCCTTCAGACAGTCGAATCTTTGACTAGGTAAGCTTGATATGTATACTACTGTAGCTTTCTCACTTCATTCAAAGAACCAGAAAGGCCATTAAGGCCACGACCTGTTTCATGCTTGGTCTCTGACTTCTTTCTTACATCTCCTGTGACTATTCTTCTTTGCTGCTATGCACGAGCTCGAGCTTTGACTGGAAGCTTCCATGAGAGAGCTTGTTCGATGGTTATTGTTTTTTTACTGCACACAAGGTAAGCTATTATTTATAGCTTTTATCGCTTCACTCTTGAGGTATTTCTGGTCTTGTAGCCGCGACCTTAACACAATCTCTAATACATTTCTATAATTTATGTGCTTATCCTGTAATCTGGGCTTTCTTGGGCTTCATACACAAGCTTGCCTTGGCATTTTACTTGGGATTTTGGAACTTTAGTAGAACCCTGGCCGCGGCTATAAGTGTTCTCTCACAGGCATGAAGTGGTAAGTTTTTCTCTAAGCATATATCTCTCTCTACAGAAAGCTTCAAAAACTTCTCTTTTACTTATGAACTTGTGGCCATACTCAGGCCGTACCATGTGTATCTTAGCAAAAGTATATTTAAAACCTTTTGGGCTTGACCCAAAATAGGAACTTCCCTCTTCTTTCACATTTCAAACAAACCCTCTTATGGGTATCATGAGAATCGAATAAAAACTGTATTCTCTTATTCTGAAGCTCGACACATATGATTTCCCTCTGTATTCTGTTATTTCATATAAAATCCACAAATCTTGTTCATATGATAAAACATTTATCTTCTTGTTCTGACAAAAACCCATTTGGGTAGGCTTGAAACGATGAAAAACTATACACTTAGCTTGCAACCCCTATGTGGGTATTGGCTGTCTATGAAGAAAATGCACTCCTTTTTGTATTCCAGCTTCAATTCATGATAATTTTAACTCTTTTGCACTTGCAGTTGCAACACTTAGGCATGTCATTCATTACTAGAATTGTAAAAATCTGCCTTTAAAACAAAACCCCAGTATGGGTGTTCTTAAAATGAAGAAAAAATTGTTCATTTTGATTACTTGAAAAACTGGGCTCGACCCACCCCTTATTTCCGCATTTTGTTTTTTGTGAAATCCTCACCATATGATTTCATTTGTGACATGTAGAATTATGTGTTATAAATCCAACCCCAATGTGGGTGTATGAAAAAAAACAAAAGCTGCATATTTTGATTACTGTGTAAAACCCTGGCTCCTTTTGGCATTCGAATTCTTCAATATTCAGCATATAGGTGTTTAGAAACTTAGAGAAATCTGTGTCACTCTGTTACACAGGTATACCACCATATGAAAAATACTTTCATACTTCTCGTAGAGTTATTTCCATACTTCTTTATTTGTCTCTTTGTGAAGAAAAGTACCTCTGAATATACTACTGGTTAACACCTTCCACAGGTTCATGAAATGCTAGAAATGTATCTGTTGTTTACATTTTTTAAATGTCAACTTCGTGTTTTTTCCTTCTTGCACATAGAATTCCTTTGACTGAATTTGTAGATGAGTTGGCATCTTGATTCCTATGCACTCACAATCGGATTCACTTCAAACTTATCGATACCATTTCCTTATAAACATGTTGTCCAGTCTGGAAATAACTTTATGTATCTAAGCCTTTGTCAACACTGTGCACACTTCCTGTCTGATACTCAAAATTTTTGAAAACACAGTTTGGAATCATGACAGAACAATTCCTTCAATCAGTGTATCTTTTTTTTTTACTTTCATTACTTTCAAATCACAACAATACAGTAGCTCTATTTAAAGCAATCATTTTCACTCTTCAACCATAATGAAATTGGTTGTTTTGTTAATCATTTCAATGCATTGCCAGAACTTTTGTATTCTTCGTCCTCAACCTGGCACTGTTCATGCATTTTTATGCTCCATTTAATAAACTGTTTCGTGAATCTACTCTCCTCTGAGATGAAAATTGAAACAAATCTCTTCATTAAGGCATAATGTATGCCTGTTCACTATCCTTGGTTGTGAGAAAGAACATTGTTGAACTGAACCTTGCATGACATATGATCATAGTGAACAAATAACACTGTAGCAAAAGAACATGAACCATACAACAATGTTCGAGATGAATGTACTCAGTTAATTGATTGAGTAGATTAAACTCACTGTTCACCCGTAGCTTTCAGAAATCATTTTCCTAATTGTTATGGATGCATAGTTGGATTAATAGCTTGATAGATAACTCTTTTTAACTCTTTCAGTTGTATATCATTTCTTTTCTTGATGAATATGATGATGTAATTACTATCTTGGCCCACTTGTAATGAATAAGGGCAGCACGCCGAGCTCTACCCTTGTGGGAGCCCATTTTTCTCCACATGCTTGGTCTTCAAATAATAATCAGCTTTGTGATTTTCCCTATACCTGCACAAAGAAACAAACAAAGTTAGCATAAAAAACAATATATCATGATCATATTGATGTTTCTCCTTCAGCTTATGTCTCTACTTTGTCACTTGATTGTTTCAGTGTATGATTGGTAGCAGGCTACACTATTGTTGGTGATTCATATAGGTATCTTCATAATCGAAGCCTCTGACATCCCTCTCTTCTTTCTTACAGGTCAATGGAGCTCGAGAAGACAAATGGTGCACCATTTCGGCATCGACCATCAACCAATTAGGCAATGATGATTATTTTGTTACTTATGTGATTTCTTCTTTTGCATCTTCCATAGTGTAGTGTGCTATTAGTTATGCACTGTGACAGTCCCTTCCATGGCTTGTGTGGATATTTGATTTCATCTTATGCTTTTCATTTTGAAAAGAAAAATGCATCTCAATGCAATGTTGTATTATCATTTGGATTCTTGCAATCAAATGAATCTCTGTAAATATGGATCACTTTATGAAATGAATGAAAGCATTTAAAATGCTTTGTTGTTTATATGCTTAATTTTGCACTTAATTTAATTGTAAAACATTGAATAGCACCTATGAAACTAAGTCTCCTTATTTTAATGCCCAATTTTCACTTGACGAACAATGAACACGATGCAAACAACACTTAAGCAAAAAGTAGAAATAACTGTAATTTCATTTTAAGATATAACAATATTCAGCTAGCTCCACCAATTGAGCTATAATGAAAAATTGGTAACATTTTGGCGATTTCCACTAAATGCTTGCCTGCTAAGCATAGATCAGTTGTCTTAAAAAATTCCATTGGATGTAGAGTCAAATCTACCCCTTCTTGAAACTCAGAAATTTGAACAACAACACTCCAAACAGCAGCAAAAGAAACAAAATAGAACTGAAAGCAAACTAACAGGCCCTGATGGCCAACAGAACATGTGCAGCAGTGCTTAGGGAAAGCAAAACTACTAAAATAAATATGCGAAACACACTTATTTGCAATACTACTCTACTTAACTATGAGATAGAACTTATCTCAGAGGCAATGCTTGAGGTGGATCCCATTAACTGGGGTAGACAACACCTCGCTAGTCAACTTGGAAATTTGGAACGCGTTGTGTTCCTTGCACTCTGTGATCACATAAGGCCCGTCCCAAATTGCATCGAGCTTGGAATGACATCCAGGTTTTCTTTTAAACTCATTCCACTTGAAAACTAGATCCCCAATAATAAAATCATGTGGTCTTGCCCTCTTATCAAAAGAGTTCTTCATCTGAGCTTGATGTATCTCCAGCTTCCTTAGAGCTTCTTTCCTAGTTTCCTCCAACTCTACCAGCTGTGCAAATCTCACCTCAAGAGGCTATTCATTCAACAATTCCAACTCCTTAACATAACTTAAAGTTGGAAACTCAATTGAAATAGGTAACTTAGCTTCTTTACCATGAGTTAAAAAAAAAGGAGAACAACCAGTGGCCCTTTTAGGAGTTATTATGTCAACCCATAGGGCTAACTTCAGCTTTTCATGCCATGTCCACTGATTATCCTCAATAGTCTTCTTGATTATCCGAATCAGATTCTTATTTGTAGATTCTGCCTGACCATTGCCTTGCGGATAATAATTGGAAGACATGTTCAAATAAATATTATTTCTAATTGACCAGTCAGAAATCCTCAAACCAATAAAATCCAAACCATTGTCAGAAATGATTGAATCTGGAACCCCAAATCTAGATATGAGATCTTGATAGAAATTAAGAACTGAAGTCTCGTTTGCTTCCTTTAAAGCAATAGATTCGGTCCATTTTGTAAAATAATTTGTGGCAGTAAGTATCCACTTATGACCCGTGCTTTAAGGCAGATTGATAGGACCAATAAAATCTAAGCCCCACTTGGCAAAGGGTTGTTCTACCTAAATTGGATACAGGGGCAACGATGCAAGCCTTTGTTTTCCAGAAAATAACGCACATTTCTCACATTTTCTGACCCAATCAATAGCATCTTTGAATAAATTTGGCCAGTAATAACCAGCCCGCATAATTTTCAAGGTTGTTGATCTTGCAGCAAAATGACCTCCTGAAGGTCCATCATGAAACTCTGCTAAAAGCTTGTCAACTTGATTAGGCTGAATACAATGCAATAAGATACCTTAGAAATCTCTCTTATAAAGAATGCCATCAATGATTTTATAAGGAATGGCTTGTAATCTGTAATACCTTCATTTTGCTCTGTCTAAGCCTTTGGGGCACTCACCAGTTTGCAAATAATGTATCATTTGCTACAACCAAGTGGCAGGAGATGCTAGAACAACACCTGCAACATCATTATTTAACACTATTTTTGTATTTGCAGCTTCTTTTAATTTGTTGTCCTCATTTCCAACAATTTTTTCACACAAACCTTTGCCTCTAACGAGCTTGGTTATCTTTATATCAACGTCAAATTCCATTACTTTAGTAATCCAACCAGCACACTTATCATTAATATCTTTGTTAAGCAGAAAATCCTTAATAGTTGAATGAGCTACCAACAAATGAATCTTGTTGTTGGATAGCATATGCCTAAATTTCTTTAAACTTCTTACAACTACAAAAACATGCTTCTCGACAAAAGAATATTTTACCTCGTAATCATGCAATACTTGGTTGAAAAACACCACAGGCTGCTCCAAGCCTTCCTCATTTTACTGGCATAACATAGCTGAAATTGTATCCACTCCTCCAAAGGCATACAGAATAAAGCCTTTGTCAAAATTTAGATTAATGAGAGTAGGAGCAGCTACGAGGGCTTCCTTAATCTGCTCAAAGCTCCTCTTACCTTCCTTGGTCCAACTGAATGGCATATTCTTTTTAAGCATAGAATTGAGAGGCTACAACAAAGCTGCAATATTTGGTATGAACCTCCTCACGAAATTTATTCTTCCAAGAAAGCTTTGCAAGCCTTTCTTCTGAGCTGGTAATGGCAATTCAAGAATTGCAGAGACTCTTTCAGGGTCTATAGAAATACCTTGCTTTGAAACAATGTGTCCAAGCAATTTTCCTTTGTGCACTGAAAATATACACTTCTTCGGATTGAGAGACACTCTGAACTCTCTGCATCTCTAAAAAATCTGCTCCAAATGATCAAGGTGTTCGTTAGTATTTCTAGAAAAAATAGTAACATCATTTAAGTATACCAGAACGAACTTGTTCATGAGGCCGTGAAAGGCCATATCCATCGCACGCTGAAAAGTTGCTCCAACATTGGATAAGTCGAAAGACATCTTCTTGTAGGCCAGTGTGCCCCACTTGGTTGTAAACATTGTTTTGAACTGATCTTCTTGCTTCACCAGAATCTAGTTGTAACCTGAGTAACCATCTAGCAAAGAAAATTTGTTAGAACCAAAAACTACCTGTAAAATTTTCTCCATGGAAGGGAGTGGGTAATGGTCTTTCAATAATGCTTTATTTAAATCTCATAAATTGACACATAATCTGATTTCCCCACTTTTCTTCCTAACTGGTACTAAATTTGACACCCAAGAGGTGTGTTTGATAGGAAAAATAATACCACTCTCAACTAGCTTATTTGGTTCAGCCTTCATAAGGTGTTCTAATTTGGGGTTAAGTGGTCTCTATTTCTGCCTTACAGGTTTTGCATCGGTTCAAGTTCAATGGTATGCTGGGCTAGTTATGGGTTAAAACCTCTTAAATCCTTGTACTCCCAAGCAAAAACATCACTAAATTTCTGACATAATTGAATAAACACTTGTTGTTCATCTTGACTACATACCTTTCCCAGCTTGAGAAGCCTACCTTTGAAGATTTCAATGGCTGCAAAATGTTCTTCTTTAATGGTCAAGCTGCATTTGTCTTTACGCACTTGGTCATCTGAGTTGAACACAAATTCTAGGGTCACCAATCCTTTTGGCAGCTTGTTGGTCTTCAACTGCACAATCTGGTCATCATATTGATGTTTCCATTTTTCATGGTTTCCATCTGCAAACTCAGCTTCAGCAATCAAGAAGTTTACAATTTGCACGTCGCTGTCAAAAACCTGCCAGCTCACATTATTGTCAGGTACAGAAGGTCTATCCACTATTTTCACTTATTGTTGTCCCTCTACTTTATGAATCTCCTTGGGAATATCAAACTGGGCTCCTATGGCAACGAGCCTGTCAGCATGCTTATTTTGATTACGAGGAATTGACATGATATTAAAAGCATTAAAATCCTCCATTAAATCCCATACACGATGCTTGTATTTCTTAAGCAAATCATTCTTGGTAGCATTTAAATTTTTGACCTGGTTTACAATTAATTTTGAATCACCATAAACTTGCAAGCATTTAATACCTCGTTTGTGTGCCCATTCAAGGCCATGTACCAACACTTCATACTCAGCTGTATCATTGAACAGCTGAAAGAAAATCTGCAAGCTGAAAAGTATTTATCTCCTTCAGGTGATATCAACATAGCCCCACCTCCAGCACCAATACTGCTCCTCGAACCATCGAAGTAAAGCTTCCAAAGCTCATTTCCCATTTCTGTAGACGGTTCTTCCTCTTTACAAAGATTACACATATCGCAATCAGATTCTCGAATCATATAGACTCCTAATCCTATCTCATCTATGTGCTGAAAAGGATCAAGCTCATGATCTTCGACTGCCCATTCATCTAGATTGATATTGTCTACATGGGTGCTACAGTCTGAGGGCATGGTTTGCTCCTCCAGTGCAGAGGTGGCATAGAGGTTAGCATTTATAGGATTTGGTGAATATGGTTCGATATGGTCTTTGGCGAGAGGCTCAGACTTTATGGTCACTTTCATACCATACCTTGTTCTAAAAAACAAATGAGACCAATCAGAAGATAGAAATCCACCCAACTTGGCTGTTAAATCCCTCGAAAGGCAAATGGAAAAGTGTGGCGGTAGGTCTATGACATGTATATCTTGATGAATAGCAAAACTTGGGGATTTGTGCAAAGTAAGAGCTAATTTTTTTATAATACCAGCAATTTTAACAGTAGACCCATCTAATTGCACACCTTTCTAAGGATTAGGCTTGTAAACAAGACCTAGCTTATCGGCTAAACTCTTAGGCATGACTAAACTACTGGCACCGAAATCAACCATACAATTATGACCGATTTTATCGCCAATGATCAGACTTAAATAAAACAGAGGAGGCTTTACCTCTTTAGTTTTCTGCTCATTTCTATCCTCCAGATCATTAGCAAGCACAACCTTTGCAGCCCCTTGATTATTGTTGTCAGAAATAGACAACTCAGCCAAAGCTTCCTGTAGTAAACTTTTCTGCCCTGGAAGGTGTAAAGTATCTAATACCAACATACTGATAGTGGCTTTCTTGAGATGCTCAACAATATTAAATGATGAGGAATTTACCTTCTGCTAGTTTTTTGTGATAGCAGCATCATTTTGCCTCTGCAAAGGCTGTGAATACGTTCTTGACTGCTCCTTGCTAGGTATCTCTTGTCCTCTTTGTAGAATCTGCATTTTAGGCTGCACGACAACATTAATATTTGATGAAATGGGTTGCTTACTGCTTGTAGGCTGCTGTTGTGAATTTCTAGCTTGTTGTCCCAGATCCATGGCTCTCTTTTTTGACCTGGTATTAGCCGAAATAGGTGAATTTTTCTAACTTTGGCCATTCACGCCATATAATTCGGAGCTCTTCGTATTCAGAAAGGCAACTTCCACGTTATCTTGTTGTTCTTGATTCTAATCTGCAACATTTTCTGAACCAACATAGTTATTTTTAACCATTAAAGCCTAATTTCTCATTCCATTAGTGCACGTTGATTGGTTATGGGGCTGATTGCATAGATAACACCAATCGCAATCCTGGGCAACATTATTTTGTGGCATAAGTTCCTTTGATGAACTAGCTACATTCGGATTGTATGGCTGGAATGGCCTAGGGTTAAAATTCCTCCTTTGGGCTTGATAATAATTTTGAAAAGTAGGCCTATTTGACTGGTTTTACTGATAAGGGGCTTGATAAGGCTTATGTTCTTGGTCAACATATTTTTTTAATGGTCACGAGATCATTTCCAAAGGTCTTTAATATGCTTTTAATCTCTTGCACCTCCTAATTTGGGGTTGGAGTAGCAACTTCTTGGGCTGTGTTATGATATCCTATCAATGGAACAGGTGGGACAACAGCTAAGGGAGGTATAGCAGTAGGGATAGGTGGTTGTATTTTTGGAAACAAAGGCATAAGAGGTCTAGGATCTATGTCTCCAGCTTCGATGAGATAGTTTTTAGCGTTAATGGCTATGTTGTAGGTGTTAGGGAGTGTAAGCCCACCCATAGATTGAGTCATGACTGCGATTTTACTATTCAAAGGTTTTAAGTAAAATAGAAAAGCGTGTGTTGGTAAAGGTTTTACCATTGCAGGAATCCTATCCCAGGTTCTCTAAAATCGGTAGTTGAAGTCGGCTAAGTGCTCGTGTGGCGCCCTCTGAATGGTGCTCAGCTATTCTAATAAAGATAGGTTATCAGATTTATCATCAAAATGTTGATATAAACCATTACCTAATGCATCCCATGTCACGACTGAGTTGGCTATGAAGTCTCTGAACCATTGTAATGCTTTTCCTTTGAGTGACGCAACCAATAGCCTTAGTACGACGTTTTCCTGTGTGATATTATGCACCGAGCATAACGTGGCTATGTCACTGATGTGCTCAACCGGTGTGGTGAAGTCCTCCCCAATGAAGTATGGCAGACGTCTAAGAGCTGCAACTGGGATGTCATCATGTTGAATGGTGTTTAATGAAGTACCTCCATTGAAAGGTGTGAATGGGTGTTGCCTTGGTGCTGCCATTGGCGGTACTTATGAAATTGGAACCGATACTCCTAGTGACAAAACCAAGGAACTGAAAATAGGAGGTGTTGACTTTGATCTCGTGGGTGTTTCAAAAATCCTCCTCATTGTTCTGCCTCTTCTTCGTGATGGGGACAACTCTCGATATTTGAAGTGTGCAGAACTTGACCTTGTATGTATCCTTCTCATGTGCAGGCTGCACTAGCATGCAAAAATCAGAATTGGAGTCACTAGGTATATTGTAATGAGCCTCCAGAAGGTTGGAAAATCTGCTACATACACCAAACAACAAACTAAAAATATTGAAATTTGTCCTAAAATGGCTTTCAGTGTCCCACCGGGCGTGCCAAAAATTGTTGTCAATTAGATTTGCACCCTGCTGAATACAAGATTTAGTAATCTACTAAAACATGGAAACCTTCTTCAGATGTGGGTGATCTGAATGAAGAAGGAATCTCCATAGTGAGTTGGTTCTCCGAATGATGAATATAATTCTAAGTATTTTTGGGAAAAGGGATAAAAGGATAACTTGAAAATAAAGCCTATGACTAATAGATGATTCACCAAACTTATGAAAATTCAGACTTAACCACTCATAACAGTTTCTCTATCACAGTAATCCTCACAATCTCATTAGCACATACTTCATCAGTGATTTGCATGAAGACTTGGAAAACTAAACACAACATGCAACCTGAAACATGTAATTCTGAACAAAGGTTACAATAGCAAGACATATAAGGATTCAAGTTTGAAAACATAGATACATTAGATTACCATTACAAAAATTGAAACAGAAAATAAGGAGAAATATGGTGCTCTATTAAAACTAAAAGATTATTTGTCTGAACTGAGTACAAATGAGTTTACAAGCTCTAGAATGCTAAGAGCAAGAAACTCTACCTTGAACTGGGAACTGGAAAAAGACTAAGTCTTTTCAAAATATATCTCTCAAGAAACCCTAATCCGAGCTCACAAAGAAGCTCAAGGAGAAAAGCTTCAAATTGTCTCAAAAGACTGCATAAAAGCATAAAAAAGCACACTGCTTTTATGATTAAACTGTAAAGCCTCTAAAAATAGGTTGAATCTGCTTTAAAAGCCAGAAAAACACCTTATCTCTCCAAGATGAAACTCAAATCCGACCAAGAGAAAAGTCAATACAATCTGCTAAAAATACCAAGAAATCATAAAACAATTTATAAAAGATTGCTTTATACTTCTGCTTTACATCATTGCAGATCTTACAATTTGTCTATTTTTTGCAATTAAAGATTGCAAAATATTTTGCAAAAAGAATTACATCCTTATTTCACCAATACAATGCTTGATTTTTTCTTTAAAAAATCATAAAAATGTCAATAGCAATATTGTTCTCTCACTACTCTACTTGATTTCTCAAAAATCAATTGTAAATAAAAATCCCTAAGTGTCAAATGCTTCACCCTTAGGTCATAAGATATTTACCATTTATATTTTAATTCACCTCCTTAACAATCCATAACATAATCCTAAAGCATTGATACTCTACATTTCTCTTAAGGAAAAAATGAATGTTAAATGTATAAACACCAGCGCTAAGAACTTAGACACATTGACCTAGGCACATGAGAATTCTGCCACCAAAACATTAGGCTTTAGATTTTAAATTCATAATGCAAGGTAACCCTAATTTTGAATTCCTCCACATGCTATTGTCAAATATGAATATTCCAGATAATCATAATATTTGACTTAGCTCGAATTAGGGCATGAGACAAAAGAAGTCAAACCCTAAAAAAAATGATTTCATTTCTTCAATCATCACTTTGGAAAAGACTTGTTCTGCCTGAGAAAGCACACCGCCACCATGATTGAGCTCAGTCCTTACCTCACATGCTCATGAATCTTCACTCTTTCCTTCAGACAGTCGAATCTTTGACTGGGTAAGCTTGATTTGTATACTACTGTAGCTTTCTCACTTCATTCAAAGAACCAGAAAGGCCATTAAGGCCACGGCCTATTTGATGCTTGGTCTCTAACTTCTTTCTTACATCTCCTGTGACTATTCTTCTTTGCTGCTATGCACGAGCTCGAGCTTTGACTGGAAGCTTCCATGAGAGAGCTTGTTCGAGGGTTATTGTTTTTTTACTGCACACAAGGTAAGATATTATTTATAGCTTTTATGGCTTCACTCTTCAGGTATTTTTGGTCTTGTAGCTGCGGCCTTAACACAATCTCTAATGCATTTCTATACTTTATGTGCTTATCCTGCAATCTGGGATTTCTTGGGCTTCATACACAAGCTCGCCTTGGCATTTTACTTGGGATTTTGGAACTTTAGTAGAACCCTAGCCACGGCTAAAAGCGTTCTCTCACAGGCATGAAGTGGTAAGTTTTGCTCTAAGCATATATCTCTCTCTACATAAAGCTTCAAAAACTTCTCTTTTACTTATGAACTCGTGGCCATACTCAAGCCATACCATGTGTATCTTAGCAAAAGTATATTTAAAACCTTTTGGGCTCGACCCAAAATAGGAACTTCCCTCTTCTTTCACATTTCGAACAAACCCTCATATGGGTATCATGAGAATCAAATAAAAACTGTATTCTCTTATTCTGAAGCTTGACCCATATTATTTCCCTCTGTATTCTGTTATTTCATATAAAATCCACAAATCTTGTTCATATGATAAAACATTTATCTTCTTGTTCTAACAAAAACCCATATGGGTAGGCTGGAAATGATGAAAAATTGTACACTTAACTTGGAACTCCTATGTGGGTATTCGCTGTCTGTGAAGAAAATGCACTCCTTTTTGTATTCCAGCTTCGATTCATGATAATTTTAACTCTTTTGCACTTGCAATTGCAAAACTTAGGCATGTCATTTATTACTAGAATTGTAAAAATCTGCCTTTAAAACAAAACCCCAATATGGGTGTTCTTAAAATGAAGAAAAAACTGTTCATTTTGATTACTTGAAAAACTGGGCTCGACCCACCCCTTATTTCTGCATTTTGTTTTTTGTGAAATCCTCACCATATGAGTTCATTTGTGACATGTAGAATTCTATGTTATAAATCCAACCCCAATGTGGGTGTATGAAAACAAACAAAAGCTGCATATTTTGATTACTGTGTAAAACCCTGGCTCCTTTTGGCATTCGAATTCTTCAATATTCAACATATAGGTGTTTAGAAACTTAGAGAAATTTGTGTCATTCTGTTACACAGGTATACCACCATATGAAAAATACTTCCATACTTCTCATAGAGTTATTTCCATACTTCTGTATTTGTCTCTTTGTGAAGAAAAGTACCTCTGAATATACTACTACTTAACACCCTCCACAAGTTCATGAAATGCTGGAAATGTATCTGTTGTTTACATTTTTTAAATGTTAACTTCATGTTGTTTCCTTCTTGCACACATAATTCCATTGACTGAATTTTCAGATGAGTTGGCATCTTGATTCCTATGCACTCACAATCGGATTCACTTCAAACTTATCCATAGCATTTCCCTATAAACATGTTGTCCATTCTAGAAATAACTTTATGTATCTAAACCTTTGTCAACACTATGCACACTTCCTACTTGATACTCGAGATTTTTGAAAACACAGTTTGGAATCATGACAAAACAATTCCTTCAATCAGTGTATCTTAATTGTTTACTTTCATTACTTTCAAATCACAACAATATAGTAGCTCTATTTAAAGCAATCATTTTCACTCTTTAGCCACAATGAAATTGGTTGTTTTGTTAATCATTTCAATGCATTGCCAGAACTTTCGTATTCTTCGTCCTCAACCTGGCACTGTTCATGCATTTTTATGCTCCATTTAATAAATTGTTCTGTGAATCTACTCTCCTCTAAGAGTAAAATTGAAACAAATCTCTTCATTAAGGCATAATGTATGCATGTTCACTATCCTTGGTTGTGAGAAAGAACACTGTTGAACTGAACCTTGCATGACATATGATCATAGTGAACAAATAACACTGTAGCAAAAGAACATGAACCATACAACAATGTTCGAGATGAATGTACTCAGTTAAGTGATTGAGCGGATTAAACTCACTATTCACCCGTAGCTTTTAGAAAGCATATTCCTGATTGTTATGAATGCACAGTTGGTTTAATAGCTTGATAGATAACTCTATTTAACTCTTTCAGTTGTATATCATTTCTTTTCTTGATGAATATGATGATGTAATTACTATCTTGGCCCACTTGTAATGAATAAGGGAAGCATGTCAAGCTCTACCCTTGTGGGAGCCCATTTTTCTCCACATGCTTGGTCTTCAAATAATAATCAGCTTCGTGATTTTCCCTATACCTGCACAAAGAAACAAACAAAGTTAGCATAAAAAACAATATATCATGATCATATTGATGTTTCTCCTTCAACTTATGTCTCTACTTTTTCACTTGATTGTCTCGGTGTATGATTGGTAGTAGGCTACACTATTGTTGGTGATTCATATAGGTATCTTCATAATTGGAGCCTCTGACATCCCTCTCTTCTTTCTTACAGGTCAACGGAGCTCGAGAAGACAAATGGTGCACCATTTCGGCATCGACCATCAGCCAATCAGGCAATGACGATTATGTTGTTACTTATGTGATTTCTTCTTTTGCATCTTCCATAGTGTAGTGTGCTATTAGTTATGCACTGTGACAGTCCCATCCACAGCTTGTGTGGATATTTTATTTCATCTTATTTTTTTCATTTTGAAAAGAAAAATGTATCTCAATGCAATGTTGTATTATCATTTGGATTCTTGCAATCAAATGAATCTATGTAAATATGGATCACTTTATGAAATGAATGAAAGCATTTAAAATGCTCTTTTGTTTATATGCTCAATTCTGCACTTCATTTAATTGTAAAACATTGAATAACACTTCTAAAACTCAGTCTCCTTATTTTAATGCACAACTGTCACTTGACGAACAATGAACACGATGCAAACAATGCTTAAGCACAAAGCAGAAATAACTGTAATTTCACTTTAAGATATAACAATATTCAGCCAACTCCACCAATTGAGCTGTAGTGAAAAATTGGTAACAGTTACTTTGTATAGAATAGGTCAAAAATGGATTGTTACAGAATTAGAAACCCTTTTTTTGTGCTTCCTTGAAGCGGACTAGTGAAGATTCCTTCCAAACGTGAGCATTTGAAGACATAAGACCAAAACCTAATAAAAATATAGATCAAGAAAGAATTTTGGACAAGTTTACCTGAATTTTGAATAGTCAAAAACAAAGTTATCACATTTTTTCACTTCACTATCAACCCAGCTAGGGTTTGGGTAGTTTTTGGTAAAATCTCTTGATATCTTTCTCATATCTCCATAAAAATGCATGAAACCAATTCAAAAAGAAATAAGAAAAAAATTACTTCACCATGCAATTGATTTCATTCCATGGGAAAGGTCGTACAGGTCGTACAAGTGCAAGGAACTTGCTGCTACACATGAAAAAAACAAAGAAAACTTCTTCAAATTCTTGCTCAGACACCAAAAATCTCTTCCAACTTCCAATGCCCTACCATGCAAGCATGAATCATGCTTATTAAAATATTTTCCATCCCTTACAAATAAGTTTCCCCACTTACATTAATGATTTTTCACCATTTTTCCAAATTGCTCAAAATGCATGACACCCAAAATAGCAACTTTGACAATTTTTTTGAAAACTGCAACAAACTAGAAACCCAAGCCCTAAATGGATTGAAAATGGAATTACAACATTAATCATGTTCATTAAAGACCTTATTAAACCCCTAATACCACAAGGACTCCAAAAATTCAAAAATGCATTGTTTGAGCAAAAATTGCATTTTAGGTGCTCCTACACCAAAAAGTCACCATCCAAGGAGCACCATCACAACCTAGGGCACCACCCCCACTACTGATTTCCAATCTTAATTATAGCCTCCTAGACCAATTGAAAAAGACACCCACCCAAATCTCCATCCTAGAGTTATTGAAAATATCTCCTACACATGGAGATATCCTAGAAAAGGCTTTGTCATCATCATCCATACTTGATAATCTTGATACCGAACAATTCTAGGCTATGGTCAAATAGATTACCACCCCTAATATTCTCAATTTTTTTGAGCAAGACCTTCTAATGCAACCATCACATAGTCATGCATTGCATCTCAAGGTCCTCATCCATAAAAACAACGTTGAAAGAGTCTTGGTGGATGGGGGAGTTGGTCTTAATATTTATACCCTTCAACTAATCAAGAACTTGGGATATTTTGAAGATGTTATTGAAAAGGAAAAAGGTGTTACCATAAGAGCATATGATGATCAAGAACATAATTTTGAAGGAACAATCAAAATCCCTATCCAAGTAGGACCCGCAATTGCGGAAACTACTTGCTAAGTGCTTGACCTTGACCTTCCATATAATATCCTCCTAGGTCATCCATGGATCCATGCCATGCAATCCGTAGCTTCCACCTACCATCATTGCATTAAGTTTCCCTATGAAGATAGATAAATCACAATCCATGGTGATCTTGAACCCTTCTACTATTGCAATATCCTAGAAGCAAAGTACTATAGGATCCCGCAAGTTCCTAAGAATGATGAAGTACCAACACCCTCCTCTTTCATTGACTCATCTTCCCTAGCTTCCACCTGCAAATCAAAGACACCCATCTTGCATAATATAGCGGATATCAAGGTAGTAATCAAAGACAATGTTTGTGGAGACTATAATTTGGAAAAGAACTCTTTTGAAATTGGAGAATTGCCTATTTCTCCTAGATCTCAGGGGAAGCCTCAACCTATTGACAAGGTATCAAAGACAATTAGGATAGCATCTACCACTTTCACAAAGTGGGGATATTTGAACAAAGAAATTATTGATGAGGAAAATGTATTAGAGTTGATATATCAAGATAACATACCAAAGCCCATTCTTCCAATGGAATATGATAACAAATTATTGTAGTTGATGAAGGGTTAGGGATACAATGTTGAAATAATGGATGTTGAATCATCCAATGAAGCTTCACACACTTCAAAGGATCTTTCCAAGAGAAATTCAACCACACAGAAAGTGTTGCAACTAAGGGCATGCAAATGGAGATTGATATTGGTCTAGAATATTAGATGATGAGAAATGTACAAATTCCTTAAATATATAGGAATGAATGAGATGCAAGATGCAATATGATGTTGCCATGTGTCATGATCTAACAACATGTGAACCCTACCTAGGAAATCATAAAAGATTGAGATAAGTTCTAGAAGGACAACTCATCTTCTAGAAGGAATCTTATCCCTACAAACATGGAAAGGGTAATTACCCCCTTATTTATGATTTATCTAAAAATGAAACCTAGGACTAAATAATGCAAGACCTAAGTTAACTTATGCTAGTGTAATAAATAATTAATTACACTAACACCCCCCATAAGTGTAACTTAGGGAGGAAATGCAATTATTATGCAAAGATGATGATGATGGGTCTTGGATACATGATGGCCATATTAGGTACCCATTTACATGATGAAGATGAAATATGCAAAAAATCTCCCACAACCAAAAAAAAATGGGAAAACCCAATGGGAACAAAACCCCTCTCCAAAAAGGAGATGAAAATGCAGAAAAGTGATGCAGGATGGGAAGGATGGAGGACTCCCAAATACCCCCCAAGTACACCATCTGTCACATGGATACAATAAAATCAATGGCCCCAAAATAGGAGGGAAATAGAGAGACTATATAGCCCCCCCAGAACATGAGATCACCTGCAAAAATGGTAAGTGTCTAAAGACAAAACAAGATCCATGTTGACAAACAACTTGTCTCCCTTTCAGAAGAAACCAAACCAAGTGCAAGTGCAGAGATGCCTCCCATTCCAGATAGGAATTGAAGGAAGGAAGGATGAATATGGATGTCGATGATGTCTCTGAACTCTTCTCAAATGTCTCCTCTATCACTAAAGATGAAGATTCCACAATCAACTTAGGTACATGCCCAAGCAATGAAGAAGGTGACAAATCACGATGATTTGGAAACTGATGTTGAACAATATCCAAAGATGGAAATGCAATGAATGTGATGGATACTCGATTTACCCCCCTGAATGAAGTATCCTCAAAACCACTTAAAGAAGTTTGAAGCAACAAATATGTCCAAACCACATGTCTCCCACTAGGAAGAAGCAAATCCAATGGGAGATGCTGAAGAAACTCTGACTCCTAAATGGAATGAGAGGGAAGAAGTCTCATATATGAAATATCTGAAGAGAAAGCAAGTGCATCCAAGGTAGTCTTAGGATCCCTAATCAAGGTCAAGATAAAAGGATGAGGAGACTCAAGAGAACTCTCAAAAGTAGGATCTGAATAGAGGAGTGATATCCCCTCAAGAATGTCCTCCAAACCTGTAGAGATAGCCAGGGTTGCAATACCTAAAACAAAGCCATCCTGTGATGCCAAGTCTGGAAAACTAAATGTGTCCTGATGAATGATGATAATGGAAGCCTCAATCAATGACTCTGGACAAGGAATCATTGAATGTGAAGGGATACCAACTGTCTTTGGTGGAGAACAAGCATCTGTAGAACCCCTGACATCCTCATCTTAAGATTCAAAGCATTCCAAATATGAAGGCTCCTAAATAGCAATATCATCATGGGGTACTTGATCTGAGGAATGATCTGAATCATGACCATCGAGGAAGAGTGGAGTCTTTGAATCTCCATATAGCTCCCAAAGCTTAGTCCAAAGGATGTGAGGATGATCACAATGATCAATAGAACTCAAAACATCACAATCAACTTGCATTGAAATGATCTCTAACATAGTGTATCTACTGCAACTCCAAGAAAACTCATGAATACCTTCACTTGGATGGGGAACTATACCATATAGATGTGGAAATAAATCAAGTGATTGGAGATGGTGTATGATCCCATCCTACCATTGTTTATAGTTACCCTTGTGCAACATAGTCAAAGAAGGAGTATATGCAAGCCCCATAATGTACTATCAAATTTCTCCAAAAACCAAGACACTGAACTTCAACACCAAATGGAGACTTCCAAAGATGATGTACAATTGAAGTGATGCCACCCAAATCAAAAAACCTTTTCCCAAGCTTCAGGATATCCAAGTTATTGAACAAATACACCAAATTGAAAAAAAACTAATGCAGGAGTACTTGGAGCTAAAACTAATCAAAGTGACTGAACTGATAAAAAAGCTCTGAATTACCTTCCTGATGCTGCTGGAATCACTGAAATTCGATGAATAGTTTGAAGATATGAGCCTTTGAGTCCAGATTAGGGTTTTGACTTCAATTGACTATAGATTTTTCTGCCAGCAAAATTTTGCAGAAATGATGTCACCATAGAAAGTAGAGAAAATCCTCTTTCTAACGATATCTCATTTTCCAAATTTTGATACCCTAGGTGAAAGTCATTAGAAAACAAAAAAAAGGCCTAGATTAGGCACTTGGCAGGCTAATTAGGAGAAAAAAATAAGCCCCTAAGGACTTAGCACTCGATCACTAATATGACTGGCGTTGGGATGTTGACAAAAAAAAATGTGCCACCTAGATGGTGGTGACGGGGTTGAGAGTTGGGAAAGCTCGGAGGCCCTGCTAGCAAGCCTAGCCCATAGTTGTTGATATAAGAGGGAGAAGATGGGCGGTGTGGAAGAACTTGACAGTGAACAGAGTGTGGCAGGTTCAGCCGAAGGAACAAGGGCTAGCGAGTAACCAACGGGATGTGTCAGAGTATGGCTGGAGATGGAATTCCTGGCAAAGAAGGCCAGCCACCGACCTGCGGACGCTGATGTGACCCCTGTCAAAAGGTACCTGCCACACTAAATGCAACCACAACCCTGCAGACTGTGTAATAAAGCAGCCGACTAAAAGACTTAAAGATTTTTTAATATTGCACTGATGGAAATTAAAAAATCAAAGTCGATACAAGTCAAAAAAATGCTGACATGGTAATATTATATGCTGAAAAAATATATATTTATTCTATAAAATTATATCAATGCCAACAAAGAGAAATATGAAGTCGATGGATTTAACAAATCAAACCCTTTTATAAATGCTGATGGTGAATTATTATATTCCGACAGATGATTTAATTGACAGTCGCTCGAAATATTTTTCTTCAAACTATAGAAAAATGCCCAAATAATTATTTTTTCCAAAACTATAGAAATATTACCCTGATTTTTGAAACAAAAAGTGGCCTACTGCTAAAAACAAATTTTTCTCAGAGGACAACTGACCAGGATGATTTTTTACTACAAATTGTATGGATAGTATAGTTGGTTTTGCAAACCCTAAAATACCTCTGATGGCTCCTGGGTTGATGAATCTGATTTTGATGATTGAACAGGGGATCCTAGGGTTTCGAGGCCTTCTGAAGACAATGGAGAGCTTGGATTTGGCTCAATCTGCCCCAAAAATCAGCTTGGTCCTCAGGTGGAGTCAAGTAGCCTATAATAGAAACCTTCAAGCCTATAATGAATCTCACAGGCCCAACTTTCTTGATCCTAGGATGAACTCTCAATGGAATGGCTCTGATACCATGTTGAAATAATGGATGTTGAATCATCCAATGAAGTTGCACACACTTCAAAGGATCTTTCCAAGAGAAATTCAACCACACAGAAAGTGTTGCAACTAAGGGCATGCAAATGGAGATTGCTACTAATCTAGAATATTAGATGATTACAAATGTACAAATGCCTTGAATATATAGGCATGAATGAGATGCAAGATGCAATATGATGTTTCCATGTGTCATGATCTAACAACATGTGAACCCTACCTAGAAAATGATAAAAGATTGAGATAAGTTCTAGAAGGACAACTCATCTTCTAGAAGGAATCTTATCCCTACAAACATGGAAGGGGTAATTACCCCCTTATTTATGATTTATCTAAAAATGAAACCTAGGACTAAATAATGCAAGACCTAAGTTAACTTATGCTAGTGTAATACATAATTAATTACACTAACATACAACAAGAATGGAAATCTAGGCCAAAATAATAATGGTTCGCTAGAATCTCTTGCTCTTGAGAAATGACCTAAGAATCCTGGTCTTGGATGTACCACGAGAAAAGTGACCATTCTTGGCAAGGGTACTTGAAAAATGACCTAAGAATCCTGGTCTTGGATGTACCATGAGCAAAGTGACCATTCTTGGAAAGGGTACTTCTATTAAGGGAGTCAAATATTTATCTTGGTTACCTAAATCATGTAATGATACCATCAATGACTTTCCCCTCGATATCATAGAATTATTTGAGGATACTTGCATATTCATGATAATTGCTACATCCTTTGCTTCTAATAGCCAAATCACTAAATTCAAACTAGTTTAACCTCAACTTATAAATTGGTACCAATGAGGACAACCTATTTTGGATTCATTCAAAAAAAATTAAGCTATCCTTGAGTTCACGGGGCTTCTTGGCCACATTCCATATGTGGATCACAAAGCAAGTTTTGACATTGAACTAGATATGCAAGCATACTATGGGGAAACAATTGAGTCCCTCAGTTGCAAAATGGAAAATATGAGAATAATGTCTCGATCCTTAAGTGAAAACCATGCTGTGGCACTTTCCAATCATGAAATAGTAAAAATAAATGACGCATCCAATAGTGAAAACCTCTCTAAGGCATCGAAGGATGAAGGATTCAATCTTCCCCTTAGTGCAATACATCAAGAAAATCAGCAGTACTTGCCAAGAAATCCAATCCAATCAATGTAGGGATAGATGAGGCACCACAAATTACTTTCTATGCAGAATCACTCCTTGATAAAGAGAAAAAGAACTTGGTAGGGTTCTTGAAAGAGTGAAAGGTAAATTTTGTGTGGTCTTATGCAGACATGTTGAACCTTGCTCCTGAAGTACTTGTTCACCATCTTGCAATTCATCCCCATGCTAAACCGGTAAAGCAAAATCTAAGAAAGATGCATCCAAAAATTGCATTATTGTTCAAATGAGAGTTACAAAAGCTTCTTGATGTGGGATTCATCAGGCCAATATATTATCTTGAGTGGGTTTCAAACCTCGTACCAGTCTCAAAACCCACTGGGGGCATCAAAATATTTACTGACTTTAGAGATTTTAACAAAGAATGTCCCAAGGACAACTTTCTTCTTCCTAATATTGACATCATTGTAGATCTAATTGTTGGACATGAAATGTTGTCACTCATGGATGGGTTCTCAGGGTACAATCAGATCATTATATCCAAAAATGATCAATGTAAGACATTGTTTACATGTCCATGGGGAACGTATTATTGGAACATGATGTCATTTGGTTTGAAGAATGTTGGAGCCACCTATCAGAGAGAAATGCTTTAATTTTTCATGATATGATTCACAAGACTTTAGAAGACTATGTGGATGACATTTTGACAAATTCAAGAACAAGGAAGGAACATCTAGAAGTGTTGGGACCAATATTTGATAGGCTTGAAGAGTAGAAGGTGCAATTGAATCCAAAAAAGTGTATCTTTTTTGTAACATTAGGAAAACTCTTAGGATACATTGTGTCACATAGGGGAATTGAGATAGATCTAGCTAAGGTCAAGGAAATCCTAGTTATAGAACCACCACAGACATTGAAAAAACTTTGAGGTTTACAAGGGAGATTGTAGTCTATTAGAATATTTATAGCACAACTAGAAGATAAGATTCATCCCTTTTCTCACCTTCTTCACAAGGGGATATCCTACAAGGGTAAGTGCAAAAAGATGGGGGGCCAAAAAGGGGGCTTAAGTGGCCACTTTTTTCTAAAATCGGGAAATACTGACCTTGCACATGAAATTGAGGATAGTTACAATCAAAATTTTGAGATGCAACAAAAACAAGGATTGTAGTGCTCAGAGTCTACTTTCTAAACTACTAATTTATTTTCAAAATGGTTGAGATTAAGGGGTTCAAAAGAGGGGACCACAAAAATTGGTGTTTTTTTGTTAGAAAAACATAACATAGCAACTTTCGTGGGTACCTAGCATGGTGAACCTTTTTTTTAGTATTTTTAAAATCACTTCAGTGAGAAATTAGCTAATAGTATGTAATTTATGCTCAATTTTTCTGTTAATTTTTTAATGAATATTTGATTTGTTACTAATTTTCAAAGTGGAAACTTCCTGAGAAACAAAATTTTGGCTGTACTACCCCTATAAATTTCTGAAATTAATTTTTTTTTTAATATGTGTAGAATGGAGTCTAGTTTCTAAAAATGTAGTTTATTTGAAATTTTGATGAACAGTTAATTTATAATGAAAAAAAACCAAACACTGATTTTTTCCAAAAAAAATGACACGTAAGCAAAAAAAATTATAGATCAAAGGCTTAGAATTTTCAAAATGTGAAAATGATTACATTGTTTGATAGCTACGAGAGATCCTAACATTACCTGGGTGTTCAATTCGTTTGACCTTGAAACATGTGCAAACCTAATGGTGAGCACAAACGAGATTATGTGAAATTTTGTAGAATATGCAAAAACATGTCTTTGGATGTTGGGAAGGCCCTCCAAGCCTTTGGGTAGGAAATCCAAAACAAATCCAAGCCAAAGGCTTGGGTATTCCCAAAGCAAGAAAAAACACAAGTGTTTTATAACACGGTCGCATTTTGGTCTACATTGAATTTATTTTTCTTCTCTTTTTTCTTTCTTCACATTATTTTTGATATATACATGAAATATTTGAAATCTATGGAAGTTTACTTTCTTTTTTATATGGATTGTCTTTATCTCTCTCTCTCCTTATCTCATCTCTCTTCTCTCTCTCCTTCTCTCTCTCTTCCTCTCTCTCTCTCTCTCACCTTTCCTCTCTCTCTCTCTCTCTCTCTCTCTCCTCTCTCTCTCTCCTCTCTCTCGCCCTCCATCTACCTACCTCTCTCTCTCACCTCTCTCCTCACCTCCCTCTCTCCCTCCATCTTCTCTCTATCTCTCTCTTACTTCAACTCCTCCTATCTCTCTCTCTCTCTCTCTCTCTCCTCCTCCCTCCAACTCTCTCCTCTCTGACTCTCATTTCTCTCTACCTCACCTCTCTCTCACCTCCCTCTCTCTCCCTCCATCTCTCTCTCCCTCTCTTCTTCCCTATCTACTCTTTATCTCCCAATCCCTCTCTCTACCTACCTGTGCATCCATCACACCCTATCACTCTCTATATACACCTCTATCTCACCTTTCTCTCCCACCCTACCTCTCCCTCCCTCCCTCATTCCCTCTCTACCTCTCCTTCCCTCTCTACTTATCTTTATCTCCTCTCTCCCTCTCTCTAACTAACTCTCCTTCCACCACTCTCTATTTCTCTCTATCTCACTTCTCTCTCCCTCACTACATATCCCTCCCTCTCCCTCCCTCTCTACTTATCTATATATCCCCTCTCCCTCTCTACCTACCTCTCCATCCATCACAACCTACTACTCTCTCTCTATTACTCTATCTCACCTCCCACTCCCTCCATCCATACCTCTCCCTCTCCTTCCCTCTCTACCTACCTCTCTATCCATCAATCCCTACCACTCTCTCTACGCCTCTCTATCTCACTTCTCTCCCTCCCTCCTGTTATGCCTTGCATAACCACCACATTTTATTTTGGAACAAAATGGGTCCCCCTTATTTATTTTTTCCTTGGTGTTTTCTTTGTGTCTTACGAGTTGTTCATTTTTCTCCTAAGTCTTTCTTTCTTTTGGTCTATCAGAAGCGGGGTTAGGATTGAAAATGGACTTAGAACTTTTGTAAGGTTCCAAGTATGGATTCAATTCCGGTTCTGGTTTTTCCTTTCTTCCTTGTTCTTTTTCGTTGTCTTTTGGTTGGTCTCGCACTCTTCGGTTCTTTTCTCCCCTAAGTTGTTTCTTGTTTTCCTTGTGTTTTTTTTTTTGTTGTTTTGCCCGAGTGGAACCGAAGTTGGAAGTAAACTTGGAACTTTGTAAAATTTCCATATTTTTCTCTTGTCCCAATTCTGACTCTGCTTGTTTGTTGTGTGTTGTCATTTCTATTTTTTTTGGGTCGGGTTTGGTTTTTGTTCTAGTCCCGCTTCCCTTTGCTTTGTTGTTCTTGTCCCAGCTTTTTTTCCTTTGTCAGGATCAGAATCGGAATTGGAGCCGAACTTGGAACTTTGTAAAAGTTCCAGTTTCGGCTTTGGTCCCACTTCCATCCCCATTCCCCTTTGTCATTTTCTTGCTCGTGGGAACGGAGCTGGGTTTGGAATTTGATGAGAAACTAGTTAAATAATTTTTTGTTCTATTTTGGATCCGGGTCCTCGTTCGTCCTGCCTTTGGTGTTCACATGAATTAACTGTTCATTCGCGTTGCTTGTTGTGCCTCTGATTGACCACATTTATTGCATTAATTGCAGCCTCCTCACACGTGCAAAAGGATTTTTCAAACCTTAATCAAGGTTAACTGGCTCATTATAATTATTCTCTAACTCTTTTTAGCAAACTAGAGCCAAGGTAATTGCGAGAGGAGCAATTTGATTGCGAAAGCATGTTGGTGAGCGAATATTTTTCAAGTTTCAGTCTTTTGTGGTGGGTGTTTCGAGGTAGGGTTTCTTTTCTCTTTTTTTCCTGTTGTGCTTTTTTGTGTCATTTTTCGTGTTCTTGCTCATTGTGTTTTGGCGCGTTTACAAAACCTTTTTCTGTGAATCTTTGCTTTTTCTTTTGTGCCTTGTTAGTTTCATTTTGTCTTTTTTGTTTCACGTTCGCTTTTATTTCTTTTCATTTGTTTTTTTTTCCATTTTTTTGTCACTTTCATGGTAGGTCCATTTTGGCGTGCCCTAGTTTCTAACTAGGGTTTCGTTTGGTTGGGTCTTTCGTGTGTTAAATGTGTTTCAATTTTTTTGGAAACCCCTCTGATCTTTCTTCCGTGTCGATTCTATTATTTCCATGAGTGGCTTTGTGATGCCCAATTTTTTCTTAGTCGACGCATCATACAAACTAGGGTTTGCTTGATGACCTTTACAAAATATCCAGCCCTAGGTTTAAAAATTGGTCTTTATGCGGTTAAGGGGTGAGGTTAAGCCCCTCTATTTGGATTTCCTTAAAAAATCCATGTGACCACATCTTCAGGTAAAGTGCTCCATTTTTCATGTTAAAACTAGCGGAAGTGGAATCGGGAGCATACTTGTCATGTGGATGTTTGCATTGGGGTTCATTCCCAGAGTGATCTCGCTTCCGATTATTGTTAATTTTGGTCTTCGCAATTTCCCTTTAGTGGAGTCAGAACCAAAGTGGAGGTTGAACTTGGAACTAGCAATTAGTTTTGGTTTCAGTTTCTATTTTGATTTTGGTTCCGGTCTCATCCTACATCTAGTCCCGATCCCACTTTGTGTTGAAATATTTCTTGTTCCTTAATCTTTTGTGAATCCGCTTCCGATGAATTTTAAAATTTGGCTAAGTATGAAAGATGTCCTGAGGAGGTAGAGAAAGATGTTGGTTGATGTATTGATTTTTATGCTTTTTGTTCATCTAATATAGGGGTTTATTGCAGAGACTAGGAGATGTCAGGAGCATCATAAGAGGCTTCTCAAAAGAGCCAACCTGCAAAAACTTCAAGGCAAGGAGCTAATCCAAAGAAGATCAAGGTGGAGCAACTACCTTACACCTTGAGATACAAACATAGGGAAGCTACTCTCACAGCTAGCAAGGTGGATTCTGATTGGGTGGACATCATTGATACCAACTTGGGCCCATTTAGTTATGAGGAGTTTCTCTTGGAAACATTTGGTGAAGATGTAACAGGGAGGAAAAAGAGAATTGTCCAATCTAGATTGGCATATGTTGCCATCTTTACCCTATCAGTCCAGTGTCCTGAATTGATAATGACTGTAGCTGGAGCATACAATCCTGCCACCAGGAAATGTGTGGATTTGTAGGGGAATGTTATTATTGACTTAACACCACAAATGATTAGATTAATGTTCAATGCACCTGCTCCAAAAAATCCTAGGTAGCTTAATGAAGAAAAAGCTCTCAAATTATATAGTGATAAGAATGAGACTAACAAAACTCATATGAACAAGAGTTGGATGAGAGTTGAGAAAAAGTCTCTGACTAAGCTTCCTAACCAACCTAAAAGGGCAAACTTCTACAAGGATATTGGAGACATAATAATGATGCTCTATAGGGAGTTTGGTAAGAGGGATGCTTCTGAGTTCAAGGAATGGATGTTTCCATTTATTCATACTATCCTACATTGCAGGCAACAGTTTGATTGGCCTATGATTGTATTAGATTGCATACACAATCAAATGCTTAGATTGAGAGAAATCAAGATTTTCTTCATGACCTCTTATGTGATTTTTATGCTTTTTGTTAATCTAATATCAAGGTTTATTATAGAGATTAGGAGATGTCAGGAGCATCATAAGAGGCTTCTCAAAAGAGTCATCTTGTAGAAACTTCAAGGCAAGTAGCTAAGCCAAAGAAGATTAAGGTGGAGCAGCTCCCTTACACCCTGAGATATAAACATAGGGAAGCTACTCTCACAGCTAGCAAGGTGGATTCTGATTGGGTGGAAATCACTGATACAAACTTGGGCCCATTCAGTTATGAGGAGTTTCTCTTGGAAACATTTGGTGAAGATGTAACAGGGAGGACACAGAGAATTGTCCAGTCTGGATTGGCACATGTTTCCATCTTTCCCTTATCAATCCATTGTCCTGAATTGATAATGACTGCAACCGGAGCATATAATCATGCCACCAGGCAATGTGTGGATTTGCAGGGGAATGTTATTATTGTATTAACACCACAAATGATTAGATTTATGTTCAATGTACCTGCTCCACAAAATGTCAGGCAGCTTAATGAAGCAGAAGCTCTAAAATTATATAGTGATAATAAGGGGACTAACATAACTCATATGAACAAGAGTTGGATGAGAGTTGAGAAAATATCTCTGGCTAAGCTATCTAACTAGCCTAAAAGGGAAGACTTCTACAAGGAGATTGGAGACATAATAATGATGCTCTCTAGGGTGTTTGGGAAGAGGGATGCTTCTCAGTTCAAGGAATGGATGTTTCCATTTATTCAGACTATCCTAGATAGTAGGAAATAGTTTTATTGGCCTATGATTGTGTCAGATTGCATACACAATCAAATGCTTAGAGTGAGAGAAATCAATAGTTTCTTCATGACCTCTTATGTGATTTATGTCGCAGCTAGAAGGGGATCTTTCCTGGACTGAATGCAGTAGGAATATTGGGAGAAGCCCAAGGATAAAAGAATGTGTGTGATCATTATGATCAACTCACCTTGTAGGCCTCTGAGTCACATTACAGAAGGGTTAATGATGCATTTTTTTATGTTATCATTAACTGGCTAATAGGAGATGTTGTTTATAGACTAAGCAGAGAGGCCATGGCATGTATTGTAAAGTGGGGACATTGGTATATCTAATACCCAAAATTTACCTATTTCAAGCTAGTTGGTTTTACTGGCCACCCCCATCTACTACCCAGGTGCTGCAACATCAGGATTGTCTTGATGGAGTTCATTTATCAACCTATAGTAGTCAACCTTAAGTTTTCCAATAAACACAAGATGTGTTGCCACAAATTCACCATGAAGTTGTGTGAATATAGTTGTGCACACAATGTGGGAGCTAATGAAATTTGTGATGAGTTAATCTACTTGAAATTGGGTTTGTACACTTCAAGGAAATGTTTTAATCCTAAACATAAGATGTAGGTGCTCCTTCCTATTGTCTTTGACAAATACTTCAATCTTTTGGAAGACTTTTGGATGGATTTACAAGATGAATATGATCTCAAAAGGAGAAACTATGAAAGATTGCCTATCCCACTCATGGTTGAGTATGGGATAAAGGAAGATATCCCTGGGACATTATCAGATGATGGGGAAAAATTTGGATCCCCAATATGATGCAGAAAATATAGGCAATAGGGACCTTGATCTAGTGGACTGGAATGTAGAAGAGTCCATAGACATAAAACAGAAGGTTGGTATTGGACAGGAGTCCACAAAGAAGTTGAAGCCTTGAAAGAGAAGGAGACTGAGATCAAAATTCATGACATAGAGATTTATTCTGAGGCTACCCCATCCGAAAAAGAAACTCATGTGGTGGCATCTCTGGATAAGATTGAGGATGCAGGGACTGAACATATCTTAACTGAAGAAGACCAATGGAAGTTATTTGAGGAAACCAAAAGGGAAGAAGATTCCAAGGCACAAGTTGAGGCACTGATTACACACAAGGAGATTAATGTTAAGGCACAATCTAATCCATTGAAATAACAAGAGTTGGAAGCTCAAGCCAAGGCTGTTGAATTGGCCAAGCAGCAACAACAACAAAGAGAGCGGGAGCTCAAAATTAAAGAGGAAAGAGACAAATTGGCTATGTTGTAGAAGATTCATGACCTTGAGGAGGAAAAGGCTACCCAAAGAAGAGAGAAAGAATCCCTTGAGGCTAAATTCAAGACTATGAAGGAAGCACATAGAAGGAGACAAGAGAAAGAACACCTAGAAAGAGAAAGGGAGGCTAAATAACTTTCTCTGTATGAATAGAAGTCTAAGGAGGCATGGGACTATGTCAAAGAACTAGAAAAGTAGAGGGACAAAATGCATGAGGAGAAGAGGTTGGAAGAAGAGCACTTGAAAAAGGAACATGAAGCTAAAAGATTACAAGAAAAGAAAGAGAAAGAATAGGTTGAAAGACTTGCATAGGAAGATGCACAAAGAGAACAACAAAATTTGCAAGAGGTTGACTCTCAACCTAGGGCCACCATATTGCAACCTTTATCTTCTGCTACTATTGCCTCTTCTTCAACACAGGTGGTCACTACTCTTGTTGCTCCTACATAGTTGAAACTAGATTTGGAGAAGAAGCAGATAATTCAACTTGGGCCTCTCAATTGGGATGAAATGATGAAATAAATTAAGAAGGAAAGACCCAAAAATAAGGCGAGATTTCTTCACTCCACCAAGCTTATAGATGCAAGGGAAATCATTGTTGAATTTGCAATCCCAGTGGTGGATAAGGATAAGGATAACATGTAGGTAATTGATTGCCAGTTGGGTATTGTGAATTTGGGGAGACCTGCAAGGAACCAATAAATGAATCTCATTGATATTGTAGCTTCCTCCACCAAATCTAGAATGATTAAAGATAAGAAAAATAAAGATGAGCTTAAAGCTCAATTGGATCAGTTGCATAATTTCTTAAAGGATGTATCCACCCCAGTCTCTCAACAAGTTGCTGCTCTAGAAACTCTAGTCCTATAGAGAAAAAAGGAAGCTAATGATTTAGTGCAGATGAGGAGCAAGGTGGGGATGCTTGACAGATGGATTGATAGACTCAATCAGGAAGTTGGTGAAGTGTTGGTTGATGGTTTCAAAGTTCATGAATTAGCACTTGAGTTGGTAAGGAATATGAACCAATATCCTAAAGACCTAGAAAAGAAAGATGAAGAGTATAGAGAATATGTTAAGAAGCTTAAGGACATCAGCAAAGTGCCCAAGTCAACTCTCCTAGAGCAGTCAATTCTTAAAGAAGACAATGTAGATTTTATTGAGAAGAATGTGAGTGTAATAAGATTCAAATCCAAGTTCATTTATGAACATAAGAATGAGATTCAAGAAGTGAGCAAAGACTTGAACAAGTAGATTCATGAATTGGAGGCAGTAGTGGCTATTTTGGTCAATCTGGACATCCCGGTCAAAGAGGGTCTTCCTTTAGACAAGATGAGGGAGAAGTGGAGTAGTAGATTTGAAGAAGTAATGCAAAAAGGAGATGATGGAGATTTGTTATTGGATAGATTCATGGACATCAGGGAAGAGGAAAAAGTTTCTAGAAGGGAATTAATCAAATTAAAGGATATGCAAGAATTTGTTTCAACAGAGATAAAGAGGATCAAATTTGAGGAAAATTGGTTAGATGGGCTTGATTTGGATATCCTTCAACAACTGTTCTCTAGTTATGATGAGTATATCCTTGACCAAGCAACGCAAGAGTAAGCTAGCAGTAGAACACTCTCCTCTTGACACAACATCCTCTCTTCTCCTATTTTGTAGCATTTTGACACAAGCTGGACTTGAGTTCCAATCCACTAGTTCCACCTTCTTCCTTGGGCGTCAAAGTTTTGTGTAACAAAGTAGTTAAGCCTTGTAACTGAAGATCAGTTGTCTAGTTCCTTCATGCAGTCTCAGTTCCTTAATCTGTGGATCTAAGTTTTTGATTGATAGGAACTTGCGCATGGCATGTCTATGTGTACTTTTGGGCTCTATTTTGTAAAGGTTTCCTCATTCAAGGAAGATTAGCCACCTGATGATAGAAAATAGGAATCATAGTCTTAGGA
Organism: Sequoia sempervirens; assembly: GCA_007258455.2. Lineage (NCBI taxonomy): Eukaryota > Viridiplantae > Streptophyta > Pinopsida > Cupressales > Cupressaceae > Sequoia > Sequoia sempervirens. The sequence continues at coordinate 88,825,206 of VDFB02000017.1, read as the reverse complement.
TTTCATGAATTGTTAGTAGATACTTTGAAAGTTCAATTGAACTTGGATACATTTTATAATTTTATACAGTTTACATGTTTAGTTTGGACCTCTTTGATAAGATTAATGAATCATAATCAATCTTTATGCCAGTGATTTGTTGTGCCTAAATGTTTTCTATTTGATGCAAATCAATAGAGAAAACCAGATTCAAGATTATCTCATTGAATTATCTGTGAATGAAATTGTTATGTCTATTTGATCTGGGTTTTAATGATGAGTGAATGATATGTTTTGAATCTTAAAGTAAAGGTTTTAGTGAATGATTGTGATCGTTGAATTAACACTATGAATGTATGCAGTGGTATAGATTATTCTATGCATTTCATCATGTTCTAGTTTTGGTGGGATAAAGAAACACTCATTATTGATATGCATGTCTAGATATTAAGAAATTTTATTCATATTCTACTATTTTAAAGCTCTGATCTATCTTTTATATTTATTTAAATCCCCCCTCAATGTAGTTTAGTTGATCTAATGTAGTTTTGTTCCTTATTACTAGCAAAGGTCCCTTGAACATTACAATTACATTGACCATTGAGCAATATCAGCATAGTTGAGAACCAACTACCAGGACCTTGGGAACTGATTACTATATGTTGTCTTTCTTTTTCAGGAGAAATAAAATAGAGATATTTTTTTTAATGTTGTTGTGTTGTTTTGACCATCAACAGATCTGGCGCTAGAAGGAGGGCCTAGGGAACAAAATGGCTCGAATTGGGTCATTCTCACCAAATAGGTACGAGAGAGTTCTTAGATCTTCTCAGAATCCTGAACCTTTGATTGAACTCCAAACCCCTTTCTGATATAGGCCCCAGGCTCGTAGAGTCCTAATTCCACCATTGTCACCACCGCTTACTCCACTTGGGTTTCCACCAAATCCACCCACACCACCTCATAGGCCAAACTCACTTGTTCCACAACTAGTCCCACCACCACCCATGGATTTCTTCATGAATAACCCCTCTCCACTATGGACTATCCCTTGGGGTATACATGATATTCCCAAGAATCCAAAGAGATTTTTTCCCAAGTATATACATGGAGAATCAAGAATTGTTGAAGAGCACATACAGGCATTTAAGGATGCATGTACTCATGCTCAAGTAGCCCATCATGATGTTATGTGTAGGTTGTTCCCCTATTCTTTGGGTGACATGGCATACAAATGGTATTTAAATCTTCCCCAAGGGTCTATTCTGAGTTGGACAGACTTGGAAAATGCCTTTATTAATCAATTTTGGGTCTACGTAGACCCTTCCATTTTATATCACCAGTTTGCAACCATAAGAAAGGAACCTCATGAACCATTGCCACTATTTAATACAAGGTTCCAGAGAATGTACCGAAGGTGTAGAAGTTGAAAAACCAACTTCACAGTCCCAAAGAATCACCTGCATGCAATCACCTATCACATGCAATAGATATTTAGAACAAAAAAGAAGGGATGTTCTGTAACCCCTAAAAGCAAATATGTGCAAGAAAAAAATAGAATAATGATTATTGAATGTAATTTTTTTACAAATAATACAAAATCCTTCAAAAAGGAAATCATGCAAAAAAGCAAGACATGCACAACCCTAATCTTATCTTGAGCAAAAAGACAACTCAACTAGATAAGGATTACAATTATCCTAGGAATAAAAATTTCCTAAGTAAACTTATGCTAAAGTGTAATTAAATAATTAATTACACCAACACCCCCCCATAAGTGCAACTTAGGGAGAAGCAAATTATTATGCAAAAGATGAGTCCCGGAAACAAGGCCTGATCAGTACCCATTTACAAATGCAATGAAAACTAAATCAAACAGGGTAAAGGAGAAAACCACATGGGAACAAAACTCCTCCCCAAAATAGAATGCAAAATAACTAAGTGATGAAAGATGGAGGACTCCATAAGACCCCCCAAGGACACCATCCAAAACAAAGATAAATGAAAGAACCCCCCCATAAGAGAGGAAAGAAGAGACCACAGATCCCCCCAAAATGAAGTAGCTCCAAAAGAACTGAAGAAACTGCATCTCCTAGAAGAAGTGAGAGGGAGAAGGCCGAATGAATGCAATATTTGAAGGTGAAGTAGGTGTAGCCCAAGATATCTCCATAGAAATAGGGGTGACCTCAACAAATGAAGAAGTTAAATTAGGTGAAGACTAAATAGAAACCTCCAAAGATGAATGATCAAGAATGTCTTGTTGCACTGAAACGAAAGAAACCACATCTGTAGTCATAGAAGTATCAACAATTGCAATAGGAGGTGAAACAAAAGGATCAAGAACTGGGTCCGAAGTGAGAACAACAATGTTCAAGAAGCCAAATGTCTCCTGTGAATGATGATTCACACTAGAAGTGTGAGGAACAGTTGTAGGAACAGAAGCACCATCAATAGGAAAATTGATAGAGGAATACAACTGAGATGAGTGATCCACTATCCAAGTAGCAATAAATTCTCTACTCTCCAAGTCTCTAATGATAACCGAATCAGGTGTGAACTCCACAGATCTCCCAGTGCCTCCATGTGTGATTTGAGAGATGGAAAGAAGGTTGTTTGTCAAGTGAGGGACACACAAGACATCCTGAAAGGAGCTATCCCCAAAACTAATAGACCCATTCCCTGTACCACTCATGTAAGTGTTATTTCAAATCAAAATGGGAGACATAGTGCAAGGCTCAAAGGAAGTGAATATAGACTGTGAAGATGCCATATGATGAGATGCTTCTGAATCTAGAATCCATCTCCCCGATCCAATACCTAAAAAAGCACAAAGAGCAGGTCCCTTCATATTTGATGAAGTATGTAAACCAGTTGTGCCCCTGTCATGTTGCTCTGAAGAAGAAGAATGAGGATAAGAAGATGATGCAGACATCCTAGAAGGAAAATCAATCTGATGTTTTTGAAGAAGATGCTTTAGCTCATCAATGTCCTTCCTGTAGCAATTATGTTCTACATGTCCTTCTCTCTTGCAATATGCACATGTAGTCTTCTCCTTCTTAGATGATTTCCCCTTAGAAGAGGAGGATAAATCTGAGGACTTCTTTTGTTGGTCATGAGATTTGGAATCTTTTTGTTTCTATTTCTTTCCTTTTCCTGTAGAAGCCTTCTGATCTCTTGGCTCCTGTGATGCAATGAGTTCCTAAGATGATGAATAAGGTTTCACCATTCCCATGCTAGCTAACTTATCTTTCTCTTGAGTGCATGATGAAGCAAATTCATCAAGATATGGCATAGTGAATCTCGTACCAAGTGCATCCCTAGTGGCATAAAAGGTATATACAAAAATTGAATAATCTGGTCCAAGCTTAGAAAGAATGGACAATATCAACTGAGAGTCTTCCTTCTGAACACCACACTATGACAACTGCAATCTAAGAGACTTGAGTTTGGTGAAAAACTCCTGGATGCTATCAAAATCCCTAGGATTTAAGCCAATAAGCTCATTCTCTAACTGAAACCCTCTCATAGTATCCTGCTTCCCAAACAAAGACTCCAAAGTAGTCCAGACCTCATGGGGTGTAGTGCAAGACTCAATATGAAAAAGAAGGTCAGAAGAAAGAGACAAACATAATGTACCATAAGCTTCATCACACCTATTAAACCACTTTCTCTTTTCAGTAGCACCCTGTAGGTTCAATTTTTGTACCCATCGTTACCCTGTACAACCCTTTCTGTTTCAAATGAATCTCCATTTGTTTTTCCCAAAAAAATTAGTTGAATGGAGTAAGGGGTGAAATACTATGTGTATCCATGATAGAAAATAGCAATATATACTCTCAAATAAAAAAAAACAATGCTCGCTAATATAAAAAAATAACCTGATTACACACTTCTCAAGAAAACAACTGAAAAGGTAAAGGCTGAGATCAAACAAGAATATCAGATACCTGGTAAAAAAAATGAAAAAATAAGTTTGAGATCTATGTAGAGAACTGCACCAGCTTTCCGACGCCTATTTTTTTTCAAAAAATGGAATCAGGATGCAAAAGTTACGCCTCTCAGAGTGAAAACAACAACTTTTGGCTTTGACAAGTGAAAAAAGCATCAAAACTGAAAAATCAAAAAATCAAACCTCCACTACTAGAAATAGCATCAAACCAGCTTTCTGACGATATCTTGGTTTTGAAAAAAGGCCTCTGTTTTCCCAAGTTATGAGAAAATGAAAAAAAGGCCTGTAAAAAGGAACTTCCACACTAAACACGGGCAAAAATCTAGCACTTTTATCTCTAGCCCTTGGTTCTGCACGTGACCGGCCATCAGTGCTTAGGGGTTGGAATGGAGCTCTAGGTCATAGATGTGACCACCTGGGCATAGAAGGGGCTTAAAATCCCGGTGGGGGCTAGGAGCTAGCCCCCGGTCACCGATGTGACCTCATCAAGACTATGCAGGGCCCTCGGGGGCTGAAGCCAGGGAGTGGCGGGGATATGGAGGGGACCACTGGTGGCGGTGGCTGGAGAGGTGGCCGGTGGGAGATCATTGGGTGGTAGGTGGGTCGCATGACCCTTTAAAATAGGGAGCGAAAAAATCAAAATATTTTTTTTTTTTGAAAAAAATGCCTCGATCTATGTGCCCTATTGCCGTATGACATTGGGGCAAAAATTTTTTTCCTCAGAGATCAAATATGGCCAAATTGGACAATTTTTATATGAAAATAGGGGTTTTTGGGCACTATGGACTCAATGGAAAGGTTCGTTTTGTCCAAAAATGCTCAAAAAAATAGGCTACCCTAGATCCACAAGAAATTAGCCTAGCTTGAAGCCCTTGAACAGAAAAGAACGTTGTGATAGAATATCTTCAAATCATGAACAAGAAGCCATAGGTCTAGAGCTTTGATACCATGTAGAAGTTGAAAAACTAACTTCACAGTCCCCAATAATCACATGCATACAATCACCTATCACATGCAACAGATATTCAGAACAAAAAAAAGAGATGTTCTGTAAACCCTCAGAGAAAATATGTGCAAGCAAAAACCAGAATAATGATTATTGAATGTAATTTTTTTACGAATAATAAAAAAGCCTTCAAAGAGGAAATCATGTAAAAAAGCAAGACATGCACAACCCTAATCTTATCTTGAGCAAAAAGACAACTCAACTAGATAAGGATTACAATTATCCTAGGAATTAAAAAATGCCTAAGTAAACTTATGCTAAAGTGTAATTAAATAATTAATTACTCCAACAGAAGGTTACAAGATCCTTACTTGGTGGCTGAGAATGTCACCATCTTGGCATATTTAAGGGTCATGGATCCTTTGATTGGCTTATTCTTATAGAGGACATATAATGCTAATGAAATTGATTCTTTGTCTAAAGTTTATCACTTGGCCATCAAATTGCAACAATAGATAAGTTTGCAAATGGGGAGTCTAGAAGGAGTTCTTCCCCCCTTAGGATATTAGATGCCTAATCCAACTCCTCTATTCAATATGGTCCTAGGGATGTCTTATTCCCAATATGGACAAAAGTCTAAGTTACAAGCCCTACCTCCCTTACCATTTTTCACTAATGGTGCTCAGGATCCTCCCAACAATTACAAAACTACCATAATCAAGCTAGAGGGTCAAATCTTGTTAATCAACCATCTGTTGTGAAGACAATGGATAGTGAATGAGCAACCCAATTGACTAATGAAATGGAAACTCTCAAGAAGACTCTATCTCAGATTTCTGATGATATGGCCCAACTTAGACGGAACCCCCCTCAGAACCAAAACCAAGGTTACCAAAATTAGGGAGGGTATAACAATCAAGGTAGTTACCCTAATCAGAATTCGAACAAGAACACCAATAGGAACTTCCATAACCAAAATTCCTCTAACCAGAATTATCAAAATTAGAATAGGGGATATAATCAGAGGTCTAACAACAATAGACCATGGAATATTGGGCCTAATAATGGGGGAGTTTCCCATAATTATTAGGTGGGTGATGAAAAGCCACACACTGCAAATGTGGCAGATCCCAACTTTATGATGAATTGGTGTAGGTTTCACGATACTGCAGCTCATTCTGAGGTTAACTACCCAGAAATGGAAAAAATGGTCAAAATTGCACAGGTTGATGCTCCATTAGAAGGTGCATCCAGCAAGTCTGGTGGATCAACGGATACTGCCATGGATTATGACATCTTTGATGGAGAACTTCCATTTCCCAACCAGGAAGAGAATGAAATAGTGGAAGACGTATACGATGCCCAGGCCTTCCAAACCAAGGGAGGTCATTTCTTAAGAAATCAGAATAAGGGCCCATTTACTACATTTTCCCCTCCTAACAACATGGTCCCACCAAATCCAAATGCAGATAAAAACCCACCCCCTCCAAAGGGGCCATCTAAATCTCAGAATAAAAGTAACCCACCTACTTTTCATAAGTATCAATTTAGGAATGATTCAAAGTTTGATTTCATTGCGGAGATACAGAGACAAAAGACTTCATTGTCTTTCTTTGACATCATGAAGTGGTGCCCGGCCCAACGAGAAATTGTGTTGAAGGCCCTGGAGGAAGTATACCGATCAAAAGGAAAAGACAAGGAAACTCCCACAAACGAGATGAATGCAACCCTCTATAAAGGTAAGATGGGCACCCCACCTTTCCTTTTAAGTTTAAGAATTTTTGGAAAGAATCTACACAACTATTTATTGGATTCTGGGGTGTCAGGAAATGTTATGTCATTCTCAATTTGTAGGAAGTTAGGTTTGAGTCCCCTTCAAACAAACAAAAAGGTCATTCAATTGGATAAAACAAAAGTCAATGTGGTAGGGGAACTGAAGAATATTCATGTACAGGTTGGATCTGACCCAAGGATCCAAACTTACATGGATATCCAAGAGGCAGATATCCTAGAAACATACGGCATGCTTCTAAGCCATGATTTAATGAAGAGTATTGGAGGGTATTTGTCCTTGGATTTCTCACACATGTGGCTACCCAAGAAAGGAATAACATCACATATCAAAATTGAGAGTGAGCCTAGGCTAAAACATATGATTACTGAATATGATTCTCCCAATGAAGTAGCTTACTTTGAAACTAAGATAGGAGTTTACAAAAGCAAGGAGATCATGACCTTCTCAATGCTCGATCATGTTGATACACTACCTCTAGAACAAACAGACCCAATGACCCTGGTCAACCAGCAAGTCTTGATCAAAAAGTTGCAACAAGATAGGCTAGAATTGGGAGAAGAGGATGATTTGTGGAGTTTTGTTGCTTCCTAATTGGTGTAGAATTCATTATCAAAATCATTCCAAGTTGACATGCCAACCCTGTGTAGATATCTTAAACCATTTCTGCCAGGTTGAACAAACTTGTGAATGCTAACCCCAAGCACTCACCAATAAATTTTCATTTGATGCTAAGGATGCTACCATTCTTATGAGAACCAGTCTAGCTCAAGAGGAAGGTCCTTTCCAAGTTGATTAGACTCAGGTTCTATGCTCTAAATTCCAAAGAGAGACTGAGGAATCTCAATCTTTTTCAGTTACACCAACCCCAGATACCCTTCCAATGCCTAAGGCATTGATGAAAAATGTACTAAATTGTGATCTGATCCAAGAAAAGGTTCAGGAAGTAATTCCTGAACAGGTTTTGAATATAGGGGAATCTTCTCACAAACCTAGTCCACCGTTACCTTTAAATCTTGATGGCCAACACCAGTCTGAGCCACCACACACTTCAAGTAAGCCATCACCTGTAATCCCAAAGAAAAAATAAATCCCAGCTCCAGACCAACTATGGAGTCTTAAATTTGATGGCTCTAAGTCCAAATCAGGAAGTGGGGCAGGAATTGAATTAACCAACTTGAAAGGGAAGATGTACTTTGAATCTTACAGGTTGTAGTTTGGCTACACAAACAACATGGCAGAATATGAAGCACTTGCTCGAGGACTGATGTTTGCGCATCAAAAGAAGGTCACAGCTCTCATGGTTATGGGATATTTTGAAGTGATTGTTAAGCAAGTCTGCAGCCAATATACTTGTCACAACAAAAGATTGGTTGCATACAGAAATAGAGTTTGGAATCTAATTGATGATTTTTATGCTTTTGGAATCACTTTGATTCCTAGGGAACACAATTAGATTGCATATGCCCTTTCCATCATTGCTAGCACTTTGGAGCCTATGCAAGACTCTAGGTTGAAATTTTTTTCAGTTGAACTAGACTTGATCCCAGCTATCCCAGATAATGTCCAGAATTTTTAGGTCTTCAATGATGACCAACACATATTTTCCTTCTTGGCAAGTTCAGATGTCTTCGAAGGGAAAATAATTGATGAATCAAAAAGAGACCAAGGAGATTGGGATCCTGAGAGTTGTGACACTGAAAGGATAATGAACTTGAAAAGCAACAGCATTCCCAAGGGGATGGTAGCTTTGGAAAGAATATTTGACTCTGATCCTTGGGCTCGTGAAAGGGTGCCTATAGAAAGTGATGGAGGGAAGTACGAATCTATTAATCTAGCTGATTAAGGTCCTAAAATAAATGTTTATATAGGAAAACCTGCCCTAAGGAGATCAGAGATAAAATAGTTAAGGTATTAAAAGAAGACATTGTAGCCATTGCTTGGAGTTATGAAGATTTAAATATTTTTGACACCATAATGATCATGCATATCATACCTCTGAAGCCAAAAGAAAATCCCTTCCATCAAAAATAGCACCCGATGAATGCTTTGATCGAGCTATTAATTCAGAAGGAAGTGCAAAAGCTATTGTCTACAAGAATAATCTTCCCAGTACAGCATTCCACCTGGGTTGCAAACTTGGTTCTTTTGCGTAAGAAAAATGGTGAGATTAGATTATGTGTTGATTTCAGGAACCTAAATAAAGCCTCAGAGAAGGATAACTATCCACTTCCTTCTCTTGATGAGGTATTACAAACTGTTAATGGATCCTAGATGATGTCATTCTTGGATGGCTATTCTAGGTATAATCAAGTGCTTGTCAGTCATGAGGAAAGAATCAAAACTTCCTTCACTACCAAGTGGGGGACATTTTCCTATCGGAGGATTTCATTTGGCCTTATTAATGTTGGAGCTACCTTCCAGCGTGCAATGGATGTAGCATTCAAGGATCTAATAGGTAAGTGTATCATTATCTATGTAGATGAATTAACTATCTTCTCTAAGAATAGAAAGGACCATGTTGTTGATTTAGCAAAAGTCCTTAAGAGATGTATAAGCTATGGTGTGTCCCTAAATCCAAAAAAATGTGTGTTTGGAGTTTCTAAAAGGAAACTTTTAGGCCATGCAATATCAAAAAAGGGGATATCCATAGACCCTAACAGAGTTGAGGCCATCTTGAAACTGACAATTCTAGGAAGTAAAAAGGAGATGAGATCCTTCTTCAGAAGGATTAATTTTGTTAGAAAATTTATAACAAGGTTTGCAAAAATTGTCAAACCTCTTAACGAAATGATGAAAAAAGATGTGAAAATAGAATGGAGCAACAAGGCCAAATCTGATTTCTCATAGATTAAATATCAATATCTGAGGCACCAGTCTTGACTATCCTAGATTATCTAAAGCCCTTCTATATCTATTCTTTCGCATCTAATCATTCATGTGCAGTTGTTTTAACACAACAAAGAGGTGCGGGAGATGAAAGGCCAATTTCTTCCATTAGCTCCCCATTAAGAAATGCAGAAGTTAGGTATTTTCCCCTTGAGAAGCAGGCCTTCACATTGGTATGAATAGTAAAAAAATTCAGGCAATACATTCTTCGGAGTCAGGTTGTCACCATAGTTTTTGATCCAGCTGTGAAGTCTCTCCTTATGTAGAGTGAATTAGGGGAGAGAAGAGGAAAATAGATGGCTATTTTGCAAGAATTTGATTTAGAAATCCATCCAATGAAGCTTGTCCGAGGACAGGGTTTATCAAAGGCTATGGCTGATGTTTACAAGAGTATCACTTGCCAACAGTATACAGTGCAGTCATTTACCAAGGATCCTTGGTACACAAATTTGATCTTCTTCCTCCTCAATAACAGATGCCCAAAGGGGATGAATACTATGCAATGGAGACCATTGAGGATGAAGAGTGCTCATTACATGCTCAAAGGAGGATCCCCATATAGAAGAAATTATGAAGGAGTTTACCTGCGCTGTTTGGATCAGCAAGAAGCCAAACATGTTATTGCTGAATTTCATGGTAGAGACGACATAGGGCATGGATCTACAGATTCCTTGGCCCATCAAATTCTCAGGTCAGGCTACTATTTTCCCCACTTGTTCAGGGATACACATCAACATGTCAGAACATGTCACACATGCCAGACCTCTACACCCAAGGAATGTAATCCTGCGATGCCTTTACAATCTATGTACGAGGTAAGACCATTCGCCCAATGGGAACTATATTTTGTAGGGGTAATTAAGGGTATGTGTAGGATCATGATGGGCTAAAATGTGGCAATATGATGGGTATGTGCAGGGTATGTGGCTAACAACTTTCTTTTTACCCAAAATTGATGAAACGAAAAGGGTTTTTAAAGGAGATTCTCAACTTTTCACCAATATAAATTATGCTTTACTTTGAATTAAATAAATAATTATTATTCATTTTCTATTTGAATTATGATTAAAGTCTTGATTGATAGGATGATTGAAAAACATCTATAGCTTTCAAACGATATCACATTTTTGAATCTAAAACATGTGTCACATTCTATGCTTCGCATACTATAGGATTAAAATAAAATGAGTTTCATGAAGTTTTGACCAAGTTAAGGTGGTCGGACATACAATTTTTATATTTTTTAAAAGTTGTAATAAAAATTCATAATTAATTGTTTACTTGGAAAAAAGATTATAAAAAATATGCATCACATTGGAACATGAGTCCTCCACTTATATCTAAAATCTTGTAAAAAATATTATCATTTTATTGTGGTTAGGGTGGTTGAATGAGACACCTACTTCTTATTTTTCCGAAATTTAAGTACTCGCATTGAAATTTCAAATTTTCACCAAATAGATCTTTTTTTTTAAATAAACCTAGTAGTTTAGAAACTACATTCAATTTGCTACAGATTATATTCTTACATATTTTTGAAATAATATAGATAACTTATTCAAATTTTTACATCAAGTTTCCTAAATTTGATTTTTCTGATTTTTTCACCACTTAAGGGCCTATTTTTTCCATGATGATCCTGCACATACCCTTAATCCAAATTCTTTTATGGTTCATAAGTTCATCTTGACAGCAACTGACTACTGCATGCACTGGACTGAGGCTCAGCCCTACAAAAAAACCACCACAGAGGTGGTTATTAGATTTCTCAATAAAAGCATCATAACCAGGTTTGAAGTACCCTTCACCTTGGTATGTGACAATGGCCCTGCTTTCTCGTCTGGTGAGTTCATACAATGGGCCTATGAACATAAAATTATTTTGAAGTATTCATCTAATTACCACCCTCAGGGAAATGGAGTAGTAGAGTCTACGAACAAGAACCTGTTGGAAGTAATAAAAAAATTGCTAGAGAACAATCCTAGGGACAAACATACCCAGCTGAGATTTTCCTTATGGGTAGATTGAACCCATATTAAAGCCTCTCTAGGAAATTCCCCTTTTAAGTTAGTTTACGGCCAAGATCCGATCTTCCCCATATATTTGTAGATCCTTGTCCTCAGGTTTATGTAGGAATTCTATTCAAAGGATGATCGAATTGAGGTAAGGCTAACTAATCTTTTAAACATGGAAGAACAAAGAGACACTGCTTTACAACAATTCTTTAAACACTAGGTTGTCATCAAATGCTAGTATGACAAAAGGGCCAAAATAAAGGCTTTCAGGATATCAGATCTTGTGTTGTGGGATAAAGCTAAAGAGAAAAAGAGAGATCACCAGAAGTTTGACAAACTCTGGTTGGGTCCATACTAGATAGTAGAGATCTTGGGTGAGAATGCCTTTTGCTTGAACACCCTAACATGAGAACCTGTTCCATTGCCTGCCAGTGGTCAGTTTCTCAAGCATTACTTTGGCCCATGAGGATCTAATTTTCTGAATTGGTTGTATTATATGTAATTAGTAGTTCTTTTGTTTTGGGTGTTTTGTTTGTCTATTTGTTCCTTTTCTTTTCTTTTCTTTTCTTTTGTTGTTTTTGTCTTGGTCTTTGGGGACCATTTCTTTCCACTTTGAAATGGAGGGGTTGTTATTTAAAGTATACAGCAGGCACTAGGAGGGAAATTGATTTAGGTATTTTCAGGCATATCTGTTGAAAGGTTTCATTCTAAACTTATGTCTTATGGTCATTTTAACATTGGTTTGAAAAGTTATTAAGAATAAGGTATATTGTAGATAATCTCATGAACTATGATTGAAGTCTATCACAAAATAAATAAAACATTTTCCTATGTAAAGTGCCTATTTATCTCTGGGTGGTTGTATCTTTGATTCAAGTGAAAAATCTAATTCCCAAAACTATCATAAGTCCCACTATAGTTCTCAACCCACACTTCAGATCAATTATGTGTGAGTATTAAGAAAAAATTAATAAAGAATTTCCACAAGTGAACCCTATAAAAGAAAGAGAAAATAAAACTATTGAAAGAAAGGAAAACTCAATATCAAATGGGTGATTCAAGTATCTCTATCGGGGCTATGGAAACCTATCTGGAAGTAGAGAAATTCTTTGAGAGAACTAGAGGTATCTTTGTCAAGGCTATGGATGCCTAACTAGCAATAGAGCAATACCTAGGATTTTATTGCATGACAGTTGAAGGACTCAACCTACGTAGCTTGGATCTGAGGTGTAGATATTCAAGGGTGAAGAAAGTTTTATGAAGAAAGATGCACTATACATGCACACACTCAGATTCAATGTAGTTCATGTTGATATACATTTGAGATTCCAACTCAACCTTACTCAATATATCTGATCCTACTTAAGTTAGCATGCTTCATAAACCAGAGGTTCTGGGTGACTGAATTCTTCAGTATCTTGAAAATGGGTAAACGATTTTCCTAGCCGAGTTGCCATTTGTTATGCCTTGCATAACCACCTTATTTTATTTTGGAACAAAATGGGTCCCCCTTGTTTTTCTTTTTGTCCTTGGTGTTATGTTTGTGTCTTAGGAGTTGTTCGTTTTTCTCCCAAGTCTTTCTTTCTTTTGGTCTTTTGGAAGCGGGGTCGGGATTGAAAATGGACTTAGAAATTTTGTAAGGTTCCAAGTCTGGATTCAACTCTGGTTTCGGTTCCACCTTTCTTCCTTGTTCTTTTTCGTTGTCTTTTGGTTGGTCTCGCACTCTTGGGTCTGTTTCTCCCCTAAGTCATTTCTTGTTTTCCTTGTGTTTTCTTTTTCGCCTGAGTGAAAGCAGAACCAGAGTTGGAAGTAAACTTGGACTCGTCCCGATTCAGACTCTGCTTGTTTTCTTTTTGTTGTCATTTCTATTTTTCTTTGGGCCGAGTCCAATTTTTGTTCCGGTCCTACTTCCCTTTGCTTTGTTGTTCTTGTCCTAGTTTTTGTTCCTTTGTAAAGATCAGAATCGGAATCAAAGCTGAACTTGGAACTTTGTAAAATTTCCAGTTCCGGATTTGGTCCCGCTCCCACCCCCATTCCCCTTCGTCATTTTTTTGGTCGTGGGACCGAAGCCGGGTTTGGAGTTTGATGAGAAACTATTTAAAGACTTTCTTGTTCTATTCCAGATTCGGGTCCACGTCTGCCCTACCTTTGGTGTTCACAAGAGTTAATTTTTCATTTATGTTGCTTGCTCCGCCTCCAACTGACCACATTTATTGCATTAATTGAAGCCTCCTCACAAGTGCGAAAGGATTTCCAAAACCTTAATCAAGGTTAACAGGCTCATTATCATTATTGTCTAAGTCATTTTAGCAAACTAGAGCCAAGGTAACTACGAGAGGAGCAATTTAATTACGGAGGCATGTTGGTGAGCAACTCTTTTTCAAGTTTCTATCTTTCCTGGTGGGTGTTTCAAGGTAGGGTTTCTTTTCTCTTCTTTTCCCATTGTGTTTTGTTGTTTCGTTTTCATGTTCTTGCTCATTGTGTTTTGGCGCGTTTACATAACCTTTTTCTGTGAATCTTTTCTTTTTACTTTGTTTCTTGTTGGTTTCATTTTGTCTTTTATGTTTCCATTTCCTTTTCTTTCTTTTCATTTGTTTTGTTTTCCATTTTGTCATCGCTTTCGTGGCCAGTCCATTTTTTGTGCCCTAGTTTCTAACTAGGGTTTCGTTTAGTTGGGTCTTTTGTGTGTTAAATGCATTTGGATTTGTTTGGAAACCCCTCAGATATTTCTTCCCTATCGATTATGTGATTTCCACGATTGGGTTTGTGATGCCCTAATTTTTCTAAGTTGACGCGTCATGTAAAATAGGGTTTGCTCGACAACCTTTACAAAATATCGAGCCCTAGGTTTAAACATTGGTCTTTATGTGGTTAAGGGGTGATGTCAAGCCCCTCTATTTGGATTTCCTTAAAAAATCCATGTGACCACATCTTTAGGTAAAGTGCTTTGTTTTTCATGTTAAAATTAGCGAAAGTAGACTCGGGAGCATACTTTTCCCATGGATGTTTGCATTGGGGTTCATTCCCAAAGTGATCCCGCTTCTGATTATTGTTAATTTTGGTCTTCGCACTTGGCCTTCATTGGAGTCGAAACCGGAGTGGAGGTTGAACTTGGAACTAGCGATTAGTTTCGAGTTCAGTTTCCATTCCAATTCTGGTTCCGGTCTCATCCTGCATCTGGTCCTGATCCCACTTTGTGTTGAAATAGTTCTTGTTCCTTAATCTTTTGTGACTCTGCTTTTGATGAATTTTGAAATTTGGCTAAGTATGAAAGTTGTCTTGAGGAGGTAGAGAAACATATTGGTTGATGTATTGATTTTTATGTTTTTTGTTCATCTAATACAGGGGTTTATTGCAGAGATTAGGAGATGTCAGGAGCATCATAAGAGGCTTCTCAAAAGAGCCAACCTACAAAAACTTCAAGGCAAGGAGCTAATCCAAAGAAGATCAAGGTGGAGCAACTACCTTACACCCTGAGATAAAAACATAGGGAAGCTACTCTCATAGCTAGCAAGGTGGATTATGATTGGGTGGACATCATTGATACCAACTTGGGCCCATTCAGTTACGAGGAGTTTCTCTTGGAAACATTTGGTGAAGATGTAACAGGGATGACAAAGAGAATTGTCCAATCTGGATTGGCATATGCTGCCATCTTTACCCTATCAGTCCAGTGTCATGAATTGATAATGACTACAATTGGAACATACAATCCTGCCACCAGGCAATGTGTGGATTCATAGGGGAATGTTATTATTGACTTAACACCACAAATGATTAGATTAATGTTCAATGCACCTGCTCCACAAAACCCAAGGTAGCTTAATGGAGCAAAAGCTCTCAAATTATATAGTGATAAGAAGGAGACTAACAAAACTCATATGAACAAGAGTTGGATGAGAGTTGAGAAAAATTCTCTGACTAAGCTTCCTGACCAACCTAAAAGGGTAGAATTCTACAAGGATATTGGAGACATAATAATGATGCTCTCTAGGATGTTTGGGAAGAGGGATGCTTCTTAGTTCAAGGAATGGATGTTTCCATTTATTCATACTATCCTAGATTGCATGCAACAGTTTGATTGGCCTATGATTTTATTAGATTGCATACATAATCAAATGCTTAGATTGAGAGAAATCAAGAGTTTCTTAATGACCTCTTATGTGATTTATGTCATAGCCAGAAGGGGGATCTTTCCTGGACTGAATGCAATAGTCATATTGGGAGAAGCCCAAGGACAGAAGAAAATGTAGGATCATTATGATCAACTCACCTTGCAGGCCTCTGAGTCACATTACAGAAGGGTTAATGATTCATTTTTGTATGTTATCATTAATTGGCTAACAAGAGATGTTGGTTACACATCGAGCAGAGAGGCCATGGCCTTTATTGCAGAGTGGGGACATTGGTATATCCAATACCCAAAATTTACCTATTTTAGGCTAGTTGGTTTTGATGGCCACCCCCATCTACTGCCCAGGTGTTGCAGCAACAGGATTTTCTTGATGGAGTTCATCTACCAAGCTATAGCAGTCAAACTTAAGTTTTCCAATAAACACAAGACTAGTTGCCACAAATTCACCATGAAGTTGGGTGAACATCGTTGTGCACACAATGTGGCAGATAAGGAAATTTGTGATGAGTTAATCAACTTGAAGTTGGGTTTGTACACTTCAAGGAAAATTTTTGATCCTAAATATAAGATGCAGGTGCTCTTTCCGGCTGTCTTTGACAAACACTTCAATCTGCTGGAGGACTTTTGGATGGATTTACAAGATGAATATAATCTCAGAAGGAGAAACTATGAAATACTTCCTATCCCACTCATGGTTGAGTATGGGATAAAGGAAGATATACTTGAGACATTATCATATGATGGGATAACTTTGGATCCCCAGTATGATGCAGAAAATATACGCACCAAGGACCTTGATCCAGTGGACTAGAATGCAGAAGAGTCCATAGACATAAAACAGATTGCAAGGCTAGTATTGGACATGAGCATTTTATGGGTTATCATGAGGATTAAGATCCAGAGGCTCAAACCTCCAAGAAGAGGAAGGCAGAAAGTACCACTCAAGGGTACAAAAGGACAAAGAGAAGAATGGCTCCTAAGGAGCCCCTAGAGTTCTTTCCTCCTAATTCTAGAGAGAAAATTCAAATTCCTGCTCAAGATCCTCCTAGGCACATGGGGAAGATATTTCTACAGAACCAGGTGCTTCAACATCTATTGCACAAGAAGCATCAACTCAGCCTTTTACCACAGAGCAGCCAAGTGGAGAAATACCTATGGCAACTCTCCACAAAGAAGTTGAAGCCTTGAAAGAGAAGGAGCCTGAGGTCAAAATTCATGACATAGAGACTGATTCTAAGGCTACCCCATCTAAAAAATAAACTCATGTGGTGGCATCTCTAATTGAGACTAAGGATGCAAGGATTGAACATATCTTAACTGAAGAAGACCAGTGGAAGTTGTTTGGGGACGCCAAAAGGGAAACAGATGCCAAGGCACAAGTTGAGGCACCTGTTAAACAAAAGGAGATTGATGCTAAGGCACAATCTGATGCATTGAAACATCAAGAGTTGGAAGCTCAATTCAAGGTCGATGAATTGGCCAAGCAGCAGTAGCAGCAAAGAGAGCAGGAGCTCAAAATTAAAGAGGAAAGAGACAAATTGGCTATGCTGTAGAAGATTCATGACCTTGAGGAGGAAAAGGCTTCCCAAAGAAGAGAGAAAGAATCCCTTGAGGCAAAATTAAAGGTTGTGGAGGAAGCACATACAAGGAGAGAAGAGAAAGAACGCCTAGAAAGAGAAAGGGAGGATAAAGAACCTGCTCTACATGAACATAAGTCTAACGAGGCATGGAACTATTTTAAAGAGCTAGAAAAGCATAGGGACCATATGCATGAGGAGAAGAGGTTGGAAGAAGAGTGCTTGAAAAAGGAACAAGAAGCTAAAAGATTACAAGAACAAAAAGATAAAGAAGAGGTTGAAAGACTTGCACAGGAAGATGCTTAAAGAGAACAACAAAGTGTGCAAGAGGTTGACTCTCAACCTAGGGACACCATATTGCAGCCTTTATCTTTTTCTATTGTTTCCTCTTCTTCAACACAGGTGGTCACTACTCCTACTACTCCTACATGGTTGAAACTGGATTTGGAGAAGAAGCAGATAGTCCAACCTTAGCCTCTCAATTGGGATGAAATGATGAAAGAAATTGAGAAGGAAAGACCTAGAAAGAAGGCCAGAGTTCTTCACTCCACCAAGCTTACAGATGCAGGGGAAATCATTACTGAATGTGCAATCCCAGTGGTGGATAAGGATAAGGATGACATTCAGGTAACTGATTACCAGTTGGGTACTGCGAAATTGGGGAGGCCTACAAAGAACCAACAAATGAATCTCATTGATATTGTAGCTTCCTCCACCAAATCTAGAATGATTAAAGATAAACAAAAGAAAGATGAGATTAAAGCTCAATTGGATCAGCTGAATAAGTTCTTAAAGGATGTATCCACACCAGTCTCTCAACAAGTTGCTGCTCTAGAAACTCTAGTCCTATTGAGCAAAAAGGAAGCTAATGATTTAGTGCAGATGAGGAGCAAGGTGGGGATGCTTGACAGATGGATTGACAGACTCAATCAGGAAGTTCGTGAAGTGTTGGTTGATGGTTTAAAATTTCATGAAGTAGGACTTGAGTTGGTAGGGAATATGAACCAGCATGCTAAAGACCTATAAAAGTAAGATGAAGAGTATGAAGAATATGTTAAGAAGTTTAAGTACATTAGCAAAGTGACCAAGTCAACTCTCCTGGAGTAGTAAATTCTTGAAGAAGACAATGCAGATTTTATTGAGAAGATTGTGAGCATAATAAGATTCAAATACAAGTTCATTTATGAGCATAAGAATTAGGTTCAATGAGCGATCAAAGACTTTAACGAGCAGATTGATGAATTGGAGGTAGTAGTGGCTATTTTGGTCAATCTAGACATCTCGGTCAAAGAGGGTCTTCCTTTAGACAAGATGAAGGAGAAGTGGAGTAGTAGATTTGAAGAAGTAATGCAAAAAGGAGATGATGGAGAAGATTTTTTATTGGATAGATTCATGGACATCAAGGAAGAGGTAAAAGCTGCTAGAATGGAATTAATCAAATTAAAGGATATGCAGGAATTTTCTTCTGGGGAGTTAAAGAGGATCAAGTTTGAGGACAATTGGTTAGATGGGCCTGATTTCGATATCCTTCAACAAGTGTTCTCTAGTTATGATGAGTATATCCTTGATCAAGCAACGCAGGAGTGAGCTAGCAGCAGAACACTCTCCTCTTGACACAACATCCTCTCTTCTCTTATTTTGTAGCATTTTGACACAAGCTGGACTTGAGTTCCCATCCACTAGTTCCACCTTCTTCCTTGGGCATCAAAGTTTTGTAACAAAGTAGTTAAGCCTTGTAACTAAAGATCAATATTCTAGTTCCTTCATGCAGTCTCGGTTCCTTAATTTGTGGATCTAAGTTTTTGATTGAGAGGAAAATGTGCATGGCATGTCTATATGTACTTTTGGGCTATATTTTGTAAAGGTTGTCTCATTGAAGGAAGATTAGCCACCTGATGATAGAAAATAGGAATCATAGTCTTAGGATTTCATGAATTGTTAGCACATACTTTGAAAGTTCAATTGAACTAGGATACATTTTACAATTTTATACAGTTTACATGTTAACTTTGGACCTCTTTGATAAGATTAATGAATCATAATCAATATATATGCTAGTGAGTTGTTGTGCCTAATTTTTTTCTATTTGATGCAAATTAATAGAGAAACCTGGATTCAAGATTATCTCATTGAATTATTTGTGAATGAAACTGTTGTTATGTCTATTTGATCTGGGTTTTAATGATGAGTGAATGATATGTTTTGAATCTTAAAGTAAAGGTTTTAGTGAATGATTGTGGTTGTTGAATTAGCACTATGAATTTATGCAATGGTGTAGATTATTCTATGGATTGCATCATGTTGTGGTTTTGGTTGGATAAAGAAACACTCATTATTGATATGCATGTCTAGATATTAAGAAGTTTTATTCATATTATACTATTTTAAAGCTCTGATCTATCTTTTATATTTATTTTAACCCCCCCAACATAGGTTAGTTGATCTAATGTAGTTTTGTTCCTTATTGCCAACAAAGTCCCCTTGAACATTACAATTACATTGACCGTTGAGCAATATCAGCATAATTGAGAATGAACTACCTGGACCTTGAGAGTTAGATTACTATATGTTGTATTTCTTTTTTAGGAGAAATAGAATAGAGATATTCTATTTAATTTTGTTGTGTTCTTTTGACCATAAAAACCTCCCTCATTCCCTCTCTACTTCTCTCTTTCTACCTCTCCTTCCCTCTCTAATTATTTTTTATCTCCCCTCGCCCTCCCTCTCTCTATCTCACACACTCACTCACTAGATGTCTCCTTCCCTACCTTTTCCCATATCCACTCTCTATCTCTCCTCTCCCTCCCTCTACCTCTCTCTATCACTCTCTCTCCCTCCTCCCTCACCCTCTTTCTCTCTCACTCTCTCCTCTCTATCTCACCATTCTCTATTTCCCTCTCTATAACTCTCTCCTTCTCTATATAGCACCATTCTCTCTCTACTTATATTTATCTCACCTATCTTTCTTCACCTCTCCCTTCCTCCCCTCTCTCACCCACCCTCCCTCATTCCCTCTATCTCTATCTCTCTATACTTCTCTCTATCTCACCTATCCCTCTCTATCCACATATCCCTCCATCACTCCCTAGCACACTCTCTCTATTGCTCTCTATCACACCTCTCTCTCACATCCCTCTCTCTCCCTCCATACCTCTCCTTCCATCTATCCTTCCTTATCTACTCTTTATTTCCCCATGTCTCTCTACCTCTCTTTCCCTCTCTACTTATCTTTATCTCCTCTTTCCCTTCCAACCTCTCTCTCTCCCCAATCTCTCTCCCCCTCTTTCTCTCTCCCCCTATGAGGGTTGAGGGTGTAAGGTTTAGTGTTTAGGGTATAGGGTTGAGGTTATAGGTTTAAGTGTATAGTTTATATGGATTAGGGTTTAGGATATTAGCTATAAAGTTGAGGGTATAGGGTATAGGGATGAGGGTTTAGGGTTTAGGGTTTAATGTATAGGGTTGAGGGTTGAGGGATATTGTTTAGGGTTGATGGTATAAGGTTAAGTGTATAGGGTATATGGATTAGGGTTTAGGATATTGGGTATATGGTTGAGGGTATTGGGTGGAGGATATTAGGTTTAGGGTTGAGGGTTTAGGGTTTAGGATTTATGTATAAATTTGAGGGTTGAGGGTATAAGGTTAAGTGTATAGGGTATAGGGATTAGGGTTTAAGATATTATGTATAGGGTTTAGGGTTTAGGGTATATGGTATAGGGTTAAGGCTTGAGAGTAGGTTTTTTCGTTTAAGTATAGGGTTGAGGGATAGTGTTTAGGGTTTAGGGTATAAGGTTGAAGGTATAGGGTATAGGGATTAGGGTTGAGGGTGTAGGGTTTAGGGTTTAAGGTATAGAGTTGAGGGTTGATGGATAGTGTTCAAGGTTGAGGGTATAGGGTTAAGTGCATAGGGTATAGGGATTAGGGTTTAGAGTATTGGGTATAGGGTTGAGGGTATTGGGTTTAGGATTGAGGGTTTAGGGTTTAGCGTACAAGGTTGAATGTAGGCTTTAGGGTTTAAGTATAAGGTTGAGGGATGATGTTTAGGGTTTAGGTTATAAGGTTGAGGGTATAGGGTATAGGGATGAGGGTTTATTGTTTAATGTATAGGGTTGAGGGCTGAGGTATAGTGTTCAGAGTTGAGGGTATAGGGGTAAGTGTATAGGGTATAGAGATTAGGGTTTAGGATATTGAGTATAGGTTGAGGGTATTGGGTTTAGGGTTTAGGGTTTAGGGTTCATGGTTTAGGATATAAGATTTAATGTAGGGTTTAGGGTTTAATTATAGGGTTAAGGGTTGAGGGATAATGCTTAGGGTTTAGAGTATAAACTTTAGGTATAGGGTTTAGGGTTTAAGGTATAGGATTGAGGGTTGAGGGATAGTGTTCAGGGTTTCAAGGGTATAAGGTTAAGTGCATAAGGTATAGGGATTAGGGTTTATGATATTAGTTATAGGGTTGAGGGTAATAGGTTTAGGGATTAGTGTGTAGGGTACAAGGTTGAATGTAGGGTTTAGGGTTTAATTATAGGGTTGAGGGATAATGTTTAAGGTTTAGGGTATAAGGTTGAGGGTATAGGTTATAGGGATGAGGGATGAGGGTTTAGGGTTGAGTTTTTAAGGTATAGGGTTGAGGTTTGAGGGTAGTGTTTAGGGTTGATGGTATAGGGTTAAGTGTATAGGATATAGGGATTAGGGTTTAGGATATTTGGTATAGGATTGAGGGTATGGGTTTAGGGTTGAGGGTTTAGGTTACAAGGTTGAATGTAGGGTTGATGGTATAAGGTTAAATTTTATAGGGTATAGGGATTAGGGTTTAGGATATTGGGTATAGGATTTAGGGTGTAGTGTTTAGGGTATAAGGTATAGGGTTAAGGGTTGAGAGTGTAGGGTTTAGGGTTTAAGTATAGGGTTAAGGGATAAGGTTAATGGTATAGGTATAAGGATGAGGGTTGAAGGTGTATGATTTAGGGTTTATGGTATAGGTTTGAGGTTTGAGTGATAATGTTCAGGGTTGAGGGTATAGGGTTAAGTATACAGGGTATAGGAATTAGGGTTTAGCATATTGGGTATAGGGTATAGGGATTGGGGTTTAGGATATTTGGTATAGAGTTGAGGGTATTGGGTATAGGGTTGAGGGTTTAGGTTACAAGGTTGAATGTAGGGTTGAGAGTTGAGGGTATAAGGCTAAGTGTATTAGGTATAGGCATTAGAGAGGGAAAGAGGGAGGGAGGGAGAGAGAGATAGAGGTGAGATAGAGAGAGAGAGGAGGGAGGGAGGAAAAGGGATGAGGGTTAATTGTATAGGGTATAGGGATGAGGGTTGAGGGTGTAGGGTTTATGGTTTAAGGTATAAGGTTAATTTTATAGGGTATAGGTATTAGAGATAGAGAGAGAGAGAGAGAGGGAATTCTCTAGTAGAGAAAGATGGGGGAGAGAGAGGGAGAGAGGGGGAAGGAAGGAGGGAGAGGTAGATATGGAGAGAGATAGAGAGAATTATATAGGGAAGCATAGATAGAGAGGGGTAGGAGGGAGGGAGAAGTAGAGAGAGAGGTGATATATACAAAGAGAGAATGAGGGAGGGAAGGAAGGAGGGATTGAGGGAGAGAGAAGTAAGATATAGAGAATGAGAGAGGGAGAGAGAGGGGAGAAGGAAGGTGGAGAAATTGAGAGAGAGAGAGAGGGAGAGAGAGTGAGGTAGAGAGGAATATGTTAGATAGAGAGAGGTAGAGAAAGAAGGTGGGTGGGAGGAAGGGAGAGAGAGAGTGAGAGCTAGGGAAGGAGAGAGAGTGGGAGAGATAGGAAGGGAGAGAGAGGTGAGATAGAGAGAAAGGTGATATAAAGAAAAGTAGAGGGAAGAGGAGAGAGAGAGAGAGGAAGGTAGAGAGATTGAGAGATAGGAGGGAGGGAGAGAGAAAGGTAGATAGGGATAGGTTAGAGAGTAGAGAGGGCAGGTGTTTGGGAGGAAGGAAGAGAGAGAGATAGATATGGATGAGGGTTGAGGGTGTAGGGTTTAGGGTTTAAGGTATAGGGTTGAGGATTGAGGGATAGTGTTTAGGATTCAAGGTATATGGTATAGGGTTATGGTTTAGAATATTGGGTATATGGTTGAGGGTATTGGGTTTAGGGTTGAGGGTTGAGGGAAAAAGGTTGAATGTAGGGTTTAGGGTTAAATTATAGGCTTCATACTAGTGGGTTTATAGTTTAGGCATAATGTTTAGGGTTGAGGGTCAAGGTTAAGTGTACAAGGTATAGGGATTAGGGTTCAAGATATTTGGTATAGGTTATAGGGTAAAGGGTTGAGGGTATAAGGTATAGGGTTAAGGGTTGAAAGTGTAGATTTTATGGTTTAAGGATAGGGTTGAGGGATAATGTTTAGGGTTTAGGTTATAAGGTTGAGAATATAGGGTATAGGAATGAGGGTTGAGGGTGTAGGGTTTAGGGTTTAAGGTTTAAGATATAGGGTTGAGGGTTAAGGGATAGTGTTTAAGGTTGAGGGTACAAGGATAAGTGTATAGGGTTGAGGGTATTGGGTTTACGATTGAGGGATTAGGGTACAATATTGAATGTAGGGTTTAGGGTTTAATTTTATGGTTGAGGGATAATTTTTAGGGTTTAGCTTAAAAGGTTGAGGGTATAGGGATGAGGGTTGAGGGTGTAGGGTTTATGGTATAGGGATTATGATTTATGATATTTGGGATATGGTTTTGGATATTGAGAGAGAGGGTGAAAGGGAGAGAGAGAGAGGGAGAAGTAGACAGGGAAGGAGAGAGAGACAAAGAGAGGTAATAGAGAGAGAAGTAGAGAGTGAAGGAGGAAGGTGGAGAGATTGAGAGAGAGGAGGGAGGGAGAGAGAGGTAGAGATGGATAGGTTAGATAGAGAGTAGAGAGGGAAGGTGGGTGGGAGGAAGGAAGAGAGAGGGAGGGAGGGAGAGAGAGAATTGAGACCCCATTTCTTTGAGGCATAAACACATTAACAAGGTAGTGCTTGTTGTATGAAAAATGCCTCAAAGAAATGGGGTCTCACAGTGATGTACATCACCATGAGACCCCATTTCTTTGACATTTTTTCATATAATGAGCACTACCTTGTCAATGTTATCACATTAACACATTGACAAGATAGTGAGCTTAGTGCTCATTGTATCAATAATGCCTCAAAGAAATGGTGTCTTCTAGTGATATACATCACCATGAGACCCCATTTATTTGAGGCATTTTTACATACAATGAGCACTACCTTGTCAATGCTACTGCATTGACGCATTGACAAGGTAGTGCTCGTTGTATGAAAAAGATTCCTCAAGGAAATGGGGTCTCGTTGTATGAAAAAGATTCCTCAAGGAAATGGGGTCTCACAGTGATGTACATCACTGTGAGACCCCATTTCCTTGAGGAATCTTTTTCATACAACGAGCACTACCTTGTCAATGCTACCACATCGATGCATTGACAAGGTAGTGCTTGATGTATGAAACAAATGCCTCAAAGAAATGGGATCTCACGGTGATGTTTTTTCATACAATAAGCACTACCTTGTCAATGCTACTACATTGACACATTGACAAGGTAGTGTTCATTGTATGAAAAAATGCCTCAAAGAAATGGGGTCTCATAGTGATGTACATCACCATGAGACCTCATTTATTTCAGGCATTTTTCATAAAATGAGCACTACCTTGTTAATTCTACCGCATTGACGCATTGACAAGGTAGTGCTCGTTGTATGAAAAAGTGCCTCAAAGAAATGGGGTCTCACAGTGATGATGTACATCACCGTGAGACCCCATTTCTTTGAGGCATTTTTCATACAATGAGAACTTCCTTGTCAATGCTACCACATTGAAACACTGACAAGGTAGTGCTCGTTTTATAAAAAATTCCTCAAAGAAATGGGGTCTCACGGTGATGTTTTTTCATACAACGAGCACTACCTTGTCAATGCTACCGCATTGACGTATTAACAAGGTAGTGCTCATTGTATGTAAAAATGCCTCAAAGAAATGAGGTCTCATGGTGATGTACATCAATGTGAGACCCCAATTCTTTGAGTCATTTTTATACAAGAAGCACTATTGTCAATGCTATTGCATTGATACATTGGCAAGGTAGTGAGCTTAGTGTTGATTGTATGAAAAAATGCCTCAAAGAAATGGGGTCTCATGGTGATTACATCACCATGAGACCCCATTTATTTGAGGAATTTTTTTATACAACGAGCACTACCTTAAATCACCGTGAGACCTCATTCCTTCAACCCATTTTTTCAAACAACCCACTAGGTTGGCAAGCTAGTGGGCCCACTAGCTTACCAATTCGGTAAAATTTACAAGGTAAGTTGGGTTGTTTGAAAAAATGGGTCCAAGAAATGGGGTCTCTTGGTGATAAAATGGGTCCAAGAAACGGGCTTGGACCCATTTTATCTCTAGGAGACCCCATTTCTTGGACTCATTTTTTCAAACAACCCACTAGGTTGCCAATTTCACCGAATTGGCAAGCTAGTGGGCCCACTAGCTTGCCAATTTGGTGAAATTGGGAATGTAGTGGGTTGTTTGAAAAAATGACTCCAAGAAATGGGGTCTCTTGGTGATGTAAATAATTAGGAGACCCCATATCTTGGACCCATTGTTCAAACAGGTCAAGTTAGACTACATTTCCAATTTCAACGAATTGGCATGCTAGTGGGCCTATTTGAAAAATGGGTCCAAGAAATGGGGTACATCACCGGGACACCCCATTTTTTCAAACAGGCCAAGTTATTTTTCCAATTTCACCGAATTGGCAAGCACTAGCTTCCCAATTCGGTGAAATTGGCAACATAGTGGCTAGCTTGCAAAAATGGGTCCAAGAAATGGGGTCTCCTGGTGATGTTGCCAATTTCACTTAATTGGCAAGCTAGTGCGCCCACTAGCTTGCCATTTCGGTGAAATTGGCAACCTAACTTAGTCTATTTGAAAAAATGGATCCAAGAAATGGGGTCCCCTAGTGATTGTTTCAAACAGGCCAAGTTAGGTTGCCAATTTCTTGGACCCATTTTTTCAAACAGGCCCACTAGCTTGCCAATTCGGTGAAATTGGCATTCTTGGACCCATTTTTTCAACACAGGCCAAGTTAGGTTGCCAACTTCACTGAATTGGCAAGGTAGTGGGCCCACTCACTTTCCAATTCAATGAAATTGGGAACATAGTGGCCTGTTTGAAAAAATGGGTCCAAGAAATGGGGTCTCCCGATGATGTAAATCATCAGGAGACCCCATTTTTTGGAACCATTTTCTCAAATAGGCCAAGTTAGGTTGCCAATTTCACTGAATTAGCAAGCTAGTGGGCCCACTACCTTGCCAATTCAGTGAAATTGGGGATGTAGTGGCCTGTTTGAAAAAACAGATCCAAGAAATGGGGTCTCCCAATGATTTACATCACCGAGAGACCCCATTTCTTGGACCCATTCTTTTAAACAGGCCATGTTAGGTTACCAATTTCACCAAATTGGTAAGCTAATGGGCCCACTAGCTTGCCAATTCAATGAAATTGGCAACATAATGACCTGTTTGGAAAAATGGGTCCAAGAAATGGGGTCTCCTAGTGATTTACATCACCGGGAGACCCCATCTCTTCTACCCATTTTCTCAAACAAGCCACTATGTCCCCAATTTCATCAAATTGGGGACATAGAGGCTTGTTTGAAAAAATGGGTCCAATAAATGGGGTCTCCTGATGATTTACATCACTGGGAGACCCCATTTTTAGAAAAAGGCCAAGTTAGACTACATTGTCAGTTTCACCGAATTGGAAAGCTAGTGGGCATGTTTGAAAAATGGGTCCAAGAAATGGGGTACATCACCGGGACACCCCATTTCTTGGACCCATTTTTTCAAACTAGCCACTATGTTAACAATTTCACCGAATTGGCAACCTAACTTGGTCTATTTGAAAAAATGGGTCCAAGAAATGGGGTCCCCTGATGATTGTTTCAAACAGGGCAAGTTAGGTTGCCAATTTCTTGGACCCATTTTTTCAAACAAGCCCACTAGCTTTCCAATTCGGTGAAATTGGCATTCTTGGACCCATTTTTTCAAATAGGCCAAGTTAGGTTGCTAATTTCACCGAATTGGCAAGGTAGTGGGCCCAACTAGCTTTCCAATTCAGTGAAATTGGGAACATAGTCTCCTGCTTGAAAAAATGGGTCCAAGAAATGGGGTCTCCCAGTGATGTAAATCATTGGGAGACCCCATGTCTTGGACCCATTTTTTCAAGCAGGCCAAGTTAGGTTGCCAATTCGATAAAATTGGGGACGTAGTGGCCTGTTTGAAAAAATAGGTCCAAGAAATGGGGTCTCGATGATGTAAATCACCAGGAGATCTCATTTCTTGGACCCATTCTTTCAAACGATCCAAGTTAGGTTTCCAATTTCTCTAAATTGGCAAGCTAATGGGCCCACTAGCTTGCCAATTTAGTGAAATTGGCAACGTAGTGACCTGTTTGAAAAAATGGGTCCAAGAAATGGGGTCTTTCGGTGATGTAAATCACCAGGAGACCCCATTTCATCACTAGGAGACCCATTTCTTGGACCCATTTTTTCAAACAGGCCAAGTTAGGTTGCCAATTAAGTGAAATTGACAACCTAACTTGGCCTGTTTAAAAAAATGGGTCCAAGAAATGGGTTCTTCCAATGATGTACCCCATATCTTACACCCATTTTTTCAAATAGTCCCATTAGCTTTTGAATTCAGTGAAATTGGCATTCTTGAACCCATCTTTTCAAGCAGATCAAGCTAGGTTGCCAATTTCACTGAATTGGTAAGCTAGTGGGCCCACTAGCTTCCCAATTCGGTGAAATTGGGAATGTAGTGGCCTGAAAAAATGGGTCGAAGAAATGGGTCTCCCAGTGATGGGAACATAGTGGCCTATTTGAAAAAATGGGTCCAAGAAATGGGGTCTCCCGATGATGTACATCATTAGGAGACCCCATTTTTTTCAAATAGGCCAAGTTAGGTTGCCAATTCGGTGAGATTGGAAACCTAACTTGGCCTGCCAATTTCACTGAATTGGCAAGTTAGTGGGTCCACTAGCTTGCCAATTAAGTGAAATTGGCAACCTAACTTGGCCTGTTTGAAAAAATGGGTCCAAGAAATGGGGTCTCTCAGTGATTTACATGAGTTGTCATATGGTGCATAGTGCAATACATGCTATACATAAAATCATTAGGTACATGTCTTTGGGCAGTACACACCCAGAATTGAAGAAGTAAGAATTTAGTATCAATAATTCATGGTTAACAAAAGGCAGTTCATTATAGGTGAGTAGGTCAAAAGTAAAACATATATGTGTGGATGGAGAGGAGCAGTGTAACTATATCTATGAAGTTTTATGGCTTGTTGGTCCATATAAAAGAGAAAGGACACCCATATAGTGTGAGAACATCTATTTATTACAGTTTAGGAAAATTCAAAAGCACCCTCTAATTAAGGATGTAAAATATTTAGAACATAGAAATGATTTGCTTGTGTGTATACCCATTCTTATGGGAGATTGCAAGGATGGATCTATTTTGAGAAATGGTACCAATTTCTTTGTAGATGGAATTTGTGGAGGCTAGATTGATGATGGCTCCCCTAGGTTAGGGAAGAATTGTGGTACTAATGGCAATGTAGTAGGCAATAGTGATAATGACCGTCCCTATTTCTCTAGGATGGGGGATGTAAATATTATATTATAGAAATGAAAAATTCTTAGAAGATTGGTCAACAAGGTTAGGAAATTGTAATAAAAGTCCATCTCATGTGATAATTGAAGACATGAGAGTTTTGACATGCAAAAAACTTATATTGTAATTGTGTGTCCTCCAAACATGAAAGTATGGAATAACTGGGATGTAACCAAGAATGAGGGGGTCATGCATGCTTCCACTATTTTCTCAAAGTGCAGAAGTAGAGAACCCAAGGCCACATATGATTTTCCTAATAATATTTATATTCAAATCTGTGGCAAAAACACTGGATGTGAACAACCTTTAGATGGATTGAAAACACCATGCGTGTCACCTAAAAAGAGGAAGTATCCCTTCTTATTAGACTTTTATGCCGATGAAGATGTTTCCTATAATAGAGAGAATAAAGCTAGTGTGGGAATACATTTTTTCCTTTCAGATTCTGTGGGGAAGTCCCATGGAAAACAACCCGAAGATGATGAGAGCAATTCAATCAAGAATCCAATAAAAGGGAATATTTCTTATGGAAAGGAGCAAGGAGGTGTGGGTAAAAATAATTATGCTCTAGGAATTTTTGCCCATGCTATAACTACTTTTGGCTAAGTCATGAGTATTGTGTAGAATGTGGTAGATATATTTGTGATGTGGTTGGTAAAGCTCCTTATTATTGTAGCCAAGTGGTATGCACTGGATGCTACTCAGTGTGTAAAGAGTTAGCTGCTAGCTCATTTGATCATATTGAATATGGAAATGATTGCTTAGAACCATTAAAAGATGAATTTACTAATTACAAGTCACAAAGTAAACTCAGTCATGCTGGAAATTTAAAACATTTCACTCACTAGCCATCAAATTCATGCATAAAATTGCATTGTGGGGGTATGGAAATTGTTAATAACAAAGGAAAATGCAATATCTTGGAGCAGGTTGTGGGACAGATTTCTATGAATGTTAATTGTCAACCTATAAGGGAAGAAGAGTTGCAGGATCAAAACACGTTATTTGTTTCCTCACATGTTATCTTGCTAGAGAATTTGGACAAAGATGTGAACTCATCAAATGTATTAAGTATCATTCGCCAAGTAGGTGTGGATTTTTTAAAGGTAATATATGTCTCACCACCTTAAATTTTCTAAAATTTTACAAGAGGCATTTCTTGCTTTGAAGACTAGGAAAGCTTCCAAAGGGTTTCTACATTTTTTTAGAATGAAAACATTATAATTACATCTTCAAAGGGAAGGTAACAGCATGTACTCCCTTTATTTCCCAAGTATTGAATATGAAATGGTATTTGATTGCATGCCATTATTTTTTTAAAAACCTTATATCTCTCATGCCTCTCTAGTTATTTCCCTTGCTCTCTTCCTCTCCCATCTCTGTCTCATAATCACCCATTTTGTAGCTTTCCATCCCTCCTTATCCATCTAGGTCTCTCTCTCTCTCTCCATCTCCCTCCCTCTCTCCCTCTCTCTCTTACTCTCCATCTCCCTCTCAGGCCTTTCCCTCAAGTTGTGAACTTATCTTTCTCATTTCATTCTATCTCTCCCCCCATCTCTCTATCTCTCACCTTTGTACCTCTCTCACACCTCTCTTTCCCCTATCTATCTTTCTCCCTCTCTCCCTCTCTCTCTCACACTCCATCTCCCTCTTAGGCATTTCTATCTTTCTCCCTCCCTCCATATTTGGTCTCTCTCTCACACACACACTCTCTCTCTCTCTCTCCATCTCCCTCTTTCTCCCTCTCTCCCTCTCTCTCTCTCTCTCAACCCTATACCTCATACCCTCAACCCTCATCCCTCAATCCTTAAACCCTTAATCCCTCAGCCCTTAAACCCTCAACCCTTCAACCCTTAAGCCCTCAACCCTCAAACCCTCAACCCTTAAAACTTAAAAACCCTTAATACCTCATCCCTTAAACCCTCAACCCTTAAACCCTTAGTCCCTCAACCCCTAAACCCTCAACCCTTAAACCCTTAATCCCTCAACCCTCTAACCTATATATTAAACCAGGTCAAACCTCAATTCTCAAACCTCTAGCCTATACATTGAACCCTCAACCCTATACTATCAACCCTATACCCTCAACCCTTTACCCTCAACACTTTATCCTCAACCTTATACCCTCAACCCTCAACCCTTAAACCCTTAAACCCTTAATCCCTCAATCCTCTAACCTATACATTAAACCAAGTCAACCCTCAATTCTTATACCTATGCCCTATATATTGGGCCCAAAACCCTATACCTCAACCCTATACCCTCAACCTTATACCCTCAACCCTCATCGCTCAACCCTTAAAGCCTTAATCCCTCAACCCTTAAACCCTCAACCCTTAAACACTTAATCTCTCAACCCTTAAATCCTTAATCCCTCAACCCTATATTGTCAACCCCATTTCTCTGAGGCATTTTTTCATACAATGAGCACTAGATTTTCAATGTGTTAGCATTGACACATTGACAAGGTAGTGCTCATTGTATGAAAAAATGCCTCAAAAAAATGGGGTCTCAGGGTGATGTACATCATCATGAGACCCCATTTTTTTGAGGAATTTTTTCATACAGCAAGCACTACCTTGTCAATGCTACCATATTGATGCATTGAAAAGGTAGTGCTCATTGTATGAAAACAATGCCTCAAAGAAATGGGGTTTGATGGTGATGTACATCACCATGAGACCCCATTTCCTTGAGGCATTTTTTGATACAACGAGCACTACCTTGTCAATGCTACCACATTGAAACATTGACAAGGTAGTGCTCATTGTATGAAAAAATGCCTCAAAGAAATGGGGTCTCATGATGATGTGCATGACTGTGAGACCCCATTTCTTTGAGGAATTTTTTCATACAACGAGCACTAATCTCACTACCTTGTCAATGCAATCGCATTAACAAGGTACTGAACTTAGTGCTCGTTGTATGAAAAATACCTTCATAGAAATAGGGTCTAAACAATGAGCACTAATCTCACTACCTTATTAATATGTCAATGTGGTAACATTGACAAGGTAGTGCTTGTTTTATGAAAAAATGCCTCAAATAAATGGGGTCTCACGGTGATGTACATCATCATGAGACAGTGATTTTTTTAGTGGCTAATATTTGCCAATTGGCTAATAATTGAAATTTGGGAATCCAAAATTGGCTAATAGTTCGAGCTATAACGTGACTTGAATTGCCACATTTTTACAAAATTTTATTATAGTCTTATTCAAATGACCAAAGAATTTATATTGTTAAAAAATTTAACTCAAAAATTTGCCACAATATTCGATACATAATTAGATCAGATTCACCTAAATTTTATAAATTACAGTAGAAATCTATATTAATTCTCCAATAGTATATCATAATTATTAGTTTCTTTAGGACCATATTTTTGATCTTTAGTTTCCACCATTGATTTATAATATAATCTAATGGCCCTTGTTGTATTTCATGAGATAGCATGTACCCAGGACCTATAATGCTCATGGGGCCCATTATTTTGGGTGTCATGAGCATTATAGATTGTGGGTACATTTTATCTCATAGAGTACAGCAAGGGTCGCTAGATCAATTATCTATAAGCAATTTTGAACCCCATGAGAATTACAAATTGTGAGTACATTTTACCTTACATAATAAAATGAGGGCCATTATATTATATTTTAAAACAATGGTAGAAAGTAAATATTATAATCTACCCCTTAAACCCATCGATAATTTCCACCCTCGGGCCCCTACTTTTCTATGAAAATTATTTTTAGATTAGCTGGATTCATAATCATAATTAATGCATTTTCCTATTATTTTTCAAGATTCGCCAAAATTTTCTACAAAATTTTAGTGACGTAAAAAAACTGCCAATAAAATTAATATTTATTTTGAAAAAAAGGAAAGATTCGCCAATATAAATTAATATTTTTTCTTTAAAAAGATGAAAGATTCGCCAGGATTTTACATCTTTTTTTGAGGGGGGTTTCTTAAAGTTATCACTGCCGTGAGACCCCATTTCTTTGAGGCATTTTTTTTATACAATGAGCACTACCTTGTCAATGTTTCAATGTGGTAGTAGGAAGAGAGAGAGGTAAGGAGGAAGGTGGAGATATTGAGAGAGAGAGGAGGGAGGGAGAGAGAGGTAGAGGGATATGTTAGATAGAGTGAAGTAGAGAGGGAAGGTGGCTAGGAGGAAGAGAGAGAGGGGGGAGATAGAGAGGGTGAGATAGAGAAAATTAAAGAGGGAAGGAGGGAAGGAGGAATAGAGGGAGGGATGGAGGGAGAGAGAGGTGATATAGATAGAAGTATAGAGGGAAGGAGAGAGTGTGAGAGAGAGAGGGAAGGAGGAAGGTGGAGATATTGAGAGAGAGAGGAGGGAGGGAGAGAGAGAGGTAGAGGGATAGGTTAGATAGAGTGAATTAGAGAGGGAAGGTGGGTTGAAGGAAGTGGGAGAGGGGGGAGATAAAGAGGGTGAGATAGAGAAAATTAGAGAGGGAAGGAGGGAAGGAGGAATAGAGGGAGGGATGGAGGGAGAGAGAGAGGTGAGATAGATAGAAGTATAGAGGGAAGGAGAGAGTTTGAGAGAGAGGTCTAGAGCATAAGGGATAAACAATAAGTGAGATAGAGTGAGAAAGATGATACAACTTGCTGATTACTAAAATTTGACCTCCTTCTTACTGATATTTGACATGTTGATTACTAAAATTTGGCTGTCTAAAAAATTGTAAGATCTTCAAAAAACTAGAATTTGAATTATAACTCCTAGAGATCTGAAACCACTCTCAAACATCATGAAACTATATACATGAAATATAACTTAAAGTATAAGAAAGTAAATGTCAACTTATACTTAAATGTTTATTTCATGTATATACTTTCCCTAAAAGATAACAAGAAGAAAGATACAAGAAAAAGAGAAGAAAAAAATTCAATGTAGACCAAAACACGAGAACGTTATAACGCGCTTGCGTTTTGGAAATATTTTTTTTATTTCAAAAAATGCACATTTTTTGAACTCAAAATGTGTGTGTTTTTTGTAATTTAAACCATAATGTGAGTGTGTTCTAACGCACTTGCGTTATGGCTTGGTAATGACTAAGCCTAGGCTTGGTCACTACCAACCCATAACTCAAGCGCATTTTACTATAACGTGCTCGTGTTTTTGCTATTTCTGGATGAAAAGGTAAATTGGCCACTTTTTGGCCCCCCATCTTTTTGCACTTACCCAAAAATGGGATGAAAAATATGACAAAGCATTCCAACAACTCAAGATTAACTATTGAAACTCCCTATCCTTATGCCACCAATACCAAATAAACCTTTGATTATGTATATCTTGGCTACATCAGTAGCTCCAGGTGCTCTTCTTGCTTAGCATGATGAAACAGGGAAGGAGAGAGATATTTATTGCATCAGTAGGACCTTGGTGGGATATGAGCTGAACTATTCCTCTGTTGAAAAGGCTTGCTTAGCAATGATGTTCGCTTCATAGAAATTTAGGAACTACATGCTATTGCACCAAGTGAAGCTTATCTCTAAGATAGATCCATTGAAGTATTTGTTATCCAAAGGTACCCTCACAGGATGAATGGCCAAGTGGGTGATGATCCTCACAGAATTTGGCATAGAGTACTTGGATAGAAAGGCTATCAAGGGGCAAGTTATCATAGATCAACTGGAAAAGGCACCTATCTACATAGAAAATCCATTGGTGTTAGAATTTATTGATGAGTCTGTGTTTTCCCTCAGCATAGTGGATCAATGGAAGCTATATTTTAATGGTTCACATGTACAATATGGATCTGGAGTAGGAATTGTCTTCATCACCCCACAAGGTGATTGTATCCCTAAGTCATATCTACTATCTTTCCCATGCACTAATAACATTGTTGAGTATGAGGCTCTTATCACAAGATTGAGGATCACAAATAGTGGTAAATCCAAGAATTGAAGGTCTATGGAGACTCAAGTTGTTTGTAAACCAAGTTAATGATGACTACCAAAGCAAGGATGACAAGGTCATGCCTTATAAAAATATGGTCGAAAGTCTCAAATATTTCTTCATTGACATCACATTCAAGCAAATACCATGGATCAACAATCGAGCAGTTGATGCTATGGAAACTATTGGATCCTTGCTAGATATACTACATAACATTTTGAAATGTGAATTCCTCATCGATCCACTTCTCATCTCCACATTCGAGGTACTAGAATCCAAATTCGTATGTGAAACTATTGGTCCTGTTTCCCCTTGGTATCATGATATCTTTACTTATCTATACAGAGGTATCCTCACATATGACCTTACTCTAAACCTTAGAAAAACTTGTCAGAAGAGCATCTCAATTTGTTTTCTTAGGTGATACCCTTTACCATTGAATTCATAAGGGGACATTATTGTGATGTCTTAACCAAGAGGAAGCTTTGAATGCATTGAAAGAAGTACATGAAGGCATTTGTGGATCGTATTCAAGTGGTATGACCTTGGATAAGAAACTATTAAGGATAGGATATTACTAGCCTACCATGGAACATGAAGCTCATCAATATGTCAAAAAATGCATGCAATGCAAATAGCACGGGGACCTCATCCATGCATCAGCTCAAGAGCTCAGATCAATTGTCACACCTTGACCTTTCTTGTAGTGGGGAATTGACCTCATAGGAAATATCACCCCCACCTCATCCAATGGTCATAAATTTATCATTATAGCCACTGAGTATTTTACAAAGTGGCTTAAAGTGATACCTATTACCTATATCACAAGAAATAAAATATCTAAAGTCATCCTGAACTATCTCATTTTTTGTTATAGTTTTCCCCAAGCCCTTATCACAGACAATGGAACACCCTTTAAAAAATAGCATGTCCATGAGTTATGCCAAAAATTTAACATCCAACACCACTTTTCCACCCCATACTATCCTCAAGGAAATGGTCAAGTTGAGGCTTCAAACAAAACCATCATAAAGATACTCATAAAGATAGTCAATGAAGTTGGTCATGATTGGCATCTCCAATTCAACCCTGCCTTGTGGGCCTATAGAACCAATATTCACTTGCCTACTGGTGCCACACCTTATTCCCTAGTTTATGTAACTTAAGCTATCCTACCTATTGAGGTCAAACTCCCATCGCTTAGAGTGTCATTGTTAAATATCATTACCAATAAGAATATAGGGTTTCCAAATTCAATGAGTTAGAGCTATTGGATGAGTGTCACCTTGAAGCTTTGAATCATTTACAAGATTACCAGAATCGACTCAAAAGGAGCTATAATAAGAAGATCAAAATTTGGTCTTTCCAGGTGGGAAATCTTGTATTGAAGGAGAACCAAAAGAATATGATGGATCTAGATAGCAAAGGGAAGTTTGAGCCTAATTGGTTAGGACCATTTATTTCACAACTAGTTATGGTTTTGGAGCCTATCAATTGTCAAGAATTTTTATGCCTAGGTCTTGAAGGGTATAAATCCAAAAAACCAAAAAACAATAAAAAATAACAAAATCCAAAAAAAAAAGGAAAAGGATTGAAAAAGGTAAAGATAAAAATTGTCCTCTAGCGAAAACCACTTCAGTGGCACTTTGGGAAAGTACCTTGGTGAAAACCTCAAAAAAAGGAACCTTGCATAAATAAGCACCATCTTCCATCCACCATTGACTCTTCGGCTTATCTCACTTTTCCGTCCATTGCCTTCATCCTTCATCCTATTCATCCTATTTATTCCTTCACTCATCAGCGTCTATATCATAGTTGGATATTGAGTAAGTATCATTCTCCCCTTTAGTACTACTTGTCACATTCCTAAGGTCAATTTTTCTTCCCTACATCAAGGTAGTCTATCACATCACATTCGGTCATGTGCCTATACTTGCATCAAATCGGGTTCTTGTATATTGCCTTAAGGTTATTTGTAAAATCCTCAAAATCCAAAACATAGTTGTAAAATCCTCAAAATCCAAAAAACAGTCATAAAATCCTCAAAATCCAAAAAAAAGTCATAAAATCCTTAAAATCAAAAAATAGTTGTAAAACTTCAAAAATCCAAAAACATCCAAAACATTTGTATAGCTCAAGAAATCCAAAAAAAATTAAAATCTTGTAAAGTCAAAAACCCAAAAACATTCAGAACACCTTCAAAATTCCAAAAACATTCAAATCATCCCAAAAATCCAAAAACATCCAAATCATTTCTCAAAACCACAAAAAACATCCAAATCATAGCAAAATCCCTTAACAGGTCTAAAAAGTTAAAAAAGTCAAAAACACTTGTCGAACTATGGTGTCTCTAAGATTAAATGTAGGAAAGGCCATCATCAATGAGCCCCCAAGGCATTAGGTCAGTCTTTAGGAGTCTTTGATAATGAACTGACAATCCATTAATGTTCATATGTCATCAATAAACGGTTGCTAGTCAGAGTCAGTCAAACTATGTTGTCTCTCTACTTACGTAGGTAAGGTCATCACTGATGAGCCCCCGAGGCATTAGGTCAGTTTCCCCTTAGGTCTTGGTCTAACCTTGAAAAACACAAAAACATTTAGAAAACTTAAAAACCCAAAACATCTCAAAACGTTCAAAAATCCTAAACAACCTCAAATAACTTGAAAACTTAAACGTTCACATAATCTCAAAAGACCCCAAAACAACCTCAAAACATTTCAAAATGTCAAAAACATTGAAATATTCTAAAAAGTACAAAATCACCCATCCCATTTCACTTTCACCCACAATAAACTTCCATTCATAATAAATCAATCGTCATCATCAACCTTTGGTAAAACAAGTGAAAACAAGTATAACAAACAGTAAGGTATGAACTTGGAAGTGTAAAAATATAAAGTCTTGGTCATGAGTAAACAAGTTGGCTAACATTTGTATCAATGGCCTATCAAACAATTAGTTTTAGTTAAAACATATGATAACATGTCCTAGGATACATCTTTCCTACAATGGACATCATCATCAAAAATCATCTTAGTTAGGTTACTTTGGCAAGAGATATGAATAACATTGATTGTTTGTTCATTTTGATCTTTTCTTTTCCAATGACCTCTCGATGATGTCTATCAAAATGATTTAGAGAGAAAGGAATGGGGCATCGATCATTATCTTTTGTTTGCTATGCTTGTTGGATGTTCTTGTAATACAACCTCGGTGAATACTTACCTTGTGTGTGCAGGGTAGTCTCAAGTGAAACAATGGCTAGGACATGTTAGGTTTCTCATACCTTTTATGTGTTAGTATCATTACTTCAATGGCTTATTCTTTGACATGGTCAAAAAAGGTTTTTGTATGTTGGGTATGAACAAGGACACTCCTATCTATTTGCAGAGTCAAAGTCCATCAGATTAGATATAACATCATCCTAGTTATCAATACCGTGATGCATTGTATCTATTTTTCTATATCAAAATGAATGATATGATGAAGTTATCCAAATCCAAGAAACAAGAAAATCTTCACTCTCATCACCATATCTAATAAAGTCTCAAATTATTATAGGCTTGTTGGACTTCTGAAGCAATCTTAAAAGTAATGGTTAATCCACCCATCTTATTCTTCTATCCTCTTTTTGTGCTAACATGGTATCACGACAATCAAAAATAATAATAAATACATCCATCCTACATCCACAAACCATCATTATACATACATCCTACATAATCATAATCATAACATATTACATAGAAATACACAAAAATAAATGCATCTCATAGCATGAACATCTTGCATCATCACTGCATATCACATAGAAAAGATACTAGAAAAACAAATCATCCATTGCATTTGCATTCATAAAATAAATTATACATATGCATCCATATAGCATCACATCATAAATAAAACACATACATACTATGCATAATACAGGTATGCCCCATCATAAGCATCTGCATCATATCATAAACATATGTGTCCATCCATACATAAACATGAGCATAAAATAAAGAACATCATATCATAAATATTGCATTTGAAGTCATCTCATATGTATATCAAAAAATAATGATTTTCATGGTACAAATCGAGAGTAATATGCGATATCATCAAAATAAATATAGGAGGCTATCAAAAATCAGTCGATGAATGGATATACATCAGTGTAATCAGGCTATAGATAGAAAAAGTGTCTACATATATAACACAGAGCTATCCTCTTCTCTGTCTATTATTGTGTTGTGATGGTTGTTGATGTCTTGAGGGCTACTTAATTGATGGTACCCCACTCGAGCCACTCAATGCAACCCTATTCCTATGTGAAAATTTTTGCCATCACCGATGAGAAGGAACCTCTCACTGATATAAGGTATGATAATATGTGGCCTTTGTTATAGCCTGGCCATAAATCATGGGTGATACTACCTGTCCCTTCATCTGGGCCAACTGTGAGTCTGATTGTTGCCTCCCAGTAGTCTCCTAAGCCAACTGAACAGCCAACTATTATACCTATTTCCACTCATAATCCCACTCCTGGCGATATTCGTCGTGGTCCTATATAGCTTGATCCCTCTTGGCTATAAGGACCTAAACCTATGCATCTCATGGGTCAAGACCCTATCACTGCTACTAATGTTTCCATGGTGGTGGTGGTGGAGGTGCATGCTATCGTAACATATGAACCCTCAAAGGAACCTGCCCATCATGTTATCCATCTCTTGGCATCTGTCCATCATGGCCATCTTGAGGTCCCTCCTGCTGCCCATCTCTAGAAACCTATTGACCATGAGGCTACTACTATTCTCTACCTCTGCCCCTACCTTTGCCTCATCCTGCTGTTGGATTCATGAGTCTCACAGGAGCATATTGAGCAACCCAATTTGTGTAGGCCTGTGTAATGTCAGGATCATCAGGTCCTCCTGCATATTCCCATGCCAGGGGTTGAATGTGAGAAAAATTATGAATGAATACCTATGGGTCCATAGTAGCACCCCAATCTATCTCTCGAGTAGTGCATGCATAAACAACTATATATCTAGGAGGAAGAACATCATGAGGCTCTCTGAACTTCCTTGCAACTCTGTCTGACAAATATCGCTCAATAATGTGATGATTTTGACCCATGATCCATTGGGTCTGTCATGCATAGAATAGCTCATTTTGATCATCATCTTAGGTAGGCATCAAAATCCAAGTTCACCA
The DNA here is from genome assembly GCA_007258455.2 of Sequoia sempervirens. Taxonomy (NCBI): domain Eukaryota; kingdom Viridiplantae; phylum Streptophyta; class Pinopsida; order Cupressales; family Cupressaceae; genus Sequoia; species Sequoia sempervirens. The sequence continues at coordinate 88,785,105 of VDFB02000017.1, read as the reverse complement.
TCTAAAGGAGGCCATATCATTGATGACTCGGCAGCAATAAGAAATCCCCATCACTCCAGCGTGATAAAGTGTGATCATTGCTCAATAATTGTACACCACAGGCTCGTCAGGATCTATAGGGACCAATCCAACTATAGGCCTAAGCATGAAAATGTGCTTTGATGCCCAAATGTGAAGCAAAGTCAATCCTATAGACAAGCTCTGCTTCTAAAGGTACATAACCTGGTGCATGTCATGATATAGTGAAACAAGGATAACTGGTCCCCAAGCATAAACTGTCATGTCATCCACCATGCCCTCAAGCACTAGACCCCAGCTAACACTGAAACCATGGCTACACCTATCCAGAACAAGAACACCTGTAATCAATCCAGGTATGACTAGGACCAAATCAGGTACTCAGCCTCAATGTCTCCACAAGTCAATCTGATAGCTATCCAACCATGGAGATTTTGCATCCAAAATTCTAAATAAAGCCTCTAAACCAAGATATATATCATGGATTACTTGAGCACCATCGATTGAAACTCATAGAATGTTCCAAACATCCTCCAATGTGATTGTAGCCTTCCCTATCGAGAGGTGGAAGAAAGAAGTCTCTGAGTGCCAACACTCGACCAACATGGTCATCATTGCCGAGTACAAATCTTGGGCACGTGGGAAACAAATCCCAAACCGACAGCTCCTAGAAATAAAATTTCATTGTCTTCGAACTAGTCCACCCATCGCAAAAAACTAGGTTGGAACTCTTGAGACATGAGCGGGCACATAGTCTCTTGCACAAACAAAGCGCAAAGTGTGAGAAATGCTAAAAACCTAAAATTTTCCAAGTTTGAGGTCCTAAACTAGCAAGTGTGCTACTTTTTACAAGTGGACTATTGTTTCAAATTAGCATATGCGTGACACTTTTGACAAGTGAGCAATTGTATTATAGGTGCATCACTATTTACAACTGCACAACATTGGCCCAATTTGCAATTGTGCGACCCTGGGACAAGTTCACCAACATTTACATATGCACAGCTATATGAAACCCTAACTAATGCATAATGGTTTTTCAACTACATCACTATCCTACAAATGTGCTAGGGTTCTTAACTAGTGTGTTGAAAAAGAAACGTGCAAGTATTTCATGAGGTGCATCGTACTTCTGCAAGTGCATTATTGGGTGCATAAGTGCACTGCCGACTGTAACAAGTACACCATTGAAATAGCAGCGCACTTTTTTGACCTATTTTAACGTAAAATTAAAGCATAAAAACACGTGCGAGGAAAATTTTTTTAGGGTGCATACCAGGAGTCCTGTGTCCACTAGAACTCACAAACTCTATCTATGAGGTGTTGGGGGAGCTCATGATCAACCATTGTCTCAATTTCTCAGAGCAAAATCTATCAAGTCTTCAAAAGAAAAGTTTGCAAATGAGGGGAAATGCCTCCCAAACTCATATTTAAGCTTGAAAATAAGGGTTTTTTACCTAATTGAAGGGTGGAAGTGGGGTTTTTTGTTAGTTTTTATCCATTTTTTAGCTTGGCAACCTATTTTGAGGTGTTTTTTAGCATCCTGAGCCTATTTTCGTATTTGTTTCGAAGTTGAACCTATGTTTTATTGTTTTTCATGATCTCAACCTAAAAATCAAATTTTTCCCTCGATCTCTCAAGGGGGCAATATACTAGCATAATTTATTCCATTGGGGAATTGTGGGGCATCTGAAAAATCATGAATTTTTAAATTTTTGATCTAAGCAGTAGCGTTAATCTAAAAGTGTTAGTCTTTGAACCAATGTAATAGGTACCTCATTTCAAAGAGGGGAAAAATGTAGACACTTAAAATTATCCTAATCGATATTACACATTCGAGCTCAATTACTAACACTATTTTTCATCCCAATTTAACCCTTTTCAACTATTTAATTAAATAATCTTAATTGTTTAATTAATTTCATCAATTTCTTCTATTAATCAAATAATCAACATTATTAGATTAATTCACCTCTTCCATATTAATTTTCATCAAATTTAATTAAATAATGTGAATTATTTGATTAAATTCTCTAAGTCCTCTCATTTGATTAAATAATCTTAATTATTTAATTAAATGTCATTAATTCCCTCTTTTTAATTAAATGAGATTTTTTTTTATTAAATCTTTTAATTCCTCCATCTTGCATAATTAAATAACATTCTAATTAATTAATTGACTAATTTATTTCATCCCTCCAATTTCTCCCACTTGTAAAGGAATATTCCCATGGAATATTCCTCCAATTCAAATTCAAACTATTTCCCTCCAACATGGAAGTATCTTGCACATTCCTCCTAATTTTAGGATTTTTCTTTCTTCAAATCAATTTCATCCCTTGATTAATTGCATCAATCCATGTGATTATTCAATCTCTGCCATGGATTGAATCCTTGATCCATGCCAATTCTACTCATCAATTTACATCCATTGATTAGTCAAATCGATCTTGACCATTAATTCACTCAAAATTCCTATAAATAGCCTTCATTTCATGAGAAATTTCATCCACATTCATTTAGATCAATTAGACTATAGAAAATTTTAGAGCATTTCTTGAGAGTATTTAGCAATTTAGCATTCAATTTCAAGCATTTTTTCCATTTGAGCATCATCAAAATATTGTTTCAATCAATGGGATTGGGAAAGGGGTGACATTCCACGTTAGTTCAGTACCAATCCCCTAATGGGATCAAGTTTCCATTGGTTAATTAGTTTCCTTTATCAAATTTGAGTTCATTTCATGTTTCATGGCTTATAGTTAATTTATTTCAAAGATTTCATTGGGAATGTGGTTTGATTTGTTCAATTGATTGTTTAATTGCATAATTCAATTTTATTTGATATAATTTATAATCATGTTCACAGTAGCATTTGCTTTCAAATATCCTTAGATATCTAATTGAATTCATTCTTCCTCTCCATAGCTCATATGGTGTTTTATAAGACTTAGGTCTAATCTGAGCTCTGTTCAAATTATATATTGTAGTTTGAATTGCTTCTCTCCAATACATATCTGGTAGATTTGCTTGACTCAACATTGTTCTTTCCATATCTAGTATAGTTTGGTTCTTCCTTTCTGCAACTCCTTTTTGTTGTGGAGTCCTAGGAGTAGAGAATTGCCTCCAAATCCCATGCTCTTCACAGAATACATCATACCGGTCAAAATTAAATTCTCCACCTCTATCTAATCTCAAAACCTTGATTATTCTTTTGGTTTCATTCACAACTAATGATTTGAATTCTTTAAACATCTCATATGCTTCTGATTTCTATTTTAGAAAGGTAATCCAAGTCATTCTAGTGTAATCATCAATAAGCATCATGAAATAATATCACTTTGTAGATGTCCTTATTAGTCCATATAGATTCATGTGGATCAAATCCAATGGCTTTGATGCAGAACACTCCTTAGTAGGAAATCTAGACTTTGTATGTTTTCCCTCATGACATAGTTTGCAACTTGTAGACTAAGGTCTCTTGATCTTTGGTATGTCCCAGACCATTCCTATTAAGTTGATCTTTACAATGTCATCACAAATTGATGTGTCTCAATATTCTGTGCTAGATCCAACTTTCTTCTCTTTGTATAGTAAGGTAGTTTTGTCCATTTAGTTCACTAAGATGATATATATCATTGTCAGTCCTACTTCCTTCTGCAATCAACTCTCTAGTATCAAATTTCCATATCTCACAACCTTTGGCACTAAATGAAAGTTGGTAACCTTTTTCACGCATTTGAATAACACTCAAAAGGTTATGCTTTAATCCTTCAACATACAAAACATCATGAGTTTTTGTTCTACCACCGTCAAGACTCAAAGTACCTTTACCAATAATCTTGGCAACAAAATTATTTCTAAGAGTAACAAAGCCTCCATCAATTTTTTTGAAATTCATAAACTTACTTTTGTCTCCAATCATGTCGCTTGAACATCCGCTATCTATAATCCACAAATTATTCTCCTTTTGAGCATGTAATGTAGTCTAAGCAATTATGGACTTATATGACTTCTTCTCTTCTAGTTTCATCTTCCAAACTTTATCTAATTTAGAACTATAACATTCTAACCTAATTATTCGTATTTTTGGTAGAGGAGGACTCAAAAAATTGCTTCTGCAATTTCTAGTAATGTGTCTAATATTTTTGCACTTGTAACAAATAATATTGAGATTGTATAAAATTACAAATACATTATTACTAATGAGGTTATTTATTCATATTTGATCTACTCTACAATCCATAGCCTTATGACCAAAATGATTGCAATTAAAATAGTAACCAAAAAAGAAATGATTGAACCTAGTATTGTACCATTGTCCTCTTGAGGCTTGTCTTCTAGATCTTTTATTCTTCCTGTAATCTCGTAAAATTGCACCCCTTACAATTTCACATACATTCTTTCATTTTCTTTAGTGTCCACTCCCCTAGCACTTGTGTAGGCTCATTCTAGCCCCTACATCAGCCTTTTTCCCTTCTCAGGATGCTCTAGACCCCTTTTTAGCAGCTACCTTTGCATGTCAGCTTTGCGTCAAAACTTGTGCTTTTCCAATTCATATCATTTTGTAGCATGATGTGTCTGGACACTAGCACGTCATGCAAACGTCTGCATGTCGTGCTAGTGTCCTACTATGTTTCAATGTTTAAACAACTGCTTTCAAGCATGTTTTCCTCTTGTCAGCTAATTTTGTTGGTGGTAATAGCTCGGGACACCTTGTAACCACCTGAGAAACTTCTCTTCCCTCTATAAATGTTATATTTTCCATATAATTGGTCTTATGAATCTCTCTAGCTTTGGCTCTAACATTTCTCTCCTCTCTTTCTCTTGTTATCTTGCTTATACAGCTCCCTATAGCTTGCTACAGTAGCCTCAAGATCTTAAACTCTTTTAGCACTCTTTGCAACTCTCTTGGATCTCATGACCCTCTCTCTTGTCCCTGCTCTCTATGTCTTCTTTAAGTCTTGCAACTACTATCTCCCTTAACTTGTGCTTGTGAGCATCTTGGGATTTTACATATCCCCTATCTATTTCATCTCTACTTTGTGATACAGGTTCTCCTCCTCGAGCGGGGATTACTTTTATCACCTACATTTTGTGATACGTGTTCTCCTCCTCGAGTGGGGTTTTCTTTTATCACTCATCACATACTTCATTTCTCTCTATATATCTAGTTATCCATGGAGGTGGGAACACCAAAACAGGGGTTTGACTAAGGAAAACCCCTATACAACCCCAACATTTTCTCTAGATTTTATGTACGTAGATATTGAATACATTCATTTTCTAGAGGCTTCATTACTTGGGTTTTTGTGAGCATTTTCTTTCTTTCCACTCTTTATCTTTATCATCTATACTTTATTTCAGTTCTATTGTATTCTTTTTGTTTTCCTGTACTTTGGAAGTTCTTAATAATTAGATCGCTAGTAGTCACTTTTTTTTTGTCACAAACTTGCTTTTTGGTCCATACAAGATGTCAGCGTGCCTCAGGGATGTCAGTGTTCCACGCTATCATCCCTATGCCATGTTGTCATCCTTTGTCTGAGGGCTCATCATTTTTTCTAGAAAACCTTTGTGATTTGCTCTTTCCTATTCTAGAACTCTCACGTTGTTCCTTGAGGTAGTTTAGGGTAGTTCGCCCCTTGGAAATCTCTTGAGAATAAAGAGACTCATCAGTAACGAATCCCCATTCTTTACACTTCCTTTCTACTTGGATGAAACCATAATTTTTCATTCTTCTATCATTGGTTGTAGCACTTTGTTTAGACTTTGAACTTTCAGAACCAACCTCTTTTGGATCCTTCTTAGCATGCTTCACTAGTTGCTTTATCACATTGTTCTTTGGTTTATCAAAACTAATGCCATTTTTTTATATGTGATGATCTTTGATTATCAATTATTTGTTCCAAGATCTTAGTTCCCTTCCCAAACTTCATCTTTAGCTGATGATTTACTTTGTCAAGATCTTTCATTAGTGAGAGTTTTTACTTCAAGTTTCCCACAGTCCTTTTCTTTTGATAGTAGTCTTTCAGTCAAAACTTCTTCAATCCTTTTTTCTTCTTCTACTTGAACCTTCAAATCAATGATCATATTTTCCACACCCTCAATTTTTTGAGATAAAATTTCCTTAGCCTTCTTCAATAATTGTTTTCTTTAGTATCTTGATCTCCTTTCTGGCACAGAGTAACTTTTCCACAAGATCTACTCCATCATCATTTTTGGAATTCATCTCTGTAGCATCTTCAGTATTTTCCATAACCATGAATACAACCTTCTCATTTTCATCTCCAGATATATCTTCATCTTCATTAGTAGAGTAGCCTTCCTCATTAATGAAGAAACTCTTTTATTTCCTCTAGCCTTTATTCCCTCTTTGAAATTATTTATTTATATGTTAAATTGCTCAATATTGTTAGTCCTTATGAGGACACTTAGCCATAAAATTTCCTACTTCATCACAATTAAAACATTTGAAATGTAACTTTCCTGTATACTTTCTAGAACCTCTTTGTAGCTTTCTAACAAAGTTTTCCTCCTTTGGATTTGATCCAACATATGAATCTAGATCAAATTGCTTCTTGGATGCTCTAAATGCAGCCTCTTTCCTTATTTAATTTTCACTATTAAACCTCATCTCATAGAAAATCAAGATTCCATGTAGTTCAACCATATAAAGAATTTAAATCTTTAGCTTCTTCAACAATAAAAACTTTAGAATCAAATATTCTATGGAGATATTTGAGTATATTTTTTACAATCATGCTTTCCTTCATTTCCTCACCAAGACCTCTAATAGAGTTGACAACTTTATCAACCTAGAATAAAAATGTAGCAATGCATTTTTCCTCCATTTTTTAGAATTTCAAATTGAGCTCTATGAGTTTTAAGCTTTACTTATTTCACCTTGTCATCACCTTCATAGATGGTGTGCAATTTCTCTCATACTTCCTTTGTTGTCCTACACTACATGACCTTCAAAAATTCAAAGTTATATAAACCAAGTAAAATAGCATTCCTAGCCTTGGCATTATTTTCACAAGACTTCTTTCTAGCCTGATCCCTTAGAGGGTTTTTAGGAATTTCATATCCCTCTACAACTAATTTCCAAATTTCAAGACTTAGGGACGTCAAGTATGCTTCCATCCTTACTTTCCAAAAAGTGCAATTGGATCCATCAAAGAGTGGTGCCTTATTTTCAAAAAATCCTTCTTGATTCACTAAGTGTTCCATCCCATATCTACCTTAAGTTGTTAGGCTTCTTCAAAGGAACTTGGCTCTGATACCAATTGAGGGGTACACAATCTACTGAGAGGGGGGTGAATTAGTAGATCAAATCTATTTAAATCTCTTAATCTTCAACACCTATGTCTGAACATGAAACTTGAATCTTCACTACTACTAATCAAGCAACTATCATGAAGACACATTCACATAAGAGAACACTAGATATACGTGGAAACCCAAGATGGGAAAAACCATGGTGGGAATAGTTTCTTGGATCTAGTATCCAAATCTAGCCTCACAAAGCAAGAATATAATAAAGGAATTTAAAATATGAAGTAGGCATTAACCTACCAGAGACACCAATCCCCAAAAGTATCTATAGGCACCAACCTACTAGAGACACCAATCCCCAATATAATAATTGAACATTGACTCTCTGAGTAGAACACCAGTCCTACAGAATTACAATGATAAATTTTGTGGACCTTCAATGTTGAGTAGACAAATTACACCAAGTCTAAAATTACTGCAAACACTCTTCTACTCTTCTTATGATCTTCTAATGATGACGTGCAATTGAGATGCAACTCACATTGAATAACACTATCTCACATAATCGTATCCTTGTATATTCACTCACCGCCTTCTCTTCAATTTATACTTCACCTTCTGGATCTATACAAATGTATGATTAAATACAAGACATTATATTAATATTGTGCCATGTTGGCTAGGGGTCCTAATTAACCAAGATGACATAAGGTGGACCTAAATTCAAAATACATGAAACATGTAATAGGTCGGTCCTAAACCAAATTTGTTGTCGCCAAAATAAAATGATGTTGTGCACTTCCATAGTAACCTTAACCAAGCCCTATCTTAACACCTCATGCTAACCTTGAATTTTGTGCACTACTAGCCATTACTGCACAATTCTCGAACACCAATTGATTGAAAGACAAGCACATAGAGACTTCTATCACTTCAATATTTTTGTATGCTAAACATATCTTTTGAAAACACTAGAATATGATAGAACACGTGTAGACATACTCTCCTCTAAAACTGCAGAGCAAAACTCGCACCCAATAGAGAATACAAAGCACAACTATATTTCAAAAGAAAACACTTTGCATTGAGAAATTAAGTTTCAAAATTCTAGTACATACTTTCAGATTACTTCTATCATAGTTAATAGATTGCATGATATTTCAAGCATACTACAGTCAATACAATACACACATATATCTTGATATCAAATTATGGTATATCTGATTCTACACAACATACTTTCAGAACACATACACTCATCAACTTCTTTTATCAATATAGCTAGCAATATATACTTCTACAACTCAAAATGATATGACAGTAAAATTACCAACATAGACAAGTATGATACTACAACTTCATTTAATTCTCTCTAATCTCTTGAAAAGATTCCTTTGACAATAATGAACTCATTTAACATCAATGGCAAGCTTTGTTCAACACAAGATGGTATGTAGGATATCTTCCCATTCTTGAAAGGAAGATGTGGGAAGAAATATGATGTGTGATACCTCTAAAGAATGCTCGAGTGTCTCTATGTTGATGTCAAAAGGTGTCACACTCCAAATAGGCATTCTAGGCCACACAACTAAAGATGTCAAATCAAAATCTCCAAGATACAAATGTAGAACACACTCAAAAGATAAATATGCTTCCTTTGAAGAAAAATAGACCTCTAAATATTATCCAAAAGTATCCAAACTCATGTCAAGCTGCAAAGAGTAATCATGTAGAGAATGAAAAAGAGGGTTAGAGTATTCCCTCCTAACAACTAAATAAGTATCATCTCCATTAAAGAGAAGATGAATGCAATCAATGGTGTCTCCCAAATTTTAAATGTGAGACTCACAAAATAAACCAACAATGTCTATCAAGTACTTATACCATGTGGCCATTTCTATAAGACGATGAATAGCCTACTTCATTGAATCACAAGGAGTCAAAACTATGAAATCATAAGCATACTCAAGTACAATAGTAGATAAAGAATATGGAACATCAACACATGTCACTCGGTCCTCAGAAGATGAAATTACACCAAGATTCAAATGACCATATTGAATCTCTAAAAAATATTCACACTAGATGCCTAAATGTGAACATCTACCAAATCATTGGGAGAAAAATATGAGAAGGTGTAGATACGATATTGTTGATCAACCTCCCAAACTGTAACTGTATCTCTACTATGTAAATCCTAGATTATGATAGAATTGAGTGTGAACTCAACACTCATGTCTTCTCCACCATGTGTGATATGATAGATAGAAAGGATATTAGTTGGCAATGAAGGCACGCAAAGAACGCCATTAAATGATTTGTCATTTGTATCAATAGATCCCTTACCACAAACATGCATATGTGTTATTAGCCATAAGGATGTGTGGTGATGAACAAATATCAAATGAAGTGAACATACTCTCTGATGAAGCCATGTGATGTGGGGCTCCAGAATCAAGTAACCACCTCTCTAAATTAGAATTTTCAACTACAAGTGTTTTTCCTTGAGTTTATCATACTTTTATGAAGAATAAGAAGATGAACCATTCGATGATGAAGAATAATTGATTTGAGCCTTCTTAAGAAGATGCTTCAACTCATCAATCTATTTTGAATAATATTGATGTTCATCATGCCTTATCTTCTTGTAATATGCACAATTAGGCCTCTCCTTCTTAGATGATTCCCCTTTTGAGGGAGAGGATTTTGTTTCATTATGTTTCTTGTTCTTTTTCTTCTTTTAGGATTCTCCTATTATTTCTATACCTTTGACTCACTAGCCAACAATGCTTGGGACTTGGAAGACTTGATTAAACCCATTTGCATTAAATTTTCTTTCTCTTAGATAACGCATTGTTTGATCTTGGTTTATTTCTTTTAGTTGTGTTCATATATGTTCAATCTTGGAGATGTAGTTTTAGATGTGGTCAAAACTTTTAGGATCAATATTCATCAAATCATTATCAATTTGATATCCCCTAATCTTATTAGTTTTACCATACAATTTCTCAAAAGTCTCCCAAGAATCTTTAGGTTTTTGCATGATTCAACATGAAATTACAAATCAAATGAGACTAATGAACATATGCATCCAAGTGTTTTCTCATGAGAAATATCCCATTGTGCTAATTCTTTGATGAGATTGTTCCATACTAATTTTCTCCATGAAGCATAGTTATATGGAGTTAGGAGACCAATTTGACATTTCCCCATTCTAAGAACACAAAACAAGAAAAAGAAATAAATCAACCACTACAAGATTATGCTCCCCCCTAATTACTCAATCAAGACACCCCCAACAATATATGATATTATTAATGTGATTACAAGTGCAACTTGCCAAAATAGCAAAGTGGACTTGATCTTAGTGCATACATAAGCCAAATTTGGCCATAAGCTCAGAGGAAAATTTTCACAAGATGAGATAAATTTGATTATATCACTAGAAATTACACAAAAAATTATACACTTTCAAAAAAAATCACCCAAAAATATTACTATAGGAGCAATAATGAAGCTCAAAAGTTCCCAAAATGAGAACAACTCAGCAACACCTATGAGAATATGAAATTTCTAGAAAAACTAGACACCAAAATAAATAAATAAAACTATACCACTATGAAGAGTGCAAAATTCTACCCTAAATAAATAAAAAATTGCTTGAGAAAAGGAGTATGTATGACCAAGTTATGGGCCTCCAAAATTTTCCTGCCAAAACAAAACTATCAACAAAGAGGGGGCATAAATTTTCAAATGAGTGCTAACATCAGTGTTGACACAGTGTTGATGTCAACAAATGGTGGGCTTAAATTTGATGGTTAATTGGCCATCAAAATGAAATATTCTCCCAAGCTCATAATATATTCATCTAGAAGTGGAATCTGAAAAGATGCCATGGAATATTCTTTTCATTGGCAGCAATGAAATCTCCGATGATATGGATGGAATATTCTTGTCGATTTATTGGGTTTTAAAAAAATCATTGATTTTATTTCAAGAGGTTGTACCTATGCCAACGGTGGTGGGACCTATGGGGTCCACACCATGTGGATCCCCTGAGGCCTCCTGCATATAGAGCTTGGAAGCCAAGTATTGTCTATAGATTGTATAGCCTGCATACTATACAATATGTAAATTTTTTTATTTAAAAATGACTATTGAATTTTCAAAATATTTTAAGGAAAAAATAATGTTTTTAAAAAACCTAAAATATTTATAAACTTATTTTTTCTGTCAAACCATACTGACAATGACCCAAATATACCCTACAATTATGGTGATCGTATGGACGAGTGAGGAGGGGGAGTTTTTCTCTAATGGCCCAGAGAAAATTTGTCCAATTTTTATGATTTGGCAATCAATCTTGGGGATTTTGGGCCTTCTAAACATGATGGAAGGATGATTTTGGCCAAAAGTGCTTCAAAAATTTAACTACCTCCTAGATCTGGTAACCTTTGTCCAACTTGAAACCCTTGTAGATCAAACAAAATATGATAAAATTTGATGAAACAAAAGGAAAACTTGACTTTCTCTAATGCCCTGGATTCAATGGTGAGGTCCTTGAAACCTCCAATCATACCCAACAAAATTTCCATGCCAAGATTGATACCTCAAATCTAGGAAGAATTTTGTAGCACTGAAGCTTTGATACCATGTAGGAGTTTATGGTGAACTCCTCAACATGTCAGGATCACCTACAAGACTAATAAATTTTACAAGAAAGCAATGGTAAAAATATCATGCTATTATTATGGATGCAAGATTTCTAGAATGAATAATCAGTGTACATATGATGCCTTGCTTATAAAGGAAAGTTGTGAGGTAGGATTAGACAAGTTATTGACATATATCTTAATCCTGTATAATGAGACAACTACCTCAACAAATATAAAATGTCCTAGGACTCAAGCATTAAATGCCAATAGATAAGATAAGATCTAGTAACAACTAACACTAACTATAAAGATTCCCTCCTAGGAACTAAGTGGACTTAACATGTAAATAGGACCTAGATAGGTAAAACACCTATTTACACCAACATTGCTATCATTTCCAAAAAAATAGCTTTTACCTTTTGAATACAACCATGAAATTGAAGGATCAAATCTTCCTTCCATACAATTAAAATGCATGTCATTTTATCTTTCATTTTCCTTTCATCATCCTCTTCTAATTCTACTTCTTCTCATTCTCCTTTTCCTTCTCCTCCTTCTTACTCTTATTCTTATCCATCTATTATTTATTTTAGTGTCCATCTATCTAGTAAACCCTAACCAAATAATCCCAAACCTAGAGATTTCTACAATAGAATCTTTGAAGGACTTAGTCTACATTTCAATGTCATAGGGTTTGTAGTAAAACCTTTTGAAAATAGATTAGGATTATCTAGTAAAGAAAATTTTGTTGAAAAGATAGAGACAGTAGCTAAAGAATTGTGCTTACATAGTAGAAGCCTTGAGGAGAGACCTCTTGGATTTAGAAGTAAGTAAAGTTGGTTCTTGGAGTGCCATCCCACTCCTCGAAATAGAGACCCCTCTAGGTCCTCTAGAATCTAGACTGATTGTAGAGCCTTCATAGAAAATGTTGATGCCAAAAATTGGCAAGCTAACAACCCTTTTATGGGAAACTCAGTCTATGGTGGACCTATTGCGCTAAACTGAGTGACCTCCAGATTAGGATTAGGAAATATCTAGAATTGTGCTTACATAGTAGAAGCCTTGAGGAGAGACCTCTTGGATTTAGAAGTAAGTAAAGTTGGTTCTTGGAGTGCCATCCCACTCCTCGAAATAGAGACCCCTCTAGGTCCTCTAGAATCTAGACTGATTGTAGAGCCTTCATAGAAAATGTTGATCCCAAAAATTGGCAAGCTAACAACCCTTTTATGGGAAACTCAGTCTATGGTGGACCTATTGCGCTAAACTGAGTGACCTCCAGATTTTTAAATAAGTCAGCTTCTTCTGTAATTGGGGTTTGAAAGGGAAAAGGAAACAAATATAAAATAAAAGTCTAATCTAAGGCAATGCGCCAAGACTTAGATAATAGGCACGATAAATCACAGATCTAATGGCCCGATTAGCAATTTGCCATGTCCTAGAAAGGCAGAAACTAAAGATTAAAGTATAAACAATTCATTCATTGACATAAAATAACTTTGCACACAAATTTACTGACAAGAAGAGTCATAAGACATGGTCTAGACTAGCAAACTTGCATTCAATTTATAGAAGTTTTGCAAATGAATCATTCAAAACAATAGTAGCACAGTCTAAGGTTAATTCTATACATAAAAAGATCAGAAAAGTTGAATGATTGGCATAGTCTGAGAGTCTTTTTGTAATAATAAAACAACAATACAAAGGCCTGGTGTCTTTTAATCTACGTTCTTTCTTCAAAATTTTGGAACCCTTCCTCTAAAACAAAGAGAAGTATATATAGCTAAATGCTCCCACCGCCTTGGCGAGCAGTAATAGAAAATATTTTAGAATCCACGGCAATGATGCAGAATCAAAGATTCCTGCCAGCCGTTGCAATAGAAAGATTCCAGCCAAAGCATCTGGTCGCTCCAAGTTCAAGTGCATCCCCTGTAAATGATGGCAGTGGTCTCGGTGAGGTCGAGCTAGACAAGAGTCGCTACCCTGCTAAAGTTGTTATGACACGTGGAAAGATGTCAAGGTCCTTGGCTCGCTACATCCATCATTTAAAAGAAACACCCGCCAAAGACACGTGATGACATCACATAGCCTATGCCCATCTTTTTCCTTTGATGTTGAAAACTTGCACCATGAAGACATGTGTAACCTTCCCTATCCTTGGTACCGACTGTGGGGCTTGCAAAAATATGTGAAGATTGAGCCATGTTGCATGCAGGCGGAGCCCGACTCAAAGCAAAGGGAAGCGGCCTTCAATTATGCGTAGAGTGGACACATGACAGCGCAACGACATTTATCAAAAGGGGCCGCATGACTTTTCAATGTAATGTGCAAGCCAGTGCTTCAAAAAAATAAAGCCCGAAGGGAACTTGATGAATATTTATTCACAACTTTTGGTAACTATCAAGGGCATTTCGCTTGAGGAATAGAGAACCCAAATTTTCTTTGGCTGCAGACCAGAGTCTTACCCATAGGGCGATGGTTTTAGAGTTTAGAGAGGGCATCCTATAGCGGTAGCCATTCAGCTTCGGATGACCTTGATATGTCGCACAGATACTCTTGTGCTCCATTGAGATCAAGCATTTCTTTAAAAGATAGTTTCGCTAGTAGACCGGCCCCAGACTCACGTAGGAAGAGTAGTCACACAACTGGATCAATAATCCCTTCGATATCTGCTGATGTGGGAGGGTGGCTGAAGTTTTATAAGGCAGTTGTGTCGTGCCACTTTTCTTCAATTTTCACTGCAAACTGCTCAGCAGTGGTCATGGATTCGTTCTAAAGAAATGGGGAAGGCAGGCCCATCGCAGTCAGCTAGGAGAAGCTTTCTCGCACATTATCTAGAGTCATGCCCAAAGTGGTCGTGCATGCCCTAGCTCATTTTATGGTTGTGTGGAAATGGATGAACTTGTTCACCATCTTGGAAATAGCCTTCTGATCATTGATTCCTACTCCAGCAAGGTCTTCATCAAAGACTGAATACAATTTGGTTAGTAGTCTGTGGGCCACAGGGACCTTTTCCATGATGAACTACGGAAACTCCCCCATAGTTCTCTAAAACTCCTGGCTTAAACCTATCACCTAAGACATGTACCAGAGTATTGGTTGTAGCATCAGGCAATAAGACTTGACCTTCTCCCAGTATGAAGCGTACAATTGTTGTGCTATTGGAATGAGATTCGGCTGGGCAACATCATTTAAAAGGGCGATCTTTGCATCCCTAGTGCTGACGTCCTGCATTAGCTCCGCGATCCTCTTGTTGGAGGATGCCAATTATTAATGAACATGAGCTAACTCTTTAGTACAACTCTCCTTCACCTGCCTATGGTTTTCCAGTTCTATGTCAAGGGAAGACTTTTCCTCCCGAAGCTCTTCTTCTATTTGGGCCTTGCGACCCTCAAATTTGACATCTTTCTCCTATAGCTTTCACTCATACTGAGCTCACTGCTGATCTAGTGCCTCATCCTTTTGCACCATCCCCTACACATATTCAATGTTCTGCCATTCAAGCTCCTCATTTCTCAGCTGTAGATTCTGCTCCACCAAATTCAATTGGCTTTGGTATTCCTAGTTTTTAGTATGTAGCTTGGTAATTACAACGAGGTCAATGTATTGAACCCTTGCAAGTTCCTCCTGAAGTCTATTCCTCTCCACCTCTGTTATCAGCACTCTCTCTGTCAAGCGTGCAACATTTTCTCCTAGGTATTTCTCCCTCTTCTCCAAGAAACCTGTTCTTTCCTTCAAATATTATAGTTGTTCTTCCATTTTCCTCATCCGACGGCCAGTTTTAATGAAATCGGAGGTGACCACTTGTTGCGCTTCCTCCATGAGCTCAACTTTATCCTGTAGACAAGCTGACTTTATGTCAAGCCCCACAACATACATATCATAATATTCTAGACGCATCTCTCCCTGTTGCTTTGCCACAATTGGGTACATGGTTGCAAATTTTAGAGTTTGTTGAGGCTCATCATAGACAATGTGCATCTTTGGTTCCGCTGGGTTTGAATTCTATTGGCACGCACCTCTTTTGTAGCATCATTTTGTGCAATGAAATGGGCCAGAAACTAGACTATTTCACCTACGAAAGGAGCACCGGGAGGTAGGGCATATGGATAGTCAGTTTAATAGGCGCGGGCAGTTCCTTCTTCTAGAGAGTGATAGTCTGTGAGGAGAAATGAGGCACATGCCAAAGCTTGGTTTGCGAAACAATAGAAGGGCTTATCATTTTCCAAGGTTCCATTGGTGAATTGATGGGAGGACTCATGGGTTGCAGTGGTGAGGGAGTAGTCATTGTAGAGTCTGTTTGTTGTGAGAAAAAGGGAAGATCTACGACGACAGTAGCAATAGGGGTGCCAACAGCAGGTGAGCCTTCAGAAAGTGAGGCAAGAAAGGACTGAGCGGTAGTGGCTGGTGTAAGGGTTCACAGAGGAGTAAAGGTGAATGGATTCACCCGTGCGGGCTAGGATGAACTTCCTGCAATCATTGCATCAAAGGTGGCAAAAGAAGGGCCAACACTCATTGTGGGGGGCGCCGCAGAGATAGTGGAGGTTATCAAAGATTGAGAGGAAAGAAAATCAGGAGCAAATGTTACCTATTGATGGTGGCTCCTAGCTCGATGTTGGTTCCACATCTTTTTTGGGCTCCTCGCTGGTTGCGACCACCTGGCTTGCAGTGGGTTCTTGTGAACCTTCTCCAAAAATTGTTTTTGTACGCTATCGCTTTGCGAGTGGGGTTTCTCCAAGCTTAGTATTCTCTACCGGCTACTGTTGTAACACTCTTGTCATTTTAGCATCCCAAGTGAGTGTTTGTGAGGCCCTCAACACATTGAATCTCACATTTGAAGCTACGTAGGAGGGCCGCCCCATGGAGCTTTTCTCTTACTGAGCGGAGGACGTTGCGGTCTTTGCTTCTTCTTCTCCTTGTTGTTCGGATTCATCTCCCGAGCTGTCATTCCCTCTAGTGCTTGAGTCAGAGGTTGCATGTCTATCATCCCACCATTTTTTAAATTCTTCATCAGCTTTCAAGCTTTCATAAGGGGCTTCAAGCTGTCATGTTTCCTTGCGGTACATCCAGAAGGCTCTCATTTTTTCTAGAGTCTATTTCTTCGTATGTCGTAACATGTTGTACATGGTGGTCCCCATCTTGACATTCTCATTAGCCTCCCCTACAATGAAGTAGAACTTATGCCACAACTCTCTATGATCCTCTATGGGAATATGCACCAAATCAACCAAATCGTCATCCATGTCCTCCTGCGGGCTATGCCTCTTTTCCCAGTAGGGTCGAGGAGTGTGAGTAACCCTCATGTGTGGATGTGGCAGATTATTGAAAGGATTATACTTCCATTTATCACATACCAAAACCAACCCTAAATGACCCATCTTATCTTGCAATAGCGGGTGCATTAGCCTCTTTGTCAGGGTCACCGTTTTGAAACTTATGGGAAACTAGAGCCATCATTTCTTCTTGGGAGGTCCTCCGCAAAAGTTGTAATCGATAATGCATGCCTGTCAATACATTTCAAGAGCCAACACTCTATTTGTGACATAGGCTGGGAGTCAGAATGGTTGTTAAGTGAAACCGCACATCTGGATGATTGTGAAATCCACGCTGAAGAACTAGTCACATGCAGGAGTAAAGACTTGCATATATCCTATTTGATTTGTGTTGGGTCAGACCATGCCATCTTCTCCTTGCAAATCTTGCAAAATCAAAGTTAGAAAGAAATCTAAAAATGCATAGTAGTAAAATTTTGTGGAGAGGAGAGGTGTCCATGTAGATACCAACTTTCTTCTATGCTTTTCATCAAAAATAGACAAACCCACATGCTTGCTAAAGAAATTAGGGTTTTGATGTAAAAACATATGGGTAAGAAAATAGAGGAACCTGAACTTCTGTTCCATCTGGTAATTCTCAATTTTCCCTATCATTTTTTCTACAAGGTAATTTGCGAAATCATACCAAAAGAAATTACGTTGCTTGCGAAATTGGAAACCCAACCCTAATTGAAAAGCGTGCACCTCCTGGTCTATGTCTAGGCCACAAACAAATGTTAGCATTGAAAAGGCTTCCTTTAAGTCGTTACTCTCAAACGAACCATGTGGCACCGAGATACTTAGCAGGTTCTGGCTCATTACTCCCTGCTTGTCGATTTCCTTAATTAAAAACTGGGGGCCCTTCCTCATTTCCCCCATGTGTTTTCTCCTTTTTTAGGAGAATGCCTCAATTCTCTCACTTTTGGTGGTCGGGTCAGGGATACATAGCATATTCCAAATAGATTGTGGGCTTATATTGACCCTTAAAGTTTGGCCCTCAATGTTGTGGGTGTTCGGGTTGTAACGTTAAATGGTCGCATCAACCAACTCTGGGCAATAGTGCACTAATGGGACCATGCACTACAGGAGCCCGTTGAGCCATATCTTTTCTGTTGTTGATATATGTTTCTTGGATGCCTTCATCCTTTCACAGGCCCCCCCTCTCAAATACTTTGGGTTCTTTGCAAGGTATGGGTCATGAATATTGTCCCAATCCTCCTAGACCTGAACTTGGTTTCTATAATTTTTGGGCTTATCTAGTTCTAGCGTGTTCACCCATTTTGGCTTGTCTAGTATACCAAGCGTAGCATATGAAATATTTTCATAGACGTTAACAGCATGTGATGCTCGTATGGCCTTGAGCAAAGGTTGTGTTGCCCCCTCTTGTATCTCCTACTGTGAATTTTCTACCATTGCCTCTTTTGATGGAAGCTTTTGCTAAGCCTGAATTCTCTGCAACTTTTTCCTCAGCTCTCGATATGCTAAAACCTATCCTTACCTAGCTTAGCATATTTGAAAGACTCTTAGGCATTTAAAATTTTGCATGCAATATTTAGCTAACTTTTCTCAAGGTGGTAGACAAAAGTGGCTTTCTGCATTTAATTTGGCATGTACTTCCCACCCTTTGGCTTGTGCGAAAATGAATTACTTGTCATTTTGAAGTGACAAGAATTCATAATTATGTTTGGAAACTATGTGATACAGCACGATTTCCTTGGAACTTGGGCCGGTGATTTTCTCTCAGCTTAGCATTTGTATGCGCTGGCAATTAATATCCCAAACGGAATGATTAAGCCAAAGCAAATGATCAGCACCTGAAAAGGTATGAATCTTGTCTTGGGTTTTGGGAAATGCCTAAGAAGTGACACCATAGCTTTAGGACCATGTAGCTCACCGTCGATGAATGCCACCAACTTAAGCTAATTAATTAGCTCCCATTAACTTTGTACGCATTGAACCGTACTTAGTAGGCATAACTGGTCAAGAAATTTGAGCAAGCTTAGGCATAGTTCCCAAGTTGGTACCTGATTATCATCACATTTTTGGAAAGCCCCCCTTACCATGCCATTCCTCACTTTTTCTATAAATAGGCATCTAAGGGTAACAAAATCACACTTAACATTTGAGCAAGCTTTAGTAATAGGTTATGACTTAGCTTTTGGCTTTGGTAATTGGTGAAGTATCTTCATAGGCTAGGCTTTAGGTAGCTTTTAGGAGTAGTTAGCAGATAGTTGTAGTGTGTCATTACCATGAACACTCGCATTAGGCTAGTGTCGCACAAGTCACAGATGGCCTTTCTCGATGAGATTTCCACTAGACGTATGAAAAGAATGACAAAGAACAAACACTCCCTGGCTCTAATAGCCATGAAGTGGGTTCTAGGTCAGGACTATCTGGAGTATGAGGACAATTATTATGTTAATACTGACATCTTCCCGCACTTTGTCACATCCATGTTGGATATTGGCATCCCCGAGCCATTGGTGCTGAAGCTAGTCAAAGAAATTTTCCCCAAGAAGTATCTGAACGGTCTTGGAGAGGTTGTCGCTAACGCTACATTTGGAGTAGGCCTGCCCACAGCCAGTGACCTTAGGCACTACATTGAAGAAGAAGCGGTCGTCCCATGGTTGTCATTCCTGAGCGGATTTCCTCTTCAGTCACAAAATGAACACCGTGAAAGGGTCACCCGTGCATGCCATTTCCTCCTTCACCTATATAACGTAGTGCCATTCTACGACATTAAATGGTATACTGACTTTAGGAACCTGGTGTTCCCTCCGCCGTTGGTTGTTGGTGGTGAGCCTATTGATGAAGACATAGTGGATGCTACAATTGATGCGTCTATTGCTACTACACATTATGTCAGTTGAAAATGCCTCCTTCCTTTGCTTTCTGCTCTTAAAGATACAATACCCATTTCCTAGTTTTTGTATATATGCCTAAAAAAGGCCTATGTATAGCATTTATGAAAAGGAAGCAACATATAATCGTACACATTTTTTGAATTACAACCCTTAAGCCATTTTTCCATGTAAATATAGAAGCATATATATAATGTAATATAGCTTTATAAAATATTTGGCTCCTTTTACTCTTGGTATTCTGTGCTTTGAATTTTTGCTTTTTTCAGCATATGTGTTTAATTTCTCCCTGCATGTGGGTATTATTTTTTCGTTCACCTTGCTATGAATTTACCTATCCTGCTCTCTGCAATGATGGGTTACTTCTCCACCCTGAAATATTTGACTAATTTAAAAGACAAGAAAAATAAAAAGCACTACTAACATATTTACATTAGTAAAAGTTTGCAACTTAATGGAACAATTTAAGATGAATCTCGTTGACTAGGATTCCCAATGCCTCTTGTTCCATATTTTCCAATTCAAAGGAATTATGCTTTTTTCACTTAATTATTTTGAATGGGCCCTCCCAAAGGATATCAAATTTCATGTGCTGACTTGGCTTTGCGTCCACTTCATTGAATTTCAGCACTAAGTCCCCACAATTTAGGCCTTGATCAGACACCCTTGTGTCAAACCATCGCTTAACCACCTGTTGGCGGTCAATCAGGGCTATCAGGGACTTCTCCCTTTTTTCTTGTACTTCCAATAATTCGGCTAGCTGAACCTCCATGGCACCATTTTGCTCTATCTTGGGGGATTTCAGCCATTGGAGCACTAGAATCTCCATGGATATAGGAAACAACGCCTCTTTACCGTACACTAGCTCATAAAGTGAAGCCTTAAGGACTTTCTTAGGAGTTATGTGGTATGCCTAGAGCGTCGCTCAGATGTTTTTATGCCATTCTTTCTGGTGCTCTGAACCAATCTTTTTGAGGAGTCAGATCAGGTTCTTATTTGTCGACTTGGCTAGGCCGCTCCCCTGTGGGTAATAATTTGGCGATATCTTAAGGAATATGACATTTGTTAGCATGAAGTGGCATACCTTTGCGACTAGAAAATCTCTAGCGTTGTTTGAAATATAGTTTTTGAGGGCCCGAACCTTGTTACCGGTCCTTCGAAGAAATCCACTGGCTCCACCCCTGTTGCATTTTTAAGCGGTGTGGCTTCCGTCCACCTAGTGAAGTAATCTGTAGCCATTAGGATCCACCTGTGTCTGGTACTGGAAGCTGGATTGATCATTCCAATGAATTCTAGGTCCCATTGTGTGAATGGATCATCCACCACTATAGGTTTGAGAGGCATCACGGAGTTCTTTCTTCTTTCTATAAAGAACTGGCATTCCTTGCATTTCTTCACCAAGGAGTGCAAGTCGTTGAAAAGCATTGGCCAAAACTAACCCTTGGAGCTGATCTTGAGGGCAGTGGTCCTGGCAGAGAAGTGTCTGTCTACAATGCTGCTATGGAAAGTGTCAAAAATTCTTTTTGCTTGCTCTACGATAACACATCGTAGGAGGATACCGTTGAAGCTCTTTTAGAAAAGGACCCCTTTAGTTAGCGCATATCTGCAATTCTGCAGTCAATAGTATCTCTCTCTTTTTGGGAAAAGACTTGGCAGATACCTCCCTATTTGCATAAATCTTACTCTATCTGTCAGCCAGCAGCCTCTGAATTCTGACTCATTCATCAGAACTAGTTCTAGTTGCTCTTCTTGGGGGACCATTTCTTCCTCATGTGCCAGGTATTCACATAGTCCTCTTCCTCGAATGGTTTTGGTGGGTTTGACTTCAAATTCATACTCGAGGATCTTGGTAATCCAATTAGTTCTTTTTTCTATGATTTCTCCCTCCATGATGTATTTGCATACACTAGAATGTGCGATATAAACTATCACCTTATTGCAGGAGATTAGATGGCAGAACTTCTTAAGTCCCTTTACTATTGCAAATTCCTGCCTTTCGAGGAAATTATAATTTGTCTCATATTCCTTCAGGGTCTGGGAGTAGAATACTATTGGATTCTCTCCTTTTCCTTCATTGCCCTTTTGAGTTAAGACAGTAGCTATACTTGACTTGCTACTGAATACATACATTATGAAGTCCTTAGATAAGTCTGGATTAACCAGCATAGGAGCTGAGGAAATAGCATCCTTAACTTTCTCAAAGGCTTCTCTAGCTTCCTTTGTCCACTTAAATGCTTGATCCTTTTTTAACATCAGGGTGATTGGCTTGATTATTCTTGCGAAGTTGGAAATAAATTTTCTAACCAAATTTACCTTCCCCGGGAAAGATTGGATGCCTTTCTTGTTAACTGGAAGGGGAAGCTCTTTGATGGCTTTCACCCACTTGGGATCAATTGAAACTCCTTCTTTGGACACCACGTGTCCCGATAGCTTTCCTCGTGGCACTCCGAATACACATTTTTTGGGACTCAGGGAAATCCCGAACTCCTAGAATTTCTTGAATACCATCTCAAGGTGATCAAAATGATCATCCTTAGATTTAGAAAACACAGTAAGATCATCCAAGTAGATTAGGATAATCTTGTTGATCAGCTCGCTGAAAGTGATGACCTTTTCCCGCTCGAAGGTTTCCCCTGCGTTGGATAGGCCAAAAGGAATTTTAGCATATGCAAAGGTACCCCACCTTGTAGTGAACATAGCTTTGTGTTGATCCTCTTCTTTAACCCATATCTGATTATAACTAGAGAAGCCATCTAGCAGGGAAAACATTCTTGATCCCGCCACTATTTGTAGGATTGACTCCATAGAAGGCAGCGGATAATAATCCTTTAGGGGTGCTCTATTTGGGTCTCAGAAGTCCACACATAAGTGGATTTCTCCATTCTTCTTTTGAACTAGGACCAAATTGGATACCCACGTGCTATGCTTGATTGAGAAGACAATTTGTGACTGGATTAGCTTTGTTAGCTCCTGCGCCATTAACGCTTTAATCTTTGGGTTCATGGGCCTTTTCTTTTGTCGGACTAGTTTTTCTCCTTCCACCAGCTCGATTGTGTGTTGGACGATGCCAGAATCATATCCCTTCAGGTCATCATAAGGCCAGGCCACTACTCATCCATACCTCTCATGGAAATTGATGAGCCTTTCTTTGTCATGGTGTGGGACATCCTTCCCAACTTTGAGTTTTCTTTCATATTTGAACTAAAAATCTGTGTAGATGCTCTTGTTCACCACAAACTTCCTCTTGTCATTTTTTGCATCATCACAATCGACAGGTTTTTGAGAGTCGCCAATCCCTTTGAAAGCTTGTTAGATTTGAGCTGAATGATTTGTCCCTCATAAGCCTCAACAACCTTTGGTTGGAGTTGGTCGGAAAATTCTCCCTCCTGTTGGATGAATGAGGCAATGTGTTCATTACTTTCAAACACTTACTAGCTTTGATCGTTATTAGGAATCATCGGTTGGACTATCACTTGCACAGAGTGTTTGTTGTGAATGAGATCGAAGGCAGGATCAAATTGAGATCTGATTGATGCCATGCGATTGGCTTTTGTATTTTGTTCTCGGAGCACCATCTGAATGTTGAAGGCTTCAAAACCATCAATTAGGTCCCAAACTTGGTGTCTATAGGATCACATGCAGACATCCTTTTCCACAAAAATTCCCTGAACTTGGTTGACTACTAGTTCAGAATCTCCAAACACCATTACTTGCTTGATGCTCATCCACTCTGCAAGGCTTAAACCTTGTACTAGTCCTTCATATTCAGCTTCAGTTTTTGAACAAGCGAACTGGAAGTGGAAAGATCTCAATTTCTTTTCATTCTATGGGGATATTAAA
This sequence comes from Sequoia sempervirens, assembly GCA_007258455.2. Taxonomy (NCBI): domain Eukaryota; kingdom Viridiplantae; phylum Streptophyta; class Pinopsida; order Cupressales; family Cupressaceae; genus Sequoia; species Sequoia sempervirens. Next base: position 88,761,147 of record VDFB02000017.1, on the reverse strand, counting down.
CATATCCCAGCTCTTGCACCATTCTTGCATCTTGCTATGTCGAAGTGCAACGTCCATAGCTCAAAGGCTTGACTGCCTTCAGATTCTTTGACAACCTTAGGGAGCACTTGACCTTCATCATAGATGACATAGGTGCCCAGCCCAGTAGCATGGTAGTTGTTGAAAGGATCTATGTCTATGAACTCATTTAGAAGAGCCTCATCCCTTTCACTTCAGTTTCTCGTTACTTTGTCGTCTTCCAACAACTCAACACAATACATCTCTTCTTTAGTGATAGAGGTGTGGGTGGCTTCAAATTTGATCATAGCCTAATCTACAACGTGTTGCGCATGCAGAGGTTCAAATAATAATTTCAACTTAGCCCCTCACTTGGTTCAAACAATCAAGTGTGTCCAATCCAACGCCAAATATCCACCTATTTTAGTAGTAAATTTCTGAGATAGGCAAAGACCAAACATAGGAGGAACATCAATGATGATAGTATCTTGAGGCACGGTGATACTGGGATAGTTGAAGAGAGTTAAGGGAAGATCCTTAATGACCCCTATTGTCTCAACCTTGTTTCTCTCAAACTGCATAACCCATCTCTTCATGGGCTCATAGCTAAGTCCCAAGGCTTCAGCTATTTGTTTGGGCATGACTATGGTGCTAGCGCCTAAATCAATCATCGAATTGTGCAACAACTTATTGCCCACAATAAGGGTTAGGAAAAATGGTTTTGGCTTACCTTTAACTTCAGTAGGGGGTTCCTCTAAACTATTTATGAGAACCTTGGCCTGAGGTGCTAAATCTATAGCCTTTTCATTTGGGAATCGTTGCGTCCGTGTTGTGCTAGCATCTTCTTGGAGAGCTTTCTGAAGTAATGTTTTCTACTCTGGGATAGCTAGAATATCCCACAGGGACACATTAGCGGGGGATTTCTTTAATTGTTCCACCACATTGATCAGTGGAAGGTTTAAGGATTTCTGATCCTTGATTTTTCGTTACCACAATTTCCTTCTATGGTTGAAAATTTTGTGCAATTGTGGTGATGCTCGAAGATGGAACAAAGGAGCTTTCAAGTTGTGGCGTGACTATTCGCATGTAAACCTTCGCTTAGAGCGATGGTTGTAATCGGGCTGAACTTGTGGTGTCTCTAATGTGGAAGCGTCGTTCATGAACACCGCCTCCTCTTCTTCCATCCATGAAAAGAGAGTGTGATTAGGAGAGATGTCCAACTCTTGTTCTAGGGACATCCCTTGCATTTGTGTTGTGAGAACTGCATTTTTCATTTTTGGAGAGGCATATATATAACCTCCATGGTCGGAAGTCGCACCTTGGTTGCATTGCTCTGCCACCTTTTGTTGTAAGTTGTTGCGCAGGTAGTTCTGGGGCATATGTGAATCGCCGCAAGGGAAGCACCAGGGGTTTGTGTCATCTGCTAAATTGTTTTGTCCTACAGTCAGCTCCTTGTTCGAATTTAGATTAGCACTCTATAGCAGAGTGGGTACTGGTACCATTTGATTCGTTGTTTGCACCTACGGATTCATGTGAGCGCTTCCTTAGAACTGATTCTACTGATATGAAGACTGTCTGCCTTGGTAATTCTGGTAGGCAGGCTTTGGAGGCATTGACTGGTTCCGCTTGAGGGTAGCTATGTCATTTTCCATAGTCCGTAGCAATTCCTTGAGATCACTCATTTCATCCTTAGAAGAGTCGGATGTAGAAGCAACATTTTGCAGTGCTCTGAGGTACGTGTACATGGATTGAGGAAGAGCCAGTGTGCTGGTGGAAGGTGTCTCCTGAGTAGGAATCGATATTTCAGGGAATATTGGCATGCTGGACTGAGGCAACAACTTTCCAACATCTATCAAATTATTCTCCACCTTAACGGCAATGATGTATGCGTCTGGCAGAGTGGTCCCTCCCAAAGACTGGATCATCATGGAAATGTCAGGGTTGATAGACTTTGGGTAGAATATGAACACCAACTTGGGAGGCGAGCGAATATCAACCTCGATCCTCTGCTAGTTTTTGTGGAATTGGGCATTGAAGTCTATCATAGCCTCTTGGGGGGATCGTTTTATGGTAGATAGTTGATAGTACAATGAGGAGCAATCCCCGTCATTTGAAAATCTCTCATAGAACGGGTCTCCAAGCTCATCCCAAGTATGGATAGTAATAGCTAGCAAGGTTTGGTACCAATCTAGCGCTCTGCCTCAGAAAGAAGCTATGAGGAGCCTTAGCGCTACATTCTGAGCGATGATTCCATGCACCAGACATACGTCTACCACATCTTGCAGATGTTTTGTGGGTGTTCTTGAGCCATCTCCGGTAAACTTGGGTATAGCCTTTAAAGTTGAGGATGGGATAGCAGCCCATACAACAGGTGTTACTAGTGCTACAAGGGGACTTCTGGTGTCCCATGCCACATAATTTCTATTGGCACCTGGCAACATGGTTAGCGGAAAGGGAGGAGGAATTCGAACGATTACTAATTGATTTGTGCCCTGCACTGTTCCTAGTGGCGGTACTAGTAAACCAGGATTTTTTGCCATTTGGGATCTAGTTATAGGCCAATGGCTCATACACCCTTCTGAAGATTTGATTCATTAAGCTTGGTCCAACTGGGCGTGCCAGAAAAAGAAAAAACTATTGATGCCAAAAATTGGCAAGGTAACAACCCTTTTATGGGAAACTCAGTCTATTGTGGACCTATTGCGCTAAACTAAGTGACCTCCATATTTTTAAAGAAGTTGGCTTCTTCTGTAATTGGGGTTTGAAAGGGAAAAGGAAACAAATATAAAATAAAATTCTAATCTAAGGCGATGCGCCAAGACATAGATAATAGGCATGATAAATCATAGATCTAAGGGCCTGATTAGCAATTTGTGATGTCCCAGAAAGGCAGAAACTGAAGATTAAAGTATAAACAACTCATTCATTGACATAAAATAACTTTTCACACAAATTTACTGACAAGAAGAGTCATAAGACATGGTCTAGACCAAAAAACTTGCATTCAATTTATAGAAATTTTGCAAATGAATCATTCAAAACAATAGTAGCACAATCTAAGGTTAATCAAATACATAAAAAGATAAGAAAGGCTAAATTATTGGCACAGTCTGAGAGTCTTTTTGCAATAATAAAACAACAATACAAAGGCCTGGTGTCTTTTAATCTACATTCTTTCTACAAAATTTTGGAACCCTTCCTCTGAAACAAAGAGGAGTATATATAGTTGAATGCTCCCACCGCCTTGGCAAGTAGTAACATAAAAGATTTGAGGATCCTCGACAATGATGCAAAATCAAAGATTCCTCCTAGTCGTTGCAATAGAAAGATTCTAGCCAAAGCATCTGGTCGCTCCAAGTTCAAGTGCATCCCTTGCAAATGATGGTAGTGGTCCTGGTGAGGTCAAGCTAGACAAGTGTCGCTACCCTGCTAAAGTAGTTATGACACGCGGCAAGATGTCGTGGTCCTTGGCTCGCTCCACCCATCATTTAAAAGAAACACCCGCCGAAGACACGTGGCGACATCTCGCAACCCGTGCCCATCTTTTTCCTTTGCTATTGAAAACTTGTGCCACGGAGACACATGTAACCTACCCTATCCTCGGTACCAACTGTGGGGCCTGCAAAAATATGTGAAGATTGAGCCACGTGGTGTGTGGGTGGAGCCTGACTCAAAAGCAAAGCGAAGCAGCCTTCAATTGTGCACAGAGCGGACATGTGGCAGCGTAGCGACGTTTATCAAAAGGGGCCACATGACTTTTCAATGCAATGTACGAGCCAATGCTTCGACAAAATAAAGCCCGAAGGGAGCTCTACGAATATTTATTCACAAAAAATAAGTCACAAAAATGCTCAAGAGATAGTAATGGGAGAAATTAAGCAAAATATTGCTCAAAAAAATAAAATGATTAATTTTTTTAAAAAAAATGGGGTTCAAAAAAAAATTAGAGATGACCCCCAACAGAAAGTGTCAAATATTTGGCAACACAAGATGTGAAACAATAGATAATAAAGAACAAAGTACTTCACTTAAAGATTCAAATGCAAGCATGAGTTTGGATAGCTATCAAGAAGTGATATTTCTTCCCAAGACTAATCCAAAGCAAAATAAAGTTTCTTGAGGATTAGCTTTTGACAAAAATGTGCAAGGGTATGAAAAATAAAAGGAAGGAAAAGTAGGGCTCTCAACAAAAGATAAAAGGGTTGATCAAAATAGATTCAAAAGGGAATCGGTCAATACAAACATAAATATGCTATTATTGCCCAAGACTAATCTTAAGAAAAATTAAAATTTCCCAAGGATTAGTATTAGACAACAATATGCAAGGATGTAAATATGAAATGGAAGAAAAAGAAAGGATGATACCAAAAGGTAAAGAAGAAGATCTAGAATCAAACAAATTAAAAATAGATGGTGCAAACCAAAATAAGAGATTGTTGCCTAAGACTAACTCTAAGCAAAGCAATATTACTTGAGGATTATCCTTAGGAAAAAATGAGCATTGGAATGGAAAAGAATTGGTCAATATAGATAAAGAAAACCTTGCTCACCTAGCCTTTCTTTAAAAAAATAAAAAATCTCTAGTGAATTAGAAGATAATGAAAGTAAAAAATTCAATTTGGAATAGTTAGGATAAAATTTGTGGTTGAATAAGAAGGATCCAGGAAGGGAATAGGATAGTTAGCAAGTGAGGAGTGCATTAAGGGGGTGTTGAAAATAGGGACGAGAGAAAAGGAAGGGATATACCACACCAAAGATAATGGGATTAACAACCCTGATGAAGATGGGGTTCCCACGAAAGGAAATTTTTGGGTTACAAATAAATTGAAAAGAAAAAGGAAAATTAGAAAAGAAGGAAAAAAGCTTTACCAAAAAGGGAAAGTTAAAAAAGAAAGGATTCATAAACGCTTTGACAAGTTTAGGGAAAGTAAAGAGGATTATCAAGTAATGGAGACTGATGATCTTTAATTGTATAAGTTGGAATGTAAGGGGACCATAATCCCTAGACAAAAATTATATAGTTAGAAATTATCTAAATAGGGATAGATCCAAGGATGTCCTATTGCAAAAGGTAAAAGTTATAAACTTTACCCTTGATACAAATATTAAATTCATATGGAAAGATTCCTCTCATTTATATTCAAGGCATGAAAGAGGTAAAAGGGGGATTGGCTATTCTTTTATCCAATAGGTGGACCAATTACATGAAAGAATCAGGTATGTCTCCATGCAACAGGGTGGTTTGGTTAATTATAGAGAAAGACAATAGGAAATTTGAGCTTTGTTCAATCTATGCTCCCAATAATTATGGGGAAAGGATTGAACTTTAGAAGTGGATGTACAATCTAAAAGATATCTCTTGGATACTAGGGGCGACTTCAACATGATAGAGAATAATGAAGACAAAGCAGGGGGTATTAACATGGACTTTCCAAAGGGAATGAGAAACACTTTTGGTGCAAAATGAAAAACAAACAAAAAATATTTGATCCAATAGAAGGAATGAAAAAAGAAAACAAAAAAGATTGGTTCATATGGTGCAATGCACAAAAAGGTAGTAAAAGAATCTGTAGACACATAAAAATGACCTAGGCCTGCAAGCTCTATTTTTTACCACTTTCGTCCTAGCATAATTATGACATTTTAATTATGTCCTTGGTCCACATCCGACTGTTAATTAAATAATTGATTATTATTTAATTAATTCATATCTCTTTTATTCTTCATGATTATTAAATAAATAAATTTTATTTATTTATTCAATACGTCACTGAGGGTCTATTGTCCTCTTACAATTAAATAAATTTCTTAATTTATTTAATTACCTTTATTCATTTATGTCTTCTTGATTATTAAATAAATGAATTTTATTTATTTATTTAAATTGTCACTAATTTTCATAATTAAATGGATTTGTTAATTTATTTAATTATCAGTCATAATCCTCTAAATTAAATAATTATCTTTAATTATTTAATTACCTAATTTGAGATTTTCCTCATTTTAAATAAATGAAATTATTTAAATTGATATCACATTCTTGACTGTCAGTTCATTTTAGTAAATAATCTGAAAATCAATTATTTATTATCACACAAAATCCATATTTTGAATTTATTTAATTCAAAATGGTAATCTTCTTCCAAAAATCAAGTAATTGAGAAAATTCTTGATTTTCCAAATCTATTTTTCAGTTCAACCTTTATCCTCTTGATTTTTCAATCTTACAAATCAAGCAGTCTTTATCTTCTTGATTTTCAAAATCTTTATCTTTTTGAGTAATTGTCACATTTATTCTCGACCGCCGATTTGATTTTCTCAAATGACATCTTGACCTCTCATTTAATGATTTTTCCCTAACCCTGATTAGGGATTGTCACATGAAATCTCGTCCACTGATTTTAGGCTTTGTCAGCTTTCAATCTCGTTCGTCCGTCCAAAATTGCGTTTTCTATAAAATGTCAATTTTGCTCACATTTTAGACTTACACACACGTGCAACTTCGTTATTCTGACATTCATGCTTAGAATTTGCTTTGCAACTAGTTTATTAAATTTGATTATTTGTTATAGTTATTTGTCATAGGCATAATTTTGTCATTTAAATCCTTCAAAACTTGCATAGGACATTGTCATAGTTAATTGCTCACACATACAAATATGAGGGCAATAGTCATACGATCACTGCGAGCTAGAAGGTACTATGGAGATGAATCATGGAAGCTTCGAGGAATAACTGGTATAATCTTTCTTGTATTTGTTTTCATTGTACTCCATAGCTCTTTGAGTTTTATTTTATGATCTAATATGCTAATTTTACCTGAAAAATTTAACCCATTGATACATTGGTGAACCCGACACTTTTTTTTGCAAACACATTGTCGTATAGTTTTCGTGATTTTTTTTTTGCAAGTACAGGTAAATGCATGTTGGCAGAATTTTTGATAAGGAGTTATGCACAACATTTCCACTTTCAACAAATCCTGGAGTCACAGCAAAGTCATAGCATTTCCATGAATTTTGCAGTCACAATCAAAACATATCGATTTAACTTTTAAATTAGCTTTTAGATTTAGTTTTTAATCTTTTATTTAGATTTAGTTTTTAATTTCTAATTTAGATTTAGCTTTTTAATTTCTAATTTAGTTTTAGTTTTTAATTTTTAATTTCTAATTTAGATTTAGCTTTCCATTTCTCATTTAGTTTTAGTTTCTAATTTCTAATTTAGATTTAGCTTTTCATTTCTACTTTAGATTTAGTTTTTAATTTCTAATTTAGTTTTAGCTTTTTAGTTTTTAATTTAATTTTAGCTTTTTAATTTCTAATTTAGTTTTAGTTTTTAATTTCCAATTTAGATTTAGCTTTTTAATTTCTAATTTAGTTTTAGCTTTTTAGTTTTTAATTTAGTTTTTTTTTAATTTCTAATTTAGTTTTAGCTTTTTAATTTCTAATTTAGATTTAGCTTTTAATTTTTAAAAATTTAGCTTTTAGCTTTTAATTTAGATTTAACTTTTGATTTAGATTTAGTTTTAATTTTTAATGTAGATTTAATTTTAATTTTTAATTCAGATTTAGTTTTTAAATTTAGAAGGCAGATTTAATTTTTAGTTTAAATTTAATTTAGATTTAATTTACTTTAAGATTAATTTAGTTTAGAATTAATTTTAATTTAGATTTAATTTAGATTAACATTACTTTAGATTTTAGATTAATTGTTAATTTTTTTAATATTTTTTAGTTTAATTTTAGCTTTGTGGCTAATTCTACTAATTGGGATTTTGTGTAGGTTCGCATAAACATACGTTTGTCGAAGACTAAAACTCAAAGAAACTCCTAACAAGTGTTTTTGCAGATTCGAGTGTCCAAGATTTATTTCAAAACATCGTGCCTATTATTTTTAGAGCAAAGAATATTTCTTTTCATGCACATAAAATGAACATGCTCTCAATACTATCTGACTATGTTTGAAAGTGGTAGGCGAATATGCTCTCACCATGTGCAAACTAGGTGATCAGAAAGCCAGACCCACTTTGTTTATGTGTAACCCTGATGTAATAATCGTAGTATCCTCTCCCCTTGCACAGTCACGCGATCCTAGGTGTAAGAGAAACGGTTATTGCCTCTAGAAATTGGGTCTACCAAGGGATTTCATCACCTCTAGGTGACTCAAATCGGCAACAAAGCTAAAGCCAAGCTACCCCCGACTGGTATATAAATGTGAATCTTAAGGGAAAACCTAAGATTACAAGTGCGGATGTGTCATATGGACCAAGTAGTACTCCTCAAAACCCTGTTGAGCTTAACCTCTTCAAGCTGGAGTGCCTCCTAAACAGAGTTTAATCTTGTGCCCCGTGTATGGCCACTCGAACGGGGGTCCCGAATTAAACACCATTGTTTAGTAGCTAGAAACCTTCTATTTGCTAGTGCAACACTGGTTGGTGTGAAGGCATCCACATCTTCGCAGTCTGTAGTAGAGGTGATCAATCTGCCATGAAATTTTCATGGGGGTTGGAAGTTTGGTTGGCCTGAGAAGAGAGTGCACTATAAGGGGGAGCCTGTCCATCTAAGCTTTTGAATTCACATGCTACTAATATGCGGCTGGGGAAACCCACATGGAATCTAGCGAATACTATCCTAGCTTAACCATAGGATTGTACTTGTTCTCTTTTGTGTTTGATTACTTTCAAAATATCGTGCTTTCCAAGTGTTTGCTAGTTACTGAAAAAAAATAAACAACACTCAAACATCTAGAAGCAAATTGTCAAACTTTAAACAATTTAGGTTTTTGACCAAACATCAGAAATTTGACTTTTTACATTCTGCAACGCATCTATTAAACCACATTTGCTTTATCGCACCGCATTTGACAGTCTTTGCAACGTATCTGACCTGTTGCACCACATTTTCTATCTCCAATGCCGCATCTGACCTGTTGCACTGCATTTTCTATCTCAAACACCGCATCTGACCTGTTGCACCACATTCGCTATCTCAAACGCCGCAATCAACCTTTTGCAACACATTTGCTACCTCTTGCAATGCATCTATTTTTCATAATAAATTCCTGTCAACCCGAGCTCTGATAGTCTGACTCCTGCAATGCATTGGCATTCCTGAAACACAATTGATACTTTAAACGATGCATCTGACAAATTGCATCGCAATTGACACCTGAAACGACGCAATTGTCTGTGACCTTAGAGAACATTATCACTGTCAAAAACCCGAGGCTAATGAATTACAAACATATTCTAGACATCTTTTTCTATAGTCTTTGTCAACAACCAGCTCAAGAATTGCTCAAATTCCTCCATCCTTAATTGCATCCTTGGGATTTACCATCATTTTAGGTCTGCAGATTTTTGGATAAGAATCCTTGCCATTTTTTGTCAAATATTTGCCTTCAAAATTAAATTGTCATTGGACTTAAACAAAATCACCTCTTTTAGTCTTGGTCCTTTTGTGAGCCACTTCCAACTCAAAATTCTAGTGTGGAAACCTCACTTTGTCATCTTGTCATCTTGTCACTTAGTCCTTCAAACAAGTCCCTTGACAATCCAAAATTGAGACATTGACCAAACTTTGAATGGTTGAGTATACCTTTCCATAATTTTTCCAAAATTGATTACACCTTAGAGTTCCCTTAGACCTAGCATTTTGCACTTTAGTTGTATGCCATTCATTTTGGTCCTCATTATCACTTTGCATTTAACATCCTTTTTAAACAACATCATGACATCCACCACCTTGTCTTCCCTTCAACAAACTATTGATAGGCTTGCTAGTAAAGTTGAATACCAGTTACTCTGTAGAGGTCAATACCAACAAGCCTTAGACTTTAAGAGACAATTCCTCCAAATTGAAAATCAATGTCCTTCATACCAACAATCCATGAGTCCTAGTCCTTTGTCCATCTACCCTTACTACCAAAAGTCACTTAACACCATCCATGACATTAGTCCACAAAAAACATCCATTAATCACCCTCATCCTAACCATGACAAGGGAAACCAACTGTCCACTAGTCCGTTACAAGTTTCCATGTCATATTCTAGTCCTTCACCTATCAATCCCATCCACGTTTACATGCCTTCTCAACCATCTACCAACTCATGTCAAGTCCCCACATCATACCATATCGATCCATTCCAAGCCTCCATGTCATATCCTATGTCGTCACCAACCAATTTAGTCCAAGACTCCATGTCATATCCATTCCAAGCCTCCATGTCATATCATATGTCGTCACCAACTAATCTAGTCCAAGACTCCATGTCATATCTATTCCAAGCCTCCATGTCATATCCTATGCCCTCACCAACCAATTCAGTCCAAGTCTCTATGTCATATCCTTGTCCTTCTCATACTAGTCCAATACAAGTCCCCATGTCCTATCCTAGTTCTTCACATACTAGTCTAGTCCAAGTCCCCACAGCCTATCCTAGTCCTTCATTCATTAATCCTTTTCAAGTCACCCCCTCACAAGCCACATCTAGTCATGAAAATTATTTCATTACTCAAAGGAACATCCCATTGTCTAAACTTGAGGATACATGTCAAAACGAAAGCCCAAAGCATGACATTATAACGTCACCGTCATATCAAGAACAAGGTAGTCCATCCCATGACCCTATCTTTCAATCCATCCAAGAAGTCCTTCAAGACAATCATGACATCCAAAATACACCTACCCTTGAAAAGACTTCAATCCCAATTATATCATCTACGACAACCCCATCTTTGACCAAGACACTACCATTGATCAAGAAGTCCAAAATGATCCAATCCTTGACCTTTATGCCATTCGTGATCAAACACTTGACGACCCTATTCAGGCCCTGACTATTGACACTTTCCAAAATGAGACACTTGCCTCCATGGGACACATAGATGATCTACCTCAAGAGCAAGTCTTCCACTATGGACATATTTTCAAATGATCAAGCTATAGCCGAATTCACTTGCCTCTATGACACTGACCATAATGATGGGTGTGACATCGACTTGGAAGCACCAATAGAATCATTTGAACCTAACATGTCACAAGATCAAACCAAAGATATTAGTCAAAAATATGTCCAACATGACAATGAAGCTAAGACACTTTATCAACTAGGGTCATCTATCTTTGTCAGAGTAGGCTTCCTTGCAGACGAAAGTATTCTAGGTAACAGTGTCCCCATATACCATGATGGGTTAGCATCTTGCTTTCAAAACAACAAATACCCCATCGCAAATAGAATTTTTTAAAGCATGCATTATCAAGGAAAAGGACTAGGCATACATGAGCAAGGAATTCTAGAACCAATACAACTTCAAACAAATTACAGATATCAAGGTCTTGGCTATTCCTCAGAAAACAAATCAAACGATGTTAGTGGTACTTCCTCGATATTGGGGGCAACATTATCAGATACAAATGTCAAAATGGAGTCCATGAGTGATCCTTGTCATAAGATTGCTGCCAACACCTCTTCCGTCCACACCATAAACCACCATTCTCAACATCTTAAACCTTCCCTTTGGAGCCAACAAAAACAAAAGTCATACAACTCAAAAGGTCAAAATCAAATGTCAAAGGCCATTGAATCAAATAAAAAGACAACTAGGAAAATGAAATTAAAATGGATCCCAAAGAAAGATGGATCAAACAAAGAAAATATTCCAAATTCAAAAGTCAATCAAAATGTGGAGCCACAAGCAAAGAGGACTCCCACATATAATAGATTTCCACCTCCTTCAAAATGGTCATCAAGCAAGGCATATAAAAGTGGTGGTTCCAAACACCGTCCCAATGAAAATTCCAAAATCCGTCATCCACCATCCCAAGTTTGGAAAATAAAAAGTGATTCATCCAAACGTCCAAACAACCTTTCCACATCTACCATCATTTCTCATAATCCTACATCTTGTCTAAATTCCAAAAATCCCATGTCACACATCCATCACATCTTGGAAGCAACTCTTTACCATAAGGATTCTCATGGAACTCTATTGCGATGTGCGTATTCTGATAAGGCCAACTCTAGTATCAGAAAGGATCACAATGACATAGATCAGTTGTCTGCAAGCACTATGATCCTGACAAGACAACTCCTTCAACAAGGTCATTATTGGCATATCATGGCACTAGTCTCTACATCGGCACCATCAGTGGATTCAGAATAGTCAGTGGTCATCTAAAGCATCCAGACTATCCACAAAATCATAAATACAAAAAAATTGAAAAATGTAAAACATCATCACCCTGATGAAAAATTGGTAAACAGGTGTCTTGGTGACACCAAAAAAATCAAAAAAGTCAAGAAAATAGTAAAGAGAAAAATTTCATCCAATGGTGAAAACCTGGCAAACAGGTGCCCTAGATAAGTACCATGATGAAAACCTGGCAAATAGGCGTCAAGTGTAAAATAAATCATCTATCTGGACTTTTACACTTGGGGGAAAGTCATCTCATTTCCCATGCCTTCCTCATGACATTTACGTCCATCTAAGCCCTATCATTTCCGCGCATTTTTCCCACCTACCTTGGTCTTGACATAAAACTGGCACACATAAATCATGCTTTGGGAAAAATTTTGACATGCATATCCTTTGGTCATACATTATCCATGAAATGTCATGTCATTGCTGACATAACCTCATTATCCTTATGTGACATAGTCTTTGAAAATCATATGACAATTCCCTTAGTCTCATGTCTCTCATCCTTTACCAAGCCCACCTTTTGTCCTTTCATGTCTGTCACCTATTTTGGCTTTCCCTTGTCAAACGGTCTAAGGATACTCCATCATCCCTTTTAGTCCCAACCAAGTCATTCCAAATGCAACGAGTCTAATCCATACAAGCACATTATGCAAAACATTATTTGAATTTGTTCCTGGCTCGACTGCAGACCTTGATACTTTCGTCACATTATCGTCATCCTCACATTGTTTCAGGATGCATCCTTCCCATCTCATAAAATAGTAAAGAGAAAAATTTCATCCAATGGTGAAAACCTGGCAAACAAGCACCTTGGATAAGTACCATGATGAAAACTCGGCAAATAGGCGTCATGTGTAAAATAAATCATCTATGTGGACTTTTACACTTGGGGGCAAGTTATCTCATTTCCCATGCCTTCCTCATGACATTTACATCCATCTAAGAACTATCATTTCTGTGCATTTTTCCCACCTACCTTGGTCTTGACATAAAACTGGCACACATAAATCATGCTTTGGGAAAATTTTTGACATGCCTATCCTTTGGTCATACATTATCCGTGAAATGTCATGTCATTGCTGACATAACATCATTATCCTTATGTGACATAGTCCTTGAAAATCATATGACAATTCCCTTAGTCTCATATCTCCCATCCTTTACCAAGCCCACCTTTTGTCCTTTCATGTCTGTCACCTATTTTGGCTTTCCCTTGTCAAACGGTCTAAGGATACTCCATCATCCCTTTTAGTCCTATCCAAGTCATTCCAAATGCAACAAGTCTAACCCATACAAGCACATTATCCAAAACATTACTTGACTTTGTTCCTAGCCCGACTACAGACCTTGATACTTTCATCACATTATCGCCATCCTCATGTTGTTTCGGGATGCGTCCTTCCCACGTCAAACAACGTTGTTTTACTATTATGATTTTCATCCGTATCTTCATCCATATTTTTGACTTATTTTCTTTGTCACAATGCGACATGCTACATTATGACAAAGAAGGGAAAAATGTAGACACATAAAAATGACCTAGGCCTGCAAGCTCTATTTTTTACCACTTTCTTCCTAGCATAATTATGAAATTTTAATTATGTCCTTGGTCCACATCCGACTGTTAATTAAATAATTGATTATTATTTAATTAATTCATATCTCTTTTATTCTTCATGATTATTAAATAAATAAATTTTATTTATTTATTCAATATGTCACTAAGGGTCTATTGTCCTCTTACAATTAAATAAATTTCTTAATTTATTTAATTACCTTTATTCATTTATGTCTTCTCGATTATTAAATAAATGAATTTTATTTATTTATTTAATATGTCACTAATTTTCATAATTAAATGGATTTGTTAATTTATTTAATTATCGGTCATAATCCTCTAAATTAAATAATTATCTTTAAGTATTTAATTAACTAATTTGACATTTCCCTCATTTTAAATAAATGAAATTATTTAAAATGATATCACATTCTTGACTGTCAATTCATTTTAGTAAATAATCTGAAAATCGATTATTTATTATCATCAAAATCCATATTTTGAATTTATTTAATTCAAAATGGTAATCTTCTTCCAAAAATCAAGTAATTGAGCAAATTCTTGATTTTTAAAATCTGTTTTTCAGTTCAACCTTTATCCTCTTGATTTTTCAAATCTTACAAATCAAGCCGTCTTTATCTTCTTGATTTTCGAAAATCTTTATCTTTTTGAGTAATTGTCACATTTATTCTCAACCGCCGATTTGATTTTCTCAAATGACATCTTGACCTCTCATCTAATGATTTTTCCCTAACCCTGATTAGGGATTGTCACATGAAATCTCGTCCACTAATTTTAGGCTTTGTCAGCTTTCAATCTCGTCCGTCCGTCCAAAATTGTGTTTTCTATAAAATGTCAATTTTGCTCACATTTTAGACTTACACACACACACGACTTCGTTATTCTGACATTCATGCATAGAATTTACTTTGCACTTAGTTTATTAAATTTGATTATTTGTCATAGTCATTTGTCATAGGCATAATCTTTTGTCATTTAAATCCTTCAAAACTTGCATAGGACATTGTCATAGTTAATTGCTCACACGCATACAAATCTAAGGGCAATAGTCATATGATCGTTGTGAGCTAGAAGGTGCTATGGAGATGAATCATGGAAGCTTCGAGGAATAACTGGTATAATCTTTCTTGTATTTGCTTTCATTGTACTTCATAGCTCTTTGGGTTTTATTTTATGATCTAATATGCTAAACTTACCTAAAATTTACCCATTGATACATAATCTATTGTAGATTAGACAAGTTCTATGCAAATAAGGAATTCTTCAATTTTGAAAAAATAGAGGGAGGAGATAGAGTAAGGGTTTACCCTAGTACTATGTCTGACTATCACCTTATAAATGTGAAAATCATAATAGCAAAAGAAAAAATTATGGAATGTAGAAAGTGTAAATAGGGAAAAATTCAGATTTAATGTTGAAAACAACAAATTAACTAAACCCTATCAAGCACCATGAAGCACAAACTAGAATGAAAATGCAAATAAATAAAGGAAATGCAAACCAATTTTCAAACTAGACTTGATTGACCTCCATGGCTCTTCTCCACCTGCATGAGAATGCAAGATTTTGAAGGTTAATTGTTGGAGGAATTTTGGTTGCTCAATTCAGCAGCATAACATTGACATGGGGATGATAGATGAATGACAATAGATAGAAATGGATGAAAGACTCAAGAATGATTTTGATAGCATAAGGACACTTGAAGAATCAACCCCCCAAATGGCTTATGTGAGAGTTTATTTATAGGAAATGCCTGATTTGGATTGACGGTTGAGATTGAACGTCAATAAGATGTCTTAATCAATGGCCAAGATTGAAAGTTGTAGTATGAAATAGGTTTAGGTCAAAATTAGGGAAATGGTAAAGATGAAGGGTTGAGATTGAATTATAAAATAATTCAATCAAGGGCTGAAATTAAATGAGATGTCAAGATATAAGATTTGATTTGGAAGATAAGATTGGCACGGACAAAGAGGTGATAGGAGAAATTAAATAATTAAAATTATTTAATCTAGGTGGCAAATGAATAATTAAATAATAAAGATATTATTTAATTATAGAGGAATGTGACAAAAGGAATTATTTTGAATTAAATAATGATTTAATTCAAAATTCAAGAGAGTGGACCAAATTAAATAAATAAAATTTATTTAATTTATGGGAGAAGAAATGAATAATTAAATAATTAAAATAATTATTTAATTATAGTGGAAAGTGGACAAAAATTAAATAAATAAGAATTTATTTAATTTTAGAAAGAAGAGGACTTAATTAGTGACGTAATTAAATAAATAAAATTTATTTAATTAATCAGGGAGGAATAAAGATAAAAAAATGAATTAATTAAATAATTAAAATTATTTAATTAATAGAAGACTTATGACATTAGAAAATAATTAAATAATTAAAATTATTTAATTATCAAAGACAAAAGGCGAAAAGATAGAGAATTTAGAAATCGCAAGCCCAGGACAATTTTTAGTGTCTACTTTTTGCCCCTCTTTGAGATGATGTTCGAGATAATCAGATTTGTGTCGAGTAAGATCATTTCAAAGAAGCTAAGGTATGTATAGAGGAAAATGGGTGATGATGAAAGATAGAATGATGATGAAATAAGAGAGGGATGATGATGCCCCCTCGAGAGGATAGGCGGGTTGAAAGAACACGGGTATGCTCTCGAAATGAAATGATAAGGAGGGACAAGATGAATGATGTAAGATAGGAAGTAGATGAAGGAGATGAATGATACATTATGCTACAAGAAAGTGAGAAACCATGCTGTTTGATGTAACACTAGAAATGATGCACCAAGGTATAAGGACCAAGGTGATGATGTGTCTCGTGCCCCAACGTAATACAACCTTGTCTAGATACAAGATATGAATATTAACTAGAATAAGTCAGACTTGATGCCAATCCAAGATAAAAATGATAACACGCACAAGAAAGAAAGCAAGCATGCACAAATGATACAAAAAACAAACAAGGTATTGCCCCTATCAAGTTGCAACCCGATGAGTAATTGATTGATTGATGATGATGACTAATGATGGTAGTGTTGTCATTGTGAGGAAAGACATATCCCTAGATCAACACAAGGATGACTGATTAATTGACTGATTGACTTTGATTGATTTGGTTTACAACAAGATGAGGATCAAGACCAAAGGATGTGATTGGATAATTTGGAAAAATTGATCGACTTGATTGGTATGGACTAAGGATTGACTTGCATTTGGATTATTGCTTGGAACGATTGAAGATGATTTGACATGGATGAAAGGATGTGATGAATTGAATAGAAGAATTGATGTGATTGGAATGACTTAGGTTGGAACTATTTGATTAGAGGATTGATTGATTGATAATTTGAAGACTGATTTGACATTGTTTTGGCAATTTGACTGATTTTGACTGGATGACTAATTGGACTATGTTGTCTGTTGGTTCACGATTTAAATGTCGATGTTTTAAATGACTGACTATGTCTTGACTTATTTGATTGACATGACAAACATTGACTATGTTTTTGGATTTTTGAAAGTTATTTGGATGTTTTTATTTTTTTGGATTTCTGACATTTATGATTTTTTTGGATTTTTAACATGTTATGATTTTTTTGGAATTTTGACATTTTATGATTTTTTTGGAATTTTTGACATTTTATGACTTTTTTGGAATTTTGAAATGTTTTGAAATGTCAATGGATGAAAATTTAGGTAGCCTTTGTGCTAGATACCAATGACAAGGGAAAACCAAGTCTAGGTGCAAGGAGATAGATGGGATTGATAGATGAAAGGGTGGATGATAGGATAAGGGATAAAAGGCTCATGACAAATGGATGGATGGAATGGATGTATGCATCCTAAGAGAGCAAGGGTGTGATCTCCAAAGACTATGTTGCATAGAAATAACATGCCCCATTCTAGGTACAAGACTTAGGATTTTTCATGACAAAACTTATGACAATATAATAATGATATGATTGGTTTAGATGGGATGAGGTATGTCAAGAGATACCCAAAACATGTTTCAACCTTTTGCCCCTATTTATTCATCAAGATCAAAAGAAGAAGGGTGGATAAGTGGACTCAATATGATAGGTATATATGATGGCTAAAGATGGTAGGTAGGATGGAAATGATGACATGAAAATGATAGGTTGGATAGATAAGACATTATGCCCCCAAGTGTAAGTGACATAGAAGATCAACCTACACATGACGCATGTTTGCCAAGTTTTCATCATGGTACTTATCCAGGGTGCCTATTTACTAGGTTTTCACCGTTGGACAAAGGGATTTCTCTTTACTTTTCTTTTTTGACTCTTTTTTTTTCTTTCTAATTTTCTTGACTTTTTGATTTTTTGACTTTTGGATAGGAGGGACTCAAGTGTCTAGTTGCATGAAAGGTGATAGTCCCATGAGGGATGGATGTCATTGCATGGACCATGTCAAATGCAATTATGCTCATATATGTTGGTAAGGGATGACATGAAATGGAGATGGAGTAGGTAGATGATGGATTATGATGTGTATTATGGAGGAAAATAATGGATTATGATGCAGATTATGTAGGGAAGATGATAGGGATTATATGGGACTTATGGAAAATATGAATGAGGAGGCTTAGCCAAAAGCATGGACCATAGGAATGTGGGGGAGATATGTAGGATAATGGGTGAAGGGCGAGGAGATGGAGGTATGTGGAATTGTTGTGAAATGGAGGGGAACCATGACCAATGGTTGCACACATTGTGATAAATATTGAAGCTTTTGATGTGGACGGGGTGTAGGAAGCAATGGAGATGTTTGCTTAGGAGGTGGTAGATGAAGTGCTTTAGGTACCCACATAGACTTAGTATTTTTATGACTTTTATTTTTCTTGTGGGCTTTAGGAATTTGAGATTTTTGAATGGAATGTGTATTTTGAATGGAAGGGGATGGTTGGGATTTTTGTGATGTAGATGCCTTGTTTGACTTGATTTCTTTTTGCTTAGGTACCCAAACCATTTTGTTTTTAGACTTTTATTTTGGAGGTATGGGCCTATATAACTTTTTGAATGTATTTTGCTTTGAATCTTTGCCTTGATGCCCTAAGGCATGAGGATTTTTTGGATTTTCGGCTTTATAGATAGAGGCATTGAATTTTTTTCTTTTGAATCCCATGGGTATGGTGGAATGAGTGGAAGCTTCATGTCTAGAAAATGTGTGCATTTGTTGGTCATGATTAGGAATGTTAGGGTATTTATGGATAAATGGATAAAAGGATTGAATGGTAGGGATATTAGGTCTTGGGAGTAATGGTGGTAAAGTGTATGGAGGGATATTAGGAGTTGGAAGCAATGGTTGCAAATTGGATGGTGGAAGGTGTATGGTCACATGCTTTTGACATTTGTAGGATGATGGAGGAAGGATGGCAACATATTTCTTAGGCGTATGATAGGATTTATGATTGAAGGAGGTGGACTTAGGATGAATGGAGGAAGTACCAACATCTTTAGATTGGTGTCCTTGGGGTATGCAATGGAAAATGGGACTAGGTGTAGGTGGAACACTAGACACGAGTTCCTTATTGGATGGAGAAAATGAAGCAAGGGAAGATAATGGTTGTTGTTCTAAGGAGGAACATTTATGAATGAGGGTGGAAAGACCAATAGGATATGATCGAGGACTTGCAATGGGGTCGATAGTGAGTGATGGAGGATCATTAGGATCTTGATTAGCATTATATTCACTTAGATCCAAGCTATTTGTTTGATCTTCTATGTGTTCTTGGGAGGCATATGTATCATCAAGGGAAGTGGATGTTGATGGATCATGGATAGGACTAGGTGGAGGTTTATTTGGAATATCTTGCTCATGGATGGGAATAGGATCAAGTTGCTCATGGATAGGCTCTTCATCACTATGGATATCATCTTGATCATTGAAAATATATAGGTTATTGATAGGTTGGATGAAAGTGATTTGACCTTGATTAGGACTAGGGTTTGACGTTTCCACATGCTTAGGATAATGCTCTTGACATAACTCTTGGATTGCTTGAATTGAAGTGGAAGGGGATGACTCTTGGAGAGACTTGACATGTTATAGATGGTTAACAACATAGGAGCATGACAGAGGGTGACTTGGACTTATGAGGGGGGACTCTTGACTTGGCTCAAGGGGTTGTGGATGACATGGTCGACTTGAAGGACTTGGCATGATGTTTGAGGACTCTTTTGTATGTTCAAGTATATGTGTTGGATGACATGGTGACAATTGATTCCTTGCTAGTAGCCCTTGGTTCACATCCTTTGTAGGTGGATTGGTGGATTTAGATATGCCATCAATTTATATTTTAAATATCTAAATGTAAAGCATTAATTTGATGGAGGATTAGATGATGGTGGGAGTAATGAAGAGTTTGACTAGTTAGAAGGTAGAGAGGCCAATGGATTAGGACTAGGACATGGTGGATTAGGGATAGGAATTTAATTGGATGGTGGTAAGGGTGCATGAACTAGATTGGTGTTCCCCTTGTCAAAGGTGGCATTAAGACTTAAAGGCTCTTGACTTTTTTGCCAAGGTGGACTTGGGATCCTATGTTCTTGTTGTGATATGGGTGGATATGTTGATGTGGCATTGACATGATAGGTAGATGGGTTAGGTTGGCATGATGATGAAGGTGACACATAGGATTGTGGTTGAATGTGTTGAGGTTGGAATGGTGTTTGGACTTGTTGTGATATGATTTGATGTTGTGATAATGATGGAGGGGTTGAATAGGATAATGGTTGTTGAGAGGTTGATTGATGTGGATAAGAGTTGATATTAGGAGACGTGTGATAGGTTGATGAAGGGGAAACTTGATATGTGGATGGATGAGGTTGATATGATGATATAGGTGACATATAGGATTGATGTGAAATTTGTTGATGTGGTGATTGGACTTGATAATGTGCTTGTTGGACTTGACAATTGGCCATGAGGTATTGGATTTATACTATGAATTGTTGCATTTGAGGTGATTGGTTTGTTTGAAGTTGTTGGATAATGTTATGGGCTCTTTGAATTATTTGTTGGGTTAAGGGTGCTTGACTTGTTTGAGCTACATGAAATATGTCAACAAGGTCTTGTGCTATGTCTTTGAATGTTTCCATGGTGTAAAATGATGTTGATTGGATTAAAGAGATGATGATGATTAAGATATGATGTGGAATGACAAAATTGTATGATTTGGATGATGTGGCAAGTGTTTATTGGAAGTTTGACTTGAGCAATATCAAACACAAGATCTCACATGTAAATGCATGAACACACACACTAAGCACAATGATAAATTTGTCTTTCAAGATAAAATGTTATGATTAGGAAAACACTTGAATACACAACAACAAGCCTTACGACTAGTCAAGTGGGGTATGGCCAATTAGGTCTCAAGCTAGTTTTCACAAGGTTGACTAGGTATAATTTGGAAGCAAAATCTTGCCAATAAGCCGAGAGAAAGGGGTAACCCTCCCTTCACCGTCACTTCCCAAAGGTATAAAGTTCTTTGGGGCTTAGCCCAGAGTGACAAGATTTCAACTCCCAAAGGAGCGTGTCTTTGGATTCACACTCGGTTGAGGTTGTCCCTTGGAGGGGTGTGTGCTCCAAGTACGCCTCCTAAGAAGGGGATGACAAAAGAAAACCAAGTGAGGTGTTATGGAGGACACACACTTGATTCACACTCGTAGTGATTAATTTCCCTTTAGAAAATTGAAATGTGTGTAAAACAGTTCAAACACTTGTTCTTTTTAACCCCAAGTCAAGATGTGTGATTGAAGAAAATGGTTCTTTTTAACCTAGTTTAAATGATGTGACAGCAAACAAGATGTTCATTTTAAGCCCCAAATCCAAATGTATGACAAACAAGATGTTCTTTTTTAAGCCCCAAATTGAAGTGTGTTGACAAGCAAAATTAAGAGATGAAAGATGGAATGTGTGCACCTAGACTTTATTTAGCTCCAAAATCTTTGTCCAATTGATGAAAATTTTCCTTTGAAGTGTTTATTTGTTCTGCACATTCACAAAACCAACAACAAAGCCAAAACCCTAACAAGATAATTAATCACTAATATTAGAGGGTTAGCTAGTCAAGACAAATCTAATTTTTGGAAATGTTTTTGATAGTAAAAATAAAAATACAAAGAACAGACCCTTACTAAAATTTCAAGAGCTTTCCAAAAATGTAAACAAATCTAAAAAGTATATTGTTTTGCACCCAATATTATTTTTTTATGAAAAATCATAAAAAAATTATAAAAAATACATAACAGCTCCAAAAATTCTGATATTTTGACTGAATGTGTATGACATCATCCAAAATCTGTAGAAATTTTTTTGTGACAATATTTGCAGCTGTTTGTGAGATATAAAGCAAATCTTTGTAAAACCCTAATTTTCAAAGATCTATTTTTTTACTAATAAGTTTGCATCCAAATTTAAAACATAAAGAACAAACCCCTATTAAAATTCAGATACTTTCCAGAAATGTAAACATATCCAAAAAATTTGACAATTTTCTCTCAAAATTGATTTTTCATGAAAAATAGAAAAAAAATTATAAAAAATTCAAACCAGCCCTAAAAAATCTGATTTTTGGACTGGAAGCTCTTGACATTGTCCCAAAGCTTTAGAAAACATTTTGTGAGGAAATAAATAGCCTTTTGAAAGTTATGGTTGAATCTTTGAAAACTAGGGCTTTATCCAAAATGATGCAAAACCTACAACAAAAAGCAAACAAAACCTGCAACAAAAAGAATCCAACTCCAAGATTTCTCAAAATGTGTTAAAATATGTCGAGTTCACCAATGTAAATAGGGAAAAATTCAGATTTAATGTTGAAAACAACAAATTAACTAAACCCTATCAAGCACCATGAAGCACAAACTAGAATGAAAATGCAAATAAGTAAAGGAAATGCAAACCAATTTTCAAACTAGACTTGATTGACCTCCATGGCTCTTCTCCACCTGCATGAGAATGCAAGATTTTGAAGGTTGATTGTTGGAGGAATTTTGGTTGCTCAATTCAGTAGCATAACATTGACATGGGGATGATAGATGAATGACAATAGATAGAAATGGATGAAAGACTCAAGAATGATTTTGACAGCATAAGGAAACTTGAAGAATCAACCCCCCAAATGGCTTATGAGAGAGTTTATTTATAGGAAATGTTTGATTTGGATTGACGGTTGAGATTGAATTCAATAAGATGTCTTAATCAATGGCCAAGATTGAAAGTTGTAGTATGAAATAGGTTTAGGTCAAAATTAGGGCAATGGTAAAGATGAAGGGTTGAGATTGAATTATAAAATAATTCAATCAAGGGTTGAAATTAAATGAGATGTCAAGATATAAGATTTGATTTGGAAGATAAGATTGGCACAGACAAAGAGGTGATAGGAGAAATTAAATAATTAAAATTATTTAATCTAGGTGGCAAATGAATAATTAAATAATAAATATATTATTTAATTATAGAGGAATGTGACAAAATGAATTATTTTGAATTAAATAATGATTTAATTCAAAATTCAAGAGAGTGGACCAAATTAAATAAATAAAATTTATTTAATTTATGAGAGAAGAAGCTATTGAATAATTAAATAATTAAAATAATTATTTAATTATAGTGGAAAGTGGACAAAAATTAAATAAATAAGAATTTATTTAATTTTAGAAAGAAGAGGGCTTAATTAGTGATGTAATTAAATAAATAAAATTTATTTAATTAATCTGGGAGGAATAAAGATTAAAAAAATTAATTAATTAAATAATTAAAATTATTTAATTAATAGAAGACTTATGACATTAGAAAATAATTAAATAATTAAAAATTATTTAATTATCAAAGACAAAAGGGGAAATGATAGAGAATTTAGAAATCGCAAGCCCAAGACAATTTTTAGTGTCTACAGAAAGGATGAAAAATTCATTCTAAACACTAATCTACTAAAAGATGATGATTGAAATGAAGTTATTTTTACCTTCAAAGAAATAAATAAATGGATGTTGGAAAAAGAATCAGCAATTCAAAGATGGAACAAAAACATAAAAGGATGGAAATATATTTTCCAAATAATAGGAAAAAAGGGCCATGGATTGCAGGAAGATTGAAAATGCCTTCTAAGAAAACATGATCAAGTTGGAAGCTAAATTGTAGGAAGACCCAAAAAATGAAGAAATAAATGAGGAGCTAGTCCTCGATAAAAACTCTTTAAGATGGATTCAAATTAAAAGGACCCAAGAGTTGAGAACAAGGAAAAAATGAATTGGATAAATCTTGGAAGAAAGGATAAAAAAAGATACATTCAAGAGAAAAATTTAAGGAAAAAAATGGGAGTAGTGTATGTTGTGTGGTCTCACAACGTGCCCCAAGAATGTAAGACTTGGGGACCCAAGTGAAAAACTAACGCTTATGGAAGGTGTTGGTTAGCCGAAAAAGGATCACCAAAATTTAAAGTTGAAAAGGAAGTCTTTTGGAGTATTTCATGATTCAAATGTACCAAGTACTGGGTATAGGGTATCAGAAGGCCAAAAGTGTTAAAATGTTAATGCAAGGTTTTGGTAAAGTGTTCCGGTCTAGGAATGAAGGTCCAGGAAGTGTGAAGGTTCTGGTAGAATCTGAGATCTGGGAAATTTTTATTTTGGTAAAAGATAAAGTTGTTGGGTACTGGGTAACAATGTTAAGTTTTAAAGTTGAATGTCTAAGTTTTCCCAGGGGGTTCAAAAGGTCTGATAACTCACCTAAAAGGATAATTACATGAGAATGTGTTTCAAAAGCATGATATTTATGATTTTTTTGAAATGATGATTTATTAATGATGATTTTGTTTTCATGAGAGTTTTTTGAATGTTTTAAAAAGGGATTAATATGTGGAATTTGTACTTGCAAGAGAAATAGATTGTGATGCAATATTTGGGTATGGACGGTTAGACAAATTTGGATCACAAGTAGAATCATATCCAAGTCGGGCGAAATGTTCCGGGAGTCTATGCAAAGGAGGAGCTTGAGTTGTCAGAATATCGTGAATCCTGGTATTAAGAATGCGGTGAAAGAATGTGCAAACCTCCAGTGTGACTCATTCTTAGGAGTTTTAAGCTTGAGGCATAACCAAAATGTGGGAGCATAAAGCCGGTGGATGCAAATTTCCTTATATTTTTCTATATCTACCTGATCACTCTATATATCTAGGAAGCCCTACATTTTGTTTGACAAATCTACTCAGCTCCAAGTTACTATCCTGGCTATATTTTAAGGATGGAGATCCCAAATTTTAAAGTGTTGAAGAAGGTTGACATTTATTGACTTCGTCAACAAATCTCCTGCCAGTTGTCATATTCCATGTGCCTTGTTGTGATTCATCCCTTGGATTCCCTCTCATATGTTGATTGAATTTCCCAAGTGTCTTGTTCTTATAAAAGGCCAGGAGATGTTTCATTTTAAGTTAAGTTCAGAATTTGTGGATGTTGGAGAACCAAAACTTCTTTAAGTTTTGTTCTTTTTCTTGTTTTTTGTTCCATTCTAGATTAAAAACTTGTATGTTTCATAGAATTTAATCAATATCAAAGCCAATTTGAAAGCTATTTCCTGATATGAAATCTTACGTAGCTGATTATTTGTTCCTATCAGACAAGACTATATGTTGTGCCATTTAAGGGTGCATACTGACACTATCTGGTGGTAAATGATCCCCCCTCTCTTTAAAATCTCGCATCATTCTATGCTTAGTTGTGAAGCAATCTAGTGATGTATGGGATGGTTTTCTCTAGTTTGGTTAATTCTTGAGGCATGCACGGATAATACCTGGGAGAAACTTTACTTTTTCAATAATTTTGATGCTTTATTTTAGAATAAATGCTTAAATTTTAGAAAATGTTTCAAAAAAGAGATGAATGAATGGAATTTTATTACAAATATTTTGATTCCATGGTATTTTTGAATGCTTAAAGCTAAATTTACTTAAGTGAAAGAAAGATTATTTGAAGTTCATGAAATGTCATTACAAATCTGTTGATTTCATGAAGTTGTTAAATGACCGGACTGAGATTATCCTTTCCTGATACCTATGATTCCTTTGAGAACCTGAAAGGGTTGTTTACCCCTCATGATTAACAATATTATCACAACGATACTTGATGCAAACCTATTACGGTCAAGACCTGACATAAATGAGCCTTGGGATTAAGCTGAGTTAGCCTAAGATTTAGGTTGTCCCAATGCAATCTTTCAAGAAAAGATAGGTTCTTGCAGTGTGTCTATGAGGATTTATCTGCACTGTTGGTGTGTGACTAACATCGTGATCAATAGGAACTAGCGCTAGAAGGAGGGCCACCTCTGGGTTTTATCTAGAATCAGTATTGTTCTCCTGGTTCTCGGTTAGAAAGTTGCGTATGAAACAAAAGTCTAAGCAAGTTGGTAATGGAAAGTAAAATGAACGTTGATAAGCTCTGGAAAATTCTTAATTAGAGGCTTTATCCTTTGATTTTGTTCACCTTTGGTAGGGTCACCGAGTGTAGAATTCATGATACAACCGATCATGGTGAACTTGGTTGTGAAATTTTTTAACTAGGGTGAGTTTGACCACTTATAATGCGATTCCATTAATGAAAGCATCTTTAACTACTAAAATAAAGGAATCTTTATTGGAAAGAAGTTTGAATTATGGGAAAATGCCTAACCCTAGTGAAACTGGAAATACTAGAAAATTAACTTTTAAATCAAACAAATTTACTAACTGTAATTGTCATGAGGAAATTTCTAAAATTTTGCAAGAAAGAAGGCAAGGACATCAAGACTTAGAAACATGTCTAAAACGTGAACATGAGAGTGATGAGTCATAAATATTCTCACACATGGAAGGTGGTCATGAATGAGAAGAGAAGGAAAAATGAGAGGGAGATGTGTGCTTTTTTTTCCTAACTGAAAATCCACAATCTAAAAGGGAAGAAATTATTGATTTCATGCAGAATACAAAATATCAAGTTCTTACTTTCTCCCTTTTTGATGATAATGTAAATTGTGTTACTACTTGGTCTAATGAAGTGAATAGTGTTACTGAGAGTGAAGACAAGGCCAAGGACTTGGAGAATCTTGGAGAGAAAGAGAATCAAGAAGTGAGTGCAGTCATTCATGGAACAGAACAAAGCGAAAAGGAAAACCATAAACTAGGACTGGAAGAAGGTAGAGTATGGAGAATTTAGCAAAGGTGTGTGCAATCAACCTTTGATGAGGTCATTTTCATACATATGAGCCAATTTATTGGTAAGTATGCATTCGAATTTACATTTGTTAAATGCATAAAAGTTAAGGTAATTCATTGTTACAGTAGGATATTTGAAATGTATTCAAGCAAATTTAAAGACAAGCCTACTGTAATTTGTACAAAAAACACCATGAAGATAGTAGTAAAAATTAAGGTAAATTGCCTAGTTAGGGTTAATCGTTTGTTTAGGGTAAATTTTAGTTAGTTAGGTTAGTTTGCTTTTGTAGGGTTTGTTTTTTCTTTCTAGTTTTTTCTCGGCATTAACAAATTCTACTTAATTTAAAACACACATGAGAGTGAATTGAAATATTCTTGAAACATTGCACTGTGCATTATAAATAAATAAAACCATGCATAGTAAATACACAATAAATGGAAAAGAAAATTTTTCATATATATATATACATGAAAATACAAAATTTCTCATTGTAGAAAGTGCAAAAAGGGAAAAAGGAGGAGTTGAGCCAAAAGCAGCAGGGTGGCTAATCAGTCAATTTGGGACGCTTCATCTATAAGGGAAGTATATCCCAGGTAAGCGTTGTCCCTGCAAGTATCAAGGTTAGGGGTATGAAGATCAGTCAAGAAAGGCCAGATGGGAACTAATTCTCCTTGTTCTAGAAACAAAGGAATATCGTCAGCAGAGGGAATTCCAATGGCCGGGTGTGCAACAGAAAGGACATAGTCCAAATTCCCCAGAAAATCAAGTTGTACTATCATATTCCAGCATCACGAGCTTCAGCAACAAAAATCCCAAGGTTCAAGAGTGAGGTTACGAACCACAAAGCCAAGTTTGAATTCAGCCTATAATATGTTATGGACTCCACACAAGTTTCTTCAAGGACCAGGCGCAAATTGGATTTGATAGCCGGAGTTCGAAGATAGAAAACCTTATTCAGCCTCTTGGTAGTAATTCGACCCAGGAAGCCATTCTGGTGGAGAATGCAAGTTAGGTAGATAGGAGTATCCATGGTCTGGAAGTAAGAAAGCACAAGAAAAGTGAAAGGGCAAGAAATTTGAAGAAAGAAAAAAAGATGTGAAGAATTTGAAGGAGAAATACATAATTTATAGAAAACTGTGAGAAATCTATGGTACATAGTTTCCTAGATTGAAATCTTGGGAAATGCAAGTCAAGGTGGCAATAGGATAATTTTCTCCAGAGTTAAATGTTAAATCAAATAAATTTTTCATAGAATTGGTGGCCATTGCTTCAAAGTTTGCTAGTATGTACAGCACTTATCGAGCAAATTGAAGTTTTCAAAATTTAATGGTGTTCATTTCAGTGTATTTTATCAAGCCATATTAATCATGAAGGTGTCCATGTGTGCATTGCATAATTTTTTCCATGTGTGCATTGCATAAAGGAAAATTAAGCTAGTAAGGTGGCACACGTCAGCATCTGGGAAACTAAAGGAAAATAATACTTGTTTGTTAAGGCGTGCGAATTAAATGTAGAGTATTATGGTCGAACTTTAGTGTAATCATGACAACTCTAACACATTACTGTTAGTGTAGTTTCGTAAAATTAGAATTGCTAACCAAGTTTATTTTAGCGATTGTCATAAAATTAAAATGAAAGGGTGGTAACCGTTGTTTCTAAAATTAGAATTAATTTGGTAATGGGATTACTTGCTATTAAATTTTAACTTATGCATATTTTTTTTTACAAATAGGGAATTACAGTTAGCTAGAATTTGGCATAAGGATGGTAAAATTTAGCTAGAAAGTCGCACCTATAGGGAATAATTAAATGAATTTTTGGGAATTGGTGAAACAAAGAAGGGATTTGCATTGAATGAAAAATCAAAAGGTAACCTTTGCTACAGTTGTAATTCCCAACCTAATAGCGGGCTTCGTTTCCTACAAGTTGAAGCAAATGAGCTTACAAAGAAATATCAAAAAAGAAAAAAATGAATATCAAAATAAATATCGAAGGAAAAAATTCAACTCTTTAGGATGTCCAAATATCTATATCGAGGCTATGGACGCCTGACTAGCAATGTTTGGGGGAATTACAAAGATAACCTTGTATGGGCTATGGATGCCTGACTGGTAGAAAGGCTCTATCCAAGGTTGGCTTTGGAGGATTACTAAATTATGTAGTTCAATGTCAATGAACTAATTTTTTTACCAAGTTTCAAAAACTGGAATTAATCAAAGCACACACTGATACTTTCCAAAGAATTTTTATAGTCTTTATGCCAGGATTTAGGTAAAGGTAAGGAGTTATTTTTGGAAAATATGTATAAGATAATTTATAGCGGGTGATTTGATCCTAGATTTATTTTAAATTTGGTTTTATTGGTTGTAAGTTGTTGTGTGGTCTCACAACACACCCCAAGACTATAAGACTTGGGGACCCAAGTGAAAAACTAACGCTTATGGAAGGTGTTGGTTAGCCAAAAAAGGATCACCAAAAGTTAAAGTTGAAAAGGAAATATTTTGGAGTATTTCGCGATTCAGATATATTGGGTATTGGAAGGCCATAAGTGTTAACATGTTAATGCAATGTTTTGGTAAAGTGTTTCGGTCCAGGAAGTGTGAAGGTTCTAGTAGAATCCATGATCCGGGAAAGTTTTATTTTGGTAAAAGTTGAAGTTGTTGGGTATTAGGTATCGGGTAACAATGTTAAGTTTTAAAGTTGAATGTCTAAGTTTTCCTAGGGGGTTCAAAAGGTCTGGTAAACTGCCTAAAAGGATACTTACACGAGAATGCATTTCAAAAGCATGATATTTATGGTTTGTTTGAAATATTGATTTATTAATGATGGTTTTGTTGTCATGAGAGTTTTTTGAATGTTTTAAAAAGGGATTACAATGTGGAATTTGTACTTGCAGGAGAAATAGATTGTGATGCAATATTTGGGTATGTACGGTTAGGAAATTTTGGATTGCAAGTAGAATCATATCCAGATCTGGCGGAACATTCTGGGAGTCTATGCAAAGGAAGAGCTTGAGTTGTCAGAATACTAAGAATCTTGGTATTATGAATGTAGCGAAAGAATGTGCCAACCTCCGGTGTGACTCATTCCCAAGAGTTTCAAGCTTGAGGTAGAACCAAAATGTGGGAGCATAAAGCTGGTGGATGCAGATTTCCTTATTTTTTCTATGTCCACCTAATCACTCAATATATCCAGGAAGCCCCTACATTTTGTTTGAAAAATATACTCAGCTCCAAGTTACCATCCTGGCTATATTATAAAGATGGAGATCCTGAAATATTTTAAAGTGTTGAAGAAGGTTGACATATGTTGATTTCATCAAGAATTCTCCTACCAGTTATCATATTCCACATGCCATGTTGTGATTCATCCCTTGGATTCCCTCTCAAATGTTGATTGAATTTCCCAAGTGTCTTGTTCTTATAAAAGGTTGGGAGATGTTTCATTTTAAGTTAAGTTTAGAATTTGTGGATGTCGAAGAACCAAAACTTCTTTAAGTTTTGTTCTTTTTCCTATTTTCTATTCCATTCCAAATTAAAAACTTGTATGTTTCATAGAAGTTAATCAATATCAGAGCCAATTTGAAAGCTATATTTGATATGAAATCTTACATAGTTGATTGTTTGTTCATATCAGACAAGACTATGTGTTGTGTCGGTTAAGGTTGCATACTGACACTATCTGGTGGCAAATGATCCCCCCTCTCTTTAAAATTCTGGATCATTCTGTGCTTAGATATGAAGCAATTTGGTGACGTATGGAATGGTTTTCTCTCGTTTGGTTAATTCTTGAGGCATGTATGGATAATACTTGGGAGAAACTTCACTTTTTAAGTACTTTTGATGCTTTATTTTAGAATAGATGCTTAAATTTTAGAAAATGTTTCAAAAAAGAGATGAATGAATGGAATTTTATTGCAAATATTTTGATTCCATGATATTTTTGAATGCTTAAAGCTAAATTTACTTAAGTGAAAGCAAGATTATTTGAATTTCATGAAATGTTATTGCAAATCTGTTGATTTCATGAAGTTGTTAAATGATCGGATTGAGAATATCATTTTTTGATACCTATGATTCCTTTGAGAACCTGAAAAATAATGTTTACCCCTCGTGATTAACAACATTATCACAATGAATCCTAATGTGAACCTAGTATGGTCAAGACCTGACATAAACGAGCCTTGAGATTAAGCTGAGTTAGCCTAAGATTTAGGTTGTCTTGGTGCAATATTTCAAGTAAAGATAAGTTCCCATAGTGTGTCTGTGAAGATTTATCTGCACTGTTGGTGTGCGAATAACATCATGAACAACAATGTGGTCAGGAAATTCTTTGCAAAGTGACTTAGAAGAAGTAAAAAACCAATTTTATAGCTTCTACAAAGATCTTCATTCTTGTAAAGTAGAGAATGAATAGATTCAAATTTCCAAAGAAGTATGCAAAACTTAATCCCTAAAAAGATCAATAAAACAAGTGCAAAAAGTCTCAAAAAGAGAATAACAAAGGAATAGATTGTGAAAGCCATCCAAATTCTCAATAATGATAGATCACCTAGGGCTGATGGACTACCTATTGAAATATTCAAGAAAAATATTGAATGGATATGTAAAGACCTGCTTCACATATACAATAAAGCCACTAAAAGGAGATCTATAGGAGATGAAATAATCAAAGGCATAATAAAAATTCTTCCCAAAGAAGGAGACAAGGCCCAAATTAAAAATTGGAGACTAATTAATTTATTAAATGTATCATATATGATTCTAGCAAAGATATTGACACTAAGGATGGTAGATGTCCTTCTAGCTTTCATCACTAGCACTCAAACAAGGTTCATAAAAAGGAAGGTACATACTAGAAAACTTAATATTAAGTTGGGAGGCAATTTGGTGGGCAAGGAGTTCAAATAAAAATATAGGCATGTTACTGCTATATTTTGAAAAGGCATACAATATGATAGGGAAGAATGACCATTTATAACAATGGCTCTAGAATCCTTTGGGTTCCCAGAGGAATTTTGTCAGATGGTAAAAACATTGATGAAGGATACAGTTGCACAAATAGATATTAATGGATATTTGACAAAGAAATTCACACTACAGAGATCCATAAGGTAGTAATTCCCTCTTGCCCCTACCCTATTTGTGATAGATTTAGATGCTCTCTTCTATCTATTGAGGGATATAATAGAAAGACACAAAATCAAAGGTCTAACCCTACCTAATGGAGATGACCTCCTTAACATCCATTTTGTTGATGACACTACCCTATTTGTAAATATTGAAAGAGGAAATTTTGGAAATCTTATACATAAACTGAATATATTATATGCAGCCTCAGGGGAAAAATTTTCTAAAGCAAAATATATAATTCTTAGTTTGGAGACTACCCCCAAGAGTGGTTTTCCAAATATGAATTTCAATGGGGTGGCCCAAATAAATAGGTTAGATATTTAGGGATCCCATTTTCTATGAGCTCATGTTTGAAGAACATGTGGCAATGGGTAAAAGAAAAAATAGATAAAAAGATGGGTAGTTGGAACAAGCAATAGCTATGATTGGTTGGTAGAATACAAGTGTGTCGAAAAATTCTATCTTTCTATACTCTATTTTACTCCTTGGTTTGGATGTTGGGTAGCTACCAAGTAAATTTTTAAAATACACAAAAAAATTAAACAACTTTTTTTTTTTATACGTAATATGCAGCTAAAGCTACATGCTTTGTATTAATTTGATCAAAAAATTACATCAAGTCAGCCCATCCCCAAGGAGGGTCAAAAATACAAATCAAAATTTGGCATTAAGCTAGCAAAATTCTCCCTAGTTAACCTGGTAATTACATAGAATTGACATGTAAAAAAAACATAGCTAAATCCCTCCACCATCCGACCTCCTAAGAATCTTCATAGAAGCGACCAGAGCATACCAGTTTTGCAAATGCATGACACCATTGCAAATCAACCACCTCGTCCAACCCCAACTGTTGGCATAAGAACTTATAGCCTACAAAGACCCATCTCCTATGTCATTGTAGCTCATTGTATTTCAAGTTGAGTATGAATGGATGCCACTCCACCTCCACACCCTACTGAAACATGTGTGCCATGTCGTTCGGACACGGGAGTCCAACTTTTTGCATGGCCACTACAATTGTGTCGATGTCCTCAACCAAAATTGAACCTTTGAAGATCGTTCACAGAATCAACAAACATCTCTCTTTTGGTAGATTCAAGTCTAACAGTGAATCTAGGAACCAGGAGGAAATGTTTGAATTGGCCCTAGTTCAATTATTTGAAAAGTAGTAGGCCTTCCTGAGCACCATTCTTACTACCTCTAGACACAAAATATCCTTGTTGCAGCATATATTCTTCAGGCGTTTATCATAGATGTAGCCTAGGAAGGTAGCCTCCTTCTTGGAGCTCTTCAGCTTCACCGGAGTGTCCATCTTTGATACCAATCACTCTTCCAAAGCACTGAATAAATAGGAATCCATACCTTGATCTTCATTTATTATTGGCCACCTATTTAATTCCTCTACGTCCTTTCAACTACAAGCTAGGTAATTCACTGTAGATGTTCATTTAATTCACACGAAATTTAGTATCCACCATTTCAGTGTTTATGAGGGATTTAGAGGGATGGTACTCGAATTTTCCTCTGAATGTGTACTGTATGTGTATTCCAAAAATAGAAGATGCCTCGCTCTTCCCACAATCTAGCCTTCTGGTACTCCATACGCAACCTTTGATAGAACAAGCCATCCTAGTAGATGTACCTGTCACCTATAATCAATGGCTTTAAACTACTACATTGTGGTGGTGTTGTGTCCACTCACTTTGTCTCATTCCATCTGTCTGGGGGGGTCCATATGCCATATCTAGCCATCATTGGCATAGACTATATGCAACCATTTGGCACATGGGCCAAAAAAATTAGATAATTATTATGGTTTGATGGAAAAAGCAATAAGAAGAAACATCCAATCTTATGGGAATAATCCTTCTTGAGAAAATGTGAAGGTGGTTTAGGATTGAAAGACCAAAAAAACAAGGAATCTCTCTAGCCATCAAATAGATTTTCAAAGTTTTAAGGAGAAAAGAACCAAGGAAGGTCCTAATAAGGAATAACATTAAATTGGTTGTCCCAAAACAGGCCAAATATTGGAATCAACTCCCTTCAATGACTTATCATTTGGTAATTTTTCCTATTATCCTTGTTGGATCTAATGTGTTTAAAAGCCTTTGGAAGGCTTGGGAACAAGTTAGGTATTTGATAAGAAATAAGAATATACCTGAAAACTACAAAAATAAAGTATGTCCCACAAGCTCAATATGGTGGAATTCATATAAAAAAAATCCCCTAGCACTATTACAAGGGTGCTCAGCGAAAGCATGGAGTAAGAAAGGAATTAATAGTTTCCAAGATATTCTTTATAATAATAACTTAAAACTTGGGCCTCTCTTAGCACAAATTTTGAATTTCCTTCTTCCAATTGGTACACATACTTTGTGCTCATATAATCTTTTAAGAAATTTAAATTCCCAATAATATATGTGAATGATAATGATAGTTTAGACAACTTTAAATGAAATAATGGAATTGAACTAAATAAATTGAATCCCAAAATAGTGTATAAATATTTAATTAGTCCTCAGGATATAAATAGTTACTTAAACAAAAAATAGAATTTAGGTTATGGAGATAAACAGTGGTACAAAAATTTAAAAAACTTGTAGAATAATTCAATAGAGCCAAAGAAGGTCTACTTTAAGTGGATGCCAATTCTACAAAACACTTCCTTGTTCTATAAACTCTAATAGTGGAGAAGTATGTGAAATATGTTGAAAACTTGAAATAGTTAAGCATATTTTCTTTGATTATCTATTTGCTAAAGAAGTCTAGAATATGTTATGTGCAGACATGAAAGGGTGGGGGGACTCAAGTATGGTTAATTGGAAAGAAATACTATTTGGTTTTATAGAAGGAATGGATAAATAATGTAATTTATTTTGGTTGTTAACTACAAAAATTATGCGGTTTCTTTGGAAGGCAAGAAATGAGGAACGGTTAAAAGGTAAAAAGAGAGCACTTACTGAGTTTGTTAGAAAACTCACTTTTTATAAAATTTCTATGTAGGTTATGGTGACAATGGAGATAGCTAAAGATAATTTTTTTCAAGTTTTTGAGAGATGGGAAGGTGGATACGAACATAGAGGAGACAAAATATGCAAGGCATTGGCCCTTCAATAGAAAAGACAACATACCATTTATGAAGAGCTATCGAGATTTCCAAAAGAAATATAACAAAAATTATAGTGCTCAAACCCTTCAAAATGATCTTGGTTTTTAGAGAGGACCAAGTTTTCACAGAAAGCAAGGAAAAGACTTTGCAATGGAAGTGGTAAGATTGAAAGAAGAAAACTTAGCAATTAAACCTCCAATAAAGTGGAAGAACATGGATTCCTACAATGAAAGTGTCAACTTCAGAAGCTGATGAATATCAATTCATATTTTGTGAAAATATAATACATATGTACTATTTGCATAATTAGAACCAAAAAGGCTAGATATAGCCTAGTTTTATAAAAGCTATGTAACTCTATCATTTTCTGGAAAAAAACTAAGTTGCAAATCTGGTATTAGTAAACTATAATTTCAATATAAAAAATAAGTTGTAGCTAATGATTATTTCAAAATGTATGAAATGTACTATTCATTTTTTGTTTTTCTTGTTTTAAAGGTTTTAATGGAGTGCTCAAGATAAGAAAAATCCAAGAATAATTTATTAATTTATACGAATTGATATCCATTAGAGTGTTTGAAAATATGCAACGTATATGTTGGTTGCTTGTTTACTTTTACATGCATCCATCTAATAGTTCACATGCAAATCAAAGTGGGGACAAAACATAATGGTTGAACTTACATATCTATTCCATTTTCCCTTATATTTTAGGCCCACTTTTATGAGAGTTTATAAATGCAATAAGTAGCTTATCAATGGTATATTCTTGTGTGAGTTTGATTCATGACATCACACATCCTAATCCCCTTTCTCAACGATCCCTAGATTTTTATTCTTGATTGAGCCATGTTTACTACGTATCATCCTATATCAAACATGTGGGTACAAATTTGACCCAAATCACTTGTGTAGTTGCAAATTTAGACCTTAACTTAAAAAAAAAAAAACGCAAACTAGAAATCCTTATTAAACACTTCATTAGCCATTGCAAGTTAACTTAGTGTAAATTTATGTTGATTTTGGTGTTATATTATTGTATTTAAAAATATGCATTCACTCATTTAAAATCATGTTAGAATGTCATAAGAACATCTGGATCTAAGAGTTTAAAGGAGAACATATTCTACATTTATATGTTTATGAAATCATCCTAGGGCCAATGCATGTTTGCTTAAAGTTTCTAATCTTTCATTTAAAATTATAGATTCAATTCATTAGGGGTTTGATCAAGGAAAATGTAATCCTCATGATCTAGGAGATTCCCTAAAGAAGTTCTTAAACACTACATGTTCTTATGCACATTTGCACAACATAAATTTGAGGTGAAATGAAGTCCAACAATTTACATTATGTCAAGTTTTAGATGCAAATCTACATACAAATTAATAGCCACATTTACATAGCCAATCAAACATTTTGTAGAATTTGAGATCTTCATCTAACTCAAAATCCTAAAATTGACATCATAAATTTGATATCTTCATCTAAGGAATTCCAACAATTTACATTATGTTCGGTTCAAGATGCAACTCTACATAAAATTAATATCCACACCTACATAGACAATTAATCATTTTGTAGAATTTGAGATCTTCGTTTAACTCAAAATTCTAGAATTGACATCATAAATTTGATATCTTCATCTAAGGAATTCCAACAATTTACATTATGTTCGGTTCAAGATGCAAATCTACATAAAATTAATATCCACACCTGCATAGACAACCAATCATTTTGTAGAATTTGAGATCTTCATCTAACTCAAAATCCTAGAATTGACATCATAATTTTGATATCTTCATCTAAGGAATTCCAACAATTTACATTATGTTCGATTCAAGATGCAAATCTACATAAAATTAATATCCACACCTGCATAGACAATCAATCATCTTGTAGAATTTGAGATCTTCATCTAACTCAAAATCCTAGAATTGACATCATAAATTCGATATCTTCATCTAAGGAATTCCAACAATTTACATTATGTTTGGTTCAAGATACAAATCTACATAAAATTAATATTCACACCTACATAGACAATCAATCATTTTGTAGAATTTGAGATCTCCATCTAACTCAAAATCTGAGAATTGACATCATAAATTTGATATCTTCATCTAAGGAATTCCAACAATTTACATTATGTTCGGTTCAAGATGCGAATCTACATGCAAATTAATATCCACATTTACATAGCCAATCAATCATTTTGTAGAATTTGAGATCTTCATCTACCTCAAAGTCCTAGAATTGACATCATAAATTCGATATCTTCATCCAAGGAATTCCAACAATTTACATTATGTTCAATTCAAGATGCAAATCTATATAAAATTAATATTCACACCTATATAGACAATCAATCATTTTGTAGAATTTGAAAACTTCATCTAACTCAAAATTCTAGTACTTCAAAACATTAACATACCCAACTTTTAGCATCTATCAAAATACATCTCCATCATTAAATTTCAAACTAAACATCATATTTATTGTTAATTTTCAAGAATTCCAATTATTAATCCCCAACTCCTTATCCAAATAAAATTTATACTAATTACCATAGGTAATTTTGTAAGGGTTTATGGCTATCCCCATTACAAGTTCTCTTGTCCCTCTCTAGAGGATTGCACGCCAAAAAAATGCTCTAGTTGTCCAAGGTACACCTTCCCTAGTTAGGTGTGGTAGGAGAGAGAGGGCGAAGGGTGGGCATTGCGTAGGAAATGATGTCATGGTGATGAAGGGATTGTGGTTGACATTTACAAGGAGCATTCATACTCAAACGAAGAAAGAGTATGGCCCCATCTTAATTGAGGTGGGGCCCAGAACAGAGATGTTTATCATTATCACTGGGGGAAAAGTCACACTTAATATTGAATTTCTGAGGTCTCATCATGCCCTAGGCTCCATCACATTTAAAAGCGCCCGTTAAAAAGGGGCCTCAACAGTTTGTGGGGGGTGAGGTTAATGCGTCTTTCTTATCATAATTTCAAAGATTTAAGATTAGTGATGTTGATTTGAGGGAATATAAAAGTGGAGCCGGGTTTCACGATAACGGTACAAGCAAATTATATACAGAGTGAAGAAATTCCCTTCCCTGCTTCCACGGAGTAGTGCAAATGTATAAACTCGAGGACTAGGAAAGCAAAGCAAGAGGATATATACATTGTGTATCTGTCAAGCTCGCATAACAATGGGAAGGCAGCCGTGCTGTGACAAGGTAGGGTTGAAGAAGGGCCCATGGACGACTGATGAGGACAGGAAACTGGTGAATTTTATTTCCGTGCACGGCCATGGATGCTGGCGCGAAGTGCCCAAACTTGCAGGTCAGCTTCGTAAGCCATGGCACCAATTAGTTGCCTAAAGTCTTGTTTGCTCTGTCTTTCTGGAACTCAAAACATTTGCATTTGCAGGCCTGCTTCGATGCGGAAAGAGCTGCAGACTTCGCTGGACGAACTACTTGCGACCAGATTTGAAACGCGGATTGCTCTCTGAATCGGAAGAGAAGCTCATCATCGACTTACATGCTGCCATAGGGAACAGGTAGTTCTTTTTTCTTCTTCCCCTGTTCGGAATTATGTATATTTGGAAGGAAATGCTTGTATTTTAGCCTGTAAGTAAATGTTCGCCAAATGTGATCGAAAACTTTGATATTTAAACAAATTAGCCGGAAATATGAAGAATCCTCATGTAAATTATAGTTATTTGGTTGTTTTGTAGGTCAATGCCGATGTTGTGCTTACGCTTTGCCGTGTTTTCTGCTGGTTATTTGTACAGGTGGTCGCGAATCGCGGCACAGTTGCCTGGAAGGACGGACAATGAGATAAAGAACTACTGGAACACGCGGATTAAGAAGAAGCTGCGACAAATGGGAATCGACCCTGCGACGCACAAGCCCCTGAGCCAAATGCACGCGGACTGCCACCAGGCAGCCCCGACGCGCCAAGAACAAGACGATACGCCGGAGAAGCCTGAGAAGAATAACGAGAACACAAAAGTGGCCGAGGGTGAACAATCTGGAACAATGGCGGCAGCTTCTAATTCGTTGAGTGTGGAGGATTCGATGCATTGTTTAGTGAATGTGTGCACGCCGACGAGTGCTATGTGCATTTCTCCATCGGATTCAGATGAATCCAACATTGTCGATCCCACGCCCAATTCCTTCGTCACCAATTGTAATCCCCTGTCTTCTGCTGCTTCTGTGGATAACTATGATATTAGTAGTAACAGTTGTAATTCCTCTGTTACAAAGTCTGACCTTTGGCATGAGATGGGAGTGTTGAGTAGCAATGGTGTGACTCCCGCTGTAGAATGGAATGATTTGGAGTTGTGGAGTGAGGGTTTGGATGGCGTGGGAGAGTCTGGTTGGATTCAGCACTGCCATTGGAGCGACATGGACAACTCCACCGATTTTTCTGAGTTGCAGCGATTGGCTTCTCTGCTTGAGGAAATGTGAAGCACCACCCCTTTGCCCCCAAAATGGATTGTACAGGGTGTTCTAAAAGACATTAAAAAACATATAAAGATGGATATGAATGAAAGTTTGTATATGTCAATTCATTCTTTTCATCGCTGATGTGTTCTCCTGTAATCATTTGTTGCGTACTATGAATGAAATAGTGGGAAATACGTAATATTGCTAAAATCTACTTCTCGGATTCTCTGAGCTCAGCTTAGATCGATCTACAGAGAAAAAATTAGCTGCCAATAAAAAGTTGTTCCCCTGTGTAGGTATCTCGGGAATGTCCGATTGGTCTGTCAGTCACTCTCTTTAATCTTAGTACCTCCTCACCGTGGCATATTCTAGCTCGTTAAACAAAAAGGGCCTGTGAAAGCTGTTCAGCAACTTAAAAGACGGCTCTTTCATGTTGTGATGGGGATACATCACCTGTTACATTAATTTTAATAAATTGATAAAGATAAAAGATTCATGATTAATGTAGAATATATTTAATTAGATTTTAAAATGAGGAAAATGACGTATTGAAGATGTTAGACAATCAATTTGTTAATATGTCAAAAATAATTTGTTAATATGTCAAAAATTATGATATTGAGTAGATGAATATCTTAGAACTTATAAAATTATATTTAGATCTCGGAAATTGATTTGATGGATAGAAATTAACTAATTAATAGGGAATGGATGCTTATAACATATTTGTCTCGGTTCATTGTACATATCTCTGAAGTGAGGTGGTATCTACAAATCCCTGTTATGAACTTGGTAAGAGAGGATCATATCCCCTTGAGTTAGGCTCCTGGATGAATCGATTTGATGGTAATGAACCAAGGTTGAAAACACTAAACAAGCATGTAGTATACTTAGGATGATGATGTAATTAATATAATATAAGAGATTTATATAACGCTCTAATGTGAATGTTTTTCTAATGATTCCTAACTAATCCTTATATTATTTCAAAATCACTGATTAATGTTCTAAAATACAACATAACACACAAACCAACACATCAATTTGTTAATATGTCAAAAATTATGGTTTTGATTAGATGAATATCTTAGAATTTATAAAAATTATTTTTAGAGCTACGAAATTGATTTGGTGGATAGAATTTAACTAATTAATAGGGAATGGATGTCAATAACATATTAGTCTCAGTTCATTAGACCTATATTTGAAGTGGGGTGGTATTTATAGACCCCGATTGTGAACTTGCTAAGAGACGATCATGTCCTCTTGAGTTAGGCCCTTGAACAAACTGATTCAATTGTAATTTCAAAAACACTAGAGAAGTATGTAGTATACCTAGGATGATGATGTAATTAATATGCTCGAAGAGGTTTCTATAATGCTCTCATGTGAATTTTTTCTATTGATTCCTAACTAATCCTGATATTATTTCAAAATCAATTATTAATGTTCTAAAATGGAACATAACATGCAAAGCAACACAAAAATATGTTGTTAAATTAACATGAGAAATATTAAATATTTTTTAAACACTCAAATGATACTATTATAGTTGGCCATTCTTGAATTCCTAGCTAATTGAGCACTCCATTGGAAACTTACAAAATAGAAAAAGCATCTAATATGTAGCATTTGTCATGCATTCAAAATAAGTGTAGTGATATTTCACCACATGTTCCCCTTGGGCATCCTAGTTGTGCCCTATTACGATTAATTCCCCATATTTTAATTGTTACAAGAAAGATAAGTCTTTTGTGCTAAACATCAATGGGCATGCACCATTTATCGCCTTAATCTACTAACCTATAGGGTTTTTGGTAGCCTAGTGCCTTTTATATTTTGGTCTCTTCACAACCATTCATCTAATGATCTAATGATCTAATGATCAGTGAGAAGTTGAAGGGTTTTGTCTCTAGCACATGATATTGGCTCATTTTACTTAATGGTAGGGCCTCACTTTAGTTAATTCTTTTAGCTATGGCATGTATAATTGGAAGTAGCATCCTATGTAATAGTTTGATTAGTTAATGAGGGCTAAGAGAGAGAAGGAAAGTAAGTGGTGGAAACACATGTCCACCTTTTAAGAAAAAAATCAATTGCTTAGAGCTTGTAAGTCACAAATTTCTTACCTACCAAAAGCATATGCAATGGTAGTGATACTCTATAGCAACTCCACGAGATCTTAGAAGCTTATGATAAAGGGAATTTTATGTAAAGGGTGACTAGAATCTAGCCACATATCTCTATTAGAACATCCATGGCTTACCCACTTCTCTAAAATCTAGGACAATAGAGAAGAGATTACATAAAGATATTTTTTGGTGACACAATTGAGGACCTGACCACTTGTCTTACAAAATTAGACATATAACCATCTCCACCTTGTGAATTCAATACATGTTAATAATTATCTTTACCAATTTAGGAAATCCAAACTTCTTATTAGTAATTTCAGGTGGTGGTATGTACATAATAGATAATATTTAGAGATCTTGTAAGGGATGATCTTCAATCCTCCTAAGCTTTGCCAAGAAGAAATCCAATCTTTTTATAGGAATTTATTTGATCACTCTCCTAGAATTTTTATTGTCCTACCTTGTGTACATCTCTCTTCTTCCTTCTTGGCATGTATAAATAGGAGCTACTTAATTAGGACTCAAGATTCACATTCATGCTTTGTATCTAGCTTTGTATGTGAAGTTCTATCAATCCACCTTCTTTCTTCTATTTGTTAATTCTACGTACTCAAACCTTACTCAATGATTCTATGGAATGCAAGCCTTATTTTCTATGTAGATTATATGTTTTCATGAACATCAATATACAAAACTATAAATGATCCTTTTAATTGGATGAAGCAAAACCAAAAAATGTAGAAATTTTAAAAGAGTTCAACAATCACAAATACAACTATAAATAATTTCTCTATGTGTTTTATTTGTGTTACGTGAATTTTTGTTCATTATTGCATGCTTACTTTATGAATTATATTGATTATTGGTTCACATGTCTATTTTACTCTATCACTAGGTAGAAGAAGGGAAGTCATTCTCTTTAGTGTACTACCTCTTTTAGAGTAGGATATACTTTCATGAAACTCTCTCTTCCATTTTTCTTGTCAAAATAATTGTAAATAACTTATTGCAAGTATCCAAAAATTTTAATCCTAGAGATCATCCTACATGTTAGGTCCCACACCTACAAGGTTTCTCATTATTCTGCTTTATGCATGGAACTAGTATTAAACACATCTAGCTATCGTAGAGGTAATTTAAGCAACAATATCTTTTTGGCATATTTGGTAGGGCCACGTTCTATCTTGATCAAGATTTTGGTGAGATCTCATTATCTTTCTCATTTTAAAATTCA
This sequence comes from Sequoia sempervirens, assembly GCA_007258455.2. Taxonomy (NCBI): domain Eukaryota; kingdom Viridiplantae; phylum Streptophyta; class Pinopsida; order Cupressales; family Cupressaceae; genus Sequoia; species Sequoia sempervirens. The sequence goes on along the minus strand of VDFB02000017.1, from coordinate 88,718,083 downwards.
TACCATCACATTTTGACTCTATTTATACCAAAACCTAGAAGCTTAAATGACCCATAGACTTGCACTAGGTCTAAATCAAGGGCCAATCTAAATGGATTGATGTAACCTACCACTTTTATCCTAAGAATATCATAACCTATACCACAAGCTCAACTAGTGAATCTTATTACATCTATGCATATCAATCCTTTTATGGTTGCTTAGCCACCCCCTAAAATATTTCTCACTTGGCATAATAGAAGTCCACTTGTACCACTTGTCTCCCTACTATATGGGACCCTATTCTAAATTTCATTTTGATATATCTAACTTATTTCATGAGGAAGGATCTAACCGCATACATACTATAGTGAATTACTATATTATGCATAACATTCTTGAAGGAGATTTTTCTCTAAGGCTTATGGGTGCATCATATAAATGAAAAGCTATACGTTAATACATTTATCTATCTTACCTACAATCCATGCTTGAGATGGGTTAGGCTAGGATTTGATAAATAAATTTAGAGAAAAAGAAGATGCCACATCTTTGTTGGACCAATTGGCCACTATCAGGAGGGCTTCCATAGAAATTATAGATGTATTTAATAGTAGATTTTAAAAAATAGTGGTAAAGAATCCCAATTGAAGTTCAAACCCCACCATACATGACATATATTTGTTACTTGAAAGAAATAGATTTTAAAATAGCTATGATGGTCAAATATAAATGGGGAAATTCCTTTCCAAATTATTTTGAAATAGCTATAGTAGCTAAAAATAATTTTATGTGGATAGGGAGACTAGCTCCTATACCCACTATGCCTTTGATTCCAAACATCTAGCCTAATTATCAACTCTTACCAATGACTCAAACTAAAACTTAACATCATATCTTAATTTCCCAATTTGTAAGATATCGACTACCTTTTAGGAATCTCAAATGTTCCACCTCCAATACAACTCTCTACTCTAGGACACCACTTTGTAAATATTCCTAGTTCTAATGAGTTGGATGAAGTTAGGAGTTTTCTTTATAATATATCTATTGAAGTTGTGATGTGGTAAAAGGGATCTAGGGTCTAAATCACACCTTTCCCAACATTACATTTGAGAGGAATCAAAATTGATCATATAAGACCACTTATCTACTTTCCTCAAAGAACAGACAAAATGGTTGATCTGGGTTTCGGTCCTCTTTGTGTTGTCTTTGGTTGATTTGATTGGTTAAAAATTGAATTGGTATGATCACATAAACTATGTCAACTATGCAATTACAATAAACTTATGTGAATATATAAAGTATAGGATTGAAATACAAAAACTAATGACAGAGAAGAAAAAGGTAGATACATAGGAACTTGACGTTCAAATGTGAGCTAAACTTGAATAGTCAGAGACGAATTCACCCTAGACTAAGAAATTAAGTTTTCTAAAATCTTGAAATAGGTATTAGTAGGTTACAATATATAGGTGTTCTCTTATTGAGCTCCTCTTTGAAACTTCATTTGTTGATGAATAATTCCTCTTTCCTTAATTTGATGAATGAATATGCTTGGATGCTTGACCTTGATGTTAAGTCTTCAATCTTCTCCAAATCTAATTCAGATTTGCCACTTGAAAACATGAAACGAGAGAAAGGGTTGTTTCTCTATAGGGGCTTGCCTAATTCAGACCATGTTTTAGTGGTTCTACCTCTAGAATGGCTATGATGATGTTTATAAGAGTTCTTACCCTTGGTTGGGTAGAGACAAATGGATAAAATAAGTGATAAATCACAAGTACTACAACTTACCACTCATACCTATTTCCTTGATGGACTAAATTCATGTCACTTAGCTCATGCAAGGAGAAGTGGATGCTTGATTGAAGGTCCTACAAATGTTAGTACTCACAAAACAATTAACATAAAACATAAAAAAATCTTACATGTGAATTTGATAATGCATTGCTAATGAAAATCTTGACTGATAAAAATCGTTGCTAATTCCGCTCTTGACTACTCTTGATTTCCTTTTAGGATGCTGAATTAGAATTCAAATTGCCTAGGTGTTCAAATGGTGAAAAATACTTATATTTATATGGATTTATTGGTTTCCTACAAAATTAACTATGAAAGGATGACAAGTGAATTTAGATTTGTAAATATCAAAATGCTGACAATAACATATTAAAAATTGGGCCAAAATAGGTTGGTCAAGGTTGAATTCACCCTAGACCAGACCTATTTTGAATTTGAGTTTTCATTAAATAAATAATTTATTTTAATTTCCAATTTTGTTCTAGTTTTCTAAAAATGACAAAAAATAGGCAAATAATTGGCACAATTATGTCCAAGCATTAAGGGGGAGCCAAACATAATGTGAAATTGTTAAGGTTGATAGTTTATGATGCTACAAAATCTATTTCCCTCAAAAGATAATAGAACACACAAATGACTATATACCAAAATAATCAAATTCCCCTTTCAATAACATGGCTACTAAGGAAATCAAGGCTACAAGCTTCCTCAAATAAACCAAAGCTACCAATAAAGACCTTTATTTTTGTCTAATAGGTAACAAAACTATCCCAAAAATTAATTGGTCCTTAATGATATTCCACTCCAAAAAACCCCTAATAATCCTACTAAGGAGATTATCCTTGTATAGAAAACCTATGTTGAGGAACCAATTATGTGGCAACATCCTTGTTTAACCTCTCATGCTACTACTTCTTGCCCCTTGGAAACTACTTGAAATCCAATAAATGTTAGTGGAAACAATCTAATCTACTTGGGACCAAGTCAGTAACTTGAAATTAATGTGAATCATAAATTATCATTGATTCAAAGTGTACCTTTAGAAGACCACAAATTTAGTGTGACCCCTTCACAAGAGCCAAAAATAGAAAAATAGAGGAGCAATTGCAAAGAGGTTAGAAAAGATAGAACACCATAAGGGCTTCAATGGTTACTTTTACAAAATTTCTAGTGATAACTCCCCTTAGAAAAGACACACTAAAACTAACCAAGCCAAGTAGCCCTAAAATTTTGAGAGCTATACAAACTTTTCCACGACAACCTAGATTTGTTTATCCTTTGATTGAAAATCCAAGAGTGTATTTAGCACTCAATGTATCAAAGAGTGAATTTAAAATTTCTAATCAATTGAAAAATTCCATGGTTAACTGTCCCTATGGGAAATCCTTTCCATACCAAAGTAGTTGAAGCTACTAGAGAAGACTTACAAAGGTATAAGGTGGTCATCAACAAAATAATTAGATCATAGATCATTGGTGCACTATAAGCCACTCAAAAGCAACTTGAAATATATTTTTTTAAATGAGGTAAGCAAGAGTAATACCAATCTTTGTTTACTTACTTTGGTGTATAAGGAAAAATCAATCCAAAATTGCATGATATATTTTGATTATATCACCTTAAACATGCCTACAAAATTTTCGAAGGACTATCCTATGAACTTGTCACAAAAGGAGTAACCCAACTAGATAGAACATTTGTTAACATCTTTGTATCAAAAAATGCCTACCATTTTCCTTGTATGCTTGTCCCTATGTAGAAGTTACCAAGTGTTAAAAATTAAGGTGTCTCAACCTTAGCAATTCCTAAGTTATTTATTTATTATTATTTTGTACTCTCATAGATATTTGACATTTATATTATTGAGTATTCGTACTCTATAAAAAGGGCATGAGATTTTGAGTTGGCACTTTTTCCACATGTTGGTGCCTTGAAAAATAAGCTATTAGTTGTTAAAAAATTCCCATTTAGTGGTATAACATGGAAAGCCTATTTTTTAAGGATTTTATGAAAGATTCTATGACAACTATAAGGGCTAAAAATAGCAGAGATCACTTTGGAAATGAGAATCATATTGAATGGATTATTTATTTTATCATGACATGCATAAGATAAAATTTGCATAAGTTATTGATAGTATATGATGCATGTAAGAACATCTCCTATTTTCTAGGGATTTTATGACAACATATATGTGGGTGTAAGAGTCATGTAAAATATATTTAGCACATGAATGTTGTATTTTTTTCATGGTATTTTTGAACCTTGTTTTAACCCATGGTAATGCTTTATGGTGGTATTTTGGGCCTCCACAAGTCTATATATTGAGGGCTTGAGATGGAGACATTATGAGAAGTTTTATAGGTACACAAATGCTATCAGATTGAATGTAGGATTGAAGGAAGTTGACTGTGTTGTAATCATATTGAAAATAATAAAAACTCTTCCTCTTTTTCAGTGGAGTTTTTCACTTGAAATGGTTTTCTCCACATAAATCTATGTGTTATGTGTATGGTTCTTTTGTATTTCTAATTTATTTGTTGATATTTTATATCATTTTAAATCTTCATTGATATTCTATAGTATAATTTTCAAATTTGCAAGTTTATTTCAAATTTTCATACTTTAGAAGTCCTTCATTTCTAACATTTTGTACTAGATCCTAACCAAAAATTTTATTGGGTGAAAGTATGAAGATTTTTTTGTGTTATAGCGAGAGTTTTGGTTTTTCAAATTTGTGTGTGTAGAAATTATGGTTGCATTTACATCATGGATGGATATTAAAAATTTAATGAAACAAATTATGAGTTGCGGAAGTTCAAAATGGAGGATCTTCTTGAAGAAAGAGATCAATGGTTGGTTGTAACAAAAGAAAAGAAACCCAATGCGAACAATCAAGATGAGTGGGACAAGATGGATAAAAAGGAATGGGGTACAATCTGGTTATGTCTTGCAGATTATGTCCTATTAAATGTCTTTGAAGAAAATATGGCATATACTTTATGTAAATGGTTGGGTAAAATTTATCAAGCCAAGAGTCTAGTAAAAAAAGTTTATTTTGAAAATAAACTTTTTTCTCCCAAAATGAAGGAAGATGAATCTATTGTTGAGAATTTAAATAATTTAATTTTAATTTTGAGTCAATTAGCCTTAGTTGATGTTATGATTGAGAAAGAAGACAAATGCACAAGGCTAATTTTTTCTTTGACCAATTTATGGGATAATTTCATTCTTTCTATTAGTGCTAACCTTGAAGATCCAAATTTGGATGCCCTTGTCACAACTTTGTTGTCATAATAAATGAGGAAGAAAGTTATGGGTAGCTGGTGGATTCTCTTAATGTTAGGGCTAGGTTTAAGGAAAGAGGACCAAAAGGAGACCAAAGGGGGCCTAAGGACAAATCAAAGGGAAGATTTAAGACTCCTAGAAAGAAGAATAGAGTTAAGTGTTGGAAATGTGGAAACATGGGACATGCTAAGAAGGAATGTAGAAACAAAAAGAAACAATGGGATTCCTCTACAAAAATTCACTCCAATGCAAGTGACAAGGTTTTAATTTATACATGTAATATTATATCTAACGAACATTGGTTGGTTGACTTAGGATGCTCTTATCACATAACTCCTCATAAGGAGTGGTTCTTCACATACAAAAATATGATGGAGGTAATTTCTACCATTGGGACAACACTACATGTCCTATTGATGGATGAGGAAAGGTACAATTTTGTTTTGGTGATGGGATGATTAAAACCTTCCCTTGTGTTTTGAATATTCCTAGATTGGATATAAATCTTATTTTTGTTTCAAAACTTAATGATTCAAGAATGCATGTAATATTTAATAAGCATGATTGTAGATAGGTGAGAGGAAGCTCGGTGGTAGTGAGGGGAATACATATGGACACTTTATTTATGCTTGATTCCTCTACTATTTTTAGATACACCTATGTGACAAAGAAGGATAAAAATACATGTATGCTATGACACCATATACTATGCCACATTAGTGAAAATTCTTTGAAAACTATTATCAATAAAAATTTGTTGGATGGTTTCTCCTATTTTGATGATCATTTTCATTTCAATGAGCATTGTGTGTTTCGTTAAAAAATAGATCATCATTTTCTTTAGGAAGCAGTGAAGCAAATAATAAATTAGAAATTGTTTATATGGACGTGTTTGGTTCTGTGGATAATGATTTGATTGAAAAATATTATTATTTTGTTAACTTCATTGATGATTTTTCTAGATTTACATGGGTTTACTTTATGATACATAAATAAAAAATTTTAACTAAGTTTAAGAAATTTAAAGGAGATTAGTAGAAAACCAATCAAGACTTAAGATAAAAGTATTGATATCTAACAATGGACAAAAATATTGCTCTAAGGAATTTGATGAGTTTTGCAAGCATGCATGTATCATAAAATAAAAGATAACTCCATATAAACCACAATAGAATAGCTTTTAGAAAGGATGAATCGAGCTATTATGGAAAGAGCTAGAAGTATGTTGAATGATGCATGAGTGGACAAATGATTTTGGGAAAAAGATATGTGTACTACTTGTTACTTGATAAATATATCTCCTTGTTAGGCTCTTGTTTCAACATCTTATGAAGTGTGGAAAAGAAAGAAACCTTATGTCTCACATTTAAGGGTTTTTGGTTGTGAGGCTTTTGTTCATGCGACTAAAGAAAATCATTCTAAGTTGGATCCAAAAGCACATAGATGCATTTTCATTGGATATGGTGAGAATTTTTAAGGTTATAAGATTTGGAATCCTCTAACCAAGAAAGTTTTCTAGTCTAGAGGTGTGATTTTTAGGGAACTTAAAGCTATTTCTAATCTTTTATAATTAGATGAAAAAGAAAGGAAAAATATAGTACATTTTGATGCTAAGCCCTTAATTTTAGATTATGCATAAGGTTATGAGTAGTTAGCTTGTGGCTACCTTAACTATAAATTAAGTTATATTATCATTATTATAGCCTTATTTAGTTATTTAGGTCAGCCTCTGGCTTATATGTTGTTATCTAAGTCATCCTGGGTGTTATCCTAGGCATAAGTACAAATCAACACATATTAAATGTGATAAGTGTGTGGATAAAATGAATGTGTTAAGTATGCATATAGAAAGATAAGATGATAGCTAAATATGTAGAAATATGTGTATATAAGAGTAAGTAAAAGATATGAAAAATAGACTCAACTTCAAAATTATGTATTTAACATAAAATTATTTTATATATCAATATACAAAAATGCATCTTCAAAATAAACACAAAATTAATAATAAAATTATATTGTTATACAAATGTTTAGCTACCTACTATTGAATATTTTGTACTTATGTAAATGGGCCCTTGGTCAGCTAGTGAAGTTGAATGGTGTTATATGAGTCCACTAGGGATCAAGTCTTATTGAGTGCAAGGCCCTAGCACCATAAGGGATAAGTTCGAGATCATGCATTTGGAAACTAAATGGTAGAATGTATATGGTCCAGTTGTTGGCTCTCATCCAAACAAATTTTAGCCCAATAATTATACTTTAATTTCAAATAGAAAAATTATCTTGTAAATATAAAATCCTCTATACAAAAATAAGTTTCACCTTTAAAAATGTATTGTATAAGTGGAAATGGATATCATCATGTTTTAACTATCAAATCCATCTTTTATTATTAAATTTTTAGCTTTTGTAACTCTCATCCCATCATGTTTCTTTTTTCTTCATTGAGTTGAGTGTCACAATTGACACATCATAGTAAAACATAGAATATTCAGAGTTCCTAGAGACTAAATAATAAATATCCCAAGTATCTTAGAGACTAAATAATAAATAAATAGTATCCCTTGCCACTCCATTATGTTTGAAGATCATACATTATTTATCATCTTAAATACACTTTAAAGACTTTGGATTTGCAAGGTGAATGACACACCTAATCACAACATCACACACATCATATGTTGGTTGGTAAAAAAATCTTTCCTTTATACATCTCTACCCATGTAAACCCCATGCTTTTAAGTACTACCTTGTATAAAGTGTTCTCAATGCAAACTATGGAGGGATCCATTGATGTCAAATGTTTAGGGGTTGATCATTGAGTTAGAACTCTTTTGTTAGATAACAAAAAATATATTTTCTATTGGCTTGTCAGTAGAAGAAAGTTGGGTTGGCATTTATTTAGAAAAGATTGATTATTCTTATTGTATACAACACATTGTTAATCCAATTTCCTATTGAGCACACATTTATGGTTTTGATCTATTGTGGCCATTCATGCTAGTGTAAATCTAATTGGATGTGGCAATATTTATTATGGCATTTTGGTCTTTCAATGGGTTTGATCCAATAGAAGACAAATAAATTTGTTGTAATTTTCTTTGTTCAACATATTGGGTTTTGGGTAGAGCTTTAGGCTAATGAATTATAAGCATGGAGAGCCTTTTCGTTTCTCCAAGAGAATTGAAAGGCATAATGCAATGGAGTTTCACATAGTGGTAGACCATTTGTAATTCTTTTAATTCACTACAATTTAATATTATTTTTATGCTCAATCTCCATTCTTCTTCCAAGTTTATCTTTCATTGTGTGCTCTAGATGTCCATTTGATGTTTGTTCATTCAACCCCTATGCAACTATTGCACCAAGTTATTCTTGGCATAAGCAATATTATGTCAAGGGGAGAATAACCTTATATAAGAAAATAATTTAAAAATTAAGGATAAATCATATTTAAAAGTAAGTGTAAAATGTAAACCCCAAATTCAATACAAGGGTGGGTAGGTTGAGTGACAAAAAATATAAATAAGTACCAAATCCTAAGATAAAGATATCACAATGAAGCACAAGGATGTATAAAGGTTAGACTTGAAAATATAATATAAACTTGGAAAATTAGAGATCTAAAAACTCCTATCATGAAGAAAAATGCAAATAGAAAACTAGGTCATGTACAATGGACAAATTGACCAAAATGTAAAGGAAAACAAGCTTTCCCATGGGTTAACCTAGGCTAACTAAGTGTGATCAATTAAACACAAATCAATATATATTAAATATGGATAAAATAAATGTACTATGTATATATAATGATGAGATGTGAGCTAAACATGTAGAAGTGCATGTACATAGGAGTAAGTGAAAGATAGGACAATAGACACAACTTCACATAAAATTGTTTTATTTATCAATAAATGAAAATCTCTCAAGTACACAAAATTAATTGAAAAATGATATTATTGGTATACAAACTTTTAGCTACTTGTCTATTGAATATTTTTCACTTACCTTTGGTATATTGGTGAAGTCGAACTGTTCTATACGAGTCCACGAGGGATAAAGTTTTGCTGAGTGCAAGACCCTAACACCATAAGGGATGCAGTCGAGATCATGAATTGGACAACTTTGGTGGAATGGATACTCTCAATGCTTGGCTCTTAGTTGAAGATGTTTCAACATAAGATTCATTTTCATGAATCGAATAGCAAAATGATTAGAATAATGAGTGCTTCTAGTTTAAACTGTGTATGTTTTTTGTTCAACATTTGATGATGGATCATTGGATGTGATCCACAATGTTGAACAAAAAACATACATAGTTTAAACCATAAGCACACACTATTTTAATTGATGGAGTGTGTCAATAGGCCCTTGATCTATTGGTGAAGTTGAATGGTTTTTAATGAGTCCACTAGGGATCAAGTCTTGTTGAGTGCAAGGTCCTGACATCATAAGGGACGAGGTTGGGATTGTTCCCCAGGCGAATTTGGTGGAATGGATACCCCTCAATCATTAGCTCTTAGCCAAAGAGGTTCCAACTCAAAAGGTTCATGCTCCCGAATTGAGTAGCTAAAAATTATTTTTGGATGACCTCCATGAAAAATAAATTGGAGCATGGAAAACTAATACCAACTATAGCAAAATGATCTTGTGCATTTAAACTGTGTATGTTTTTTGTTCGACGTATGATTATGTCTCATTGGGTGTGATCCAAAACGTTGAAAAAAACATACAAAAGTTCAACCAAAAGCACACACTATTCTAATTGATGGAGTGTAGAAAATGCATACCAACTATAACAAAATGATCTTGTGCATATAAAAATCCTCAATTAAAAAAAATATTTTTTAGTTAAAAAAAACGTGCTGTATAAACGGCAATGAATATCCTCATGTGGTAACTATGAAACCCATTTTTTATTGTTAGAGATTTATCCTTTTTGCAGCTCTAATCCCATGGTTTTCTTTTCCTTCATTGAGTGGAGTGTCGCAGTTGACACGTCATAGCAAATAGTAGGATATTCAGAGTTCTACCTCATCTTACGTTTGGGACTCTAATATTTAATCATATTTTATATTAAAAAAAATCAAAACGACATGAAACTTAAAGTTCACACCATACGACATCATCTCCTATAATAATAAGAAAAATAATTATTACAGCCGACGATATATTGGGTGCCTGGAATCTTGTGCACTTCCGATAGAAAAGGTGTACAACACAAGCCGCAGGATAATAATAACAATACATTTAAAAAATAGAGAAAATGTGGGAATAATGAGTGAAGCGTGGTCTGCGAAAGCGTGCGAGCAACGGGGCCCACGGCAACAGTGGATGTCAACGCGTGGCCCGCTGAGAGTGCCATGTCAATGTCGGTGTCATCATAAGGAGGCGTTGACATGTAATTAAATTCCAACACCACGGACAGGCCGAGGTTTTCCTGTTTTCTCTCAAGCAATTGAAATACCCCAAGTGATGGCCAACTCATCCTTTTCTTTCTTTTTGCGACAGCAGCCGCCCATCCTCCATGGCCCTACAGCTATCACATCTAGGATGCCTCGAAGATTTTTTTTTTTTTTAATTGTTAAATATAATGACACCTTTTTAACCCTTTGTGGCTTTTGAGGAAAGGGGCAAGAGTATTCTAGTTGTCCATGGATTTGCTCTCTTGTTCATGGGACACACCATGTATCCCATGTTTTATACATAGGGAAGCCCACCAAATGGCACTCGTCACTCATGACATGATGCTAGTTCCTTATCTTGGATGAGATTGGTTGGTGTGGATATGTCTTAGGTCATTTAGAAGGGCGGGTGTCATTTCAGAGTTATGTTTTTGAGACTTGTCATTTATGACACAATGTTGTTAGTTCCTTTATCTTGGATGAGATTGGTTGGTGTGGATGTATCTTGGGTCATTTCTAGAGTCGAGTGCCATTTTAGAGTCATGTTTTTGAATCTCAAACTTGTAGAATTTTAAATTTTTTATTTATATTTTGTCAATGTCATCTTATCTATTAGTTATTGTGTACTAACATAACACATCTTGTTGATGTGTGTGATTTGTTGGTTTATTTAAAGACATTTACCCATTCATTTGAATTTATCTATGAATTCATTATAAGAGTATTCACATGATAACATTATGGTAGAATCATTGCATCATCATCTTGGGAGCATGCTATATTGGTTGTTTGTTGTCTTCAATAATTGTTCTTAAGTTCAATTAGACCAACTAGGGGCTCCTTTTACTTGACAAGACTGTAGACACTTAATTTTCACCACCTTCTAATGTTGAGTTGAGCCTAACATATAATCTTAGAATATATTTAAATTTGGATTTTGTCAATGTCTTTTTAACTACTAGGTATTGTGTACTGATGTAACAAATGTCTTGTTGATGTGTGTGTTTTGTTGGTGTATATAAAGACATTTACCCATTCATTTGAAATTATCTACGAATCATTATAAGAGCATTAACATGATAACATCATGGTAGAATTATTACATCGACATTTACATCATCATTTTGAGAGCATGCTATATTGGTTGTTTGTTCTCTTCAATCATTGTTCTTAAGTTCAATTAGTCCAACTAGGGGCTCCTTTTACTTGACAAGACTGTAGATGCTTAATTTTCACCACCTTCTAATGTTGAGTTGAGCCTAACATATAATCATAGAATATATTTAAATTTGGATTTTGTCAATGTCTTTTTACCTTCTAGTTATTGTGGAGTAACATAACACATGTCTTGTTGATGTGTGTGCTTTGTTGGTGTATTTAAAGACTTTCACCCATTCATTTGAAATTATCTACGAATCATTATAAGAGCATTCGCTTGGTAACATCATGGTAAAATCATTGCATCAACATTTGCATCATCATTTTGGTAGCATGCTATATTGGTTGTTTGTTGTCTTCAATCATTGTTCTTAAGTTCAATTAGTCCAACTAGGGGCTCCTTCTACTTGACAAGAGTGTATACACTTAATTTTCACCACCTTCTAATGTTGAACCTAACATATAATCTTAGAATATATTTAAATTTGGATTTTGTCAATGTCTTAAATTACCTACTAGTTATTGTGTAGTAACGTAACACATTTCTTGTTGATGTGTGTGCTTTGTTGGTGTATTTAAAGACTTTCATCCATTCATTTCAAATTATTTACAAATCATTATAAGAGTATTCACATGGTAACATCATGGAGAATTATTACATCAACATTTGCATCATCATTTTGAGAGCATGTTATATTTGGTTGTTTGTTGTCTTCAGTCATTGTTCTTAAGTTGTTCAATTAGTCAAACTAGGGGCTTCTTTTACTTGACGAGAGTGGAGACATTTAATTTTCACCACCTTCCAATGTTTAACCTAACATATAATATTAGAATATTAGAATATAGATATTGTCAATGTCATCTTACCTACTATGTGTTATGCACCAACCCAACACATGTCTATTTTTTATGTGTGTTCTTTGTTGTATTTAAAAAAATTCCCTCATTCCTTTGAAATTATTGAAATTATCTACGAATCATTAAAGAGTATTCATATGATAACATCATGGTAGAATTATTACATCAACATTTGCATCACCATTTTGGGAGCATGCTATATTGGTTGTTCGTTGTCTTCAATCATTTTTCCAAAGTTGTTGAATTAGTCCAACTAGGGGAATCTTTTACTAGATGAAAATGTAGACACTTAATTTTCACCACCTTCTAATGTTGAGCCTAACATATAATATTAGAATATATTTAAATTTGGATTTTTTCAATGTCTTTTTACCTACTAGTTATTGTGTAGTAATGTAATACATGTCTTGTTGATGCATGTGTTTTGTTGGTGTATTTAAAGATATTCACCCATTCATTTGAAATTATCTATGAATCAATATAAGAGTATCCACATGATAACATCATGGTAGAATCAATACATCAACATTTGCATTATCATTTTGGGAACATACTATATTTGGTTGTTTGTTGTCTTCAATCATTTTTCCAAAGTTGCTGAATTAGTCCAACTAGGGGCATTTTTTACTGGATGAGAATGTAGACACTTAATTTTCACCACCTTCTAATGTTGAGCCTAACATATAATCTTAGAATATATTTAAATTTGGATTTTGTCAATGTCTTTTTACCTACTAGTTATTGTGTAATAATGTACCACATGTCTTGTTGATGTATGTTTTTTGTTGGTGTATTTAAAGATATTCACCCATTCATTTGAAATTATCTATGAATCAATATGAGAGTATTCACATGATAACATCATGGTAGAATCATTACATCAACATTTGCATTATCATTTTGGGAACATACTATTTTTGGTTGTTTGTTGTCTTTAATCATTTTTCCAAAGTTGTTGAATTAGTCCAACTAGGGGCTCTTTTTACCTGATGAGAGTGTAGTCTTTTGAAGTTGAGCCAAACATATAATATTATAATTATTTAAATCTAGATTTTGTTAATGCCATCTTACCTACTATGTGTTATACACTAACCTAATACATGTCTATTTTGATTTGTGAGCTTTGTTATTTTTAAAGACATTCCCTCATTCCTTCAAAATTATTAAAATTATCTATGAAACATTAAAGAGTATTCACATGATAACATCATGGTAGAATCATTACATCAACATTTGCATCATCATTTTGGGAGCATGCTATATTGATTGTTTGTTTCCTTTAATAATTTTTCCAAAGTTGTTGAATTAGTCCAACTAGGGGCTTATTTTACTCGACGGGAGTGAAGACACTTAATTCTCACCACCTTCTAATGTTGAGCCTAACATATAATCTTAGAATATATTTAAATTTAGATTTTGTCAATGTCTTTTTACCTTCTAGTTATTGTGTAGTAACGTAACACATGTCTTGTTGATGTGTGTGCTTTGTTGGTATATTTAAAGACTTTCACCCTTTCATTTCAAATTATCTACAAATCACTATAAGAGTATTCACATGGTACCATCATGGAGAATCATTACATCAACATTTGCATCATCATTTTGAGAGCATGCTATATTGGTTGTTTTTTGTCTTCAGTCATTGTTCTTAAGTTGTTCAGTAAATAGGGACTCCTTTTACTTCATGAGAGTGTAGACACTCAATTTTCACCACCTTCTAATGTTGAGCCTAACATATAATATTAGAATATATTTAAATTCAGATCTTGTCAAGGGTAAAAGTACAAAGTTGTCACTTTTTTTAAAGGAAACGACCAACACTGATCCGACTTTTAAACTTGAATCACTAAAAAGTGACATATATGTTTTGAAGTTTGAAATGATGTAAACTAATAATATGTTTATTTTTTAGTATATTTTATGCTTGTATTTTTTTAAAAAAATTAAAAAATTATTTGAATATAGTTTTTTAAAAATTGACACTATAATTTAGTTGTTGAAAAAACGTTGAAAAATGAAGTTACATGAGACGTCAATCTTTATATAGTAATTTTTTTCCCTCAATTTTTTTGTGTGTATTTGTAACTTGAACCTTTAGTGCATGGATATTATTTTTGCCAATTTTGATAAATATATATTTTTATATAAATATTAAAATGTGTGCGTATTAAAACATTGTTTCCATTCGACATCAACTTTCATATTATCTATTTATCTAAAATGGAAAAAAATATGCCATATTGATATAGATTCTTTTATCTAGTGCATCATATTTTTTTCAATTTTTTTAATAAGTTTTACTATTTTTCCTTGACATGATAATCAACCTAATATTTTGTGCTGATAACCTACTTTTAGTAAAAATAAAAAGGAAAGTATTAATATAGTTAGTTGCCTATTCATCAAAAAAAGGAAAGTATAAATAATAATTAAATTATTAATATATATTTTTGAAAACTACACTTATGGATCTACAAGAGGGTATTTTTATATTTAAAAAAAATGTTATTTACATAAGTAAAAGTTGTTGAAACATCAATTTTTTTAAATAAATCTATTTTTTTGGTAAATTGGCCTCAAAGTGGTGCTACATATGCATTTAGCCAACAATTTTAGTTGGAAAAGTTTTGGACATATCTAACATAGCTATAATGAATCTTACAAGATCATATGTTTTACCAAAATTGATTTTTAGTTAGAAATACTTAAATTTATTTGTGTTGATAAGTTGGCCAAAAGTGTGACACAACTTTGTACTTTTACCCTTAATGCCATCTTAACTACTATGTGTTTTGCACTAACCTAACACATGTCTATTTTGATGTGTGTGCTTTGTTGTACTTAAAGAAATTCCCTCATTCCTTTGAAATTATTGAAATTATCTACAAATAATTAAAGATTATTCACATGATAACATCATGGTAGAATCATTACATCAGTATTTGCATCATTTTGGTAGCATGCTATATTGGTTATTTGTTGTCTTCAATCAATGTTCTTAAGTTGTTCGATTAGTCCAACTAGGGGCTCCTTTTACTTGACAAGAGTGTAGACACTTAATTTTCACCACCTTCTAATGTTGAGCCTAACCTATAATATTAGAATAGATTTAACTTTAGACTTTTTCAACATCGTTTTACCTACTAGTTATTGTGTAGAAATGTAACACAAATTCTTGACGTGTGTGTTTTATTGGTGTATTTAAAGACATTCACCCATTCATTTAAAATTATCTAGGAATCATTATAAGAGTATTCACATGATAAAATCATGGGAGAATTATTACATCAACATTTGCATCATCATTCTAGGAGCATGTTATGTTGGTTGTTTGTCATCTTTAATCATTGTTCTTAAGTTGTTCAATTAGTCCAACTAGGGGCTCCTTTTACTTGATTGGAGTGTATACACTTAATTTTCAATACCTTCTAATGTTGAACCTAACATATAATATTAGAATATGTTTAAATTTGGATTTTTTCAATCTTACTAGTTATTGTGTAGTAATGTAACACATGTCTTGTTGATGTGTGTGCTTTGTTGGTGTATTTAAAGAAATTCACCCATTCATTTCAAATTATCTACAAATCATTATAAGACTATTCACATGGTAACATCATGGAGAATCATTACATCAACATTTGCATCATTTTGTTGAGAGTATGCTATATTGGTTGTTTGTTGTCTTCAATCATTGTTCTTAAGTTGTTCAATTAGTCTAACTAGGGGCTCCTTTTACTTGAAGAGAGTGTAGACACTTAATTTTCACCACCTTCTAATGTTGAGCCTAACATATAATATTAGAATATATTTAAATTTATATTTTTTCAATTACATCTTACCTACCATGTGTCATGCACTAACCTAACAAATGTCTATTTTGATGTGTGCTTTATTGTATTTAAAGACATTCCCTCATTCCTTTGAAATTATCTACGAATCATTAACAAGTATTCACATGATAACATCATGGTAGAATCATTACATCAATATTTGTATCATCATTTTGGGAGCATGCTATATTGGTTGTTTGTAATCTTCAATCATTGTTCTTAAGTTTTTCAATTAGTCCAATTAGGGGCTCCTTTTACTTTATGAGAGTGTAGACTTAATTTTCACCATTTTCTAATCTTGAGCCTAACATATAATCTTATAATATATTTATCTTTAGATTTTGTCAACGTCATTTTACCTACTAGTTATTGTATAGGAATGTAACACATGTATTGTTGACATGAGTGTTTTGTTGATGCATTTAAAGACATTCACCCATTCATTTAAAATTATCTAGGAATCATTATAAGAGTATTCACATTATAAAATCATGGGAGAATTATTACATCAATATTTGCATCATCATTCTAGGAGCATATTATTTTGGTTGTTTTTTGTCTTCAATCATTGTTCCATAGTTGTTGAATTAGTCCAACTAGGGGCTCTTTTTACTTGATGAGAGTGTAGACACTTAATTTTCACCACTCTTTAATGTTGAGCCTAACATATAATATTACAATATTTAAATTTTTCCAATGTCATCTTACCTACTATGTGTTTTTGATAATATAAGCAACATTTACAGGGTGTTGTACCCTTTACACAAGGAGCCCACAAGGACAAAAAGTATCAAAAAAGATTATAGTAACAACATACGAGAGACACTGACACAACCTAGTAACAACAAAGACACAACACATCACAAACCCAATAACTAATTGTCTAAACCCTCCCATTTCTTGACTAGGAGGTTTAACACATCCTCCCCAATCCAATTGGGGCCTTCATCTATGGTGTTCTTGTCCAATTCCTCCTTGAAAACATCCGAGAGAGTGAGATCCAACTTGTGAATCATCTTGAAAGTAAACCGAGCTAGGAAATTAACCTTATGATTCAACATAGTCACCTGTTCCTGTAGCCCTCCGAGTTCGTCTGCTTTGTCCACCTTGCTCTGAATCTCTGTTTTAGCACCAACCCTAGTATCTGAGGAATTGGTAGAGTCTTATTGAAGCATCTGGTTTAGGTCAAAGAAGTGACTTGGGTCTTCTATGGGTCCACTTTCCTTCATCTTTTTAGTAGCTTTGATGCCTTCAACCCTGCCACCAGACTTAATTGAGTCACTGGAGATATTATCTATAGGGGCCTCTTTCTTGTACTACACTAGTCTATGTGATCTTCTCACACTCATCTGCTCCACCCCTAACTCAAAGCTATCCCCCACCACAATATCATCCTTAGAATCTTTTTCCTCATCAAATTTATCTTCCTCAGAGATTGGAAGAACCCTTGGAAGAAAAGACACATTTTTTCCTTTCTTCTTAGCAGCCAGTCTTCTAACCTTCTTACTTTTCAGCTCATAGAGCCCAGCCATCACACTCGACTTGGTCAACCCAACCTCAATTTTATTTTTCTTCAGGGGAGAAGTGTCTATAGTCTCAGTACTAGGAACATCCTCAGGGATGGGGGATTTCCTCTTAGAGCCCGCCAAAACAATAGGGGAAGGGTTACTAGGGTTAATTTATGGGGAAACTAATTCTTCCACCCTCACAGCCGAGATGGGTTTGGGAGGGACCAAAGCCAAATGGAAATGGAAGAGTCTTTGGATAAGGCCTTGGTGCAACAGTAAAGGAGGCAGAGAATTAGTGTTGAGAGTGGCAATTTCCTAGGATTCTTTGATGGAACTTTCCAATGAAGAAAGCAAAAAGAAAGGGAAACTAAGCAGCATCCTATGCCTTAAGTGATTCAATAGCGGTAAGTGGTCAAAATAAAATACCTTGAAATGAGCCTCAAGAGTGACATACTTCATGATGGAAAGGCAAACCTTATCCCAAGGTTTAGGCAACGCTTCCTGATTGAAGCTGGACTGCTTTTTCACTAGCTTCTCATTCCCTTTAAAAAATGCAGTCAGATTCATCAAGTCCTACAATTTAGTTTGTTTTTTATACTTTATGCCTTTATAGGAGAGGCTAATAGCCCTACCAATAACCTCTTCATTCACGTCGAAAACAATTTCACCCAGGGCGACCCATTGATCCTTCCAAGAGCTAGCAAACTGGACCAACAACATCTCGTCATGGCCCACAAGATTTTCCATGAGCGGCACAAGCCCACCTTTTGAACAAATATACTAAGCTAGGGGATCCTAGTGAAACTCCTCACAACTTTCTGGCTTAGTCCTAACATGATCACCACCCATCGTGACCCACATCACATAGTAGCTAAAAAAGAAAAGCTAGAAAATAGAAAGAACATTAGAGAGGTTACCATTGCAAAAAACTTTATAGTGCCCATCGAGATGAAGAGGCGTAATAAAGGAAAAGTGATGTTCACATGTTTTGATGGTCATTTCCAATGACATCCGCCATGCAAGCTCATCATCATCACAAGGAAACCCAAAAATTAACCAAAGAGAAGTAATAATGGGCTTCAGATTTAAATCCAAATATCTCAACTTAATGAAGTTACACATTTTCTAAAACCATTTAAATTTTCAAGGGGCAGATTAGATATATTCAAGTACATTTGATAAAATCTAAGGCATAAGATTCCTTAATTTGGAATTATTAAAAGAAATGGCAGAGTAAATCCTTATACACGAACCCCATGAGATTTGGAGAGATCTGTTGTACCATTGAAAAGATAGCCCGCAAGGGTTAGGGGCCCCACCAACAATGACCATGAGAAGAAAAACCCAAGTGGCAACCCACTTGAGCTCAGACACCTCACACTTCCTAGACCAAACCAACCAATGATTTGTTAGAGAATGCCACCTGTTCCTAAAAAATCAAGACATATCAATCATTAATATTAGAGTAATTCCTTCGCTTCAAGAGGATTAACCTTTGAATAGACGCCGAAGAAACATAAATATTTTTCCAACACTTGCAAATCTGTCAGATGGACCCCAGGTTGGCGAAGCCATCAACCACCTGACTACCTTCCCAAAAGATATGAGATAGGAGATACCTATCAAATATAGAGATTAAGATATTACTATCCAGAAGAATATCTTGTAAGTTCCAACCAAGCAGACAACCCAAATTAATAGAGTCAATCACATTCTTAGAATCCCCCTCAATTTCCAGGTTCTTAATGCCCAGAGTGACAACAATCTCAACACCCTTGAGCAGTGCATGAGCGTCCGCTACCATAGAAGAGTGGATACTAATACCAATAGCATACCCAACTACCAAGTTGCCCAAATAGTCTCTTATGGCACCACCTATGCTGGCCAGACCAGGGTTTCCCTTAGCTATGCCATCAAAATTTAGTTTAAACCAACCCTCAAATGGATGTTTCTAGATAGTGTTTTTACTAGCAATAGATTTGGAGTTATCAAAGGAATCAATACCAAGCTCAATTTTCCAAGATTTAGCCATTTTGATCTCCTAACCAGTTGGGGATGTGTTTGGTGGTTTCCACTTTAGTAAGGAGAGAATTTTAGAGATAAGCCTCGATCTGCAACCAAATACTTCCTTCGAGCTCTTCTCAATATCTTGAAACACTCTATTGTTCCTTTCCTTCCAAATGTACCAGCAGATAATAGGAGGAATTTTCCTCCAAATTTCTAAGGGGAGGGGGAAGGACCATTCCACCCCACCACAAAGGAAGCCAAATCTTTATTCAACGCCTAGTGTGTCTCTAACTTTTGAAAGACAAGATCTCAGACACCAACAACAAACAAATAGTGTAGAAGCATATGATCCATAGTTTCTTTGTTGTCTTTGCACAACAAGCACCTGTTCAGGATTTGGAATCCCCTCCTTAGATTATCTTGGGTTAGGATCCTGTTGTGGCAGGTCGTCCACCAAAAGAAATTTATTTTAGCAATCATGTGACAATTCCAAAACTTCTTCCATAACTTAGTCTGAATACCCATGTCTAACAATGAACCGTAAGCCGTCCTGACAATCAAGTCGCCTTTACTATCCAAGGCCCAAAATAAATCATCTTCAATATCAGACAGAGGTAATCTATACTGAGAGAGTAAAACCTGTAAGGAGGAAGCAAGAAATTGTAGGTTAGGGGAGAGAGTGCCACGAGAGCCAATATCTTTCCAAACACCTAGCACCATGAAAACCATGTATGTAATCCTCCACATTCCTACCAAAGAACCGAGCAACAGGTTCCATCAAATTTTTGAATTCAGAATTGGCCAAGGGGGAATCCAAGAGCCAAGAATCCTCCTAGAAACAGATCTTACTACCTTTTCTAAGCTTCCATTTTAGGCTAGACAACAACTTCTTCATTTTGCAAATGTTGTTCCAAGCTAGAGACCCATGGGGATGATCATTCTCCATACATTTGATTAGAGGATAGTGTTATGCCTTGCATAACCACCCCATTTTATTCTGGAACAAAATGGGTCCCCCTTCTTCTTCTTTTTTTTTCTTCGCTCTTGGTGTTTTGGTCCTTCAATTTTGAGGATTGATCTTGCTTTGGCATGAGCCTAAATGTTTATCTTGGTTGCCTAAGTGATTCCCCCAAATTGCTCGTTGAAAACCTTATCTTCTGGGCAGGTTCGGGTTTTCTCCCTAGTTCGGGATTTTCTTGCTCCTCCAGATTTTCCTGGATCTTGCTCAAACTCCGTCGGTGCTGTGGTTTGGGGATTTTTGGTCTTCACAGAATTCCACGTGGACCGGATTTCCACGATGTTCCTGCTCCTCTTCTTTTTTTTCTTGAAATTCTCAAGCTTCCGGAGATTCACCTTCTTCGTGGATTTCCTTCGACTCCATATTTTCCCGAAATCCCGTGTTCCCTGTTTTTTTCTGAAACTTGCGGAATGTTTCCTCCTTCGCGGAAATCTGTCCCGTGTGGATTTTCTCAAAATCTGGTAGAATGTGTAGAAACATGGAGTAATAGGACTTGTTAACAAATGATGATACATTTTAAGATTAATTTATGCTATTTTGAGATCTCACATGTTTTTTTTATTGATAATGATCAGATTAAGTTGCTAGTAGGTGGTTTTCATGTTTATTCTACTGGAATCCGCCTGGCTCGGACTTCCCCGAAATTCCTCCCTAGCTTGGATTCCGCGGATGGACCTGAAACCTAAATTCTGATATGATCATTTTATTTGGAGATTTAATGACACCTTGCTTATCTAGGATTCATTTTAATGGTGATTTTTATTAATTAACCTTTGTTCGTCTGATCTTTGCTATGGTTTCCTTTGATGAGTGCAGGACTAAAGCATGCACATGATGATATTTCTCAAGGAGCTTAGTTGGAAGGCATACCTCAATCACATTTGGCACAAAATTCCTCAATGAAGAGGGTCGACAAGACCTTCCAGATATCTTACTGACAAGCAATAGTTCTATTCATTTTGAAGTGTCCCAGTCAGCCAGACAGTTTAATCATCTTAGGTTTTTAGATGTCTCGTCGACTGATTGCACACAGGGTTAGCGTCGCCGAAAGATTTGCGCTCAGTGAAAGATCTTGCCGACCCATAGATTCTCGGTGAAAGGTTATACCTTTGGCATGATGTCTGGCTGAAGAGGCGAGGTCTTGGCGACGGAGGGTAACATCGGCAAAGGATTTGGGGTCGCTATGAAGTCTCGACAACTGAGTGATGTCTCGCCGAAAGAGATGATGCCTTCGGTATAGGTTTGTGTTTTCGGGGAAAAGTCTTGCCGACTCATAATGTCTTGTTGAAAGATGAAGGCTCGAAGAAAGGTCTCATTGACCAAGCAAAGTCTCCCTGACAATTGTTCAAATGGGCTCTCGATGAAAGAGGAGACTTCGGTATGATGTCTCAACGAAAGAAGAAAGTCTCAGTGAAATGAGATAATATCGACATAACATCTTGCCGACTGGAGGAAGTCCCATCGAAGAGGGCCGTCATCGACGTAATGTTTTGCCTTCGGTGTGAGGTCTGGCCAATTGCGAAGAGTCTCGGTGAAATGGAGTGTCTTTGGTGAAAGGTCTCACCGACAAGTGATGGTCTCCCCGATAAGAAAGGAAGCTCAGCGAAGGATTTGAGTTTGCCATGATGTCTCGGCAACCAAGCGGAGTCCTGCCGAAAGATTTAGGTTCATCGCCAAAACAGGGTGGCGTCGCTATGATGTCCTACCGACCTGATAGAGTCTCGCTGAAACAAAATGAGCTCGGGGAGAAAAGAGGAGCTCGACATGATGTCTCACCGACAGGGTGAACTCTTGCCGAGATGAAATGACGTCGGCAAAAGATTGGAACTCGGTGAAAAGTCTCAGCCACAGCGTGATGTCTCCCTGACAAGAATAAACTCTCCCAAAAAGAAGGTCTGACCTCGCCAAGAGATATAGGCTTCGGTACGAAGTCTTGCCGACAGATGAAAGTCACGCTGAAAGTGGTTCAGAAGGTCAAGATCAGGGAGACTCCGAGTGAAAGATTAGAGCTCGGCGTGATGTCCTGCTGAAAAGCGAGGTCTTAACAATGGAAAAGGATATTGGTATGACTAATGGAACCCGCTATGACCTCTTGCCGATGAATGTTTGTCTTGCCGATGGAGTTGCTTGATGAACAGTGGTGTTGAGATCTAACGAAAATCCTGATGCTATGTCTGGAAGATGGTCAATGTATAGAAAGGTCTAGAGCAGGAAGAAGGCCAAAGGAAAGGAAGAACCACGAGTCTTAGGGACAGTTGTGGTGTCTACTAACAGAGGTGGATCCGCATTAATGACAATGCTTTAGGGCATTCAAAGCAGCCCTTCAAGGGAGTTCAAAGATGGACACGGGGACCAAAAGTAAATGCTATAGTTGCAAAAGATCTGAGATCACCCTCGGAGCACTCCTTCACCAATGCAGATAGTAGGGATACACATTGAATGCAAAATAAACTTTATTCAAAAGATCTAAGGGCCGATCCTCCTGTAACTAGCAGATATTTTGTAAACCCTAAAACGGGGGCCAACGCATTCTTTTTGGGTACATTCTGTATGTATGGAATTTTTTCCTCTTTGTAAAAAGGAGTTAGAAAAAGTTAGAAGGTTAGTAGAAGGGAAGAAGAAGAAATAGAGTAAATAGGTCTAGATATAGATTTTCAAGAGTAGGAATTTTCTGAAGGATAGAGGAGACAGAGCTGCATCTTGATTCTTTGTAATGGGAGCCTCTTTTGTCTTCTTAGTTAGGAGTTAGATTTAGTAGAAGCCAGTAATGTATCTTTCCAATTTTCTTAGTGTAGAGGGAAACAATTTGGAGTCATGGATTTTCTATACACTGGTGATTGTGCTAGATTTGTAAATGTTGCTTATCTGTTACACTAATAGTAGGAGCAACTAGATTTAAATCTACTTTAGGTTGTGTTCCTGAATGGTATTCATCTTCAGTTAATCATTTGATTTGAGAAGCTTTCAAGGAATGAAGTTTGATTTTATGTTTTGTTTAAATAGTGATTTGCAATCTGCTGTTAAAATTAGCACTATGAATAAATGAAACTGTGTTAACGCTGAATTCTACCCCTGTGAGTTTAGTTAGGGAATTCCTTGAAAGGCAACAAGTTTGGTTGTTGGAT